>CM063169.1:6650000-7250000 GCA_031835075.1 Saguinus oedipus | reverse complement strand
CCTTCACCACAAGCCAACATCAGTTTCTATCCCTTGCCCTAGAAGAAACAATTATTAATAGTTTGCTGTTTATCTTTCCAGGTGTTTTTCTGTACATTTGTGTTTATATGTATCTGGGCAGCTAATCATGTTTTTGCATTTATCATTTTTAATGTATGCATTGAGTCACATTAGTGTTATTTTATTGTTTAATTTGCTTTTTGGACTGATGCTGTTTTAGACATTGATGGGATTATATATTGCTCATTTTAAATAGCTGCATGTATGCTTCATAATCTAATTAACCATTCCATGGTCACTGGACATTCGGGTAGTTCCTAATTTTTCACTCTTTCAAACACTGTTGCACTAAATAGGCTTGCAGAAAAGTTCTTGTGAGCTTACAGAAATATTACTGTAGGAGAGATTTCCTAAAAATTGTCCACAATGTGAGAAGGCATTTTACCTTTTGAAAAATGTAGTCAAACACACCTTCATGAAAGCTAGACGTAATCCACCTTTTCTATTTTGCCAATCACTTGATTACAAATGTGTTTTGATTCTAGCTAGTTATCTGATTATTACAAGATTGAATATCTTTCTTACATATTTTTCAATAATTACTCTTCTTCCATGAATTGGCTATGCATAAGTTTTTCTAACTTTCTATTAAGTTGCTTATCTTTTCTGCATTGATTTGTTAAATTCTCTGTTATGCTTCATCTAGCCACATCAAAGAATTTGGTTATTATTAATATTAATATACCACTTAATTACCTTTGTTCACTGTATTTTTAAAGCACGAACTGCCAAATGTAAAAATTCACTTTAAATAATAGTTTTAAGGCATGCTGTAGACTTTATTGTTTTTTGTTTTGTTGTTTTATTTTTAAGGCAGAGTTTCACTTTTGTTACCAAGGCTGGGGTGCAGTGGTTTGATCTCGGCCCTCTGCAACCTCCAGCTCCCAGGTTCAAGCAATTCTCCTGCCTCAGCCTCCCGAGTAGCTGGGACTACAGGCACATACCACCACACCCGGCTAATTTTGTATTTTTACTAGAGATGGGGCTTCACCATGTTGGCCAGGCTGGTCACAAACTCCTGACCTCAGGTGATCCACCCGCCTTGGCCTCCCAAAGTGCTGGGATTACAGGCATGAGCCACTGTGCCCGGCCTACTTTATTTTTGTTTAATGGAAACATGTTTAAAGACACTTTTACAAAGACATTGGTCTGTGAATATGAGGTAACTTGCCCATGTAATTAATATCTTAAAAATTTTTGTCATTTTTTCTATCCATAAGTAAATTATATAAATACAGACTAAATAAAAAGTATATCATAAAGAAATCAATACCACAGCATCTGTGTGGCAAGGTCTAAAACTATAGAAAGGATATGATTTGTATTTTCTCTAGGTGCTGGGAGATAGTTATTTCAGATGCTCTCTTGTTTCTTCTCTCAAGCTTCCTGAAAATAGTATCAATTGTTATAACCTCTATTCCTAAGATCAGCAAAGAAGACATAAAGGTTAAATGCTCTTGCAAAGCAATTTAACAAAAGGCAAGGTTCAACGACCAGAGCTATGTAACATACAAATTGCATAAGTGAGCTCAAAAGGTGGTGTGAATCTCCATCTTACCATTCAAGGAGCTTTCTTCTATCACACTGACAGGTGTAATCACCTGGCTAGTTTCAGGTTTACTTTGGCACAGGTAAAAAATATACATGTTTTGTGGGTTTGTTTACATAAAAACCTATCTCTGTTATGTTATCCTTTAAAATTAACATTTTTGTTAAAAATTAAATTTCTGTTCTATAAACAGATAAAAGGCTGTTCATCACAGGTTAACAGAGTGCTTTGTGTCGCCCATCCTGGAAAATAGATGGCTACCCGTACTGCTGACAAGATTTCATGCTGTCACACAAACATTCGTTTTCTTTTTGGCATCGTTTTTTCTTATTCAGGTTATTTTTCCATTACTCTAAGTTCCCCAAGCTCTTGTTTTTGGACTTCATTCTGCAGAAGAATTACATCCCTATAACTATGTGTGTGCACGTAGATAAATAAATATTCATATATGTGGATACAGAAACATAAATACTTATATATCTAAGCTATGAATACAAAAGTACAGTGTCATGGAAAAAGCACATCACAGAGGTTGACCAAAGTCCCAGCATCTCACAATGCAATTTTTAATGGTCAAGAAAACTACATGAAATAATATTTTGCACAAAATCGCCTATGGAAATTTTTAACACAACTCCTATCTATTGCTTAATAATACTGAAGTTTTTT
Source organism: Saguinus oedipus (assembly GCA_031835075.1). Classification (NCBI taxonomy): domain Eukaryota; kingdom Metazoa; phylum Chordata; class Mammalia; order Primates; family Cebidae; genus Saguinus; species Saguinus oedipus. The sequence continues at coordinate 7,247,722 of CM063169.1, read as the reverse complement.
TCAGATTAGGTTCACCGTGACATTTCCCAGAGATATGCATGACTGTTGCATGGCCTGAGCTGCCTGGCAATGCCTTTATTTCTGATATAGGGTGCACAGTAGAGCCTGGTTTGTAGTGTCTCTAAAACTCAACCAACTCTATTGTCTACACCAGGATGTTAACCGAGCAAGTGCTACTTCATGTTCTAATCTGTTTCATGTTACACCTGGGTTAACTTACGTTCACATGTCAAGTCTTCCACTGTAGGGTCAGGCCTAGAACTCAGGATTCCCCATAAACACTTGGCTCTTGGCCAAGACTCCCCTCCACCATGCTTTGTGCATTTTATTTTCCCTCAGAATCCATCAGGTAGTCAATAAATGTTCACTGATCACATATTTCAACCTAACCATGTGATAGAAGCTAGAAATACAGTGGTTAATGTAAAGCTTAGAGCCGAGGTGAGAATGTAGATACCAAATAAAATTGGACAAATAAGGTACGGTCAAGTGCAGTGATGTAAGAAGTACAAATTGATACAGGAGGGCCTAAAGGGGGATTGGAAACATGAAAGATTGCCAGGGACATGGAGGGAAGGAGATGGAGGTAGGCATGACCCTAAAAAGGCAACATAAAGAATCTTTATAGCAAGAGAGCTGCATGTTATCTGTGGTTAGCTGTGTGTCATCTGTCTATACAATATTCCCTCCTCATTGGAGAAGGATATGTTCCAGAATTCCTGGTGGATGCCTGAAACCACAGATAGTACTGAATCCTATCTATACTGTTTTCTTCTTGTATGTACATACCGATGAAGAAGTTTAAAAGACGAATAACAACAATAATAAAACAGAACAATTATAACAGTATGCCAGCTTCACTTCGCCCTTGTGATTTGGGCCGTTCTTAAGTAAAATAAGCGGTACCTGAACACAAGCACTGCAACACCACACCAGTCGATCTGATAACCATGATGGCTACCAAGTGACTAACAGGCTGGTAGCATAGACACTGCAGGACACAGGGAGGATTCATGTCCTGGGCAGGAGAGAGCTGGATGGTGTGAGATCTCATCACACTACTCAGAGTGATGAGCAATTTAAAACAAATGAATTGTTTACTTCTGGACTTTTCTATTCAATATTTTGGGACCATGGTTGATGGAGGGTAACTGAAACCATGGAAAATGAAAACACAGATGAGGGGACACTGCTGTACCCAAAATTATCTATGTGATCAAATTGTATACAACTAAACACACACATGCATACATACATGAGTACAAATAAACCAGCAGAAAGATGACTACGATTCTTGGATTGTATCATTGTCAGTATCCTGGTTGTGATAATTGTACTATGTTTCTGCAAGATAATACCACTGGAGGAAACCGGGTAAAGGATACATAAGATCTCTCTGTATATTGTTACGACTGCATGAAAATCTACAATTATTTCAATAACAATCTCAATTAAAATGGGACTAACAATGTATCCTGATGAATTAGACAATATTCTTTAAAAAGTCATATTTAAGTTAAGATCCAAAATTACAAGTTAGGAGGGTTGGGAGAAGTCAGAGTCCAGGGGATAGTATTCCAGACAAAACAAGCAGTGTATTGGAGACATGAAGAAGTCTGATTTGCCAAACATACGGAGAACAATGGGGTAATCTCAAGAGTAACTGAAAGGCCACACTTTTTTAGGGTACTGAAACCATAATAGGTATTTTGTTTACTTTTCTCTGAGGGTAATTTATTTTAAGAATAGTGACATGGTTAGATGGGTGATTTTCTATTATCTCTCTGGCTGTAGAGTGAAAATTGGATTAGAAATTAGGAATGAGCCCGGAGTGGTGGTGTATGCCTGTGGTCCCATGTCCTTGGGAGGCTGAGGTGGGACGATGGTTTGAGTCCAAGAGGTCCAGTTTGCAGTGAGCTGTGATCACACCACTACACTCTAGCCTGGGAGACAGAGTGAGAGAGATCCTGTCTACATAAAAAAAAAAAAAAAAAAAAAAAAAGTTTAAAAAAAACAGAAATTGAGAAATTATGGGTTAGAGGACAGCATTTTAGTAACTATGGCAATAGTGAGGGGGGTTCATAAGAACTAAGCAGAATGGTGGCAATGTGGCTGCAGGAAAATGGGTGGATTTGGGAGGTCTTTAAGAAGCCAAAGAAATGGACTTGGTAATTGATTGGATAAATTTATACCTTGCTGAGTGAATAGTAAATGTTATTTACTATAACCAGAAACACCTGGAAAAAGGGAGGGGTCGAGGGATCAGATAGTAAGATTGATTGTGGAAAGGCTTTGGACATGAATATGTTTATAGTATTTTTAATTAGGACTCGATAGCAAGGTTTGAACTGATTCGTATTTGTGTGTGTGAATTTCTGTGTTGCAAATCACCCATGGTTTGTAGAGTCGTGTTTAGAACATAACAACTAAGATTGTCTTCTTTTCCACACCATATTGTACTCTACACAGGTAATGAGAGCATGTCACCTAAAGATGTAAAGGTATGTGTATTGTTGGTCTATGTCAGGCAACAGCTAGAAGGAAGGGACCTCCACAGAGGGAAGAGACGTGGAGAACACTTGTGATGTTACCAGCAATTCTACTTTATTACATAAGGAAGGAATATGTTTCTTAAAACATCACTTTCAATTGGGAATGATGTAGGATTATTTGAAACTGACCACCTGTATGAGGCCATAAAAATGTACAAGTTTCTATTCCAGGAATAATCAAGCTTTTTTAGAATATTGAAAATTTAATTTATTTCTGTCTCAACCTTTTGATCATTCCTTCAACTGAATTATTAATGGTTTCTAAGAACAAATCCCACAGACTAATTTTACTGCAATTTCATGTCTCAAGGCAATACATGCACTATATATATACTAGGTTAATTTTTAAGTGGGGCTCAAAATAGAAAAAAACTATAAAGTTTAATACATAAAAATATTGCATATATTTTGGTAAAAGTTCCATCAGGACTTAGCAAAGTGCTAATATGAGGTTAATATGAAGTCAATCAAAATTATGTATTTAGCAGAAGAACCAATGAATGATTAAGTTAAAGGTGATTCAAGACGTTAGGATTTTCAGTATAGAAATTCATATGTAACTTTAAATATAAAATTAAATTGTTTTGATTAAATTAATTTTCAGTGAGATTTTAGTCAAGGATAAAAATAAGGAAAACTGTAAATCTTGATAGTTTTATCTCTAAAGAATTGTTAAATGCAGTATCGGCTGTGCCAAATTTAAGTAGTATATTCTTAGGTATGTTATGAAGCATCTGCCTCAGATTTCTTATGTATGAAATAATAATATCCTTCTTCATTTGGTAGTTTGTCATAGACAGAATTCTAAGATGGCTCCATGACTTCCACCACCGATGTTACTCTCGAAATTATGTAAGATTAGATGACAAAAGAGATTGTGCAGCTGTGAAGTTACTAATCATTTTACCTTAATATAGAGACACTGTCTGGGTGGGCCTAGCTCAGTTGCATTAGAGTTTCAACTGGCTGGCAGTAGAAGAGGAAGTTAGAGAGAGTTCAACCCTGCAGGGGTAGTATTTGATGTGTAAGAAGTTCTGGCCTTTGAAGATGGAGGATTCACAAGGCGTGAAATGTGGGAGGCCTCTGCAAACTGAGGGCAGCCCTCCACTGGCAGCGGGACACAGCCAGAGACAGCGGAATTTGTCCAATAACCTGAGTGAGGTTAGACGACACAGGCTATAGAGGAGAACACAGCCTGGCTGAGACCCTGAGCTGAGAACCCAGCCAGGCTGTGCTTAGACCCAAATCTGCAGGGATTGCTAGACAGTAAGTGGGGGTCATTTTAAACAGCTAAGTTTGTGATAATCTGTTAGTCAGCAGTTGAAAATGAATATGTAGTTTTCAAGTTGATCTGATACAACAAAGGTTAACCCTCAGAGTTCTGTGTCTGTACAAGCATGTGCTTAATAAATGTAGTTCCTTCTCCACTTCTGCTACTGGACTATCTCTATGTACATGTATATCTTACACTCCTATTTTAAACCTAAGCTTCATGGAAAGCTATGCTTTGTTGATTAACTTTCTGACAAATGAATTAATATCAGCACACAACTCTCCATATGTTATAAATAAGAATAATCATGAGACCTCAGGACTCACATTCAGGCAGGTCTCCAACTCCTAACCCCAAGTTCCTAATTCCAACTTCCTAAACCCTTGGGTTTTAGAGAGAATGTGTACTTCATTTGAAAACTAATAAAATAATTATAAAGTACATGTGAAGACATGAATATCTCAATATCACATTTTTATATATATGCACACAAATGTATACACACATACATATATAAAATTAATATGTTTGCTGACAAAATAAGCAGACCTTAGAATTTTTTAAAAAGGGAATTTCATTGTCAGTAGTTTTGGGAGATATCTCTTCACTTACATTTGATAATTCCTTATAAAATTCTGTTCATTTCGCAACTGTAATAAAGTTAGTTTGCTTAATCGTTCCTATTTTATGTGAAACAGCTTGTGCAATGACTTTGTAGGCTCATCAAGAAACTATACACTAGTATTAAAATATATTTCAGCCATCCAAAGGTGTATTCATTTCATAGATTATCAAAATCATCAAAAGCCCTTGAGAAAACTTTCAGGCAAAAAAACAAATGCTATAAATCATGGTTTGCTTCAAAATGTCAGTGCATCTGTAGCACTCTTAAAATTAAGGCCAGTCAGAGTCGTATGTACATATATACCCACAAACTGCAATATAAAAATGAGAATAAAAAAGGCACTTGCAATTGTTCATCAGTGAGAAGGTATATGGCATTAGCTTGCCTTTGATGGGGTTCAGGACATGCTACCCAAACTATGATATCTTGGCATTTGAGAAAAGAGCAGAAGCAGGAAGGTCACTCACATTTTCCCATCTCTCTCCTTTGAAGCTGGTTATAAAACCTAGGAAGAATGTTCTAAGATTCCCCTGAACCAGGTCATAATATTCTTAAGTGCTCTCCCTGTACCCAGAAGAAAAAAGCAGGAGACACAGGGAATCCAAGAAGAATCTGAACAAACAGACCATGTTATGTTTTCCCAAGTCCATTACCAATAGGTCATAATGTTTGTGCTCCTATTTCTCCACACTGTGTACCCTTAACATTAAACCTGGCGTAAAAATACTCAGGTTTACTTGTTCTTTTGGGACAATGCTTTCATTTTTGTATGAAGTTGCCAGTGTCACATAAAACTTTTATTAAATAGATTTGCATACTTTTCTCTTGTCATTTGTTATAGGGGCCTCAGTCATGAACCTAGTATAGAGGTGAAAAAACATCTTCCATCTACCTTACAGACATTTTATTAATATTATTCTCAAATTTACTTTCCTTTTAAACAATGGCTCAGGATTATCAGAAACTGCACCAAGAATTAAACCTTCACAAAAGCCTGTCCTAGAATAGCATGATGCTTTTGCTCCTAACAATTGAATAATCATTTTTTTTTTTTTTTTCTTGAAATGGAGTTTCGCTCTTGTTACCCAGGCTGGAGTGCAATGGCGCGATCTCAGCTCACCGCAACCTCCGCCTCCTGGGTTCAGGCAATTCTCCCGCCTCAGCCTCCTGAGTAGCTGGGATTACAGGCACGCGCCACCATGCCCAGCTAATTTTTTGTATTTTTAGTAGAGACGGGGTTTCACCATGTTGACCAGGATGGTCTCGATCTCTTGACCTCGTGATCCACCCGCCTCGGCCTCCCAAAGTGCTGGGATTACCGGCGTGAGCCACTGCACCCGGCCCTGAATAATCATTTTTAAGAGACTCTTCTATAGCACATATATCAGAAGAAGAAGAATGAAAGATACATTATGTACTAGGCACTACACACAACGTTTGACTGTTTCTGGTGAAATAAGGCTCTTTTGGCTGGGATCCATAAAGCACAGGGTTGTCTTTCTGAGAGAGAAGAGGGCACTTCTCAAAGCAGTGGTGCTGAGCATGGCATCTTCCAACCTCCCAGGGTCCTAGTGGGCATGGATGCCCTCAACCATTTACAAGGTTTGGCGGGCAGTTCCCTGCAGTTTGCTGGGGAGAGGAATCTTCAGGCTCATGAGCTTCTGTAACATCAGAAAACTTAATATCACCACCCTAGAGAGGTCTCAGAAGAAAGGAAGCTATATTTACCAAGGTCCAGTGATACGTTTTGATTTTTTTCTAAATTCTAAAAATCAATACTTCACTTTCATACATAATTTTCCTTTTTGCTGATGAATTTGCAGTTTTTAAATGGAATCCTACAAGTGAATATGCAAATAGTAGACAATATGTGCATTTCACACACTTGTGTAACAACAGAGTCATTTTCTTTTTGGAACACCTACAGCACCAAATACACCAGTGAATGACTTTGGTAATGCAACTGTAACAGGATAAGACAATCTTGTGAAGCAAGATGGCGGCTTACACCTGTAATCTCATTGCTTTGAGAGGCAGAGGCAGGAGGATCGCTTGAGGAGAGGAGTTTAAGATCAGCCTGTGGGCCAGGTGCGGTGGCTCATTCCTGTAATCCCAGCACTTTGGGAGGCCGAGGCGGGTGGATCACGAGGTCAAGAGATCAAGACCATCCTGGTCAACATGGTGAAACCCCGTCTCTACTAAAAGTACAAAAAATTAGCTGGGCATGGTGGTGCGTGCCTGTAATCCCAGCTACTCAGGAGGCTGAGGCAGGAGAATTGCCTGAACCCAGGAGGCGGAGGTTGCGGTGAGCCAAGATGGCGCCATTGCACTCCAGCCTGGGTAACAAGAGCGAAACTCCGTCTCAAAAAAAAAAAAAGATCAGCCTGTGTAACAAAATGAGACCCCATCTCTACCCCCCAAAAATATTTTTTAACTAGCTGGACATGGTGGTGCCAGCTCCCTGGGAGGCTGAGGAAGGAGGATCGCTTGAGCCCAGGAGTTCAGCCTCTAGTGAGCTATGATTGCACCACTGCATTCCAGCCTGGGTGACAAAATGAGACCCTGTGTCTAGAGTAAATAAATGAATTAATTAAAACACACACACACACACACACACACACACACACAATACGGCAAAGCAAAAGCAAAACAACCTAAAAGTTAAAGTCACATTATCAGCAGTTAATACTTACAGTCCAAGTATTTTTCTGCCCTTCCTTTGGGTTATGAAAAGCAACAAAAGCTTTTAGAGTTGGGAGTGGTATGATAATTCTAGTAGTTTAGAAAGATGGGGGCCGGGCGCGGTGGCTCGCGCCTGTAATCCCAGCACTTTGGGAGGCTGAGGCAGGTGGATCACGAGGTCAAGAGATCGAGACCATCCTGGTCAACATGGTGAAACCCCGTCTCTACTAAAAATATAAAAAATTAGCTGGGCATGGTGGCGTGTGCCTGTAATCCCAGCTACTCAGGAGGCTGAGGCAGGAGAATTGCATGAACCCTGGAGGCAGAGGTTGCAGTGAGCTGAGATCGCGCCATTGCACTCCAGTCTGGGTAACAAGAGTGAAAGTCTGTCTCAAAAAAAAAAAAAAAAAAAAAAAGAAAAGAAAAGAGAAAGATGGACCTTCTAGTATTATATTGGCACACTGGTATGTCAGAGAATACAGGAAGATCAGTAAGTAGACTGGAGTCATAAAACAGGCAGAATTTGTAGAAGTCTTGTCTGCTTGGAAGGCAAAAATAAATAAGAAGAGAAACAGAGGGAGGGATTTGAGAAACGTCGCCAAGAATTGGCACACTACTACTTCATGACTGGTTAGATAAGAATGGAGAGAAAAGAGAAGAGTCAAAGATGTTGCTCCCCTGCTGAACGTGGATAACTGATGGACCAGGGTAAGGCGCTTTACATTCAGTGTAAAGTCTTTGATTTCAACAAGAGATTATACGTATTAGACATGCATATGATTATAAAATTGTACAACACTAATATTTTTGTCTTCAAAATAGCCAGTGTAAACCTTCTTTAAGAGTTATTCTATTAACTTTTTTGAGCTGCTTTTTTAAAGAAATTATTTTTAAAACTTAAAATGTCAAAAGTATCTATACTTTTCCCCCAAATACCTCCTAATGGGGCCATGAATTTGTGTACCAATTAAGAGTGTTTAAATGCAAGTTATGCATCCCATCTCGTAGGTAATAAACTGTCATCTATCCTGGTGACAAAGTGAAAGTACAATCATTGGTTCTGCACTTGAGAGATCAATTAAAACATAGTCAATCAATTTTGTCAACCTTGAGAGCCTGTATGGACCCTCATCTAATTATTGGTAATATATTAGTTGGCTATTGCTGCATAACAAATTACTCCAAAACTTCACAGCTTGAATAGTGTTGTTGTTGTTTTTTTTTAATCTCACAATTTCTGTGGGTCAGGAATCTGAGTGTAACTTAGTTTTGCCTCCAGCTCCAAGTATCTGATCCCCAGGTCTTCCAGGTAAAACACAGATTAAATTTGAATGTCAGATACACAAAAAATAATTTCTTGATCTAAGGGTGTCTCAAACATTCCATGGGACATACTCAGATTTTCAAAAATCATATTTGCTTATCTGAAATTCAAGGTTGTCAGGGTGTCCTGTGTTTTTATTCACTAACCCTGACTGCCTTACTTATGAGGTTGCATGAAAATGCTGGCTGAACGTGCAGTGTTTAGACCCGACTGGGGCTGAAGGAGCCACTTCGAGAGCATGCATGTGGCTGTTAGTGGCCTTCTCATGGGACATTGAGGTAGGGTCCTCAGGTCCCTGAGAGCTGCTCAACTGGGGGGTCTCAGTTCTTTGTTTTACCACACTGACCTTTCCATAGGGCTGATCCCAACTCCCCAGCATGATGGATCCAAGAGAAAGTCAGCACAACAGGGAGCCACTACCTGTTACTATCCTAAGCTCACAAGTGGTATCCCAACCCTTCTGCCATATTCTACTCACTAGAAATGAGTCAGTGAGCCCAGCCCACACTCAGTGGGAAGAGATTACACAAGGAGATCAATACCACAAGGCCAGAATCATGAGGGAACATTTCTAGGCAACCTATCACAGGCATATTCCCAATCAATTACATTTCCTGATGTCCAGAATAGCTATTAAACACATAATCTCATCTCTTCAATGAGAAAATTAAATTTGCTGATGTCCAGAACAGCTATGAAATACATAACCTCATCTCTTCCTGGGGTTGTTCCTCTCTTCCCACAGAACATGTCCCACCAAGAATAATAGGCTACGTGGTAGATGCCAATGAATCTAGCACATGCTCAGCTATTTGTATTTTGTAGAATCAAACAATAACAAAAAGGTAGTTTCACATTGAAATACATACACGCAAATTCTGGGTTTGATAAAAAAGGTATTTAAAGCCTACCTTTCACATAGGCTTAGTTTAATAGAATAATATATTTACATGCTTGCTGTTTTTATGGTTATGACAAGAGATTACTAATCAAACTGTATCAAGAGATAAACACATTATTTATAAAAAGAAAAGTAAAAGAATTACGCATTTCCATTTAAAATTTAAAACATTCTATAGTTGGAAAGTCATATTTTTAACTTAGCTAATATAAGAAATTTAACTATGAGGTTTTTTATTGAAGATGTTGATGTCTGCTTTGTTGACCCTAACAAGTCTAGTCTCATTAAAAACAAAAAAAGAAGAGAAAACCATTGTTCAAACCCTGTAAAAACCACTTCCAAATTAACAAAAATTATCTTTCTCCTAAATATTATGTAAGATACAGAACATTGTATTCACATTCTAGTTTTTCTCTGGGTTCTAGGAAATTACTTGAGCTTTCAGGTAATTTGAAATAATTGCTTTTGTCAACTGTGGCCACAAATAAGGAATACTGAGTATCTGCCCGGAAACTGCCAGTTTAATACTTAAATATTACAAAGTCACTTTTTAAACTTCATATGTGAGAATTATTTTGAGCACTATATCTTAAAATATCTTCATTACTGTGTTTCCTTCTCTACATAAATAATTATCCTAATTATTAATGCCACTATAATATCAGTTAGCAAACAGTATACAATTTTAAGAGTTAGAGAACAGGCTATGATTCTCCATTTTGCCTCAATTTTCTTCTCTCAAGAAAGAAAGAAAGACATCTGCAATTTCTACTTTAGGCAATTTCTTCTAAAAACTCAACTACGCAGAAGGACAGCTTTCTATCCCTTTCCTCGGTCAAAATTTAGCTGTTTTAGGATATCTATAGGCCATGAAGAACTATTATCGGTACCTAAATTTGGATCTTGACTGTCAGTTTCTCGTTGGCATTGCTTTGGAACATGGCTAAGTAAAGTCATTCATTCTAGTAATGAAAATGGTTTCCAAGGCCAGTGACTAGAAGACGAACCATGTGTACTATTTCAGCTTCTCTCTTTCTCCATGTTCCTAACTTCTATTTGGTCCTCACCCACCTTCCAACAACAATTTCTAGCTTTTTAATTATACATCTGTTATTTCACAAAACTTCAGTGAGAGAGTTTATGAAAATAATTCTAACCTATAAGCATCAAATTAACGTGACTTTAAAATAATAAGCAAGCTGGTAAGAGTGTAGTAGCCGTGCTAGGCACTGGGTAAGTGCTTCACTTTTTCTGTCCAGCATTCTTCCACAAATCCTCTCAGGTGAACGTTCATCCCACGTGTGCCTCTGACCTTGCTGCTTTAATAACTGAGATTAAAAAAAAAAAAAAAGTAGGCCAGGTGCGGTGGCTCAAGCCTGTAATCCCAGCACTTTGGGAGGCTGAGGCGGGTGGATCACGAGGTCAAGAGATCGAGACCATCCTGGTCAACATGGTGAAACCCCGTCTCTACTAAGAATACAAACAATTAGCTGGGCATGGTGGCACGTGCCTGTAATCCCAGCTACTCAGGAGGCTGAGGCAGGAGAATTGCCTGAACCCAAGAGGCGGAGGTTGCGGTGAGCGGAGATCCCATTGCACTCCAGCCTGGGTAACAAGGGCGAAACTCCGTCTCAAAAAAAAAGTAGTAAGATGCCACCATGAGTTTCCATCTTATACCACAGTTTATGAATAAGAACAGTAGTTTCTACAGGATGTATCCATTGCCTTGTTAATCATAGACCACAGTGATGAACTGGTCACCAGTCAGGAACATTTGTGGTTTTAAGGGTATTTAGCAGAAGGTAGTCTGTTATTGAATGGATTATTTTACAGCTTTTCTAGCCCTATTTGTACTCAAAATAGGTCTTGATTAAATGTTAATTTTTGCCATTTCTAAACATGTGATGTAATGCTCATTCATTTATCATCTGCCAAATTAGATTTTTTAAAAAACTGGAATCGCTTTTGACAAGTCCATATTATTTGCTATTTGTTTATGAAGTGTATATGTAAAGAAGATAATGTAAGACATGAGACTGCAAGCTCCCTGGAATTAAGGATTATATGGGGTTTTGTTTCTCCTCCTTTCGCTCTCTGACTGTATTATAGTCCTTAACACTCCTAGCACCACCCATATGATGAATGAATAAATGAGTGAGTGAATGAATGAATTTATCATATTTTTCATAATCTAGGAGCCTAGAGCAAAAACGAATGCCATATTTTCTCAATATATTAGTTAATTTTAGACGCCTGATAAAGTAGCTTGTTTATATAAATTTAAACTGCTTACCAGCTAATTAAGAGACATGCATTGCTTGTTTTTTTTAGAAAAAAATCTGATAATGATAGTACTTTTGCCTGATCCTATGAAGCTACAACATGTGAAATGACTAGCTATGAAGCATAAAAGCTTAAATAATATACTAGAAGGCCATTAGCTTTAAAAATATTTTAAATACTTTTCACAATACATTGGAATTTGTTATCTGTTTTAAATATTCTGCTAAACTTCCCCTTTTGCTCTACAAAATATTTTTTCCATATTGCAGTGAGGTTACTAAAGAAAGTCAGAAGTAATGATTGGTTTCGAAGAAAATGAATGTCATCTGTCCTTAACTGGTTACCTGTCTATTCATTTATTCAGGTCTTTTTCTTTTTTTTTTTTTTTTTTGCACAAATTATGGGCAGTACCTCAAACTCACAATGTCTATATCAGCTTCTAAGTGAACTAAGATTAAGGCCATCTTTATTTGAGCTCTAGTTTTCTTCTTCTTTTCTCAAAACACTCATTTACTCTGTACTTCCCCTGGACATGGAGGAAGAAATGGCTGCCCCATGCCTCAGCCATTTCTTTCTAATTTTTTTTTATTTTTTGAGACAGAACGTCACTCTGTTGCCCAGGCTGGAATGCAATGGCACGATCGGGTCACTGCAACCTCCATCTCCCGGGTTCAAGTGATTTTCCTATCTCAGCCTCCCAAGTAGCTGGGATTGCAGGTAAATGCCACCACGCCCGGCTAATTGTTGTATTTTTAGTAGAGACAGGGTTTCATCATGTTGGTCAGGCTAGTCTCGAACTCCTCACCTCAGGTGATCCGCCCTTCTCGGCTTCCCAAAGTGCTGGGATTACAGGTGTGAGCCACCATGACCAGCATGCCTCAACCATTTCTAAAGTAAAATTCTCCAGAGATATTATTGATCATTCCTCTCTTCATACTTGCATCATCAATCATGTCCTATCTCTCTGTCTTCAATCCCTCCATCTCCAGGCACTCAGATTCTCCTGCAAATGCTTCCTAGTCTTAAACACATACTGCCCTCAATCTCACTTTTTTGCAACATGCAGTTTTATCTCTTTCTCCTTTTCTGTCATGGATCCCCATAATCTCTCCTTGCTACCTTCATTTCCTTTCAAGCTGCTAAATAATATCTGGGAATCTATTCCCACAATTTAATAGAAATCACTCTTCCCAAGGTCTTCACTTACCTTATAAATGCCAATTTGAATTGTGTTTGTTCAATTCTTATTCTGCTGCCTTCTACAGCACCTAAACTAGTTTGTTTTGTTTTATAGAGATGGGGTCTTTCTATGTAACCCAGGCTGGTCTCGAACTCCTGAGCTGGAGTGATCCTCCTGCCTTGGTCTCCCAAAGTGCTGGGTGTACAGGTGTGAGCCATTGTGCCTGGACATCTAAGCTAGTTTATTCCTCTATGTAGTCTCCATTCTATATATAGACTGATCAATACTGTACTTTATATGTCTGAACATTAGAATCCTTCCATGGATGGTCTCCAACTGTTAAACTTCCCTTTTTACTACACAGGGTCCAACTCAAATGCTTTCCTTTCCATGAAAATAATTTCTCACTACTCTGAAATTTCAAAACTAGTAGTTTCCTCCTTTTAAAAGCTCAAATTATGCTATCAGTTACTTGCACAAATGTTATATCTCAGTTATATACTAAACTGTTAAACTTTAGATATCATCTATATCTTTACACTAATACTGTGATTATCAGGTTTTCATTAAACACTCAGGAGTGTCCCATGTTTAACCACTATTTATTTGCTGACTGACTGAATGATACATGCAAACATTTATTAACTTGTAAAACATAATCACAGAAGGTCCCACCACACTATAATTTAGAGTCTTAATGCTTTATGTTTGATGGCAAACTATTCTTAGCATAAAATTTGTTCCAACTAGCTAATTTACCTTTATTTTCCTGAAAACTCAAGAACCTTAAGAGTCTTTCTATTTTGAATTGCCACCTTTAGACAAATTGTGGTCAGCTGGCTCTAACTAAAGGGGAAATCGTCTTGAAAAATAGTAGTTTGTACCCTTATTTGTACTCTTTACCTGTGAACACTATGAGGGTATACACTTTTGTGTCAAATCTAAGTCCCATAACTCAAAATTACATCCCAAATTTTTCTAATGGCTAAAGAAAGGCACATGATCAAAACCAGAATGTTGTATCCCTTTGTGTTACAGTTTGGCAGAATGGAGCTATATCTTTGCTTAATTAATTTAATATTTTCTATGAAATAAACTATGAGGCATGCCCATCTTTTGACATGCCTGTAACACATGCAAATATAAAGATCTATATCTATTCAGGGATTGTATTCCTATAAATATTCATTAGTGAATTTTAAAATTTATTCCAAAAATATCTATTGAGTGCTCGACACATGCAAGGTACTGCTAAGTGCTTTGGGAAACATAAAAATGAATTAGACAAAAACTGTGCTCTTAAGGGACTCACAATATATTAGGGAATATAAGAAATGCACACAAATAACTCTGGTACATGGTTTATGATGATAAGTCCCATAAGAGTGTTACAGATGAAATGCCATGGGGATTCTTGAAATAATGAGGTACTTTGCACAGCAGGAAGGAGGAGAAAAACTATCGTAGAAAATGTGGAACTTGAGCTGATCCTTTAGCAACTGGCATAATTTGAGCATGAGGGGAAAATATTTCAAGGAGAGGAATTGAAATGAGAAAAGACAGAGAGGACACTTCAGAGTGTGATGGTCCTGCTATAGGCCTCATAATGCAGAAAGAAATAGGACACAGGGGCACAGAAAGGCTGCTGAAAGTGATGGTAATTAGACACTTGAGAAGGGGTGAGTTATCTCTCCAGGCCTAAGTATATGTAGGTGGTGCATCCATTGTCCTGACTTCTTCAAACCTGACTGTATTAGTCCATTTTCACACTGCTGTAAAGAACTGCCTGAGACTGGGTAATTTATAAAGGAAAGAGGTTTAATTGACTCACAGTTCAGCAAGGCTGAGGAAGCCTCAGGAAACTTACAATCACGGTGGAAGAGGAAAGGTAAGCAAGGCATCTTCTTCACAAGGTGACAAGAAGGAGAATGAATGCAGGAGGAACTACCAAACTCTTATAAAACCATCAGATCTCATGAGAATGTACTCATTATCATGAGAACAGTATGGGGGAAACCATCTCCATGATTAAATTACTTCCACCTGGTCTCTCCCTTGAAATGTGGGGATTATGGAGATTACAATTCAAGATGAGATTTTGGATGGGGACACAGCTAAACCATATCAGTGACCCAGAAAGCGTTTCACTCTGCATTGATGGTGTTGACTGCTGAACTGGTGCGCCTACATGAGCAACAAGGGGAGGAAGCAGGGAAGGATGTACGCTCCCTGGGCTGTAAACTGATGTGGTATAACGCATACCTGACTCTGCTGATTTGAGCAACCCCATCCAAAGTCCAGGTTGTCATATGTACACCAATACTCTATCCCAGACTTTGAAGTCAGGCCTAACACACATGACAAACAATAAGCAGATGCTATGAATGTTATTCGGAGAGCAAGGTCCTATAAATAAAACATGAAATTTTACTTAAATAGTACCTGAATTAGGATTATAACAAAGCAAATGGACTCTGGAGGAGCCAATGGATAGGAGAGGGAGAGTTTGTGAACTTGTTGACTAAGAGGATACTTGGCATGGTTAGCCAGACCCCAAGCTGGCCACAAGTGAATCTGGCCTCATCATATCCCTATGTGGTTCCCTTCCGCACTAGTAGGGTTAGACTATTTAAACGGTGGAGTAGTGCAGTAATGACAGAGTGTGACCTCTCTGGCTAGGTCATCTTGTTCTCTTTAGGATCACTCGCTCTGATGGAAACCAGCTACTGTGTTGTAAGGACATTCAGGCTAACTTGGGGGAGGCCCATGTGATGAGGTCCTGTGGCCTCTTGCCAACAGCCAGCACTAAGTTGCCAGTCATGTGAGTGATCTACCTTGGAAGTGAATCCTTTGGCTCTAGCCAAGTCTTAAGATAATTGAACCTCATAAAAGACCCTGAGACTGTACAGGCCAGTTAATCTACTTCCCAAATCCTCTTATGGAAGTTGGGTGAGATAACATTTTTTCTTGTATATGCCACTAAGATTTTGGGGGGTAAGTTTTAATGCAAAATAGCTAGATAACTAGTCTTTTAAAGGGAAAACATTAAAAGTTATACTCATCAGATTACAGATCGTAGAAAAATCTGAGTATTAACTGGAAACATACTTCCAATTTTAGACAGAAAATATCAATCCAGAGGAACTGACAGGAGCTCTAAGGAGTTCTTAGGAGTCCCTCAGTGGTGGGAGAAACTTGTTAGACATTTGTCACATTGAGATTATGATCATGCCCTAAAAGCAAATTGTCTGGCTGGTTGTGTTGACTAATATAATTAGGCTGAATTCCTCGGGAATAGGGAGAGGATTGTAAATCACTGGTGAAATATTTATCTATAACAAGATCACCTTACATATACGCCAACAAACATATACACAAGTGACATCAGCAAAAAGGTGGAGTGGGCAGCTCCAGGATTCTGTCCCTCCTCAGAGGCATTAAAAACAAGCAGAAACAGATAGAACAAACTTTATCATAACTCTTGAGAATAGTCAAGGTTGACGGCAACCAAGTGAATGCTGAATTAAGAAAAAAAAGGCAATACAAATTGGTTAAAAATATTAGTGGCAGTTCAGGTTGCTCTTGCCTCACCTGCTCCTGGCTTGGCAGCAGGTTCGAAGACAGCATCCCGTGTTCTCAGTTTGGAACTCTGATGTATGGTTCTGAATGAATCGGAGCAGATCTTCTTTACAAATTATGATGTTCTAACCTGTCTACCCTGAAAGACTGAAGAAGGACACTCATCTCTGTTTTGCAGGACAGAGAGATCACTCAAGATGAAACAGTTGTGGGCATTGCTCAAAAACATTATAAGACAAATGAAAAACTTACAACCTCATAGGGCAAAGGATTATGGCTGACATACAATCACAGCCTAATGTCTGATAGAAAAGTGGGGAAGGGTTTCTTTGTGAAATTAGGCGTTTGAAAGCACTCTGGCCTACAGGGGGAATTTAGAAAGCTATACATACGCCCAAGGAAGGGTACATACTTACAAAGACCCTGGAGAAGGGGGTGAATAGGATATCCAGTTACTATGTTTAATACTCAAACGTCCAGTTTCGACCAAAAAACATCACAAAGTACACAAGTAAACAGGAAAGCATGACTCATTCAAGGGAAAATAAAACAAAATAAATTTCAGAAACCATCCATGAGTAAGAAAGGAACTTACTAACTGAAGACTTTAATTAATGGGCTTAAATATGCTCAAACAGCTAAAGAAAGCCAGGACCAAAGAACTAAAAAGAACCAGGAAACAATGTATGAACAAAACTAAAATATCAGAAAAGAGATGGAAATCATAAAACATAACTGCTATGGACTGAACTCTGTCTCGCACTCCCCCTCAGATCCATATCTTGAAGCCCTAACTCCAATGTGATAGCATTCAGAGATGGGGCTTTGGAGAGAATCAGGTTAACATGTGGTATAAAGATGGGACTCAATGTTGGGATTAGTGTCATAAAGAGACACCAGAGATCTTACTTCCTCTCTGCTCCAACATGCACATGGAGAAGACATCATGAGGCCACACAGTGTGATGGCAGCTGCCACAGGCCAGGAGAAGGGGCCACAGAATGAAACCTGCCATGCTGGAGCCTTGATCTTGGACCTCCTAGCTTCCAGAACTGTGAGAAATTAATTTCTATTGTTGAAGGCGCCCATCCTCTTTTTTTAAAAAATGATATGTTAACTTGACTAATACAATAACCAAATAGAAATTCTGAAGCTGAAACATGTAATAACTAAAAAGTTCTCTAGGAAAATTCAACAGCAGATTTGAGAAAGAGAAAAATAATCAGCAAATTTGAAGACTGAACATTTGAAAGTGTCCAATCTGAAGAATAGAAAAAAATAAAGATAAGTGCACAGAGCCTAAGGGATTGATGGAATACATTCGAATGGACCAATATGTGCATTTTGGGAGTCCAAAATGGAGAGAAGAGATGGTAAAGGCATGAAGAATATTTGAAGAAATACTGGACAAAAACTTCCCAAATTTGTCAAAATAAATAAATCTACACATCCAAGAAGCTATGTGAATCCAAACAGGAGAAACAAAAGAAGTCCATGCAGATACTTTATAGTCAAGCTGTGGAAAGTCAAAGAGAAAGAGAAAACCTTGTACATTGTTGATGGAAGTGTAAAATGGTTCAGCAGCTGTGAAGAAGTTTGAAAATTCCTGGAAAGTTAAACACAGAATTACCAAGTGACCCGTAAGATCACTGTTATGTATGTACCCACCAAAATTGAAAACAGATACTGAAACAAATACAGGTACACATGTTCACACAAGCACTATTCGCAATGGAAAAAGGTAGAAATAGACGGGGTGCAGTGACTCATGCCTGTAGTCCTGGCACTTTGGGAGGCCAAGGGGAGCAGATTGCTTAAGCCAAGGAGTTTGAGACCAGTCTGGGCAACATGACAAAACCCCATGTATGTAAAAAAAAAAAATTATCCAGGTATGGGTGGCATGCGTTTGTGGTCCCAGTTACTCAGGAGTTTGAGGTGGGAGGATGACTTGAGCCTGGGTGACAGAGTAAGACCCTATCTCAAAAGAAAAGAAACAATAAAGCTGGAAATAGCCCATGTGCCCATGAATGGATATACAAATTGCGATATATACATACAGTGGCATACTCCTAAGCTTGGAAAAGGAATTGATACATGGATGAAACTTTGATGAACATGAATGAACCTTGAAAATATTATTCTAAGTAAAAGAAGACAGATACAAGTATCCCATGTTGAATTGGTCTGTTTATATAAAACATCTGGAAAGATAAATCTATAGGGATAGAGAATGCAGATTGGTGGCTGCTGGAAGTTAGGAGGAGAGTGACTAGGGAGAAACAAATTAAAGTATAAGGGGTGTAATTTTAAAGAGACATTTTGGACTAGACGGAGGTTTCGGTTGCACAGTAGTATAAATGCTCTCAGTGCCACTGATGTAACTGCTAACTGTAAAGTGGTTAATTTTAGGGTAGGTGAGTTTCACCTAAATAAAGTATTTTAAAAATAGATGTGCATGCATAAACTGTATTCCAAGGAAGGTGTGCAATAATTTTCTTGCAGCAGAATTGAAAGTGCTGTTAGTGACTAAAAACATATGGTAACCAGAGCCTTCACACCATCTTCCCAACCACCCATCAGCATCAACAGTTGGGAAAACTGATGAGGAAAACAGACTTTGTAATTATCAGTGGAATAGCACAGGCATATACAACACCTCATCATAATCCATCTAGGCCCCTCTGTTTATGAGTGTGCTTTACAAATACTTTCTAGCTGAGATATTTCCCATTCAGCAATGACAGACAAAAATGCACAGCACAAGCTGGTGCCCTCTTGTGCCTCTTCATTGCCCTCTCTGGAGCCTGCGTGGTTTTATTTTCTTAGGGCTTCGCTATACTTTGAACACATCAAATAAGAAGTGACTCAAATTTCTCCCAGAATTTTCACAGCATTTCTGAAGACAGGTTTGTTACCCTACGTGGAATTCTGATTACCTAATATGAAATGTATCACTGAGCCTAAATGATATGAAATTTGTTTAAATTGTATGAGATCATGACTAGTATATTTAAACTACTGTATGTTTCTAATTTTTTTTTTTTTTCAAGATGGAGTTTTGCTCTTGTTGCACAGACTGGAATACAGAGGCATGATCTCAGCTTACCCCAACCTCTGCCCCTCCCAGGTTCAAGTGATTCTCCTGCCTCAGCCTCCTGAGTACCTGGAATTATAGGTGCCCACCACGACGCCTGGCTAATTTTTTGTATTTTTAGTAGAAACAGGGTTTTACCATGTGGACCAGGCTAGTCTCGAACTCCTGACCTCAGGTGATCCATCCGCCTTGGCCTCCCAAAGTACTGGAATTAAAGATGTAAGCACCGAAAACATTTTTTAATGTGTGGATAGAAGCAAGCGATGATGCAGCTAACATTCTCTCTTATTCCTGATACATGCTCTTTATGTTATTTGTTACATTTTGAAGTTAAAAACAATGGTAAGTCTAGCAGATAAGAGAATCAGATACATCAGAAAACTGTGAAAGTATGAAAAAACTATGTGAAATATAGATAGCCACCCACTCTCCTTAACAGTGTTTCATTAGCTGTTCATAAATAAATTCTGTTTGTTTCATCTTTATCCAATCCACCACTGTCACAGGCAATAGGACTTTTTATTTCCTTTGCTTCATTCTCTGTCCTTATCAAGGTCTTTTCTCCAGCATCCCTGACATTATATAAAATAATAGCCCTTTAGTTCCCATAACGTGAACATATTCTTCCTTTTCCTCCTAATACTTATCGCTGGCACTATGTCATATATTTACACACGCATTGCCTATTTACTCACTAAAGTATATGATCTCTGAAGCCTCAAAGTTTGTCCTGAACACTGTTCAATCCCCATGACTTAGAACAGTACCTGGCATAAAATAGGTGCTCAATAAATACTCACTAAAAGAGTTAATAAATGACTTCCAAATATTCTGGATTTTTTTGCATTTTGTTTTATAATGTAAATAATATATTATACAGGTATACCACGTATGTTAGGGTATGACATACATTATATATGTCTACACACACATACAGACAATACATTTATTGGGAAGTGTTCACTATTTACAGATGGTTTAGAGACCAATGAGGGGATAATCAGATTCAAATGTGCTGATCTTTTCAGGGAGTAGGCATCTGAGTGTACACATGAAACCCATGAGTCTCCATCTGCAGTCATCCAGCTGAGAGCCATTTGGGGATAAAACGAGCTATTTCCTGGATGAATTCATCACCAACACTCCACCAGAATAGCTTGGAATATAGATGTTTCAATGACTAAAAGAACATTAAAGAAATATGGTCATTCCTCTGAGTCACACAGAATAAATAAATGGATATTTAAGAATAAAGGGATGCAAAAGACAAGCTATTTTCTAGGAGCAGCAACCCCAGTAATAAGCCTGCTCAATTGTGAGAACATGTTGAGTCTCATCATGGAACTTTCAGGAGAACAAGGGCATCAGGTAACAGGATGTTTCTGCTTTTGGTTCTGATAGGATACTGGCAAAATTATGCTATATTCAATAGATGCCTATACGTAGACTTTATTGGTAGATTCCCTTTGTTAAGCTTTTGAATTTGCTAAACATCCCTCACAGTAGCCCTCTGCCTATGACCCCCACTTCTCCACAAACCAGCAAAAAAAAAAAAAACAACAACAAAACAACAACAGAAATACATTGCCACAAATCATGTTCAATGAGTTGGATGTTTAAATATCATGAAATCCATGACAGTGATTTTAGTAACCAGTATAATTTCCTCCTCCCTTTCAAAATAAGAATAAAGAAAAAAAAAGATGTTGATATGGTTTGGCTGCATCCCCACCCAAATATCACCTTGAATTGTAGCTCCCATAATTCACACATGTTATGGGAGAGACCTGGTGGGAGATAACTGAATCATGTGGGTAGTTTCCCCCATACTGTTTCCATGGTAGTCTCACAAGAGCTGATGATTTTATAAGGGGTTTTCCCTTTAGCTTGGCTCTCATTTCTCTCTTGCCTGCTGCCATATAGGACGTGCCTTTCACCTTCCATCATGATCGTGAGGCCTCCCTAGCCACATGGAACTGAGTAATTAAACCCCTTTTTCTTTATAAATTACCCACTCTAGGGTAAGTCTTTATCAACAGCATGAAAACGGACTAATGTGTGAAAATGGACTAATACAAATGTATTTCTTGTGTCAATATTTTACTTTGAAATAAACTTATTGCAATTTAAGTAAACAAATTGACATTGAGGTGTGCCTTTATGTGCTACTTGTACACATTTGTGTACATACTGTCTATAGTTTTTTTATAGGCTGGAATAGATTTCTGGTTTTATCTTCAAATTTGCACGTCATTGAATAAAAGGAAAAACAGAGCCACCCTTAACTGACAGATTTAGAAAACAGTTATTAATTGAAGATTTAGAGTATCCTGGAGTCCTCACTTGAGACTGTGAGGGAAATTAAAAAAACAAAGGCTTTTGATTGTTCTTAGTTGGCTAAAGCCTACTCTTAATTAAGGACATTGTACCTCTGTCATTTCCTTCTCCTTAGGCAGATTATCTAGTTTGCCATATTTTGCAGTTTGATTATACTTAATAACTAGTTCAAATTTACAATTAAATATGGAAAATCTTCTTTCCAAATGTATTTCATTATTCTGGAAGTTGATTCTTTTCCCATTAACTATATTGATATGAATAATAATTGACAAATTATGCTCTGATTTAGTGTTTTCTGGTTCATGCATTTAAGTGCTAAGCATAACATAGGTCGAGCAACCCTAATCCAAAATCTGAAATCTGAAAAGCTCCAAAATCTTAAACTTTTTGAGCACCAACATGACACAAGTGAAAAATGCCACACCTGACCTCACGTGATGGGTCACAGTAAAAATGTAGGTGCACAAGACACAGTTTATTCAGCATCCCCAAGGGAAAAGTAAAATTACTTTCAAGCTGTGTGTAAGGTGTATATGAAACACAAATGAATTTCATGTGTAGACTTGGGTCCTATCCCTGAACTATATCTCATTATATATATATGCAAATATCTGAAAATCTGAAAAAAAAAGTTATTTTGAAGCACTTCTTGTCCCAAATGCTTTGGATAAGGGATATTCAATCTGTAATAATTAAAACTCCCCTCTGATATGCTTTATATTGATAAAGCAAAACCTAAAGCTGCCTATAAAATCAGACTTAACATTACTTATTTCTTGAGGTATTCAGAAAATGCTTTGAATAAAAAAAATATTTTTTAAATGAAATGTTTTATCTCAACTAAATATTATACATATTTTAACAGCAGATATTCCAAATTGATTTAATTTTCAAATAGAACAGTCATGAAACATTTTAGCTTACATAATTCAGTAAGAACACTGAAATGTATAAGTGACAGGAAATATCCTGCTCCTATTGATGTACAGTCATGCTTTGCTTAACACTGGCATATGTCATATAAAGCACATGATTGGGAATTTCGTCACTGTGCAAAATCACAATATGTGATGCCTACTACATACCCAGGCTATATGGTGTAATCCCATTGCTCCTAGGCTACAAATTGGTACAGCATGCTACTGTACTGACTACAGTAGGCAAATGCAAAACAATGATAAGTATTTGTGTATGTAAAGATAGAAAGCTACTGTAAAAAAAAAAAAAAAAAAAAAACAGTATAAAAGATAGGGGAAAAAATAATACACCTATGAAAAGGGCACATACCATGAATGGAGCTTGCAGAACTGAAAGCTGCTCTGGGTGAGTCAGTGAGTGAGAAGGCAATGCAAAAGGCTGGGATATTACTGTTCACTCATTTTTTAAAAAACTATTTTTCTCTTTTGTAAGAACACTTGGCTTAAAACACAAACACATTGCACAGCTCTACAATTTTTTTTCCATCTTTATATCCCTTTTTATAGCTCTTATCTATTTTCCATTTTTAATTTTTAGACTTTTTTATTAAAAGCTAAAGACCTGTGTGTATTTATATGCACTAAGCTAGGCCTGCACAGGATCAGGTCATCGACATCACTGTCTTCCACCTCCACGTCTTGTCCCACTGGAAGATGGTCAGGGGCAGCAATAGGCATGGAGCTGCCTCTCCTATAACAATGCCAATGCCTGAAGAACATGCCTGAGGCTGTTTTACAGTTAATATGTTTTTAAATAAGTAGAAAATGATGAAAAAAATAGCAAATACATATACCAGTAACAGTCACTTATAATCATTATCAAAGATTACATACTGAATATAATTAGATGCAATAGGCTTTCCTACCACACACAGTGCAGTAGGTTGGTTTACACCAGCATAACCACATACACAAGAGGAATGCCTTACGCTACAACATTACAATGGCTACAACATTACACTTGGCAAAAGGCAATTTTCAGCTCAGTTATAGTTTATGAAACCTCCATTGTACATGTGGTTCATTGTTGACTGAAATGTTGTTAGGAGGTGCATGACTGCATGAATCCTAAGGTAAGCATTCGTTTTGTTATTTTTTAGACCTTTCCCTGGGAATAGAAAATACTATGCTGTAATATAATAAACTAAAGGCTATGGAAAACTTTCCTGGGAATCTCTAGGCCTCACTTCCCTACTCCTTTCTCGATAGGATTTGCCTGATCCCCACCATAGCTGCTAATAAAAGCCTTCCCAGAAGAAACAACTTCATTTTATGTGTCTAGGGGTAATTAATTCTCAGTCGTTCGCATTCTAAGGCTCACCTGGACTGGCCATTTCATGGGCAAGCTTTAGACAGTGGCTCTAAAAAATTAGTATTCCCTTACATCGTTGTGAAAAATGGGGAATTTTCTTAGAACCAACCCTCAGAACCTCCAGAATGGAGCCTAGGAATGTGCATTTGCAAGAAGTACCCTATGTTGTTTTGAGCAGCGAAGGCTCCAGGAAAAATGAAAACCAAAACGAAACCAGAGAATATAAAGCATCTTTCAAGAAAGGCAGTTTTATTTCAAGATTTGGAGAAAACAATCTTACTGTTTTATATTAAAATAAGCACAGGTATTTTACGGCACAGAAAGAAGGCAAGAGTAGCACGCTCCTGGAAGAGAAAACAGGAAGGATTCAAGCTTATCTTAGACCATGTCAGCTACATCCCTAGATGCGGAGAGCTCTTGTTTTGCTTTCCTTAACTGTGAGATGAACTTAGCGTTGGAGGACTCTGCGATGGCTACTGCTTTTATGTGCTGTCTAGCTATCTCAAAGAACTTACCGCCAATCTCACCCCCATTGGGCACCAGTCCAGTCAAGGAACATAGGGAAGGGAGGGACAAAGGAGAAGAATGCTGCTTCAGATGCTGCAGATACCCAGAACTAGTTGAACCCCAGGCAGTGTGTTTTGCTTTCAACCTTCGTTATTTTCTCTAATCCTTATAATCTTTATTTTAAGGATTAGAGAACATAACAAAGGGTAGTGTTTTCTCCCCATTCATTATAGCCAAACCGAATCTTTTATTAGATAACTTGTCCATGGTTGCATATTTACTGAATGTCAGATGCAAAATTCCAATTCAGATCTTTATCACATATGAGGTGTAGAACTTTGAAGAAGCTACCTAGTGATATCTATAAACATACTCCTAAAAACAAGAGCTAAAGTGTATTGAAAAAGTCATTCATTTCACAAATATTTATGTAGTGCCCTAATATGTGCAAGATTTTCTTCTACGCACTTCCCAGATCTTAATTCATATAATGCTTAACAATGCTATGGGGTTCATACTCATCCCATATTAATGTGAAAACTGAGGTGAAGAGAGCTCAAAAAAACTTGTCTAAGGTAAGTGACCTAGCTGAGAATGCAATCCTCAGACTATCTATCCACATCCCTGTTTGCTACCCAAGCTGCTTATTCTCTTTGGACTGTGTCTCAGTAAACCTGACTTCCTTACGTTAAGGATATTAGTAAAATACCCACCTCATGTGGAAAATGTAAGGATGAAAATGAGACCAGGTACAATGTTCAATAAAATTTCACTGAAGAAAGAACATTAGAAACAAGTCTTCTCTCTGAGATACTGATGGATTGGAATATTGATTGTTGCCACCCCTGTACTGCATTTCTTTTTTTTCTTTTAACTTTTGTTTTGGGTTCAGGGGGTGCATGTGCAAGTCTGTTACAGAGGTAGACTGTGATGAAGTCTGACCGAACCTATCATCCAGGCAGTGAGCACAGAACCCAGTGGATGGTTTCTCAACCCTTGCCACCTTCCCTACTCTCCTGGTTCCCAGTGTCTGTTCTTCCCATCTTTGTGTCCATGTGTACTCAGTGTTTAGTTCCTGCTTATAAGTGAGAACACATGGTATTTGGTTTTCTGTTCCTGCATTAATTCACTTGAGATAATGGCCTCCAGTTGCATCTATGTTACTGCAAAGGACATGATCTCATTCTTCTTTATGGCCGCGTAGTCTTTCATGGTGTATGTATAACACATTTGCTTTATCCAATCCACCACTGATGGGCATCCAGGCTGATGCCATGTCTTTGCTATTGTGTATAGCATGAACTGCATTTCTTCCAGTGACATCTCTGATTCTCCGCCTCTTGATGGTATCTCTCAGGTGGCCCCCGGCTCAGTGTCCTCTCTCAATAACATCCTCTGCCTTCTTGGCACTCAGTGAGATGACAAGTTCCTTCCCAATTCTGTCATGGCTTTCATGCTCGCTGTTGCTTAAGGCTTCCCCCAAATCATTAAAATGGAAGGAGTAGGAGGAGAGGGGAGGAGGTGGAGAGAAGCAGGAGGAAGCAAACAAAAAACGCTTGGCTTCAAAATGGAAGCATTGGGTTACTTCGGTTTTTGAACTAAAGTAGTGATATTTTTAAAGTCAAATGTTATTTTATTTTAAATTAAAACCCTATGGGCAGAAAATTCATGCTCCTCTGTCAAAATCTAATTATTTTTAAAAAACACTACTTTAACAGTTTCTCAAAGCTGCTCACAGAAGCTACTGGTTATTCCGGCTCTTTTACAAGTCAGTATTCTGAACTGTCAGTGTAAATTCTGAAACAAGTTTTGACTGAATTCTTTTAAAATGCAAGGACTTAAAGAATTGAAGAAAAATGCTTGCCAAAATACATTGTGAAAATTGTTAAGCAAGATGTGGGGAACATTCAAAACATTCTTAAAAGCAAACCATTGCCAATTTGGCACTATTTCCAATTTCACACACAATTCCCTATCTAATTTAATAATACATAAATTAATGAAAAATATAGAAAAGTTACACAATATCATCACATTAATAGCAGTTTCCCAAAATGTATTTTCTCTGCCAAAAAAATACATTGCCAAGAGTATTTGTAATACATCCAACTACATTTTCAGATTTAATCCATGATAGTGTTTATTTTTTCAAACTTTGTTTTTCAAATGGGGATCAGATAATAACTGGAAGAAGATACACTAGCCCAGTGGTATTTAAAATAGTTATAGTTAAATCTGTTCACAGCTTATTTTTGTGGGACTAAATTTTCAAAGACCATCTCCTGAATATTCATCAGTAAAACTAAAAATCTAGGAAAGTATAATATGCTACCTGAAAGATGAGTGGGGTGGCGGGAGTCAGAGAGCAAGGATGAAGGAGGCTTTAGCCACTAACTTCAAAACTAGCATTGTCCTAGAAAAAAATATTTTATTCAAGCTCTTATTTCAAATTGCTGGTTTCGGCTATACTGAAGAAAATTGTATGATAAAGTGCTTTCCTTTAAGTTGGCAAGCAATAAGTATCAACTGACACTTGGTTTTCACTCTTTCAACAAACACTGATTAAGGAATGACTCAGCAGGCAATACTCCTAGTTGCAATGTACAAAGGTGATGGTCTGTGTAGCAAGAGAGAGAAAATTAACAAGTAAAAATGAAAAAAGTTTTCAGAGTGGCAAGAGCTGACAAAAACAGGATGATATCATTGAAAGTGTTTGTAAATTAAATTCAAAGGCAGGTGGGGGTGAATGTCAAGGTAGAACAAACCACACAGTGACTGGGAGCAGTTTTCATTCTCCGTTACACTCAGGTACAAGGTATTCAGAAAAAAGTTTGAAAGTTAATGTATCATTATGAGTCGCCACTCAGACCTATGTATACGACAGTGGGTTGTTTTTTTTTTTTTTTTTTTTTTTTTTTTTCATATTCTACTACAGCCGTAGTAGAAAAGGCAGATGATTTATATTCACTTTGAGCACCCCTGAGCCTCTCAGTCTGTGTGATGGGCTTCTCCTCCACAATTTTTATTACAGTATTCTTCTGGGCTCCATTATAACTTGATTATCTCCTTCTCTCATTAAACGCTAGGCTCTGTGGGAAAAGGATCATGTGTTTTTCATTGTTTTTTACCTCCAGTGTTGAGGATGTAGTAAGCACAAAATGAATGTTTGCTAGAATGTTTTAATGACTAATTTGATAATGAAAAGAAACAGTATTTTTCTCAATTTACCAATAAGATCATTGAGATCTTGTACAACTAATTTGTGTCTGAGTCTCATTTTTCTCTCTCTAAAATGAGCTTTAAGACTGAAGTTACTTCTATTTCTACAAGTTAGAGAAGGATATCTGACCTCAAAATATTAAAAGGAGGGGCCAAACTTTGTCTTTCATTTTAACCAAGAAGGCAGCCAGTTCTCCAAAGGCTGAATTTCAGAAATATAATTTAAACAAACGAAGAAAACAAAGTCAAAGGCTCTCAGAATTTTTGGAGAAAGAAGACACTGACTGTCAGAGGGACTGATCAGAAATTTGAAAGCAGGCCCAGCCCAACGGATATAATTCAAACTGAAGTTAAACCCACTTACTGCATAATTTTCTACCTTAATATCAGCCTTATTTTTATATTTTAATAATGACTTCTTAAGTTATTTAACAGATGGCAAGATGGAGCAGTAATGTATTACTGTTTAATAGATTATAGCCATGTGGATGTTAACCGTGCATACCTTATGAGTAAAATGAGAAACAAAACATATTTGTAAATATTTTCATAGATTCACACAGGTCAAATACTGTTACCTAATTCTCTGAAGAATTCCTGAACCATCATATGCAGCACTTCTTACAGTAAAAGCCATCTGTTATCCACCCAAATATCTCTCATACTGCATTTAAAACCATTTCTATATTTTTGCATTGAAGTTTGGGCAAACTTAACAGATCAGGCTTTGATTGTAATGAGTCAAGAAATACACACACACACACACACACACACACACACACACACACAAACACACATACATATACAAATGTTTCTTTTTCTTCTTCTTCTCTTTTTTTTTTTAGAGACGGAGTCTTGCTCTGTCACCCAGGCTAGAATGCAGTGGCATAAACTTGGCTCACTGAGACCTCCGCCTCCTGGGTTCAAGTGATTCTCCTGCCTCAGCCTCCCGATTAGTGGGATTACAGGCACGCACCACCACATCTGGCTAATTTTTGTATTTTCAGTAGAGATGGGTTTTCACCATGTGGGTTAGGCTGCCTCGATTTCCTGAACTCATGATCCACCCACCTCGGCCTCTCAAAGTGCTGGGATTACCGGCATGAGCCAATGTGCCCGGCCACACATATGTTTCTTTATTTCACTTTTTCTTTTGAAATAATTTTAGATTTATAGAAATTTACAAAAACAATCTGGAATTTTTTAATATACTGTTTGCCCAGCTTTCCCTAGTGATAACAACTTATGTAACTACAGTGCGATTCTCAAAACCAGAAAATTAACATTTGCATAATACTCTTAAAAATGAGAGCCTATCTGAATGTTACCATTTTTTCCCCCAATGTTCTTTTTTTGCTCTAGGATCCAATCTAGGATCAAATACTCTATGTAGTTTTTATGTACGTCTTATTCTCAAACAGTGACAATTTTCATTCTTTATCTTTTATGATCCTGATACTTTTGATGAGCACTGGTCAGTTCCTAGAACAGACCTCATTTGGGTTTTGACTGATATTCATTCATGCTTCGATTGACATTTGGCAAGATTCCCACAGCAGTAACGTGTTGTCCTTCTCGGCACATCCAATTAAAACATCATGATGTGATGCTTTATTGCTGGTGTTATCAGCCTTGATCATGTGGTTAGGGGTGCATGCTGGGTTTCTCCACAGTACAGTTATTTTTTTTTTTGTAATTGTTCAATAATTAGAAGGACATACTTTGAGCTGACACTAACATCCTATTTTTCCTCAAACTTTCACAGATTTTCCAATTGATAAGTGGAGTTTTCTAGCAGCAATTATTACTGTCACATTGACAAAGAGCAAATTTATATTTCACTCATTTCTTCTACATATATTAATTGAACCCATCTGTAAGGAAGAACTGGTCCTCATTTATTAATTTATTCAATTATTTATTTGAGTAACTATGTTGTCATGAATTTTAATTGTTGTTCGAGGAATTATAATCCAGTTCTGTCATTGTTTGATTGCTTAATTGTCCTACTTTGGCCCTGGGAATTTCTCCTGCTCATCCAGTGTTCTTTGGACACACCACTTCCTGTTTGAACATAATTTTCTGCTGTCACAAGAAGCTTCAGGCTTGTCTTGCATTTTCCTTGCCCCAACCTGAACATCAGTCATTTCTACAAAGTGTCCTGGTTCCTGTTCTTGGAGATTGGTATTTACAGAAAGAAAATATTGTTTACTAGTCCACAGAAGTTACTCCCTGGGAATTCCTTTAAGATTTGCAGGGGACTAGAGGTCTCACTGGGACAGTATGTGGTCATGAGTTCCTAAATTTTGGACATAAATACCAATGGAATCCATTCTTAACCACTGCCTGGCAAGGTTTCAGGACCCCGAGGTTACAGTATTAAAGGCTATGGTGCTAAAACATGAAAAATACAATATCCAAAGTTTCTGTTTTGATCATTATTTCAGCTACAGTCCTGTTCTCCCATCTCTACTCAGTTAGAGAGCTAGGTTTTAAATTGATCTAGAAAATTTCCAAACCAGGATAAAGACACGATATGAATATATTCCCTGCATTTGCAGCCTCAGGCCCAAGATTTAATCAGATGTGCTTGTTATTTCATTAAACAAAGTTAGTTATCATTCACAGTGTTGGTTTAATTACGCTCATTTGGACAATTAGAATATTCATATTAATATTTGTATTCTTTATAAATGACAGGAAGTGAGTATAATTTACAAGTATATTTGTTTATTTCTTGCCATTTCCAAAGTATCCACACTTAGTTGGTTGTGATAAAAAATAGAAAAATATTATTTTCATCTTAAATTTTAACAGTAGGCTAAAATTTCATTCTATTTGAACATTTTAACAATTGCCATTTCCTTATTGATGGGTCAAGTAATGAAATATAAAAGTACTGCATCTATATGACAATGAAACCTGTGCAACTGGCTTAACAAACAGCTTGTTGAAATATCTAATATTCATGAAGGTTTACCTTCCTCTGGCAGGTTTAAAATGTATTAGCTAAACAAGACGAACAGATTAACTGTTCAAATGTTAATTTATTTCAATAAATTCCTCAAAACTAGAAGAATAAATATCTAGAGCAATCGAAATCAGGTGCTGTTAAATACATTAAATTCACATTATGTAACAAATCTTTCTTATGCATTCTTAAATCTATCAGGTTACAATATAAAATGGAATGCTAGAATTCAGAGTTTACAAAATACCCAACCGATCTTGTAATATTTGCTTGTTTCTCTATATTCCTCTTTTTTCTTGTCTGTGTTGTATTGTAAATTATGTTTTTCTTTTTATGTACAAATTATCTCTAAAATATTTAACCAAGGCTACTGAAGTAATTCCCCACCATAATTCCTCAACTTACTTTTGTGGTTACTCACTGTGCTGCTCTATTCCAGCTAGTCTGTTCAACGTCCATCCATGCATTTAGTCATGTGTGAATTCATTAATTCACAGATCGAAACAAAGGACCACTCAGCAATCTGATATTAAGAATTAAGAAGTGAAAAGGAGAAAGCAATAGCTTTATAAAGCAATGGCTTTCACTGTAGTACAACATATAGGCAGATATTAAAATTATTGCACTATAATCAGTAACATAAAGTGGTATCTTCCAAAATATGGACAACAAAAAGTGCTATAAATCAAAAAATAACAAAAGCAAAACCTTCTGTTTTAGATTTGCCTCTGAGATTATTTACTACGTAAACTTGAAAGGCACTATTTTCTTGTCTGCATTTTTCCTCATCTGAAAGAGAGAATATTTTGTGGGATTCTATGTCCCAAACTAATTTTATTACCTACTTCTGCATAATTATTTATTAGAAGGTAGTTATTTCCTTTAATATATTTTATAGCATTTTTTCTATAACTCCTTCTTGAATTAACATGTTTTGGCCACTACTATAATGGTCTATATTTGATATGTGTTATTCTCACATATTTTGCACAGTAAAAGGAAGCAAACAAACAAAAACAGTAAGAAAAGGCCGGGCGCGGTGGCTCACGCCTATAATCCCAGCACTTTGGGTGGCTGAGGCTGGTGGATCACGAGGTCAAGAGACTGAGACCATCCTGGTCAACATGGTGAAACCCCATCTCTACTAAAAATACAAAAAAATTAGCTGGGCATGGTGGTGCGCACCTGTAGTCCCAGCTACTTGGGAGGCTGAGGCAGGAGAATTGCTTGAACCCAGGAGGCAGAGGTTGCGGTGAGCCGAGATCGCGCCATTGCACTCCAGCCTGGGTAACAAGAGCGAAACTCTGTCTCAAAAAAAAAAAAAGAGAAAGAAAAAGAAAAGGAAAAGAAAAAGAAAAACCCGGTACTTTACATCCTGACAGCTGTGGTGGATTAGCCTGTAAGAGACCAACCCTACAGCCAAGAACAACTAGAAGCTCTGAAAAAAAATCAATTTACACAATTAGAGGGTGCTACGGTTTGAATGTTTGTCCCTTTCAAAACTCATGTTGAAACTCACTCCCTAATGAGGCAGTGTTAGAGGTGGGGCCTTTAAGAGGTGATTGGGTCATGAGGGCTCTTCCCTCATGAATGGATTAATCCACTCATTAACTAATGGATTGATGGGTTAATGGATTAATGCATTAACATGGGAGTGGGATTGGTGGCTTTATAAGAAGAGAGAATTGAGCTGGCAAGCTCAGCCCCAGCACCATGTGATGCCTCATGCCACCTGGGGGCTGTGTGGAGTCCACGCCAGCAGGAGGATTCCCACCAGATGCAGCCCCTCAACCTTGGACTTCCCAGCCTCTGTGACTATAAGAAATCAATTCGTTTTCTTTATAAATTACCCAGTTTCAAGTACTCTCTCATGAGTAACAGAAAACAGTGTAAGACAGAGGGCTACCAAGGAAGTGAGGATTTGAAGGCTCCAAATCTTATAAACAGTCAAGGCCTAGCAGTGAGCCCTTCATTGCAGAATGTTTTTTTCTCTTCCATTTTTGCTGGAAGAATTTGCTCAATTATAAGCTGTGATGTCATGGTGGCTAAAATGAGCAATAACTGGTATCCAAGAGGGTGAGAAATTACAGTGTTGGGGGCATCAATAAAAATGAGAGGGAAAAATGTCAGTTTAGGATTGAGCAAAGAGAATGAGATCTGGTGAAGACCTCAAACCTAACCAAAAGTAGATCAAATGAAAAAATATTAATAAAATAAACCTGAAGATCTATGTTCAGAACAATTAGATCTGCACTGGATTAAGGTGATCCTCCCCCAGCTAATGTGCCTGCCAGGGCAAAGCTAAGTGTCAAGTGGTAAATCTTTTAGGCACTGCCAGCCACGTATAATTTCTCTCTCATTTGTTTTCTCTCTTTCGCTCTGACACACACACACACACACACACACACACACACACACACACACACAGAGAGAGAGAGAGAGAGAGAGAGAGAGAGAGAGAGAGAGAGAGAGAGAGACACTTTAAACATATAAAAAACATTCTTAGCCTGAAGATGGCGCAAAAACAAGTTGTGCATCAAATTTGACTTTCAGGCTATAGTTTGCCAAATTCTGACACAGAGCCTTGAGTTGAACTTCCATGAGGTACTCAGCGTCCTTATCTTCTATTTCATTTTGTTTTGTTGCTGTTTGATTTTATCACAGCCATCCTGCTGGGTATGAAGTGGCACCGCACTGCGGTTTTTATTTGACTTCCCTTATGCCTGATGGTTTTAATCTTTTTCTCACATGTTTCTTGGCCACGTGTGTATCTTCTTTAGAGAAATGTCTATGTAGGTTCTTTGCCCATCTTTGGTATCTTTGTTGTTGAGCTGTAGGATTTCTTTATATATTGTGCATATTAAATCCTCATCATAAAACTAAAAAAAAAAAAATTTACAAATCAAAGAAACAAAGAGCAAGAGAAAAAACACATCAAGCTGGAGGCAATATTTGATTCACTTTTCTATAGGTATATTATACCTCAGCCCAAACTGTATAGGTTAATAAATAAACACAGGCCTAGTGCAGTGGCTCATGCCTGTAATCCCAGCACTTTGGGAGGGCGAGGCAGGTGGATCATGAGGTCAGAAGTTTGAGACCAGCCTGGGCAACATAGTGAAACCCTGTCTTTACTAAGAATACAAAAATCAGCTGGGCATGGTGGCAGATGCCTATGATCCCAGCTACTTGGGAGGCTGAGGAAGGAGAATTGCTTGAACCCCGGATGTGGAGGTTACAGTGAGCTGAGATTGCACCACCACTTTCCAGCCCGGGTGACAGGGCAAGACTCTGTCTCAAAAAAATAAAATAAAATAAAAATAAAGGAAAGCATCAAAATATTTGTGCCATACATAGATTTATTTTAATTTCCTCTTCACTTTATATCTTAGATGTTTGTATTATAGCTCTAGAATAAAAAATACCTGGAATGTTTAAATTAGATTTCTCAAGTTCCTAAAAGTTCTAAGACTCGTGGACTCAACACCATCCCCTGTTTCCATTATTACAAACTCCAAAGCAATGTAGATTCTTTTTCTACAGTCCGATTCCTGTGACATAATTGCATAGCCTATGGCCACATTAAGGGACAAAATTCATAAAGAATTAAGTGTTCTCTTCAAGAAGTTTTTTTTTTTTTCTTACCCTCCTGAACAATTTAACTTAGAAAAAAGCCACTAAAAAATACAGTAGATACTGTATTTTAGCAGAGTGAATTCTTTTTTTCTAGGAGATATTAAAATAGTTGAGTAATCTAAACACTACTGTATTTTTAGTAACTATATCTGAAATTATTTCCTTAATTTATTATTCACTGTCAGAGTATTTTTGCCAAATCTATCCATATACAATCTATTTCTCTGCATTCAGTTTCTCATTCAGTGTGTACAAATAATTACACATGTATTTACGATTTCTTGTGAGCATATCACTTGAACCATAACATTTAGCCTATATGATTCAGGAGCAATATAAGTGGATAATTGTGAATTTAAAATTCCAATTTGGTTACATTAATATTCTTAATATTGCAGATCTACATTCAGGGAGCATGAGTCTTCATAAATTAGGCACATTCTGCTTCCATCTGACCACTCTCATGTGCTCTGATTGCAACAATTGGTTGTTTGGTATTGAATTTGAGGTATTAAACAATGTAGACATATAAGTTCTGGAAATAAAAATTGGAATTTGGGCCAAAAGCTTTAAAAGAATAAGTTTTAAATTTAGGAGGAATCAAATAAATGAGAGATAGAATTGTCAAAGTAGATGAATTCACTGAAACTATACAGAGAGCAGAGTAAGTGCAGTGCCTCAAGCTTGCATTTTACTATAAAGAATCTGGATATGCTATCTCAATTGATAATGACAGCAATCTGTGGAATTAACAAAGAAAATATGAACATGCTCATTGTATAACTGCAGAAACAGCTTAAGAGGTTTAATGACATCCACCATAAATGTTTAAAATGTGGATCCAAGACCAGAAATTTTACTTTCTCATTCCTGGTCTACTGCTTCTTAAAATACATGAATAATAATTATACTTAAGAGCAGGAGGAAAAAAATCCAATTAAAGGAGACAGAGTTAAGTGAGAAAGTACATCTACAAGATCTTGGTCAGCCAAGGGAGCAATGTCAACGAGATGGTAGTGATAAGAATGTCAATTGCTGGAAAAAGTTCAGGGCTTCGCCATCTTGGGAGCTCTATGCAAATGTTATCTATTATTTATCACTGTTGTTATTATTCTGTGAACGCACTAAAGGCCATTAGGTAATTATGAACACAGGCTAACTCCTGGAAAATAAATGCAAAAGTCTTAGGAGGTCTTATTGGAGCCTTTTTCTGCATACAAAATGATAAGAACCAAATGAGGTTGTTCAGTAAGCATGGTGATAATAAGCTATTACAATGAATGTGACCAACAGTTTTCAAAATAAACAGCTGCTTGAACAAAATCAACATTTCCAGTCAAACTTCTGCTTACTCTTTATAAGTCACAGAACCACAATCCACAATTAGCTGGTTGTAAGTTAGTAAATCATACCACATTGCAGAGTTAGAGACATTTACAGTATCTCCACAATGTGTATGGCACTTTGCTTTAGGGACCCAAAAAAGTATATTTTTCTTCAGCCTCTTTAGGCTGATTGCATTAAAGAAAACAACATCATAAATCATAAAATCTCATTTATCAGTTCCTCATTGAGCAACTTCAGAGTAAAGGTTGTTTTGGCAATTAAAATGCTGCAGTTAAAAATGCTGATTGCTTATGCAACAATGGGATTTCTAAAATAAATGGCATCATTTTATCCACAACCATTTTATTCATCAAACTGCTAATTACATTTATTCATACTAAGTTAAAAATCTCAAAAGTCTTTAAACTTATCTTCTGGTTGTGCCTTAGATGTCATAAAAGGACAATGCTTGTATCCATGAAATTTTTAACTCCGACACAGTGAAGATGGCAGAAAAGACCTGAATCCGGTATATTGTCATGGTGCTTCCAAATTAAACCACATGGTCCCATTGAATACTACACAGCCATAAAAAGGAATAAAATAGTGGCACATAAAACAACAACGAATCTTAAAGACTTTACATTGAGCAAAAGAAGCCAGACACAGAAATATATATATACTGTATATTTCTTAACATTTAAAATTCTACAAAAGGAAAAATAATCAAAGGTAGGAACATAAGAGCAGTGGCTGACTCTGGAGGTCGGGGACTGAGTGGGAAGTAATAAGAGGGAGACACTTTGGGAAGTAAAATGCTTTATGTTATGAAAATGCGTAGGTTACACCAGCATATCCATCTGGCAAAACTGTAATGCTAAGATGTATGCATTTTGATGGAGGTAATTTTTACCTTAAACACTGTAAAATAATAAGAAATCAACTAGGGGAGAGGGGAGTGGGTGGAGGTACACACTAAATGAGAATGGCAGAATATTGATAACTAACGAAGCTCAGTGAGGTGTGAATAAAAAGGCATTAGTTCCATTCTTGTTTCTTTATACATGTTTGAAAATTTCTAGAACTAGAAACTTAAAATTACCCAATAGTAATTATTTATTATAACTAAAAGAGTTCTTTCTTCTTTGTGACCAAAGAAAAGCTACCAGATAGACAAAAACAATGACAACCACAAAAACGACATGGTGTGACTTCACACATTAACACAAATGCTATTGGACAGCGGTAACGGAACCAAATCACAAAGCTGTTCCCACCTCCCATGTATGGCTGATGTAACAGACTTGTGACTTCACACATTAACACAACTGCTATTGGACAGCAGTAATGGAACCAAATCACAAAGCTGTTCCACCTCCCATGTATGGCTGATGTAACAGACTTGTGACTTCACACATTAACACAACTGCTATTGGACATCAGTAATGGAACCAAATCACAAAGCTGTTCCCACCTCCCATGTATGGCTGATGTAACAGACTTGTGACTTCACACATTAACACAACTGCTATTGGACAGCGGTAACGGAACCAAATCACAAAGCTGTTCCCACCTCCCATGCATGGCTGATGTAACAGACTTGAGGATTGTACAGCAAGAGTCAAAGTCATCATTAGGTTCCACAGTAACTTTTATGCTTGAATTCTGGCAATGATTTTGTTATTATTTGGTATCAGTGATGAGTTGGTATTAATAATGGAACCTGAGAGTTCAATGATTTGTAAACACCTAGGGTTGGAAAAATGTCATTTGCTATTTTGAGGACTAAGGGAAGAGGCTCCGGTCATGTTCCGTCAACAGCAACTATGACCACAACCAGCACCACAGCAAAAATGAATTGTATTTTATTTTCAATAAACTGTTAGAAAAAAATGTTACCTGATATTTTTATCATAAGAATTAAGAGTACCTTTTGCTTCTCAAAGTAATATGCCAGCCAGGTGAGGTGGCTCACACCTGTAATCCCAGAACTTTGGGAAGCTAAGGTGAGCGGATTGCTTGAGCCCAAGAGTTTGAGACCCACATGGACAACGTGGTGAGACCCTGTCTCTACTAAAAATACAAAAAAATTAGCTGGGCATGGTGGCGCGTGCCTGTAATCCTAGCTACTCAGGAGGCTGAGGCAGAAGAATTGCCTGAACCCAGGAGGCAGAGGTTATGGTGAGCCGAGATCGCGCCATTGCTCTCCAGCCTGGGTAACAAGAGCGAAACTCCATCTCAATAAGTAAATAAATAAATAAAATAAACAAAATTAGTTGGGTGTGGTGGTGCCTGCCTGTTGTCTCAGCTACTTGGTAGGCTAAGGTGAGAGAATGGCTTGAACCCAGCCTGGGAAGTCCAGTTTGCAGTAAGCATACCACTGCCCTTCAGCCTTGGTAACAGAGTGACACGTTGTGTCAAAACAAACAAAACACACACATACACACACAAACAGAACACATCTTTGCCATGTTAAGTCTCACCTGAAATGCCTGACTGTACATATTTTTTTCTTAATAACATGTTTTCCTATTTAAAGTCCATTATATGTTTTCATATTTATAAGTACATTTACTTCTAAGGCAGATGTGCCCATTTCTCTAATTAAAGCTATGCTACATCGGGGCTATTAATCATTTTTAATTGAAAGTGTGCCTATAAGTGAATGATGTGTAAAACCTCAGACCAGTGGTTCACAACCATTACTGCCTTGAGACTCACCTAGGGAGGTTGGAAATCCCAGTGCCCATACTGCACACCATGAAACAAGAACCAGTTAAATAAGAAGCTTATGGGGCTGGGACCAGCATCACTGTTTTTCAGCTCAATATGCAGCCACACTGGAGAACCAGTGGCCCTGGGCTTCTGCTGTGCTTGGTGCTCCACTTTCCTCCTTGCTAAAGAGGAAGAATGTTTTGTTTTTTGTTCAGTTTGTCATGACAACAGTATTACCTACATTATAGATCCCAAGATGTCTATTACTTGGGACTGAGATGAGAGAACAGAGAGAGAAAGAGAAGAGTTGTAGTTCAATTGATTCTACCAGGCACTGTCATCAGGACAGCATCCCCCAATTAGGCAGAAAAACTAACTTAAAGGAAGGATCATATTTTTCGATTCATTTGATTGATTCATTTGGACCATATTTCCATGATTCCTTTTTTATTAAAAAAAAAAAAAAACAGTTGTGGGTGCTATAATGACATTGAAATGGATAACAGAAAATTGAACAAGGAAATGAAATCCGTCTTAAGCCTCTACTGTTCTTTATCATTCTTTGTGGCACTAAGGGCAATTCACTCTTGAACAATTGAGAGAATTAGATAATCTTTACAACAAATAAAATGGATTCCTGACTAACGGCTAAAGAGTTCTTACAATATACTTAAAGAAAATCTGTTCACTTAATACACATATTGTAAGTGGATATATAAATTGCTGTGATTCATGATCATTGGCAGTTAATTACCTCAAAGTGATATATTAGACTGTAACTTGTGATGTAAATTACAATTGTCATTAATGCTGTTATGATTATCTTCTAAAGAGCCATTAATATTGCAAAATATGTCATGTGACACCCTTACTATAATACCAGTGTATTGGGGTGGGCAGAATAAATACAGTGTTAATGCCATTGCATATCTCCATTATTTTGTATGCAGGCACTCACTGGAAATAAATTTCTGTATTACTTTTTTGTATTTTGCATCTGTGCTTTTAGTTCTTGAATGTCCATAGCAATCAGAGCCAAAAATTTAAAAAGAAATTAAGAAATATTGGTAACCATATAAAAATTGCCAACAGTTTTCCATGAATTACAAATAAACTGTCCATGTTTCTCAAAAATTTATAGATAAAGAGTGTGAACCAATAATTTGGCACAAAGGAAATACAAGTGCTCACTCAACCAGTGGTTGAAAATATATTCAACCTCAACTGCAATGAAACCAAACCAATGTCTCTCCTGAAAATCAATCCTGAATATGAAAGCGATTTATTAACCACAGATGGAATGCAACATGACTTACATTAGAAAAAGGAGGTTTGCTGGAGCAGAGATAACCTATAGATTGTTTTTCTCAAGTCAATGCCTGCAAATGGGCAGCCAGACGTTCCTGTTTTTCATGCCTCAGCAGGCTCTTCAGACTTCAACTCTGTCTTATCCGCTCATTATTTTAATTCCTGAAACACATTTGAGGTGTTGAGTTTATTTGATTTCTAATTCAATGGAAGGCACTTAGGCTGTAGATCAAATAAGTCTTGTCTGCTTGTGGATTTATCTTCTATAATGGTGCCATTCCCATAGAAATGTACCTGTCCATTTATCTAACTTTTAACGAAGCAGGCAGCTTATTAATGGTGAGCACGTCATCTTATTCACTTTTCTGTCTGTTTGAAACCTTGTAGACCATCAAAAATGTTGATGAATGAATAAACAATACAACGATGAGCAAAAGGAACACGTCTTTGGTGACATGCTTTCTTTGTACACAGAAGAGGTTAGAAACAAAAGAGTTGGACAAAGTGGGTTTCAGTATGATGTCATTCAACTCTTCTGAGTTCTCTCTCAGATATGCTGGCATACAGAGTTCCTGACCACTTGAATTATGACCAAAACTATTTATGCTTCTAAATGCCAAAGACTGTGATCACTATCATTTTATTTTTCTTAAAATTCTGAGGAAACTCCTGAGGCAAATAAGACTCATACACAGGCAAGAAAAGGCAGAATTTATTATTTGATTCAGGAAAGTGTAGCTAATATTTAATGAACCAGCATTATCCTCACAAGAGGTCTACACAAAGGTTCACTGGAGGAGCAGGTGCAAGGAAGGGCCAGCTGAAAACCTTCAAATATGAGGCAGTGTGCCTTAAACTTAATGTGGAAACTGGTGGTTAGCAGATAGAACCGGCTTCATTTTTGTGTGATTATTCTCATTTCTGAGTCTCAGTTAACATTTTGCTCACCAAAGAACTGACTATAATACATAGTTGGAACACCACAGCAAATTCTTTAAAAACACATTGCTTATTTAATGGATTTGGTTAGTATGTAGCTTAAATTTCAGCCTCATGTTGATGGTGGTACAGAATGCTTTCTTTTAAAATTATATTTGTCCTCAGAGTTTTACAGTGTGAAAATTCCTCTTAAACAGTTCTTTTTTATTTTTCTTTTTGAGACAAAGTCTCACTCTGCCAGGCTGGAGTGCAATGGTGCAATCTTGGCTCACTGCAACCTCTGCCTCCTGGGTTCAAGTGATTCTCCTGCCTCAGCCTCCAAGTAGCTGGGACTACAGGTGCACGCCACCACACCCAGCTAATTAAGCAGTTCTTTATAGCTGTTTTATTTCTTCATTTTAAAAGCACAATACTCTGATGTATTAGCTCTAACACCCCAGCTTGCTACCACATATTCCACATGGTGCTACCGGTAAGTTGGTTTCCAAATGTTGGGTTAGGTTTTATTTGTGTGTGTGTGTGTGTGTGTGTGTGTGTGTGTGTGTGTGTGTTTGTTTTGCCTTTAACATCTTGATATTTGAAGTATCAAGATGTAACTTCTGGGCGGGGTGTGATGGCTCACGCCTGTAACCTCAGCACTTTGGGAGGCCAAGGCAGGTGGATCACTTGAGGTCAGGAGTTTGAGACCAGCTTGGCCAACATGGTGAAACCCTGTCTCTACTAAAAATACAAAAATTAGCTGGACATGGTGACAGGCACTTGTAATCCCAGCTACTTGGGAGGCTGAGGCATGAGAATCACTTGAACCCAGGAGGCAGAGGTTGCAGTGAGCCAAGATCACACCACTGCACTCCAGCCTGGGAGACAGAGTGAGACTTCATCTAAAAAAATAAAAATATATAAACAAGTAATTTTTCCTAAAACATTGAAAGAAGAAGTAAAAGTAATTTTATTTTCTTTTCACCAGTCATGTTTTTATATCAGAGTATCACCAAAGTATTACCATGAATTTCATTACATCAAAAATAAAGTAGAAAGGTAGTTCTCTTGACATGAAAATAATGCTGAAATAACTAGAAGAGGAACAACAACAAAATCCTGGTTTTCCTTGTATATGATGTGTTATGGACATATATCAACCACCTCATCATAAAACACAATAAAGTCATCTGTGGTTATTATTATTTATTATGTTTTAGACAGACTCGCTCTGTCACCGAGGCCAGAGTGCAGGGGTGCGAAGTTGACTCACTGCAACCTCTGCCTCCCGAGTTCAAGCGATTCTCCCGTCTCAGTCTCCTGAGTAGCTGCTTCTACAGATGCTCGCCACCACGCCTGGCTACTTTTTTTTTTGGAAGAGACGAGGTTTCACCATGTTGCTCAGCCTGGTCTCAAACTCCTGACTTTGGATGATCCACCTGCCTTGGCCTCCAAAGTGCTGGGATTACAGGCATGAGCCACCACAGCCAGCCATCTGTGACTATTTAAGGCCATATATGAGTGAAAGGACTAGTGGGAAATTAGAAAATACGGCTAGAGAAAAAAAAGATATCAACCTGGTAAAAAAGAAACTCAGAGCTGGCCGAATATCCTGAATGACGTTATAACACTTCTTTCTTTTTCCAAGAAATGAGATAGTTCCTCAGCTGTTCCCATCTCCACTATCAGTACTGTCTGTATTATTTTTTGGTTGAAGGTACTTCATCTACAGTCTACATGAAAAAAGGTGCAGTAAAGGATGTCTTGTACAGAAAGATAATTCCTGTTCCAGCAAGCTTCTTTTAAAGATAAACATGTTTGCTCTCAAGTTTAAACTACCATTAAAACCGCATGTCAGTTCGAGAACTATCTAAAAGCAAAAGGATTGATATTGCTTCTTTAATTTGAAAGCTGTCAGATCTTAAAACATGCAGTATCTCAGAACTTATAAACCTTCTAATTAACAAAGCATTCATTTTGTATACAGAGGTTTGCCAGCTTAAATGTAAAGACTGTAGTCCATTAGACAAAAGAGTTTTCTTAACACTAAACTGTCTTTAATCGTTTATTAAATTATACTGCAATCTCTGAGCTAAATCATCACAATAGAGTTTCCCAAAAATGCTCAATAAAAGCCTAAAAATTATTGAATTGAACAGCAGACATTTGGTTTAGGACTGCAAAATTAGACATTTCCAAAACTGTTTTCTGTACTTAGAAATCATAGCAATATTGTCAAGGAAAATCAGAGTAGAAACCTACATCTTATAAGAAATTCAGAGATATCTAAAACCTGAAATCACAAGACATGAAGAAATAAAACAAGATGGAGAAGGGGTAACTGACCTAGCAGAGTAAGAAAGCTGAACTCAAGTTAGTGGCTACACTGGTGAATTCCCACAGGGAATTCTGGAAAGATGTGAAAATTCTCATCCACCAATATAAAATTATCCAATCAGCTATTTTTGTGCCTTCTTCCTAACTACATGATAAGAAGTATCACAAGGTATTTGAAAAAAGCTCCCTACATAACGAGACTGAAAAAGAAGGAAACCAACAAGGGAAATCTTGGAGAAAGTGTCAACATGACACAAACACTAAGTACTGTGAATAAACTAGAGAAAAAGATTCCTTGGAAATTTAAAATGTAATTGCTGGAATTTTTTTAAAAAATAGAATACTTGAGAGATACAATGGAGAAATCTCTAGAAATCAACAAAGAGGGCCGGGCGCGGTGGCTCACGCCTGTAATCCCAGCACTTTGGGGGGCCGAGGCAGGTGGATCATGAGGTCAAGAGATCGAAACCATCCTGGTCAACATGGTGAAACCCCGTCTCTACTAGAAATACAAAAAATTAGCTGGGCATGGTGGCGCGTGCCTGTAATCCCAGCTAGTCGGGAGGCTGAGGCAGGAGAATTGCCTGAACCCGGGAGGCGGAGGTTGCGGTAAGCCGAGATCGCGCCATTGCACTCCAGCCTGGGTAACAAGAGCGAAACTCCGTCTCAAAAAAAAAAAAAAAAAAAAAGAATTAACGAAGAAAAAAAGAAGTGAAAGAAATGACCAAGCACAGGATCAAGAATAGGAGACAACTCATGAAACTCCCAATCATACAGAACAGAGGGAACAAGGAACAGCAATTTTTTTTAAAACAAAAATGTATTTTCCAGGTCTCAAGGCATGAGTTTTCAGATTGAAAAGACTCTAATCATAATGTGATGGGAAAACAAATTTTTCGACCTCAAATTCACTACACCGAAGGGAAATGTCAAGCAGGGACCTATGTTGGGCAAACCTGCCTCCCGTTTTATTCCTAAATAAGATAGCCATAAAGATTAAAAACCAACCAACAAACAACAGTGAAAAATAGCCACATGCCTCCCTCAGAATTTGCCCACAGAAAATTCCTTGTGGATCTCAAGATCTTTACCCTAAAACAGTTCTGTTGGATTTCACCCTAGCAAGTCAATTGGTAGCTTATCTTCACAGGTGTGGGAGAAAGGACAGACCGCAAAGTCATCCCTCTGCTCACCTGAGACAAATGTATATCTGATTGCTTTCTCTACCCTATTGTTTATGTAAAAATGTAGATTCGCTGAGCCAGACTAAGGCATAAGTGACTCTTTCTCCACCCTCCTCTCACATGTATATTTACTGAAAGGCTGATCAAAGACACAAAGGAATGCATGCAACCTTTTGTCTCTTAGCTACCTATGACCTGGAGGCCTGTACTTCAAGTGTTCTGCCTTTCCAGGCCAAACCAGTGTACATCTTACACATATTGACTGACGTTTCATATCTTCCTAAAATGTGTAAAACCAAGCTGTGCTCCCAAAACCTTGAGCACATATTATCAGGACCTCCTAAGGCGGTGTCAGGGGTGTGTGCTTAACCTTGGCAAGATAAACTTTCTAAATTGATGGAGACTTGTCTCAGATACTTTTGGTTCTTAATAATCACAACTTAAAATAACTTTAAAGCAAATTAGAACAAGGAAACAAAAAAGTACAACAGCAAGTCATTGAGTGTGATTTACTATTGGACCATCTTCCAAATGTCTGTCAAATCTACTCCGTTTCTCTCCAGCTCCACAATCACCATTCCTGCAAAGGCCATCGGCATTCCATCCTAGAACTCTAGGATCACTTTCTAATTTTAGGCCTTGCCACCCCCCCAAACTTTCCACCTAATGGTCTGAATAATCTCCTACAAATGCAAATTTTTCCTTGTTTCCTTGCCTCAGGATCATGTGCTAATTTCTTCATGAG
The DNA here is from genome assembly GCA_031835075.1 of Saguinus oedipus. Lineage (NCBI taxonomy): Eukaryota > Metazoa > Chordata > Mammalia > Primates > Cebidae > Saguinus > Saguinus oedipus. The sequence continues at coordinate 7,202,734 of CM063169.1, read as the reverse complement.
ACTCTGGGAGTTCCCCTACTTAGCTCCTCTTCTGCACCATTGTCTATACTTCCTGTCTCTTCTCCCTAGTTCCACCCTCATCTTGATTCTGCAAAAAGATTGATTTTCCTTTAGATCATACATTGAGCAATTTTACCCCATCTGACTCCGACCCCGCATACATGACCCTCCCTTCAAAAGAGTGTACTCTTGACTCTTTCTCTGCAAGAGTCCTATTCCAATTATCTCAGCATTGACATAATTTTCTCTTGAAAACTACCTCCTGCCCTCTTCTTGGTTAGGTAGACACTTTGCCACTGAGCTCATCCCACAGGGTTTCATTGTCTAATACCTGTTTATGTTCCCCATTAGACTCTGTCCTGGAAGGAACCCTGTTTATTAACTGCAAGCATCTTCAGTGCACAGTACAATGCAAAACACTTAGTGGGCACTTGAGAATCTTAGCTGAATTGAGAAATGAACCAATGAATGAAAGCTCACATAATTCAAATAGTGGAATCAAAGCCATAAAATTGTCATCTGGCCGGGCGCGGTGGCTCAAGCCTGTAATCTCAGCACTTTGGGAGGCCAAGGTGGGTGGATCACGAGGTCAAGAGATCAAGACCATCCTGGTCAACATGGTGAAACCCCGTCTCTACTAAAAATACAAAAAATTAGCTGGGCATGGTGGCACGTGCCTGTAATCCCAGCTACTCAGGAGGCTGAGGCAGGAGAATTGCCTGAACCCAGGAGGCGGAGGTTGCGGTGAGCTGAGATCGCGCCATTGCCCTCCAGCCTGGGTAACAAGAGCGAAACTCCGTCTCAAAAAAAAAAAAAAAAAAAAAAATTGTCATCTGGTGGTGGTGGAATAGGTAACGAAGCTGAAAGCGTTTTCACCATGCTCCTTAATTTTTCTATGAAATATCAACCCAAATACTCCTAAGGAGGTTACCCTGTGGACTCCTACAATACGCTCCAACAGTTAACTACTCTAAGAAATTCTCAGCTCTCCCTATGCTCCAAAAGTTAACTACTCTAAGAAATTCTCAGCTCTCCCTATGCTCCAACAGTTAACTACTCTGTAAGAATTCTCAGCTCTCACTTTAAATTACATTCAACTTGAACAAAATTTAAAATATTACCTTTTCCTTCAAATTGGCTCCTTTCTCAATGCTCTTTGTATCAAAATAAAAATAGTGAGAGAATTAAAGAATTCTACTATTTTTCATTTATATATAGTAAGTAATACATTCTTCATGTTTTCTTATAAATATAACCATATAAATACATACCTGGCTTCACTCATAGCTCTGAGCCAGACCCTCTGAACTAATTATTACCTTCTCATACTCATCCCAATAATATTCTCTTGTTGCATGTGTAGCTTTCTCTTCCTGACTTGGAAAGTCTTCTATAATCTACCTTCAGGGTCTTCTCTCGTATACGTCCTTTGTCATAAAATGTAAAATACATAAAAACTACAGTCCATAAATATTGGCACTGAGCAAATGCAATTTCCAAGGCACTTTGTTGGGTTTCACTTTTTTTTTAGATTTTCTTTGGAATAAGTGTTTTCTATTTGAAAAGCTGAAATGTAGTCCTTTCAGGTTGTCCGGCCTTACCAAGAGTGAGCCTTGAACACTTTGCAGTTCTTTTCTATGTTCAGCTTGCATCTCTATTTTACTTAGCAGGTTTTTAAAAAGTGTTTAGCGTCTTTCTTTGCTTGAAATTATTTTTGTTTTTGGCTTCTTTTTTCCAAAGTGGTAAAAATGAGCATATCTCTTTCCAATAAAAATGATAAATGAATTGAAGCCATAAATATCTTAAAATAAGTCTTAGGACTTAAAGCTGTAGTTTTCTGTTTTTAAGAATCCACTTCTGCTTATTGCTGACTTGTTTGCAGCTGGCTGCCTAATTTTACATACATTAGGTGTCGAGGAATAACACCTAAATCTTCCATTAAGTCATCATTGTGATCATCATTGCAATGACCACAATAAGCAATACATGGAAGTAATGAAAAGCAAACACTCTAGAAGATTTTTAGAAATGCAAATAAAAGACCTTTTCTAGGAAATGAGAAAAACTATTGATTGCTATTCAGTAGATCTATAACTTAATTTACATTATTGTAGAAACATTAGTGACCAAGACTATAATTCTGACTTTGTAAGAACTCATATAATACTTAGTTTTATACTTTATCATTTGTGACAAAATTCAGCAAAATGAAAGATTATCTAGAAGTAGACTGTGATTGCTTAAAGAAACAGTAATAATCAAGATTATAATATAACTATTTTCAAGAGTTAGACAACTCATGCATAAAATCATTTATTGAGACATGCATACTTGTCTAAGAATACATTTTAATACATGTTCAGTAAACTGTCATTAAAGTGTATCTGTACTGGGGTGCCAATCACTAATTTTTAACAAAACCATTCTATGATCCCAGTGAGAGAGGTATTGATTTTTTATCTATTTTGTCAATAACATTATAACAATTTTACATATGGGAGGTTCAAACAAATTAGAGATTTAAAAACATGTAGAATTCCTGGGAATCATGTTTAGAAGCAAGTTTTAAAACCAATCTATCTCCAGATTCATATACTAAAACACAACGTTCAATCTTACTTTAGAGGAATTAAGAAACATGGCAGAACAGATTACATTTCTAGTTTGATTTAGATCATTAATTCTTTTTTTTTTTGAGACGGAATTTTGCCCTTGTTACCCAGGCTGGAGTGCAATGGCGCGATCTCGGCTCACTGCAACCTCCCCCTCCTGGGTTCAAGCAATACTCCTGCCTCAGCCTCCCGAGTAGCTGGGATTACAGGTGCACGCCACCATGCCCAGCTAATTTTTGTATTTTTAGTAGAGACGGGGTTTCACCTTGTTGACCAGGATGGTCTCGATCTCTTGACCTTGTGATCCACCCGCCTCGGCCTCCCAAAGTGCTGAGATTATAGGCGTGAGCCACCGTGCCTGGCCTTAGATCATTAATTCTTAACTTACATTAAGAGCATATATGAGACCATTACAAGAAATAGTAGCATATAACATATGCATATTTATAACACATAAAAAACTTATTGAAAATTAATTGAACTATAATATCCATACGATAAAGACAGGATAAGTGGGAGTTATCTAGGAAAACTGAGATAAAACAATTAGATAAAACTGAGCTTAAAAAAATACAGGGGCAACCTAAAGCTTCATTAATAAAGAATGTTTACGTAAAATTCATAAAACGACAATAAGGATTAAATCGACCTGGAGCACCTATGGCAGAAAGCAAGCGCAATGCACACAGTAGAATTGATGCCATTTGCATATCCATTTTTAAGTAAGTGAATTTATTTTTCCAAGACTCATTTTTACATACATGTTTCTACACAGACTTATAACTGGCCAGAAAATTTTAGTTAAACAGCCGAGTTCGGGGAGTTCAGTTTGCTAAGTCACAGTCCTAACATCAGGTGTTCAAAGATGGAGCCGGGGAATTTCTCAGCATTGTTCGATTGAAAGATGTGAGGGAGAATGTGCCAAGAGATAGGGCTGGGCCAACTGGTCCTCTGGCCATCATAAACAATCCCATCAAAAACATTAGGGTTGGGTTGGGGGGAATTTTGTGATCAAATTAGGAGTCATTCAGCCAGAAGCATAAAGGATGAATTCAGGGAAAGAGCGGAAGTGGGAAGGTTAATAAAATGACAATTGCAATATTTCATGGAGATATGACAAGAGCCTGAAACCAAGCACAGCCATCCAGGTACACCAATGGAGAGACAGGATGGAACAGATAAAGATGCAATGTAAGGAGTATACTTGTTAAAACTGCTGATTAATTAAATATGAGAAGAAAGTGCTTATGCTATTTGCTGCCTTGTTCTTAGAGGTTTGTAAATATAAAAACAAAAACATACAAACATTTAAAAACAATTATTAATTAATTAAATATGCATAACAGCTATGTTAGATAGGTTCTAATATTGTCATCTTCATTATACAGATGACTAAGTAGGAGTATGGTAAGATTTAAGCTACTTGTCCAAGGTCATACAGTCAGTAAATGGTGGGCTCAGAATTACCAACCAAGGCAGTCGAACATCACTGTGTGCACATTTAGCCACTACATTCTACCTCCCCTCAGGCTCCCCGATCACTGAGAGTTTCTAAGATGATGCTTGGATTCCAACTTTGGTGAATGGGTGAAAAGGGCCACCACTAATCTAATGAGGAGAAGCAGGAGTGAATGTAATGAGCACAAGACCAATTTAAAGGGCTGAAATGTGAAGTCCTTGTGACACACCAGAGTCGAGGCATTTAGCAGGAGCTTCGAGAACAGAACAAGGGCACCAGGTAGAAACGTCAAGCCTCTTGGTAAAAGCATGGCATATGGAGCTATGACATAGAAGGGACGTTCTAGGAAAGGTAATCTCTGGTCTTTTGACTTGCTAATTGTAATAGTATATATACATTTCTCTAGGGTGTCTTTGAAACATGTACATATGAAATAAACAGTCACTGAGTGGCAGTAGGAAAATATGGCCATTGTAATCCTTTAAAATAAATCTGAAAACTATACAATTCAGGAGAAAAACACCCCATCAATAGCCTTTCCTTTGGAATTATTTCCTTAGTTACTCCTACCTCCACCCACACAAAAAAAACAAACAAAAACTAACCCACAAAATCATCTTTTTCCGACCTACTCTACTGTTATTCAGTATAATCCACAAATTCAAATGAGTTTCTTCCAAATCTTTGACTCATTTTCTTACTTCCTTGTGTCAACTCCTTAGTTGCAGAGTTTTTGGGAGGCCAGGCGGGTGGATCACGTGGTCAAGAGATCGAGACCATCCCGGTCAACATGGTGAAACCCTGTCTCTACTAAAAATACAAAAATTAGCTGGGCACGGTGGCGCATGCCTGTAGTCCCAGCTACTCAGGAGGCTGAGGCAGGAGAATTGCTTGAACTCAGGTGGCGAAGGTTGCAGTGAGCCAAGATCACGCCATTGCACTCCAGCCTGGGTAACAAGAGCGAAACTCCGTCTCAAAAAAAAAAAAAAAAAAAAAAAAAATCATGATGAACCTAGAATGGGTAATAATAAGCAAATCTTGAGGTAATCAGTAATTATTGCTATAATTCCTCCATTCTTACTATTGAAAGAATAGGGTTCCTTTGAGTAAGGAACAACGGTTTATGAACATTCACTAAGTACTATATCCCAGGTCCTGTGAAAAGGATCTATGACAGGACAAACTCACTCATTACACTGTTATAGACTGCAGGATTTCCTCTTAAAACAAAAGCATAAGATGGAGTTAACGATCTTATGATCTCCAGTGCTCCTTTTCTGTGTGAATATCTATGAATTGATATTAATAAGATTGTCTCACCAGGAGCCATTATATCTTCTAAAATATTTATTTTTATTTTTCAAGCTCATAACTCAGAAAATACCTCTCACTCATTAAACAGCCTAGGTCAGTATTCAACTCATCACTGGTGATATCATTAAGAATGCTATTTCCTGTCAATATTTATAAAAAGGATTTTATGTGAATAGAAATAAGCAAAGGAAGTGTAAAATGTGGACAAGTTGAAAATATTATTGCATGCTGAATTTTAAGACACATAGAAAAAGTTAAAGTGGGTGAAGCAAATCTAGAAGACCTTTATCAAAAAAGGATAGCAAACATTTTTATTTCTGTGGGAAAGTGTATTCTGCAAACAAACAGCTAAGCTTTAGATTAGTTCAAAAGAGAAAGTGAAGTCTGTGGTAGATATCAAAAAATAAAAGCTCTGGGTATACCTATGTGTGGTCTGCAGCATTCATAGCTGTGCAGACTTCCAGGGGGACAGGAACACCCTTGCCTCAGTGGAATCTGGTGGAACAAATGTTACTATTGGAGCAGAAATGACATCGTATTGGGGATCGTTTTGAAAGGAGGTAGTTTATGAAAGGTAAAGCAACTCAGTCTCCATTTTGCTCATCTCCTTTTTTATGGGAGAATTGTGGGCTTGAAAGAGTGGATGAAGAATGGTTATGAAATGTGAAATATAAACGGTGTGAGGAGAAAGTGTGAGCCAATTGAAATCTGAGTTTCCCAGGACCAGAAGAGAACACCCAGAAGGCTGCTGGAAGAATTCCCTTCTTAGGCTGTTCTTCAGCCATCCTTGGTGTTCATTCACAAGCCAGGGATTAGGGTGGAAGTGCCAGAAAATCCCAAATGCAGGTCACATTTTTTTTATTAAAAAGGGAAAACAAAAGGAATTAGAGAACAGGTAGCATAATGGTAGCCCACAGTTAATTTCTAGCACTGAATGACTGGTTTGTTTATTCAAAAATAAGTCATCACAAGAATCCAAAATTACTGTATGTGGTCTGATGCCATGGATTATTTATGTTTTAAGACCTCTTTATGGTTTGTAATGAGGCGTCTGACAAGGTATACTATTCAGTCTTTTGGATAAGAGATAGAATTGTATGCAAATTTATCCACATTACCTGTAGGTGAGCACAGAGCTGTTTAAAGTTTATCCCAGAAAATGTTGAAGAGGAAAAATACCAACTTGAAGGAGATAAGGAATCACACAGCATAAACAAAAGAAGGTTGGATTCGCATGACCAGCCAATGGAAATAACTGTTGTTTCTGGAAAAATACAGAGATCTCGGGTTTAAATAAAATCTTCACAAACACAAGACGAAGAGTCCTAATTTAACAAACACTCCATTTCCATGAAAGAATGTGTAGTGTGGCCACAAAAAGCAAACAAGCCAGAAGCTAAGGCAGCAAGGCTCCGTTAATAAGAGAAGAGAGGAAAGTATCACTCCACCTGGGTTGCTCTAATGTGACGGAAATGAAATATATACCTTTTTCAAGGTTTTGGAATTCTTATTTTAAACAGGGATGGAGATAGAACTATGGTCGGAAGTGTTAACAGGTAGAGCATCTCAAAATGATGCCACATTTGAAATAATTATTTTTGATAAGATGCCATTTAGGAGGACTGGAAGCTTTTTAAATACTTGAAAGGATGTGTTAGGAAAGACATTACAGGAAGAATCTGTATAGTTCTAGACTCAGAGCCAGAACAATTCATGGAAATTAGTGGAAACCTAAGCTCAGTTCAGTTGAGTGCAACCTTTTACCACGCAGAAGTCTGAAAATGAAATGGGCTGCTTTTCCACAGGAAAAAAAATTGGCAAATATCTTAATCCTCAGAACGCCATCTCACTAATTATTCCTGAAATCAGTGTTTAAACACCTGGAACCAACTTGCTAAGCTTAGCTTTTACTTCAACTCACAAAAAAAATTTTAATGTTTCTGGTGGAGATCAAGATGTTCTTCAAGCAGGGAAAATTGCACAAACTACAGGAAAATGATTGATACTCAACATCAATCCCTTGCAATGTCCTTATATTTTTGTCTCAATATTCAGAAAAATAGAATTGCTTCTGTTCTGTTCTTTTAGCCAGTCTGTTCTCTTCAACTCACTAATTTATCTTGGAAACTCCGCTTTTCAAATGTAAAGGCCCATTATTAGGATGTTTAATATTGATGGGAAAAAAATGACTACTTTACCCATAAAAATAAAATTATTTGGCACTTATCTTTTCATGATGACGTTTTTTGATTTTCTTGCTAGAGCAGTGGAGTATTGACAAGCAAGGACCTGCTAAGAGACCATGACTGGACTGTGACCTTCCAGACTTCCAGCAGCAGGATTCAAGTCTCTATCCTCACAAAATTGCAAATGCTTCTGTGCTATAGAATGTCTGATTAGTGTTAAAATAATTCCATTAAAGAATACTGTATGCATAATTCCTCAGTGTCTGCTGAATAGCTCTAAAAGCTCCACTCAAATCTTAAGACACTTCACCAATCTTGCTTCATTTTAGGCTTTCATCTTCAAATCACCATTTAAAAATTATTGAGAAAATTCAACTGCACGGCACAGTTTCAGTCTTATATAACTGTTGCTTATTTTTGGAGATTTAAGAAACGATTATTTGATCTGCCTCTGAGTTTGTTTCTGATGTTGCCACCTCCAATTTTTTTTCTCCATTTTGTTCTCATATAGCTCTTTTTAAAACACAAATCTGATCGACTTCTGCTTAAAGTCTTCTAATGACTCCTACTCACTTACCCCCTAATCAGAATGTGAGGGATGAAGTGAACCTGCCTGTTTTCACAGCCCGCAGCTGACTCTAGCACCTGTACTACAGCTGACCTGCAATAAATATTTCTCAAAAAAAAAGGAATGTACAACAACTAAATTATGAAAACATTTCACTGTATTGTGCTTGTCCCTGGTCTTTTGTTTATCCTTCTGTTTTTTTTTTTTTTTGCCTATTTTTTGCTTTTAAATTTTAACTTACCCAAGAGAACGTTAAAATATATAAGCTTTTGTTTTCTCTAGGAAAACAGGACTTTTGGGAGGCTGAGGCAGGAGGACCACCTGAACCCAGGAGGTGACCAGCCTCGGCAACATAGCAAGACCCTATCTCTATGAAAAATTGAAAAATTAGCCAGGCATGGTGACATGTGCCTGCAGTCCCAGGTATTCAGGAGGCTGAGGCAGGGGGATCCCTTGAGTCTAAGAATTTGAGGTTACAGCGAGTTATGACTGCGCCACTGCATTCCAGCGTAGGCAACAGACAACTCCAAAACCAAACAAAAATTATTTTCTTTAGAAATTTTTTCACCAGTAGGAAATATAGCAGCTTTAGAGAATTTTAATTTTTTTTATTGTCCTGCCACACTGACAGTGTTTTTCACTTCCTATTGTGTTTCTGAATCATGGTATCTCATACTTCTAATCAAAGATGTACTTCGAAGGCCTATCATTTTAGAATATTTTGCTTTTTATCTATGAAAATCCTTTTAAAACTTATTCTAATCTTTTCTTTCCTGTAGATTTAACCTAAACTCACCAGAGACAACTTCAAATTTGCATTTCTGAGGTCTCTCTTAAGATACTCGACCTTGTACTTAACTTTCTGTTTAGCAGATTAAAATACTACATTTCTGGGAGTGGGGGGAAGAAAATCTATTCAAAACAGTATCTAGGGCACTTGTGCACATTCAGAGGCAAAATTCTAGAAGAAAATCTTTAAATTCCAAGAAAGTATTCATCTACTAGATAATATCATTGCATAGAGGAGTAACTGTGGATCAACCAAAACATTCTATTTGTTCACCTTGCATTGATTCATAGAATGGTGCATGTGAGTTGTGTTTGTGTGCATGTGTGCGTGTATAGTAGATAAACATGTAATCTCAAGAAACAGTGGCCAAAGTTTCCTGAACTATTTCTAACTTTTCAATAGTTTATATTATTTCTAAAGAAATTATAATTCATTGCAGAAGAGCTGAAGTTAAATTTATTGATATGTGACAGTTATGCCAAAGTATCCACTGTATAATAACTCAAGGTATATTATTCAATGCCATGTAGATCATTTCTACACCACAATATTAACAAAACCTGGATGAGTCAATTTGTTCAATCTAGCCATCTGAAATGATTTATGTCTATTGCCATAAATTTGATTTGCTGAAGAAATTGAATCAATTGTAAAGATGACTATTGCAATCCACTCCATCCTGCCAAAAACAGCCTGTTCAATCAAGTGCTATCCTGAATTCATCAGTGGCTTCTCTAGAAATATGGAAGTACTCAGTTAACATGATTTATTTTCCATGTTCTAAACATTTTTTAGGACACAACCATTTACTGTATTTTTGAGAAGCATAGTGTGCATATTATAAGACAAAATGGCACAATCCAATATCATATTCATAAAAATAAAATTAAAATAATACAAACAACATAAAATGGTACAATGGCCTGAAATCAGAATACATGATGATGAGCTAACTTTTCCAAGTATTTATTTCTTCCAAGTTCTTTCACATCTATTTTAAAATTACACTCAAGACAATCTTATGAGACATTTTATAACCCTTTTTGACTAAAGAAAAATAATTCATGGAATGTAATGCTTGTCCAAAATTCGTATGTTTCAGAGCTGAGGAAAAGCAAATGGAAGACTTGATTTTTTCCTTGACTTCCAACATTTTATTATACAATCACTTATCTTTTTAAGAATATAAACTGGCTGAGTACAGTGGCTCACACCTGTAATCTCAGCACATTAGGAGGCTGAGACAGGTAGAACACTTGAGGTGAGGCGTTCAAAACCAGCCTGGCCAACATGGCGAAACTTCATCTCCACTAAAAATACAAAAAATGGCTGGACATGGTGGCATGTGTCTATAATCCCAGCTCCTGGGGCGGCTGAGGCAGGAGGATTGCTTGAGCCTGGTAGGTGGAGGTCATAGTAAAGTGAGAGCGTGCCACTGCACTCCAGCCTGGGCAATGAGACAGAAACCCTCACTGGGTCTCAAATCTCAAATACACACACACACACACACACACACACACACACAGGAATATATATATATACATATATATATATATATATATTCATGTTTTTCATCAAATCATTTCACTAGCCTCAAGTCATACCAAAAAAAAAAAAAAATACACAAATTTTCAAACAATTGTTTTAAACAATCTGTGGTAGTGAAAACAATTTTGAAGGCAGAAATGCTAGGAAGCAGGAATCAAGAGGCTGGGATTTGAGTCCCACCTAAATAACATAACATTTGAGAAAATTAGCATCAGTCACATCTTAGTGCACCTGAAGCAAAGTGTAATGGAGATGAGACCTGCTTATGCTTTCTTCCATTCTCCTTCCAATTAATGAGAATGTTGAAGAATAGCTGGTCTTAACAGAGCTTCTGAGGCATTCCTGGTGCATGAAAATTTGGCCAATCACAGGCATTATAGCAATGTCATGTAAATTACCATCTTTATTAATGACTAACCTTTTCTACTTGAAGATTGTATAAGTGATTTATAGGCATCATTTTAATTGATTTTTTCTTTTTGAACAGTCTTGCTCTATTGCCAGGCTGGAGTGCAGTGGCGCCATCTAGGCTCAATGCAACCTCTGCCTCCTGGCTTCAAGCAATTCTCCTGCCTCAGCCTCCTGAGTAGCTGGGGACTACAGGCATGTGCCACCATGCCCAGTTAATTTTTATATTTTTAGTAGAGACAGGGTTTCACCATGTTGGCCAGGATGGTCTCCATCTCTTGACCTTGTGATCCACATGGCTTGGCCTGCCAAAGTGATTGGATTACAGGCATGAGCCACTGTGCCTGGCCCGTTTTAATTAATTCTTAGAACAATTCTCCATTTCCCCATTTTACAGCAATGAAAACTGAGACTGGGTTAAGGAACTGTCCTATTCATAGCCAGTAGATTATTCTAGATCTGGAATCTGGAATCAGGTTCCTTGTGGAATCAGGTTCTAGAATCAGGTTTCTTGTGGAAGATCACACTGAAAGGATTGAGGAACATAATGGGTGTTGTATTAATTTTCCTATTAAAATTAGTGTCGAAGGTTTGTGAATTGTCTACAGAATACTACAGGTGGGCTTTAGACTCTGCAGGGACAGAATATAAGAAACCAGCAAGCATAGAATGTGTGCTCTTCAGCATGGGGCCCAGGGATAGTGTCTCCACTCAGTCCTGAAGGTAACCTTAGAGGATTTCCTCACGTGACCCAGCCAAGCCAGCCAGATCCTGTCCCAAGAACACCTACTCCTAAAAATCGCACATTGAAGGTTCTTATCATCAACAAAGGTCAGAAAAGAGAACTGAGACTTTTATTATATTTATAGATGTTATGACTCTCTTTATGTCCAGTTGCTAATTTTAAAAAGTTGTGCTACTTCTTGCCTGCAACTATGCTATCAGGCAAGGAGAATTATAGCTTTTACCTGTCTCTACAAGCCAGCAGCCACCAAGACCTACAGAAAGGGGAGCTTGGTGCCTTGCTTAATCCATTGGCTATAGCTAGCCTGGCCTCTTGTCGTCACTCAGATGGAGCTTGGCCTACTGACTTATAAGAGGGAACGTGTTGGGTGCTGCATTCTTCCATCTTGAAGCTCTGTTGAACTACATTCATTTTAAGAGAGATCATTTTATAAAACCAATTCAGTATGAATGAGGTCCCTGTGGCTGAACCATTCTATTATGGATAATACTCTAATAGACTGTCATTCACATTATTTTAATACATTCTTTTCTATTATCAGGCTTTTGGTATAATTACTACTTAATCAAATGTCACCGTGTGTCCCAGATATGGTTATTTATCTGGCTTGTGAATAATTTCAGATTGATGAAACATGATAGCAATACTTTTAAAACTTTTTACTGACTTGAGCTACTGGACCTCAAGTGCATCTTACTGAGTGATCATTTCCATTTTTCTTCTCTTTAGCTATTTGTGGTTGCAATACCAGCATTCAAATGGCTAACGGTTTGCTTTTCTGTTCTTGGTAATTAGCTTGAACAGCCATCAGATATTAAAGGTATCCTGGTGACTGTGTAAGCCTCTGTCCTTGCCATCAATCTTTATAGCGTGTACTCCCTCCACTGAAATGCTAGTCATCCTTCAGGTCTCAGCTTAAAAAAAAACGTTTTCCATTTTCCTTTTTTTTTTAAAAGACAGGATCTCACTGTGTCACCTAGCCTGGAATTCAGTGATGTGATCGCAACTCACCACAGCCTCAACCTCCAAGACTCAGGTGACCCACCCACTTCTGTCTCCAGAGTAGATGGGCCTATAAGCATGAGCCACCATGCCAGATTAATATTTGTAAAGATGGGTCCCACTATGTCGCCCAGTGCCCAGGCTGATCTTGAGCTCCTGAGCTCAACAGATCTGGCCACCTTGACCTCCCAAAGTGCTGGAATTACAGTTGTTTTCCACTGTATTTGAGCTATAGTGCCTGGGTGTTTTTCTTTTTCCTAAACACGATTTTACTTCATCCAACTTCTCATCTCCTGTAAAACACACACACATACACACACACACACACACTTTTGTTTGGCTCTCACTATAATATTCTGTAATTTTCCTTTCCTGACTGACCACACTCACATTGCCTTTGACTAGTGTATTGCAGGTGCTTAAAACAAACTTTTCTTGTACTTTGTTCAAATTATTTTTTAAAATAATTTCTAATTTATCACAACTTAAACTCCAAAGTGCAATCAATATCAGAAGTCCTCCCATAAAGCTTTTCCTTCTGTTGAATAAGGACACTTTAAGAAATGGCCTTGACACAACCTTTGGTTTCTCTGCTCTCCTCTCTTCTATTGACATACAGTCTTTTGAAGAAACAGAATGGATTTCTAAATGAATAGTACAATGTCTCCATCAATCCTTTTATCCATGTCCTGGCAAAACAATTTTTTAATCTTGCTTTTTAAAGGAAGAAACAGAGAAACAACCTTGCAATCCACAGTCTAAGCCTCTGGGGTCACAGCAGGAAATAGGGCTACAGCACTCAGGGTTTCCAGGCTCAACCACAGAGTAGTGGCCAACACTATCAAAAATTTACCCGTTTTGCAGAATCTTGAGCCATCACAACTCCAGTGCAAATCAAAAAGGGTTTCAGGAAAAACACGAACCCAATATGTCTACCAAAAACATTGTAACTAGGTTTTAAATTAGAGGAACACAGTGTTTCACCCGTGTGACACTGTAACATCTTAGATTTTATGATGAGGAAGAGCAACTCAATGAGTTATTCAAATCATGACATACACAACATTCAAGAACAAAAGTGTACCACAAATAAAAAATAACTATATGTCTTAACACATTGTTTTTAAACATAAAATTTGTTAGGAACTGAAAATATGCCCTCTGGAATTTAGAAGAGCACAGGTTAAGAACGAAGACATAATGAGCAGTAAAGTTTGATTTAATAGAAAAGATTAAAATCTCTATGTAAGAAAGTCAGAAACATTTTTCTAGAAATATATATATATAGCAATTTAATAATAAAGGGTGTGAAAGGAGCACTCTACCTAAGTAATAGCAATCTGATCTCAACTATCCAGGGACCACTATGTTCTGACAGAGAGTGTTTTCCAACAAGCCTCAGTTTCCCTGTCCGGTAGCTTCGCTCCTGGGAATACCTGGCTTGATTCTTTAATTTACTTTTCAAGAGAAATAAATTGCCCTTACAGATTTTACTGCCTAACTTTACCTTTTAAAACTTTAGATGATTTCTGTGCTCTCTGCTTTCATTTCAGGTCATGGGATTTGGAGAAGTGAGGTTTGGGAACAAAACACTTGATTTTCACTTCAGAGTCTCCTTTGGCTCTAGAGAACTCAAGGAGGGATTACTCAGGGAAAATAATTTAGATCTCCCTGCCCAGAGTGAACCAAGGCTCAGGCCTCCTAGAGAAGGCTGCATTGAATAGCTACATGAGGCACTTCAAGGCTGTGGCCTTTGTGAAAACCACAGTCTGACTGGAACACTTGTGGTATAAATTGAGGCAGGTTGCTGCCCCCAGAAATGAGAGCAGCTGATGTGTTTATTCCATCTCTGAAGATGAAGAATTTAAAACGATGTCTACATGACATTAAAAAAGAAAAGATATTGAGAAATATATGAAAACACTGTCTCCATGATATCTAATATTCAGTACTCATAAATATCAACATAACTGAATATTTAAATGTCTATCTATATACCTGATCTTACTATGAAATCGATGAAACTGTGGGGAATAACACTGAATCAAATGAATTCTCACTGGTTCTCAATTTCAGTGAAAAATATATCAAAGTACCTATTAAAGTAGTTTATATTTATAACCCAATATTAGTAAACATAAGAAACACCAGATATTTTGGGGTTTTACCCTTTTCCGAAACTGATGTCTCAAATACAGAATTACCACGTAAGGTCATTTTCACAAACTCTAGTCCTGTGCATTTTTGCAAGCCGCAGGGCTGTGTCACCATAGTTACAGAGGGATACTGGAATAAATGTGCTTCCAGCAATAATTGTTTCATATTTGTGTACAAACAGCTGAACTGTATCTTTCCATTTCAAGTGCGATCAGTCTAAATTCAAACCCTGTCATGAGGAACACCACAGAATGCTCAAACGAGAATAAAAATGAAGATTTATGCTAACAAAATTCTTCCGAATACATGAAAATGTTTCTATTATCTTATCTTCTTGTGCCATAGGCTTTTTTCATGTCTGCATTGATCTTTTCCCTACTTATGAATGACTCTTTTAAATAGTTGACTATAACCTGTTTCATGAATTACAGGAATGCAAGATGGCCCAGAACATACATAAAATAGGTAATAATTGCAGTGAATATAGATTAGGATGGTAAAAGAAGAAAATTCTAGTAATAATAATTTTAAATATTCACCTATTCTAAAATTGTTTATAGAACAATAGTAAATACATATTTGGAAAGTTTAGCTTTATAATATTGAATGAAAATGACTATTTTCATAAACATTTTGTAGCATTAAGAGAAATTTCAAACTTAACTTTTTTTCTGGTATGGGGTCATTCTCAGTAATGTAATATTTCGAAGACTAGTGCAATTGTTCAATAGCTTGTGAAGACTGAGGAACACTTTGTTAATAAATAACAGAAATGTTTTAAGATTAAAGGCAATGTTCTCATAGCACTATAACATTAGCTGAGTTCTTATGACCCTATACTTCCTCAGAGGACAAGAACCACAGAGGAAACCCAGTCTCACCACTGAGTTTCACAACTGGGGAAACAGAGGCCCACAAAATTAAGTATTAGGTTGATGCAAGAGAAATTGCATTTGCCATAGCTTTTATGGCAAAAACTGCAATTACTTTTGCACCACCCGAATAGCTTGTAGATGTTTACCTGGTTAACTAGGTAGCTGAGTCAGTATTAGAATTTTGTTCTCCTGACAGTCATTCTAGTCTGTTTCCTCTATATTTCATCATGAAATAACAATAGGATTTAGATAATCATTCATTAGAATATGAAGCAATTTTTACATAATAGAATTTCCTTTCAAATAAATTAGAGAAAAATATTATGCATATTTTTAAAGACTCAAAATGGATCAGACATTTAGAAAAGAGAATCAAAATATTTGTAAATGTTTTCATAAGACATTATAATTTTATATGTACTAAAATATTAATTCTTAGGCCCTGAAGAGCACACATTTCAAAGGACATAAAAATACTCAGTTAAAAACCAAGAGCAAAACTCGTTTAGCAACCTATGTGTATTGTCTATTTTTGAAAATATAATTATTCATAAAATATTTTCTTCAAAAATAATTGCCATACTCTTCAATATGGCCAAATAGACACCACTCTGGCGCATAACACCCAGAGAGAGAGAGACGTAGAAATCCAGAGCTCTCCGAGCTCCAACCAAGATACCAGGTATATTTCAATGGGTCTGGTCCCATGGTAAGCAAAGCCCACTCAGGGAAGACTGAGGCGGGGAGGGCTGCTGCTTCACCCAGAAAGTGCATCTGACAGCCGAGTGGGAGGCTCCCCCTCTGGCACTCTGTCCAGATACAGTGCTTCCCCCAAAGCCTCAGCAATACACAGAACAGGAGATCTTTGCCAGTCAAGCGCCGGAAATTACAAGTGTGGAGTTGAATAATAATCCAGGACGGTGTCCTGGATTGGCGCACAGACCTAAACAGATGCATAAGCCCAAAAGGCGGGCGGGAGAGCCTGCAGACCAAGCTATCGCCCCTTCCCCCCACCTGGAGAGAGAGGGAGCTGTAAGTGGGAGCAACTGGGCGGGCCCCTACCCCAGGACTGGAGAGAGAGGAAGCTTAAAGGGAGAGATGGCGGGATGCAGCTGGGTGGTTCCCTGCCCTCCCCCACAAACCCCAGAGGGCTGAAGCTCTGACTCTAGCCAGTTGCCCAGTCAGTGCCACTGTCTGATCTGAACCCTGAATGATCCAGCCCACTGGAGGAAGGGCACAACCCACCATTAGAGGGATGGAACTGGGCTACATGTTTTAACAAAAAACACATGAAGCCTACCTAGCAACGGGACTGTGTTGTTTACCACCCAGCAGGGCCACCAGGTCAGTGGAAGGGGCGGGCCTAAACCCTCAGTGTAAACAAAAAAGACACAGGAAGCTTCCCAAGTAACCTGAAGGAGTCCCTAAAAACCTAGTAGCCCCTCGACAGGCAGACAAGCAACCTCATCAAGCAGCTCCCTGAGACCACAGCCAGGTAAATCCACAGAGATGGGAAAACAACAGCAAAAGAGAGAGAAAACCATCAAAGACCAGAACACCTCTTCTCCTTTAAGGGATCACAACTCCTCAACAGCATGGGAACACAACATGACCAAGAAGAAGTATAATGAATTGACAGAAATAGGCTTCAGAAGGTGGATAGTAAACTTTTCTGAGCTAAAGAACACATTCTAACTCAATGCAAAGACACCAAAAACCTTGAAAAAAGGTTAGATGAAATGCTAATGAGACTAACCAGCTTAGAGAAGAACATAAATGAATTGATGGACTTGAAAAGCACAGAACGAGAACTACATGAAGCAAACACACGTTTTAATAGCCGAATCAATCAAGCAGAAAAAAGGATATCAGAGATTGAAGATCAACTCAATGAAATAAAAAAAGAAGGCAAGACAAGAAAAAAAAAGAGTGAAAAGAAATGAACAAAGCCTTCAAGAAATATGGGATCATGTGAAAAGACCTAATCTACGCCTGATTCTCTGTATCCGAATATGATGGAAAGAATGAATCCAAGCTGGAAAACATGCTCCAGGATGTTATCCAGGAGAACTTCCCAAGCCTAGCAAGGCAGTTCAACATTCAAATTCAAGAAATACAGAGAACTCCACAAAGATATTCCTCAAGAAGAGCAACTCCAAGGCACATAATCATCAGATTCACCTGGTTGAAATTAAGGAAAAATGGTAAGGGCAGCCAGAGAGAAAGGTCAGATCACCCACAGAGGAAGCCAATCAGACTCACAGCTGATCTCTCTGCAGAAACCCTACAAGCCAGAAAAGAGTGGGGGCCAATATTCAACATCCTTAAAGAAAAGAACTTTCAACCCAGAATCTCATATCCAGCCAAACTAATCTTTGTAAGTGAAGGAGAAGCAATTACTGAGAGATTTTGTCACCACTAGACCTTCCCTACAAGAGCTCCTGAAAGAAACACTAAGCATGGAAAGGAACAAGAACTAGTTCCTGCAAAAGCAAACCAGATGGCAAAGACCAAAAATGCAATGAAGAAAATGAGTCAACTAATGGGAAACAAAACCAGCCAGTAAAAATTGGCAGGATCAAATTCACACATAATGATAGTAACATTGAATGTAAACGGCCTATACAACCCAATCAAAAGATACAGACTGGCAAACTGGATAAAAAGTCAAGACCTAGCAGTGTGCTACAGTCAGAAAACCCATCTCACATACAAAGACACACATAGACTAAAAGTAAAGGGATGGAAGAAGATTTACCAAGCAAATGGAGAACAAAAAAAAGCAGGGGTTGCAATCCCAATCTCTGATAAAATCGACTTCAAACCAACAAAGATCAAAAGAGACGAAGGTGGTCATTACATAATGGTAAAAGGATCAATCCAACAAGAAGAGCTAACTATCCTAAATACATACACACCCAACACAGGAGCACCCAGATACATAAGGCAAGTTCTTCATGACCTAAAATGAGATTTAGACTCCCACATAATAATAGTGGGAGACTTCAACACTCCACTGTCAATATTAGACAGATCAACAGACAGAAAATTAACAAGGACATCCAGGACTTGAATGAAGAGCTGGACCAAGCAGACCTAATAGACATATACAGAATGCTCCACCCCAGATCCACAGAATATCCATTTTTCTCAGCACCACATTGCACTTACTCTAAAACTGACCACATCATTGGAAGCAAATCACTCCTCAGCAATGCAAAAGAATGGAAATCATAACAAACAGTCTACCAGTCCATGGCACAATCAGACTAGAACTCAGGATTAAGAAACACACTAAAACCCACACAACCACTTGGAAACTGAACAACTTGCTTCTGAGTGTTGACTGGATAAACAATGAAATGAAGACAGAAATAAAGATGTTCTTTGAAACCAATCAGAATGAAGACTCAACTTACCAGAATCTCTGGGACACCTTTAAAGCAGTGTCTAGAGGGAAATTTATAGCAATAAATTCCCATGTGAGAAAAAAAGGAAAGATCCAAAATTGACACCTTATCATCAAAATTGAAAGAGCTAGAGGAGGAAGATCAAAAAAACTCAAAACCTAGCAGAAGACAAGAAATAAGATCAGAGCAGAACTGAAGGAGATAGAGACATAAAAAAATCCATCAAAAAATCAATAAATCCAGGAACTGGTTATTTGAAAAGATCAACAAAATAGACAGACCACTAGCCAGATTAATAAAGAAGAAAAGGGAGAAGAATCAAACAGATGCAATAAAAAATGATAAACAGGATATCAGCACTGATCCCACAGAAATACAAACTACCATCAGAGATTACTACAAACAACTCTATGCACATAAGCCAGTAAACCAGGAAGAAGTGGATAAATTCCTAGACACTCATACTCTACCAAGACTAAATCAGGAGGAAGCTGAAACCCTGAATAGACCAATAACAAGGGCTGAAGCAGAGGCAGCATCAATAGCCTACCAACCAAAAAATGTCCAGGTCCAGACGGTTTCACAGCCAAATTCTACCAGATGTACAAAGAGGAGCTGGTTCCATTCCTTCTGGAACTGTATCAAACAATACAAAAGGAGGGAATCCTCCCTAACTCATTTTATGAGACCAACATTATTCTGATACCAAAACCAGGCAGAGACTCAACTAAAAAAGAAAACTTCAGGCCAATATTCATGATGAACTTTGACACAACAATCTTCAATAAAATACTGGCAAACCGATTGCAACAGCACATAAAGAAGCTTATCCATCACGATCAAGTCGGCTTCATCCCAGGGAGGCAAGGCTGGTTCGACATGCACAAATCCATAAACTTAATTCACCACATAAATGGAATCAAAGACAAAAAACACATAATTATCTCAATAGATGCAGAGAAGGCCTTCGACAAAATTCAACATCTCTTCATGCTAAAAACTCTCAATAAACTAGGTATCAATGGAACGTATCACAAAAGGATAAAATCTACGTATGACAAACCTACAGCCAATATCATACTGAATGGGGCAAAAGCTGGAAGAATTCCCTTTGAAATAAGGCACAGACAAGGATGCCCTCTCTCACTACTCCTATTAAATATAGTATTGGAAGTTCTAGCCAGGGAAATCAGGCAAGAAAAAGAAATAAAGGGTATTCAATTAGGAAAGGAGGAAGTCAAAGTGTCTCTATTGGCAGATGACATGATTGTATATCTAGAAGACCCCATTGTCTCAGCCCAAAATCTTCTCAAACTGATAAGCAACTTCAGCAAAGTCTCGGGATGACAAAATCAATGTGCAGAAATCACAAGCATTCCTATATACCAATAACAGACAAACAGAAAGCCAAATCAAGAGTGAACTCCCATTCACAATTGCTACAAAGAGAATTAAATAACTAGGAATACAACTAACAAAGTATGTAAAGGACCTCTTCAAGGAGAACTATGAACCACTCAATAAAATAAGAAAGGACGCAAACAGATGGAAAAACATTCCATGCTCATGGTTAGGAAGAATTAATATCGTGAAAATGGCGATACTGCCCATAGTAATCTATAGAGTCAAGGCTATCCCCATTAAGCTACCAATGACCTTCTTCACAGAACTGGAAAAAAATACTTTAAACTTCACATGGAATCACAAGAGAGCCTGCATAGTCAAGATAATCCTAAGCAAACAAAAAACAAAAAACAAAAAAACCCAAAGCTGGAGGCATCACACTGCCAGACTTCGAACTACACTACAAGGCTACAGTAATCAAAATAGCATGGTACTGGTACCAAAATAAAGACATAGACAAATGGAATAGAACAGAGACCCCAGAAGCAACACCACATATCTACAACCATCTGATATTTGACAAACCTGACAAAAACAAGCAATGGGGAAAGGATTCCATGTTTAATAAATGGTGCAGAAAGCAGAAATGTGCAATGTGCAGAAATCAGAAACTGGACCCCTACCTGTCACCTTACACTTAAATTAACTCCAGATGGATTAAAGATTTAAACATAAAACCTAACACCATAAAAACACTAGAAGAAAACATAGGCAAAACCATCCAGGACATAGGCATAGGCAAGGACTTCATGACTAAAACATCAAAAGCAATGACAATAAAAGCCAAGATAGACAAACGGGATATAATTAAAATTCAGAGTTTCTGCACAGCAAAAGAAATCATCATTAGAGCAAACCAGCAACCAACAGAATGGGAAAAAATTTTTGCAATCTACCCATCTGACAAAGGGCTAATATCCAGAATCTACAAAGAACTAAAACAGATATACAAGAAAAAAGCAAACAACCCCATTCAAAAGTGGGCAAACGATATGAATACTTTTCAAAAGAAGAGATATATGAGGCCAACAAACATATGAAAAAAAAGCTCATCATCACTGGTCATTAGAGAAATGCAAATCAAAACCACATTGAGATAACATCTCACACCAGTAGAATAGTGATTATTAAAAAATCTGGAGACAACAGATGCTGGAGAGGATGTGGAAAAATAGGAACATTTACAGTTGGTGGGAGTGTAAATTAGTTCAACCATTGTGATAGACAGTGTGGCGATTCCTCAAGGACCTAGAAATAGAAATTCCGTTTGACCCAGTAATCTCATTACTGGGTATATACCCAAAGAACTATAAGTTGTTCTGCTATAAAGACACAGGCACATGTATGTTCATTGCGGCCCTGTGTACAATAGCAAAGACCTGGAACCCACCCAAATGTCCATCAATGATAGACTGGACAAAGAAAATGTGGTACATATACACCACAGAATATTATGCAGCCATAAAAAACGATAAGTTCGTGTCCTTTGTAAGGACTTGGATGAATCTGGAAACCATCATTCTCAGCAAACTGACACAGGAACAGAAAGCCGAACACTGCATATTCTCACTCATAGGTGGGTGTTGAACAATGAGAACATGTGGACTCAGGGAGAGAAATATCACACACTGGGGCAGTTGGGGGGGTAGGAGAGAGACAGCAGGGGGTGGGGAGGGATAACATGGGGAGAAATGACAGATATAGTATGCACCTAAAGTAAAATTAAAATAATAATAACAATTGCCAGTAAATTTAAATTACATTTCAATAAAAGAACAATTCCTGGATATGGACATTAAGGCTTAGTTTCTGAAATTAGGTCTTTGCAAACAAACCCATTTTGCATATAAAACAAATTAGCTTTTGAATGCATAGCATTTGTTAAAGTAGCAATAAAATCCCCACTTTCAAAAACATCCATTTATGAGTTCCATAACAACTTTGGCATGACCCATCTCACCCTGCTCAAATCACCCAGCTTACAGAAGGGGCAGAAACACATTCAGCGGTGTGCCACGTGGCATACAAATAGAGAAATTAAGCATGGAAGGGTATGACATCAACACTGTTTAAACAGTGAGAAGAAAAATTCTGTAAAAGAGCAGCAGAAGTAGAAAAATACAACCAGAGGGTTTCCTTTTCACTTACTGTGATGGTTGACAGAGCTACCTCTGGAGCAAAGCCCCTTCCAGTGCTGGAGGTGGCTCTGGTCCGTGGAACACAGACCCAGTCTCTACTCATGGACCCAAGATCAGCTGTAGAGCCAACATATTTCTACAGAAACAACTGCTCAAACTGAATTTCAATCTGCTTTCAAAAATGATTTAAAAATAATAAAATATAAATGAGATTCCATTTCTGACAAACTTAAATAAAAAAGTAAATTTAAGAATGCAGCTGCCTCTTCCTCATGGTAGTTATGCTCTAAAACGTCACTGTAACACCTAGTCGTGGATATGGAGCCATTCTCCTAGGGAATTACATGGGTAAGGTCCCTCGAACCTCTGTTCACATCTCCATCAATGCATCAGTACTTTTTTTTTTTTTTTTTTTTTGAGACAGAGTCTCACTCTGAGGCCTAGGCTAGAGTGCAATGGTATAATCTCAGCTCACTGCAGCCTCCGCCTCATGAGTTCAAGTGATTCTCCTGCCTCAGCCTCCCGAGTAACTGATTACAGGCACATGCCACCATGCTCGGCTAATTTTTGTACTTTCAGTAGAGATGGGGTTTCACCATGTTGGTCAGGCTGGTCTCGAACTCCTGACCTCAAGTGATCTGCCCGCCTTGGCCTCCCAAAGTGCTGGGATTATAGGCGTGAGCCACTGCACCCAGCCCACATCTTTGTTTTATGCCTATTTCTGATTAAAGATGCCTGATTCAATAGATAATGCTGATTCATTAACATTGAACTCATGGCCAACAGCACTGATTCCATGCTTGAATGAAGCTTCTCTAACACACACTCTGCAAGCAGAATTCTTGGGCTTAGGAACACCAGACAGTGCTTCAGCACTCCACTTGGGAATCACTTAAACTGTAGAATCACCAACAAAAAGCACAAGAAATGAGAGAAACACAGCACTCATAGGCTTCGAAAAGGACACAGGCTTACAATATGAGAGCTGGAGCCAGCCAGGAGGGAGAGCAGGGTTCTATGTGACCTCAGTTGGAGACAGACCTGCAGAGGGATTCACATTTTTCACTGTTCTGGGCATGTCCATGAATGACTGTGGGAGTTCCATAAGTATTGATGTGGGGGAAGGTAGAAGTAAATCTTAGCAAGTAGGTGAATTCACAACTACAAAATCAGAGAATAATGAGAATTGGCTGGATCTGGAAAAAGCACACCATATACTCATATATTTGAGCTATTGTGAAGGTCAAAGCGAAAGCAATCAGTTGTTACTTTCTCCTTTACCTGAGGGGATAGAGAATGTTTTCAATTTGTAGATGGGATCATTTCTGTTCATTGACACGGGTGGTATTTTCCTTGCTATTCACAAACTGACTCTGATTTGCAAGTTTCAGAATTTCTCACTGATGAATAATTCAGAGAAAAGGATGTATCTTTATTTTTGTAGATTTATTTTCCTTTCAGTTTCCCTTAAATAAAGGGAATGTATTATGTTCATTCATGCCACTGTTTCATTCATGAAGTTATGTTTAGAAGCAAAAAAAAAAAGTCTCAGAAAATTTAGAAACATACATTTTAAAGGAAACTAACATAAATTAAATATTCTCATTATATTGCAGTTGCTGTGATGGCAGATCAAATTCAAGGAATTCAGACATTTTAACAAACCATTATTAAGTATGGTAGGAATAGTCTAAGATTTGCATAGAGGGACATCATTTTAACCTGGGGGGTTTTTCCTGAACAAGGAACCCCAGAATAGGAGTATTATAAAAAATGCTTTATTAGTGAATCTGATCATCTGATTTGCTCTTTTAGTTGAGAATATCCTGCTCAAAGGACCATGGTGGAAGCCCAGCTCTCAGCTCAAACCTCCTTTTTGGATTCTGAGCCTTTTCCAACCCCTGCTTTCCAAGCTCTCTGCCCAATGAGCTCTGGCTTTCTAGAAAGTTCCTTCACATCTTCTTTGATGTGCACATTCTTTCAGAAGGTTCTGTCACCCTTTTAATGAGAGAGAGCCTTTAGGAGTTCACCAGTAGTAAGGTTATTTTTTCAACGTTGCAAAGTGAAAGCTGTGGTGGGGCGGGAATTGTATTTAGAATTTGCAAACAGTTTTTTTCTTACTAGAAATGGAGTCCCTATTTACAAATAAAGCTATGTATATTTTTAAAAACTTGTTAAATGGCTTTTCACACAAATTAGAAGCAATTAGTCTTGTATTTTGGAGGAAAAGTAGTGACGTTTCTAAACATGTGACTGAGGAACAAAGTGTAGGATTGCTTTCTCAGTTCTTGTTGAGGCTATCAACTTGATGGTACTTTGTCTTGCTGGGTGAAATGAAAAGCAATATTCTCAATCTCAGGAAAAATTTGGGATAGAGGCTCATGTTACTGCTTATTATTGATGGTGGTGTTTTCTGTGGCTTTGGCTTTGACATTTTGAGAACTGCCATCAAAGACGAGGACATCTAAAGACTTCTGAAGTTTCTGTAATCTCAGTACCACGGTCAGGATGAAGTCTGAAGGATGGTTTCGGAAAGAATGCTGTTCCTTCCACATCTGCCCCACGCTCAGCATCAATGTGCTTCCACACAAGCTCTAGACAAAGTCTTCTGCCAAAGGAAGGGAGAGTAAGAAGGAACTAGGCAGTAATTTCCATGGTCTCATCTTAAATCTGCTGGAAGTTTCAATTAGTGGCCTTGGCTCTATGAGAACATTGTATTCCTCAGGCCTTTGTATTAAGTGATACTTGACAACTTCTATGAGTGCTGTCATTAAAACAGCAACTCCCGAATCCCTCATATTATCTGTACTGCAAATAAAACTGATCAAGTGTGTTGAAGCTATAACTAATCTTCGCCAGTCTTCACAGGTGCCAGAGAAAGCACGTAGAAGACTTCCTATTAAATCCCACAGAGAAATGACCTTTTCTGTTCTTTCATCTAAAATTGAATATTTTCTTTTAATTTTCCACCACTTTAAAAGTAATTTGGAAATCCCAATTGTGAGGCATGTTTGTGACTTTTTCATGGCTGTTTCAAAATCTGTAGCCATTTAGAAATATAATTAATTGTACTTCTTTTAACCTCAAGTAAGGCACACTCATTTTTCCCCTTCCTGGTAAATGATAATGTGCTGTTTTAATTCAAATGGGTACCATCACAATGGGCACCTGGAAAAGGAAAGGTAGATGTCCTTGGCCTCATTTACCTCTACCCACCTTTTCAGTTGATTCTATCCACGATTCATCTCTAGAATACACTTTACCCTAAATGGCATATTAGGATGCATTTTCTTCACTCAGAAACATGATTTCCAAATCTTATCTTGATCCTTTTATTAGTTTTATAAATTGCATCTTCCCAAATTTTAACTAACTTTTAAATTCAATTTTAGAAACTGCATGTTTTTTTAAGTAAATCATTAAGCTAGTATGTCAGAAACCGCGGAGTGATGGTGAATTTTGGCACTCTTTCTCTCTCTTGCAAAATTAATATCTTACTAGTATTTAAAATCTAATATCAGCCAGTCACGGTGGCTCACACCTGTAATAACAGCACTTTGGGAGGCTGAGGCAGGCAGATCACTTGAGCCAGGACTTCAAGACCAGCCTGGTCAACATGATGACACCCTGCCTTCTACCAAAAATGCAAAACTTATCCAGACATGATGGTGCATGCCTGTAATCCCAGCTACTTGGGAGGCTGAAGCATGAGAATTGCTTGAACCAGAAGGTGGAGGTTGCAGTGAGCTGAGATCATGCCACTGCACTCCAGCCTATGTAACAGAACAAGACATAGTCTCAAAAAACATAGTAATAAAATCTAACATCTTCATGAGCAGAAAAATTATATTTCAGGAGCTTCACAGTACACATTTTTAAATAACTGAATTCTTATCTGTATTTATTTGTTGATTGCTACCAATGCAATAGCCACTGGAGTTTTAAAGGAATATGCTGCCATTCTACAGAGAAGAGCATGATCTCTTACACTATCAGGAAGACAAATTCGGCAAACTCACACACTCTGAACCAAGCCCATCCTCAATTTCCTCTGTGGTGTTAATGGCATCTGAATGTTAATTCCGTGTAACATAAAATTGTGAGTCAAGCCCATTTTCAGTAGTAATTTCTTTTTCTTATTAGGAAGTGATCCAGAAAATAATCTATTGCTGACAAGGTTTATGATTTTTCCCCAACAGTCTAATTACAAATTTAGGTCTAAAAATGAGCTTGATTTTAAGTGTCCCCAAGTCATTTTACTTCCCCCTTACTCCATTTTATAGTTACAGCAGGATCAAAGTAGAAAATCAGGAACATCTTTTGAAGTGGTTGTTTCTAATTAATATTAATCCATTCATGAATAATAATCAATTCAATGAAAAGAAACTCCTCAAAAAAAGGACTGAAATCTCTGTTAGAAACCAGAATTGTTCTTCTTTTATCCCAAACAATAGCTTTTCTTAAAAATAAAATAAATTTTTCATTAAAAAAAAAAAGAAGGAAAAATATTCTTTTGGCCCCATCATGGCATGGCTTGTACCTTGGAAAATGTAAGTATCTGGTTGGTAAGATATTTGTTCTGTGTGATCAGAAAGCCTAGGACTGGTTCTTTAAAATGTCTGCAATTGATTTCCAGTGCTCAGACCCGAGTGCAATATGAATACATAATTCTATTATTTCTTTAAATACAATGTCAGATTACTTTGCAAGAGGACAAAATTTACTGTGTAACTACTTAAAGACTGAAACCCAGTGTTATATCTGCATTGCTTTCACGGGTACCTTTTCTAATATTTGTTTAATTTCTCCTCTTTCTTTTAAATGTATCATGTATCTTGGAAATTCTTTAGGGAGTTGTGATGTATTTTGGGGCTTGTTATTGATTGCCGGGGCTTGTTGAAATGGAAGGTGCCTCCTGAGTGCCATTAATGCTGATAAATCAGAAGAGATGAATACTTTGCCTTCACATCATATCTGATATTTCACCAGTCGACACTCATGTCCCTGCACTCCCTTAATCCTATGAAAGCTATTTGAGACCATTATTGTATAATTTCCTCTGTGAAAAAGTCAAGAGCTGGGAGTGGACCAACTTGCACACAGAAAGGAGTTAAGAAAAGTATCCAGAGATCAGGGATCATGCATGTATCACAGCACGTGTCAAGATTTTGGGCTCAGATAGACAGGAACATCCGCCTTGACTCTACCAATTACTAGTTTGGTTGTTGCTTAACTTCTCTCAGCCTCTATTGTCTTATCTGTGCGATGAAATAATAATAATCTTTGCAGATTGCTAAGGAAAGTAAAAATACATATACATACCTACCACCCTGTAACGCAGATAATAGCAACTTAAAAAAATTGCAGTGTCTGTGGTTATGCTGGGAAAATCTGGCATTCATCAGTGACTAAAAAGCTGTTACATACAAGGTGTCATATTTCATCCATTATATGATGTGTGCATTTGCATATTTTAACATCTCCAAAATTGGGATGCTTCTTAGTGATGACATCTTTTTAAATTTAATGAAATGCAATATAATCCTCGTCTACTTCATTTTAAAGAATAATGAAAAGTCTTTGCTAAATTTGAGCTCTTACTATGTGCTAAGCATTGAGCATTTTACATAGATTGTTTGACCTAATTCTTGCAATCGCTATGGGGTAGAACCCCTTTACGTAAGAGGTTAAGTATCTTTCACGTGGTTGGTGCCTGGGTAGGAAGCTGAAATAGGAGACTGAGTGCAAGTACGCAAAATGAGGTATAACTGGGTTGCCTTTTAGCAATTGTGTGATTTTAGGTAAGTATTTATCCTTTCACCTTTCTCATCAATACAGTGGTGTAAATATATTTACAATAAAGTCACTGAACTTAGTGTAAGACATGTGCTCTAGAGCTAGGCTGCCTGCCTTTGAATACTGGCTTTGTTAATTGCCACATATCTGACCTTGACCATCAATTGACCCAACCCCTATGAACCATTGTTTTCCCATCTGTAAAATGAAGACAATAATTGACTAACCTCATGGGTACGTTGTGAAGATTAGACACATTAATATTTGCAAGCTCTTAGGAAACGCCCTGCCACTTATTAAGAGCCACTTGAGATTAACTGCTATTATTAGGTAATACAGTCGTGAGGTATAAGGGGAATTGTTTGGAAAGCATCTGATGCTATGAAATGTTGGACTTGTTTGTCCCACGTGTCTCCTGAAGATGTGGGTACAAAACAATTCTGAAAGAGTTACAGCTTGAATTCACAAGTCATCTAGTAACTGCAGTGAAATAACCTGTGCTTTATATTTTAAAAATCTTTGTCTTCTTATTGTTTGTTTTTTTTTTGTTAGCCTTGAGACTTATGTGTTGGGATTATTTTTAAATGTCCTTAACTTCCCCCTAGGCACTGAGGGAGAAAGCAAAGCTGCTGGATGGTCAGATCCTACTCACCTCTTTGGCAATGCTTCTAGTGATTGAATGCACGTGTGAGTCTTTCAGTGTGTTTGTGAAAATGTAACTCCTGCCCTAACTACCTCTGATTTTGTTGGTTTGAGATAGGGACCTGCAAATTTGCATTTGAACAAGACCCAGGAGATCGTGAGGCTGCTGGTCCATAGACCACTCTCAGAGGTGTCTAGGACTCCCCAGAGATGTTGTGCAAAAACCATTTCCCAAAAGGAGCAAAAGAGTATGTGATATCTAGGAGCAATGGCACATGGTCCCAAATGTATATTTTCGAGAACTGAAGGGTTAGCAGCACTGGATAACTGTATCATTTATTTTCTCAAAATGAAATTCCACATTTTATTTCCCAGTAATGACAGGCCATTTCCCCATTAAGGCAAACACCAATTTTCACAAATAAGCCATTTACTTTCTCCTTTATCTCTAAACAGATCTGTACCATCTTCAGAAGATACTGTGCTTCTGTCCTTAACAGGTCGTGTGATCAGTAGAAATGCTATTCTATAGATTACAAACACATATACAAATATACATATATTTTTTTGGTGTTCCACTATAAATTTTATTAATTAAAAAAAATCCCTTTTCAATTCTCTCTTTATATTTCCTCTTCCCAAGTAGTTGTTTGTCATTTGAAGGTAGACAACATGAAAACAGATTTGCCATGTAAAAACTGCTAAAAGAAAGGTGCTGCTGACCGGCCCATTTCAAAGATGCAGGACTTATCTGTGCCTTTAGGTATCACCGTTACCATGCCCAATCTGCTCGTCTCTCCTCCGTTTGCCTGTTGTCATGTGCATTCCTTTAAATGCCTCACTTACATTTGTTGCTTTCCCTTTTTTTTTTTTTTTTTTGAGACGGAATCTTGCTCTGTTGCCCAGGCTGGAGTGCAGTGGCATGATCTTGGCTCACAGCAAACTCCACCTCACAGGTTCAAGGGATTCTCCTGCCTCAGCCACCCAAGTACCTGGGATTACAGGTGCCCACCAGCACACCCAGCTAATTTTTGTATTTGTAGTAGAGATGGGATTTCACCATGTTGGCCAGGGTGGTCACAAACTCCTGACCTCAAGTGACCTGCCTCAGCTTCCCAAAGTGCTGAGATCATAGACCTGAGCCACTGCGCCCAGACTTTCCTTTTCTTTTGTAAATTATTAAGCTAGAAAATAAAATGTGAGAGGAAGAAAGCATTTACAGGAAGAGAGGAACAATTGTGCATATCACTGGCAGTGGAATACAAATATAGTCATTATATTTGAGGGTGTCCAGAGCCATGAGACTCTGTTCAGCTCCAGTGTTTCCTTTTCATTTCCACTGTGGCCATCAGAAGTCTTCATTTTGTCCATGTTCAGTTCTGCTGTTTTAATGTTTTCTTTACATTCCTGATCTACTTTCCTCATGAATCCAATTTTAATAAACAATGTTATCTTAAACAAACTACCCTACTTTATCACGGACTGCCATGGGGCAGCCTTTCCACCACTACATCTGTGCAGCTTGAATGAGTCACATGATCACAGTCCTGCAGCCCAGAGAAGACATTTAGGTGAGACGTTTGGATCTGCAGAATGTCAGCTGATTTACAAAATTAAAGTCAGTCAGATTCAGGAAAAGTCTTGTTACTGCCCATTTTTTTTCATCTCCTAATATCACCTCCCTGGAACACTTGCATGTATCTTTCTTTGGCCAACATACTAGACAATGGCA
Organism: Saguinus oedipus; assembly: GCA_031835075.1. NCBI lineage: Eukaryota > Metazoa > Chordata > Mammalia > Primates > Cebidae > Saguinus > Saguinus oedipus. The sequence continues at coordinate 7,171,948 of CM063169.1, read as the reverse complement.
GTGATTTCTAACAGACTTGGTGCTAAGGACAGAAGGCCTAGACTCTTAACAATTGACAAACACAGGAGGTGTCTTCTGACTGGATAAAGATACTTCCCATGAGCCTTCCTTGATGTAATAAGACAGCGAGCAGATCGTCTAGGTGGTGGGGTGGTCTTTCACTTTTGGTATGTTTGAAAACATAGGAAGCAAAGGAGAGGCACGATAAACACAGTTAGCTTATTCAAATTAACCTAAACACCCTGTGTGTGTGTTTACATATGATCAAGCCAGCCTCTTCAGTGCCTTGCTTGCTGTTAAGAGGGGAGGTTCTAGGGTAAGACTTTCTGAGTTTGGATTCCTACATATGCTATATCACCTTGGGCAACGTATTTAACTTCTCCGTGCCTTGTTTTACTTATCCGCAAAATGGCAAAAATAATAGTATCCATGGAGGTGGTGAGGATTAAAATTATGTGTATATCTATTGTGCAGTATGTGATACATATACATATATAATTATACATGTATTATATATATAATCATATGGGCACATACATATGAGATATACATGTATACATGATATATACATTATATATAGTATAGATGCATAGAGTATGTATTACATGCACCATATATATATGAGCTTTTTTATCCTCACTACTACCCAGGGTAGTATTATTTCGTATATATACATATGCACACACACAGAGATAAACTATATATGCACATAAAAACTACACACACACACACACACACACACACACACACACACAGAGTTTAGAATGTTTCTCACAGAGAGTAAATGCTGAGTGTTTGACAGAAAATATCAAGGGTTCAATATGCAACCAAGGATACAGCTGTATCACCAAAACAACTAGACACTGCCATAGCCAGACAAGCAACACAATTAGCTTATCAAATACTATAGATTATGCCATAATTGGTCCACATGCCCATGTATGCCGAAGTAGTTCATTCATTAGCCATGAGCAATCCAAACCTAGAGAATAAAGACTACTGGAACACACAGATCCTTTGTATTTTCTATGTTTTTAAAAGAGTGGTAATGGCAAGAGCTAATGGAGAAAATTCGAATATACTATAGTATATAAACTATCAATATAAATAAAACTATAAACTATAAATAAAACACTTATAGAAGACATATAAAAGGAAACGTAAAAGGAGTCAAAGCCTGTCCATACAAAAAAATCAATGACGCAAAAAAGGAAAGCAGTAAGAGTGAGGGAAAATATATGTTTCTAACATCAAAGCTCCTAAATGTATGAAGCACTAACAGAAGTGAAGGGAGAAATCGACATTAACACAGTAATGGTAGATCTTAACACCTCACTTTCAACAATGGATAGAACAATCAGACAGATGGTAAGTAAGGAAACAGACTATAGCAACGCTGTAACCAATTAAACTTAACAGACATGTATAAAATACTCTACCCCACAACAGCAAAATACACATTTTTCTTAAGTTCACAGAGAACATTCTCTAGTATAGATCACACATTAGGCCATAAAACAAATCTTAACAAATTTAAGAAGATTCAAATCATACCAATTATCTTTTCTGGTATGATTTGAATCACAATGCAATAAGAAATCAATAGCAGTGGGAACAGAAATTTCACAACAATGTTAAATTTAAACAGCACACACTTGAACAACTGAGTTAATAAAGAAATTGAAAGGGAAACTGACATGGTTTGACTTTGTTGCCACCCAAATCTGATCTTGAATTTTCACATGTTGTGGAAGGGACCCGGTGGGAGGTGACTGAACCATGGGGGCAGGTCTCTCCCATACTGTTTTCATGATAGCGAATAAGTCTCACAAAGTCTGATGGTTTTACAAAGAGGAGTTTCCTGCACAAATTCTCTTTGCTTACTGCCATCTATGTAAGATGTGACTTGCTCCTGCTTGCCCTCTGCCATGAATGTGAGGCTTTCCCAGCCAAATGGAACTTAAGTCCATTAAGCCTCTTTCTTTAGTAAATTGCCCAGTCTTGGGTATGTCTTTATCAGCAGCATGAAAATGGACTAATATAGAAATTAAAAAGAATACCTGAGACAAATGAAGAGGAAAACATCCTAACAAAGCCCATGGGATGCAGCCAAAAGCAGCACCAACAGCAAAGTTTATAGTGGTAAAAATCTACATTCAAAAGAAGAAAGATCTCAAGTGAACAAACTTTATACCTCAAGGAATTAGGAAATTGGGAAAAGAACAAAGTAAACATGTAGCAGAAATCAACAAAGTAGAGAACAGAAAAACAAGAAGAAAAAATTAAACACAGAGTTGTTTTTAGAAAAGATTAATAGGAGAGAGATCCAAGATGGCTGATCGCTAACAGCTCGGGATTGTAGCTCCCAGTGAAAGCTCAGAGAACGAGAGGACGCCACACTTTCAGACAAATTTTCTTCGCTCACAGACCAGAAGATTCCCAGTGGAGGAGCCCCACAGGTCGCCAGTGCCTCTTGTGGCCAGCGCAGCAGTTTTGCCGGCGCCTCGGCAAGGCAGCTCTTTATGCAGAGTAAATGGGACTGGTTCCCCTACTGAGCGATGTTTGGAGCTCCTGGAAGGCAGAGCCACTTGTTATGAACTCAAGAAGGAAGCCAGACCGGAGATTCCCAGGCAGAAGAGCACCATCAGTCTTATCACTGCTGTTTTGGCCAGTGCAGTGGGTTGCTCAGATTCCAGCACTGGGAATCAATAAATTGGATGTCCACTCAGAAATTTAATTAGAAAGGCGATAATTGTAAAGACGACAGATGGATAAATTTATAATAAAGGGAAGAAACCAGCCTAAAAAGGCCGAGAATACCCAAAATCAGAACCCCTCTCCCTCTACAGGGGATTGCAGTTCCTCATCAGCAACGGAACAAGCCCTGATGGAAAAGGACTGTGTTCCATTATCTGAAGTAGGCTTCAGAAGATGGATGATTAGAAACTTCTGGGAGTTAAAAGAACTTGTTCTATTCCAATGTTTTTCTAAGAACTTTGAAAAAAGGTTTGACGAAATGCTAACAAGAATAGACAATATAGAGAGGAATATAAATGAACTAACGGAGTTGAAAAATACAACACGAGAACTTAATGAAACATGCACAAGTTTGAATAGCCAAATTGATCAAGCAGAAGAAAGGATGTCAGAGGTCGAAGACCAACTTAATGAAATAAAACAAGAAGACAAGAATAGAGAATAAAGGATAAAAAGGAATGAGCAAAGTCTCCAAGAAATATGGGACTATGTGAAAAGACCTAATCTACGTATGATAGGTGTACCTGAATGTGACGGAGAAAATGAATCCAAGCTTGAAAATACTCTTCAGGATATTATCTAGGAAAACTTTCCCAATCTAGCAAAGCAGGACACTATTCAACCCCAGGTAATACAGAGAACACCACAAAGATACTCCTCAAGAAGAGCAACCCCAAGGCACATAATTGTTAGATTCGCCAGGGTTGAAATGAAGGAGAAAATACTAAGGGCAGCCAGAGAGAAAGGTCAGGTTACCCACAAAGGGAAGCCTATTAGACTTGCAGCAGATCTCTCAGTGGAAACCCTAAGTGGGGGCCGATATTCAACATCCTTAAAGAACAGAACTTTCAGCCCAGAATTTCATATCCTGCCAAACTAAGCTTCACAATTGAAGGAAAAATAAAATATTTTAAGAACAAGCAAGTACTCAGAGATTTTATTACCACCAGGCCTGCTTTACAAGAACTTCTGAAAGAAGCATTACACTCAGAAAGGAACAACCAGTATTAGCCTTTCTAAAAATATATCAAAAAGTAAAGAGCATCAACATAAAGAAGAATTTACATCAATGAATGGATAAAATAGCCAGTTAACATCAAATGGCAGTAACCCTAAATTTAAATTGACTAAATCCCCCAATCAAAAGATACAGCCAAAACCTAATGGTATGCTACCTCCAGATCCATTTTATATCCAAAGATACACAAAAACTCAAAACAAAGGGTTGGAGAAAGATTTACCAACCAAATGGAGAGCAAAAATAAATAAATAAACAAAAAGCAGGAGTTGCAATTCTCGCATTTGATAAAATAGATTTCAAAGCAACAAAGATACAGTGGTAAAAGGATCAATGCAACAATAAGAGCTAACGATCCTAACACCCAGATACATAAGACCCATAAAGAGATTTAGACTCAACGAGACAGAAAATTAATAAGTATATCCAAGACTTGAACTTAGATCTGGAACAAGTAAACTTAATAAATATTTATAGATCTCTCCACTTTAAATACACAAAATATACATTCTCCACTTTAAATACACAAAATATTGATCGGCCATTATTAATACCCATTTTTAGAATAAAGCAATATTCCTGTTCTCTCTCCCTCTTTTTCTTCCTCTTTCTTCCTCTCCTTCTCTCCTTTTTTTGCTTTAAAAAAATAAAAAAAAAAAAGAAAATCCAACACACACACACACACAAAGAAAAACCTGTTATAAGTTACCATTTTCATATAGTTGTCCCAAAATTTAATGACTTAAATTGACAGCTGAATTGTCCTGATTCTCATAATTGGCAATTTTGATGCCTGTACACAGAAGTTATAAAACTATGACAATATTAAATTTAGGCATCATTCTTTTCTTAAAATACAGTGTAAAAATCCCTCCAAATCAACTCATTTAGGCATATATTTTATTTAATTGGTTTATATATTCAGAAAAAAAAAGCAAAGATTAATAAAATTGACAAACCCTTATCTAGACTAAGAAAACCAGGGAGGACTCAAATAACTAAAATCAGAAATGAAAGATGAGACACTATAATTGATGCCAAAACAACAAGATAATAAGAGACTACAGGAACAATTATATGCCAGCAAATTGAATAGCCTTAAGAAATGGTTATGTTTCTAGAAAATAAAGTCTACCAAGACTGAACTATGAAGAAGTAGAAAATCTCAACAGATCTATAACTATGAAGAAAATTGAATCAGTAATCAGAAACCTCCCAATAAATAAAAGCCCAGGACCAGATGGCTTTGCTGCAGAATTCCGTGAAACATGTAAAGAATAATTGCCAATCCTTCTCAAACTCTTCCAAAAAACTGAAGAGGAAGGAACACTTCCAAATTCATTTTATGAGTCCATCATTACTCTAATACAAAAGCCAGACAACGATACTGAAAGAAAATTACAGGACAATATAACTGATGCGTATTGATGCAAAAATCCTTAAGCAAATACTAGCAAATCAATTTCAAAAGTGCAATAAAAAGATTAGATACTGTGACTAAGTTGGATTTATTTCTTATATGGCTCACATACAAAAATCAATAAATGTAATATACCACATTAACAAAACAAAGCACAAAAATCACATGCTTCTCCCAATTGATGCAGAAAAAGCATTGGACAAATTTCAATATGCTTTCATGATAAAAACATTCAACTAACAAAGTAGAGACGAAAATTACTGTAACATAATAAAGGTCATATATGAAAAGGCCACAGGTATCATTATGCTCACTGATTAAAAACCAAAAGCCTTTTCTCTAATATCAGGAACAAGACAAAAATGTCCACTCTTAATACTTTTATTCAATTGGTATGGGAAGGCCTACCAAGATAAAATAGTAGAAAATTAAATAAATAAAATCATCCAAATTGGAAAGGAAGAAGTAAAATTATCTGTTTTCACAGATGAGATGAACTTACACATATAAAAGTCCCTAAAGATTCTACCAAAAAATTGTTAGAACTAATAAAAACAAATTCGGCAAAGTTGAAGAACACAAAATGAACTCTCGGAAATCAGCTGTGTTTCCATTTGCTAACAATGAACAAACTACAAATGAAGAACAATCCCAGTTATAATAGCATCTACACACACACACACACACACACACACACACACACACACACGAGTTGTACACTGACAACTTCAAAAACATTGCTGAAAGAAGTTAACATCATTGAATGAAAAACCATTCTTTGTTTATGCGTTGGAAGACTCATATATTAACATGTTTATAGTACCCAAAGCAATCTATAGATTCAATGCAATCCCTATCAAAATCTCAACTGCATTTTTTACAGAAACAGGAAAAAAAATCTAAAATTCATATGGAATCTCAAAGGACCCTGAATAGCCAAATCAATCTTGAAAAAGACGAGCAAAGCTGGAGGCCACACACTTTCTGATTTTGAAACACACTGCAATTTAAGAGTAATTAAAAGAGTATGGTATTGGAATAAAGACAAAGGCATAGGCCAATATAACCCAATCAAGAGTCCAGAAATAAACCCTTGTATATATGGCCAAGTGATCTTGACAAGCATGCAAAGCCTACATGATATGGAAAGGATGATCTCTTCAAAAAATTGTACTCGGAAAACTGGATGATCATAAACCCTTATCTTACGCCATATACAAAACTAAGTCAAAATGGATTAAATACCTATATTTAATACCTGAAACTATAAAAGTCTTAGAAGAAAACATAGTAAAAGAGCTTCATGGTATTAGAATGGACAGTGATTTGTTAGCTGTTACTCTGAAAGCACAGACAGCAAAATATAAAAATAGACAAATGGGACTACACCAATCTTTAAACTTATTTTCCAACCCTTTATTGCATGAAGGGTTAATATCTAAAACTTACAAAAAAAATCTTGCAATGCAACAACAAAAACAGTAACAAGGAAAATCAACCCAAGGAACATACAAATTAAGAATATGAATAGACATTTCTCCAGAGAATATAAACAGATGGCCACCACGCATATGAAAAGATGCTCAACATCACTAATCACCATGGAAATGCAAGTCAACACCACAATGAGCTATCACCCCACACCCATTAGGATGGTCAGTACAACACAAAACAGAACAGAAAATAACACAGGTTGGTGCAGATGAGGAGAAACGGGAAACAGTGTGTACTGTTGTGGGGGGTGCGGACTGTAACTTGGCATAGCTATTATGGAAAACGGCATGAAAGTTCCTTAAAAATTAAAAATAGAATTCCCATATGATCCAGCAATCCGTCTTCTGGGTATATATCCAAAAGAATTGAAAACAAGATCTCAAAGAGATAGGTGCACACCCACGTTTACTACAGCATTATATACAATATCCAAAAGGTGGAAGCCACCTAAATGTACATCCACAGATCAGCGGATAAAGAAAATGTGGTGGATAAGCATGCAGTGCAACATATTCTGTCTTTTTTTTTTTTTTTGGAGATGGAGTCTTGCTCTGTAGCCCAGGCTGGAGTGCAGTGGCGAGATCTCGGCTCACTGCAACTTCCACCTCCCTGGTCCCGGTTCAAGCACTTCTCCTACCTCAGCCTCCCAAGGAGCTGGGATTACAGGCACGAGCCACCATACCCAGCCAATTTTTGTATTTTTTTAGTAGAGACGGGGTTTCACCATGTTGGCCAGTCTGGTCTTGAACTCCTGACCTCATGATCCACCCACCTCGGCCTCCCAAAGTGCTGGAATTACAGGCGTGAGCCACTGTGCCTGGCCCATATTCTGACTTTAAAAAAAGGAAGTCCTGTCATGTTCTACAACATGGATAAACTTTGAGGAGATTATGCTAAGTGAAATAAACAGGTTAGAAAAATACTGCATGAATCCACTTACATGTGACAGATGGATATGAAGTAATCAAGCTCATAGAAAGCAGAGGGATGATTGCCAGGGGCTGGGGGATGGGCAAATGGGGAGTTGCTTGGGTATAGCATGTAGTCATGAAAGATGAAAAATTCTTGAGGTATTTTGCACAATAATATGCATATAATTAATACTATACTGTACTACTAAAAACTGCTAAGACAGTAGATTTATATTATTTCATTTTTACCACAATTTAAAAAATCCTCATTTGATGGATCTATTACCCACAGCACCTAAGAACAATCTAAATTAGCATCTTACAGTTAAACTATAGATGATTTTTTGAAAATACGGAAATGTTCCAATGAAAAACTTTCTAGAAATTGGACTATAATTTCTCCCATGAAATTAAGTATCAAGAGCAGTGGCCAGAGGAAAGCCATCTATCAGAGTGAACAACGAACTCTTATAAACACACACCCTTCCTGGGCAGACTCACGCCCTGCCAACCCAGATTTCTCTCTAAGGGAGGCCATTATTTCAGGATTGTGAGTTTTATGCCCCCAAAAACATTCAACATAAAGAATTTCTATATGTCTATCTGTATTATTGTCTGAAGATGGTTTTCCACTAGATGTTAACAAGAAAACAAAACTTAGAAATGAAAAATGACTAAATTCCTGATATTAAGTGAGAAATATTACCCTCCATACCATGAACGTAGGCAGGAGAGCAGAGGGGGTCAGCCTGGACAAGAAGCCTCTGATAACTGCAGTTACTGGACTCACCAGTTACCCGAGGCTTCTAGGGCAGGCTGGTGCCCTCCACTCTGCTGACAGTAACTTTGTGGCTTTGGGCAAGTCATCTACCTTGCAATGCCTTTGTTTTCTCCTCTGCAAAAGGGCCAGGTGAGTTAATAACAGTAGCTCCCTTGCCGGTGTGGTATCCATTTCCACAGTATTATTATTCAAGTACCACAGCTGGGGCTTAAAACAGCAGAACTGTATTGTCTTACATTATGGCGCCAAAAGTTTAGAATTAAGGTAAGTTCATTCCTGGGGCAAAGGACAATCCAGTCCACGCCTATCTTCTGGCTTCTGGCAGTTGCTGGCCATCCTTGTGCTGATCAGAAACCACACCCTGCCTGCTTCCTTGTCGCTATCTTCCCTCTGCATGTCTGTGTCTGTGTCTTTTCTTCTTTTTCTACAAGGACACGCATCATTTGGGATTTAAAGACCACCCTACTCCAGCATGGCCTTGCTTAAATAGATTATATCTGCAAGACTCCAATAAGTTCATATTCACAAGTTCTGGGAGTTAGGACTTCAACATATCTTTCTGGGAGCTGCAAGTCAACCCATAACAGATGATGATAAAAGTTAAATGAAGATTGAAATTTATAGAATGCTTAGGCAGGTATGCTACTGTTGTCAATACAGTACGTGTTTGCTAAATAAAAAATTGCTGTGCAGCAGATATGCACCGAGGCTTCATAATTGCAATGGAAATCAATAGTGCTGTTCATATTATTGCAATGATCTTTAAATGCCTGTGAAAAAATGAAACATACCGAAAGTAGATTGTCTTATGTGTGGTGGACGAAGTTAAAACATCTAAGGCGTGCTTTTCTCTGATAATGCTAATCTTGAGGAACAATCTGAGTTTTACATAGTCACAGATTTAGGACTGTGGCAAAAATTTTTGAAACAATGCAGTCAACTTAACATTAGAGAATGTAATCTGAGACAATTGCATATTTTTTCTTCTTTCTGGAAAATTGGGAAGAAGGCTCACAATTATACCAACTGACCTTTAAAATAATACTTTCAAATTAGGTTTGTGAATTCTGATTTAAATTTAAATTTTCTTAACTTTTTAAAATTAGGAGTCCACTTTTTTAAAATTAGAAAAAAGGAGGATATAATCTAGCCTGGATTATATTTATCTTTACATCAATGAAGTTATAACATAAAATCGTTCGGATTTTTAAATGGGGAAAGGTACCCACAAAGGCCATAATGAGGCCCTGGGACCAGGCACATTTCTTTACTTTCTCCACACTCTTTTCCAAAGATCCTGAAGATGATGGTTTTCTGGGGCATTCTGCCCCACCTGCCTTTGGGTCATGTCACGACTCTGTGCTAGAGTCATGACATGAGTCATGAGTGTTGCCCACTTGCCTAGGACACTGCCAACCATGTACCACCCTTTCCTTTATATTCCTCCTCAGCCCTGTGGAAACAAGCACCCTTGGGCATCTCATTCTGAAATTTCAGGTGGATCAGTCTAAACTCTTTGCTTTCCTAGCAGAGAAAACATAGCCAGTCAAGCTTTGAGTTATGAAAAAAGGTATGCAGAATAGTCCATATGATTATCACAAGCCTCCGACAGGCTCTCTTTATCCAACTACAGTACAGTCTATTTTAAAATTCCATCATCTTCTCTTTCACAGGCAATCCATCCAGCCACATCAAGTAACAATGAGCATGAAATGCTCAACTGTGAATCGATGATCCTGTCCTCATTTCCACGATCTTGTTTAAAAATGCATCATGTAAAAAAAAAAAAGGTCTGTGTTAAGTCAAATGAAAAGAAAAATGCCTTCTAATTACCAACTATACCTCTGTAAGTGACTGCAAATATTGTACTTGTGCTAGTAACAATGTATAAACTCAGACTTCAACAATGTCCACTGAGCATGTGATGACGACAAGAGTTAATTATTGGTTGTCCGTGAAACGTTCCAAGCTTTTAAGATGCATGGGTATGATGACACAAATGCTGCCACAAGAACACTCCTGACCCAGCAGCCATTCTATGCCAGCCTGGACTTGGTTTCACTTGTCATACCTCTCGTGGAAAGAGAAAAAGCATAATCATCCCTTCGGGTCCTAAGAAAACTCAGACACCACGGACATTTTCCCCAAGTCATCTATTTCAGAATATTCTGGTTAGTTTATTGGTTGAACTTAGTTATCTAAAAACATTTCTCAATTGTTTTGAGACTGTTTAAACTAGTGTGAAATGTTATTTTATTTCTGTTCTGTGGAAAATACAAAAGAGCTTCTGAATGTTTGGTTGAGTAATCAGAAGCATTTTCAGAAGAAAACTAATAATAAAGTTACTGGGTACTTTATGGATCAAATAATTTAATTTGGCTCTTAAAATTATAAAATATTGGATTTGTTTAAAGAAACATTTCATTTGCATTAAAAGTGTTACATTTACTCAGAAGTAAATGTAGCACTTTAACAATTAGCAATAATTGTGTCAAATTATTTGGCAAACTTACAATGCATATAATAAAAATATTTTTTATAAACTTTTTAAAATTTTACTTTAAGTTCTAGGATACATGGGAAGAACGTGCAGGTTTTTCACATGGGTATACATGTGCCATGGTGGTTTGCTGCACCTAGCAACCCATCATCTAGGTTTTAAGCCCGATCTGCATTAGGTTTTTGTCCCAATGCTCTTACTTTCCCTTACCCCTGACTCCCAGATAGGCCCCTGTGTGTGATGCTCCCCTCCCTATGTCCATGTGTTTTCATTGTTCAGCCCCCACTTATGAGTGAGGACATCTTAACCATTAATAAAGAGTGTTTATTTCATTTGGTAACAAGAAGCAGGCATTTAACATTTTAATGATGCTTTGGTAAATATGTGGTATATTTTTATATCATTTAAAAATAGGAGAATAAGAATCATTGAAACCTGCTACAATTCAGTGGTAACACCTTGTTCATCACCATTTTCTCCACGTTAAACCGCTCTTCTGTTTCAGATGCCAGCTTCTCCTTTGTAAGATATACGTCCAAAGATGCCAATACCTGGACCCTGCTCATTCTTCAACAGAGTGTTTTTGCTAACCTTTGACACATGAGAAATCAAGCTGAGTGTTGTAAATGACACAGTCACTCTGGTACTGCACACTGAGTGTGGTGGACACCAGTCATATACAGAGCATTTGGCATTTAGAGACATCTGTGAATCATAATTGTGAAACAGGATTTCCTGGGGATATTCTCATTAGCCTGATTCTATCTTAGATTTTTTAGTCTGTGGATTTTCACATATTTCAAAAGAGAAAAATTGCTTCTTTCTTCATTCCCCTTTGTCCCCACCCAGTATCCTCTGCTGAACTAATCACATGCATGTCAAAAGGACTCTGAATGCCCAACTCATGGCTCCTGGCCTTCTGACTTATCTCTGTGGCTCTTATTTAAAGTGACATCTGCCCCTTGTTGACATCAAAGGTACCTCAGTTCCTAGTGTGTCCCCTTGGAGAGTAAAAGTTCTGTGGAAGGTACAATTAGTTGTGCTTGAGAGGAGATAAGAAACTGCGGGCCAGGTGTGGTGAATCAAGTCTGTAATCCCAGCACTTTGGGAGGCTGAGGTGGGCAGATCATGAGGTCAGGAGATTGAGACCATTTTGGCCAACATGGTAAAACCCAATCTCCACTAAAATACAAAAAATTAGCCAGGTATGGTGGTGCGCACTTGTAGTCCCAGCTACTTAGGAGGCTGAGGCAGGTGAATCGCTTGAACCCGGGAGGCAGAGATTGCAGTGAGCTGAGATTGCGCTACTGTACGCCAGCCTGGCAAAAGAGCGAGACTCCATCTCAAAAAAGAAAAAAAAAAGAAAGAAAGAAAAGAAACTGAGATAGTTGATTTATCTCCTCTGTGCAAGATAACCATAAGACTTTCTGACCTACTCAAGATTTAGGTTTTGTGTGTATGCCTTGTTTATGTTCTCTATTGCGGTGGACCCCAACCTTTTTGGCACCAGGAACCGATTTTGTGGAAGACAGTTTTTTCATGGACCCGAGGGGATGATGGTTTTGGGATGACACTGTTTCAACTCAGATCATCAATCAGACATTTGAATCTCATAAGGACCCCACAACTTAGATCCCTCACGGGTACCGATTACAACTGGGTGCACACTCCTATGAGAATCTAATGCAGCCACTGCTCTGTCCTGAGGTGGAACTCAGGTGGTAATGCTCCATAGCCTGCTGCTCGCCTCCTGCTGTGTGGCCCAGTTCCTAATGGGCTGCGGATAGTACTGGTCCCTGGAACTGAGGGTTGGGGACCCCTGCTATATTGCACGATGAAACAGTTCTGTGCAATCAAGACAAATACAGTTACTAAGACTCAAATGTATTTTCATAAACTTAAGTGTGCAATAATATTTTTAACTGAATTCCTGTAAAAAAATTAAAAAGCTTTATAGATGAACACTACTGAGCCTCATGGGAACACCCAGAGCAGGTGTGTTTTAAGTGCTTCACATAAAAGCGATATTCTTGTTAAGAGTTAAAAAAAATAGCCCCTTACACAGCAATAAACCTGTTTCTAGTCCTCTTTTAAATTAGAAAAGAAAGAATCAGTGAAGCTGAGGGGACAGCTAGTATCATTAGATTTGAAATCTCATGCTAATCCTACTACATGATAGAGAAAAACAAACATGCTTACTGGATTATGCATTAATGCATATGTTAGCTGATTTGCCTTACATATGTCTTCTTTGAGGCAGAATGATCATAAGATGTGTCTGTCTATTTCTTCCTTTTCCTGAGTATTTCCCGAGTAGAGGTATTATTTGATTGGGGCTTTTTAGGCTATTGCAGTGGTTCTCAAAATGCATCAGAATCACTCACAGGGCTTGATGATGCATGGATTGTTGACCCCCACTCCAGTTTTGCTGAATGTGTGGATCTTGGGTAGAGATTCCAGAAACTGCATTTCTAACAAGATCCCACTTACATCCACTGACACTGATTCTGTGGTTTGAGAATCACACTAGGAGACCACTGGGCTATGACAGCCACCAAAGGGTTACTGTCTTCAGCGCGACTCTGCACATCTGTAATCCACTAAATGATCCCATGCTAAATGGAGACATCCTTGAACTCTAAAACATCAGTCACCATCAAGCTTTCCTTTGTTGCTGAAGCAGCCAACTGCTGGTAAACCTTCCTATAAGCTGATTTACCGTGCATAACAAAATCTTTGTTATCTTTGTTACGCAAGATAAATAAGTTCTAGAGATCTGTTATGCAATAAGTGTCTCTGGTTAACAATATTCTACCCTATGCTTAAAAACTTGTTAAGAGGGTAGATCTCAGGTTAAGTGTTCTTATCCTGATAAAAATAAATTGTTAAGGAGATTGTAGTGATGGTGTGAGAGTTGCAGATACCGAGATTCAATCAATTTTTTCAAATGGAAATAAAATAGGGCCAGAAATGTGTGAAGGAGAGGATGTTCATGCTTACGTGTCTGAGATAAGACCTGTTTCCAAGGACTTTCTACCCTTTCTCATCCTTCATGCATCTCCTGCTTTGATAAGGCTTATCACAGACATTCTTCAGGACTGCAGTAATGCAGATAAGATGCTGCTCCTGGAAGAGCACTTGCCCAGTAACAGCATCTCCACCAATGAACTGACAACAACGCTGGCTTTGAGCCTCTGGAACCAATGAACTCTGTTTCTAAGCAGCTTATGCAAATCTCTCCCTTTTTGCTAATAAAAGATTCCCTCTATCCTTCCCTCACTGGATGCACTGGTGGCTTGCCATTCTCTCCATTCCAGATTATAACCCTTATTTCTTATTCCTGAGTAAACTCAACATATTTAGAGACAATTTGCTCTAGTGTCCTTTTCAGGTTGACATTGTCAACTGAGGAATTGCAAGGTTCATACATTTGGAGAGGAGAGCTTCATTTCTTCATTTCTTAGAAAAGATTGCAGCCTGTGGGCTGGCCATTCTGAAAGACTGGGAAGCCACTGGCAGAAACCAGAAGTGGGCACTTCAAAGGAGGGAAGAGTGAGACAGGCATTGACTCTGAACAGATTGGTTAAGCATACATATTCAACAGGTTACAAGAAGAGCTATGAATATTTATGAAGGGGGTGTGCATCTCATAGTGAGCAAACATGCATGTTACATATGTCCTATGTTCACTTTAGGGTAAAGGCCTAACATTTAAATGCATAAGAATTAGGCTGTATATGTCAAAAGGTGAAATGAATGACACAGAGGACCCTGTGAGCAGCCTCTCTAAACCAGCCAGAATCACTCCACTGTCAGGAGTGCTGGTAAGTTGTTTCATAGAAGGAAAGTCTAATGGGAGTCAGTGAGGGAGGGAGTATAATGACGTGTGTCTGACCTGCTGTTCCATCATGGCTGGGAACTAAGTTTTTCAGATTTCTCTGGGGTCCCCTTGGCCCGGAGGGGTTTATTTACTCAATTAGAAACGGGATTTTATTGTTATTTCTCAACAGTGTCATAGTCCATTTGGGCTGCTGTGACAAATTGTCATAGGCTCAGTGGCTTAAACCACAAACGTTATCTCACAGTTCTGGAGGCTGAAGTCCAAGATCATGGTGCCAACGTGGCTGAGGACTGGTGAGAGCTGTCTTCCAGGTTAAGAAGGCAGAGAGCTCTCATGTCTCTTATCGTAAGGAACTAATCCTATTCACAAGAGCTCTACCCTCACGACCTAATCACCTCTCAAAAGCCCTACCTTCCAATGTCATTACTGGGGCTCGGCAAGTGCCACCTCAAAGACTGGGACTTTGCCATGCTGAGGCCCTTAGCTGCTTCACAATGAAGGTTCCTCTAATTCTTGTCTTGTCCCAGCCACCCCTAATGCAGGAAGAGATTCTTTCTTCGAGATTTCCTTACTTGAACAAGAAAGCTTCTTTCCAAAAGGCATGCAATTGTCTTAAGACTTCTTCCCTAGGAATCTCATCAAATAACCAGGAAAAATCAATCTCCAGAGAAGAGACCAGGTCACAATGCTCAGACATGTTTTTCATCAATTTTTTTTTTGAGGGCAACTGTGAGAGATTCCCTGGCGAACTTATCTGCATAACAAGACAACCTTCGTTCCTGTGCAGCTTCTCCCCTTACCTTCCTTCTGCCTCCTGAGTTCACTCCCTCTACTGATTTACTGATTTCAGAAGAGTTGTCTGTAGCCCTCATCCCCCTACTTCCCTATGGAAAAGGGGTATATAAGTTTCTGTAACATACTGGATGACCAGGTAGTCACTGTGACTTTCACTCCTGCACACTAATAAAGTATTAATATATTTGTATCCTTTTTCTTATATGAATCTGCCTTATGACAGCTTTTCAGTGAAACTTCAGAGGGCAAAGGAGAAAGTTTCCCTTCACCCCTATACCACTGCATTGGGAGTTGGGTTTTCTAAATAGAAATTTGGGGGGAAACAAACATTTTAGTCCTCTGCAGATAAAAATTTTCCTCTGAGATTTGATGCATCATGATAAGCCATATCACCACCTGGCAAAGTTCTCTACTCTAAAGCTGTCTGTTTGTTGTCTTGTGAAAAAAAATCATCAACAATCTCTTTTTAGAACAGAAGTACATGTGCTTCATAATGTGGAAATCCATACGTTCAGAATTCAGATGTTCATAATAATGTGGAAATGGTCCGAAGAATAAAAAGATCTGCCTGCTATAAGACTCAGCCGATGAGGACCTGTGACTGACAGAACTGTGAGATAATAAATTTGTGTTGTTTTAAGTCACAAATTTTGTGGTGATTTATTTTGGCGCAACACAGAAGTCCAACTGTTGAGTGCTCATGTATACACACCAGCAACTCTGCTAGATTTAACCAGGGTAGCCTAATATCTAACACAGGAATCATCTGTTAATTCGTTAGTAAATCCCTAGATATTTATTCCTATACTTAAAAAGAGGAAGATAAGAAATAGCATTGACTGAGAACCTAGTACATGCCAGGAATAATTCTAAATGCTGAACATTTATTGGTAGTTTTACTTCTCATACAACCTCAAACTACCCAAGGGAGCCAAAGTTCTGAAAATATAAATAACTGCTGAAATTCACACAAAAATCAGAAGGATCCCCTCAACATCAAAGCACTAATTCTTCAGCTACAACCTAACTTAGAAGAAGTGCTGTACGGGTGAGGTGGCTCCGTCCTATAATCCGAGCACTTTGGGAGGCCGAGGTGGGCAAATCACAAGGTCAGGAGATTGAGACCATCCTGGCCAATATGGTGAAACCCCACCTAAATAAATAAATAAGCAAGCAAGCAAGCAAGCTGGGTGTTGTGGCGCGTGCCTGTAATCCCAGATACTGGGGAGGCTGAGGCAGGAGTATTGCTTGAACCGGAGAGTCAGAGGTTGCAGTGAGCTGAGATCATGCCACTGCACTCCAGCTTGGCAACAGAGTAAGACTCTGTCTCAAAAAAAAAAAGTGCTTCAAATTGTAAAATAACATAAACAGCATTTTATTTTATTTCCTTGCTTCCCTGGCTATTTGTCACTGTCACTTGTGGAGAGGGCAGTGCTGAAGGAAAGGCACTACAAGCCAGCTGGGCTTTGGCAGGGGCGGAGGTGAGAGCCAGAGACAGCTGACTTCTACTGCATGACCTGTGAGAGGTGGGACTGGAGACCCTGGGGCATGTAGGAGGAAAGGGTGAAGAATGAAAAAGGTGTGGTGGAGAGAGAGGGAGGAGACAAAACTCAGAA
Source organism: Saguinus oedipus (assembly GCA_031835075.1). Taxonomy (NCBI): domain Eukaryota; kingdom Metazoa; phylum Chordata; class Mammalia; order Primates; family Cebidae; genus Saguinus; species Saguinus oedipus. The sequence continues at coordinate 7,154,815 of CM063169.1, read as the reverse complement.
ACCTGGGAACTGTGTGACAGTCAGCCAGACAGGGGTCTACTCTTGGAGATGAGATGGCAGAAGAATTTTGGAGGCTCAGAATTTGGACTTTTGCTTCTGTAGTCCCTTCCTGAGGCCTTTGGTTCCTCGGTAAAATCCCTTATAAGTTATTGTGGGAGAGGGTTTTGTTTGTGTAAAAGCCCCTGATAAGTTTGGGCTTCCCATCTGCAATGGCATGGGGTCCAACAGCAACTGAGCCAGAGAGAGAAGATTCCGGAAAGTAGAAGACATGAGAATGAGAACATGATCACCCACCCCAGCTGAGATCCCCAACTCCAGGATGTCACTGAAGGTTTGGAGAGGACTAAGGATTTAGCAGGGCATGGATTTGAGACCTTCAAGCTGGTTTCCCGGCAGGGAGGCTGCAGTGGGCATCTGGGTGCTGCCAATCTTTGTTCTCAGTGATCTTTGCTTGTGAGCAGCCCAGTCTTTTGGCCTGTTGCCCTCATCCATCTGGGAGCAGCAAGTTACAGCAAGGTGATAGGTTGCCCAGCAAATAGTCCTTGCACAATGAGGTTTGCAAACCCCAAATTTACAATTTGTCATCGTAGAGGACAAAGTGTAATCACACATAATAATTGAATTTTTGAAGCAAAAGGAAAAAAAAGGAGGGAGGAGGGCATGAGTTAAGTTACAAGGTGTTCTGTGGAACATTACACATGGGACTAGGTCTCTAACTCTAGTTCCAGAGATCTTGGTCTTGTCATCCATTAATTTTGGCAAGATGATGACAGGTTCTAGAAAGTATTTATTCCTGGAATTTCCAAAGAAGATGCCTGTTGTTATGGTTTGGCTCTGTGTCCCCACCCAAATCACAACAGAATTGTAATTCCCATTGTTGGAGGAGGGACCTTGTGGGAGGAGACTGGATCAGGTTTTCCCCTTGCTGCTCTCATGAGTGTGAGTTCTCATGAGATCTGGTATTTAAAAGCTTGTAGCACTTCCTCCTTCTCTCTCTCTCCTGCTGCCATGTGAAGACTTGCTTGCTTCCCCTTTACCCCTCATCATGATTTTAAGTTTTCTGAGACCTCCCTAGCCATGCTTTCTGTACACTCTGTAGAACTACAACCCAATTGAACATTTTCTTCATAAATTACCAAGTCTCAAGTAGCTTTTAATAACCTGTGCAGAAAATGTTGACTGGAAATTGAGAAAAATAGATTAAAGATTTTAATATGGTAAGACATCTGTTCTTGAGCAAGGTATGTTAGTGCACTTAATCATTGTCAAAGTTTTTGGCCCCTAAAAAATTCAAAAAAAAATCTAGGATTCTGGGTGGCCTAAATTTTGTCTGAAAGCTGTCTTTACTATGTCAAGTCATTGCCTTTCTTAAAGTCTGTTGGGGCCCTGGGTACTGACTTCTTAACAGAAACAGGAGCAGATGTCATGCTGCTAATCCAGGTACAGGTAGCAGAGTTTAAAACTTCAGAAACTTCACAGATTTTCTGTGAAGCTCTATAGATGTGACCACTGCTCTGAAAGTAACTATAATTCAGTACTGATTCATATTTATAATTTAGTTCTTAAAGGTGGTCTTCATTAATATTTCAGGATATTTGAATCTATGTCAGAGTTAACAAAAATATAAATCTACAACAGCATAAGGATGCTCAATAAATGAATATTTCAATATATTAAGTATATACAACAAAAGAGAAATTCAAATCTCTAATGAGCTGAGTAAAAAAGTGATTTACTAAAGCCCAGATTCTTTTGGATTACTATATAAAGCCCAAGAAAATTTAAATTGCTTAGAAGGCAAAATTATACTTTGGATAGTCTTTCTTAATTATAAATTAAGACATTATATCTACACTATTTTTCTAATATTTATTCCATAGTCTGCTGTTTTCCTCAATTCATCCCCTATCCTTCACTTAGAACACATACTCAAGAAAGGTGATATTAAGTACACAGACCATGCAGTTCACTTCACCAGGGCAAACTTTAGAAATTAAAGGACTTCAAATAAGTAATTAGCATTAGTGTGTTTTTTAAAGATTATGATTCAACAGAAAACAAAAGTAGCTAAAACTCAAGGAGAATAATTTTCTTGTTAACGAGAGTGGATAGAGAAATATTCTGTTGTCATATCAACCAGGACCAATCCATTTTCAATACAATTGCCTAACTCACCATGAGAAAAGTAGTCGGCCTTTGAACAACAATTTGGAAAACAAATGCAACCATACAAAATTTACTGTTTCTGCCTTATCTGGGCCTTTACAGTCTTACCATTCTACTCTTTCAACAAACGTTTAGTGAATATGATAGTGGCCTACTCATAGAGCACATCATGAGGGAAAGGAGGATCAATCAAACACAAAGTGGCCTAAAATCCAATGTAGAACATAGAGATATAATACAACTGCATTAGTGCATTTTCACAATGCTATAAAGAAATAACGGAGACTGGGCAATTTATAAAGGAAAGAGGTTTAATTGACTTATAGCTTCACATGGCTGGGGAGGCCTCAGGAAACTTACAATTTTTGTGGAAGTTGAAGGGGAAGCAAGCATGGACCTTCTCACATGGTAGCAGGAGAGAGAAGAGAGCAAAGCGGAAAGAGCCCCTTATAAAACCATCAGATTTAATGAGGACTCACTCAGCATCATGAGAACAGCATGGGGGAACCACCCCCATGATCCAATCATCTGCTCTTTGTCCCTCCCCTGACACGTGGGAATTCTGGAGATTACAATTCAAGACGAGATTTGGGTGGGGACACAGAGCCAAACCATATCAACCAAGTAGAAAGCATTAGCCACCTTAGGAGATACGTTGTTTTAACAACAACAACAACAGCAACAACAACAAAAAGGCCTTACAGCAGGTCTTCAGAGAAACAGAAATTACTTCTAGTTGAGCAACCAGGGAACACCTTATAAAAATAGTAGCTTTGAAGCATTTGAACACATAAATGAGGAAGTGCATGTCAAGAGAAGAATCCCTTTTCTTTTTTCCAGAACTTCATTCACTCTTACAAAAAACAGTGTTGCTACTAAAGAGCTGAAACATAATCTGGAGATAATAACAGTAAATATTTCCATAAATTCCTTGCAGAAAGTCATGCAATAACATGGGGACATAAATTAGAGACATCAGTTTCATGAATCATTTCTTGAGGAGGTTTCAAACGAACAGCTCAGCAGGGCTCAATGATGCTTCAGGGGTCACTGCAAGGCTCTCCAGGGCTCATCTCATTATCTTCATGAACATCAAGTTTAGGTTGATAAGGATTTCAGTATTCCATTTGGGCCATGCATAAAAATATGCATTTGCAATAAATTAATGACTACATATAATGAATATATGCACACATATGCATGCACATATTTATACACACATATATATGTGTGCATATAGACATATGTTTCTGTGGATATATATGTATGTATACACATTTATACATGCATGTTTCTATCTACCTATTTTATATACCTAACATATATATATATATAACATATTTATGTGTGTGTATATATGTGTGTGTGTATGTGTTTAAAATAAAGCAAGCTGTTGTTACAAGTGCAAACTTTGGAAAAGACAGCTTGGACTGATTCTTGGTTTTACCATTTGCTTTCTATGTTGCCTTCTGTGTTACCAACCTCTCCGAGCCTTAGGCTTCACAATTGCCAAGGGAAAAGAATCATAACTGCCACACAATGTACTTGAGCTTCAGAGAGATCCAGGTGAAAAACAGTTCGCAGTGCATGATACTTAGTAAATGCTCAGAAATAGACCCCATCAAAATATATTTTTAAACTCATTTATTGGCTCTGTAGTCATGTCTACCATACTATAAGAGATATGGGAAGCCAATTGAACTGTTTGGAACATTAGGCCTCACTGTGTAAGAAGGTTTGAAGAAGAAACCCTGAGAAGCATGTCTTTTTAAGACACCCAATAAAGCACAGTGCTGTAAATTAAAAATGCAACACCTCTGCCGTCATCAGAAGACTAAACCCTATGGATGGCCCATGAATCACTGAACACAAGATATTCTGCAAGTGGATCTTATCAACATTCTCCATGTAACATCTAAACTAATGGACTCGGATGAAAACCACCACAATATGCATGAGTGAAATGTTGATTTTGATGAGTCCCATGTAGTTTTTCTATTTACACACAGGTTTCTTTGGGATTAGGTCCAAGGCAAAGTAGCAACGAGGGAATGGTTCCTACTGGCAGCTACTCTTTATGAGCACTTCAAACACCAAAGTGTATTCTGAAAATGCCACTGTTTGTTAGTTTTGGTTTAAAGATAGCTAAAAATTCTGGACAATTTGAAGATCCTGAATGATTTCGCCAAGTCTCCCTTTAGTCTTACCTTCTCCACTCTCAGGGAAACATTCACTTCAGGCGAGCTGGTCCGTTAACTCCTCAAGACATGCTTTGAGCACTCCCCTCCCTGAAATTCTGTTAATTCCTCTGTCACTCTAATAATTGATTCTTCCCTTTTTCCCAGAACAAATTATTCTCATCCTTTTTTCTCAGTTCTGTTTCTCTTGCTGCAATTTCTCCTTGGACACTCAAACCCACAGTGACTATCTCTCATGTCAACATTCACGTATGGTACCATGGATGTGCTGTGTATTGCTAACTGATGTATTTTGCATCTGCCATGTCTTTTTTAACCAGACTCTTGATGTCTGAGGTAGTATGGTCTTTGCCTTCCCTTCCCTCAATGTCTAAAATAGAAATGCATTTTCTAGCTATATTTATAACTGAAATATTACTTAAATATGCCTTTAAAAGTGGCCAGTTTAAGATATTAAGAAATATTAATATTCTGTCATATTAATGACAAAAATTATAAAGTTTTAAGTTTTGTTTCCCTTTTCTCCTTTCATCTTTGCCTCCCTTCCTTCCTCCATCTCTCACTCCCTCTCTTCCTTCCTTTTGTTTTCTCAGTGGCAATTTCTCTCTAGGAATCAAATAAAAAATGTTCTTGCCTCTAGGGTGTGGCATTTTAATAACTTTTTAAGTGGAGTCTAAATCAAAGAGCCCTTCAGGGCTTCAAAGATTTTGTCTTAGTCTGCCTTCAGAATAGAGTGTGTGTTCCCAGACAACAGTGGCGGAAGGAAACTATGTGACTACCTTCAATTATAATTTCTTCATTTGCACCTTAATGAATGAATTAGTATGCCACATCAGTTCTGCTCCACTGTCATGATAAAACTTGCATTTATATAACCTGTAATCATTTTTACTATGGGCACAAGGGAGAAATTGATTTTTAGAGTTGATGACAACAAATAGGTTATGCTATTGCATAGCCATGAGAATTTGCTAATGACTTGTGGCAACATGCAAGAGGCAAGTTGCAATTAAATACATGCCAAGAGAAATAATTGCTTTGATGATGGCTGCTATGGCACTAATAAAAAGACAATAAATGCAGGCACTTGTATGCTTTTACAAGTAAACAAATAGCAATGGAAATAAAATGAATCAGAATCAAAGGAAGGGTGTATAGTCATTTCTGAGCAAATTAGAGCCTAAACTTCATTTGAATTGCAGCACAATTTCCACTAAACTGCAACGTTCAGATCCCCGAAGAATTCAGACCCCAAATTGTATTATTCTTCACTTCAATATCTAAAACCCGTTGGAACCATCAAATCCATTTGAGGATAAAATACTAATGAAACATATTGCCCTTTTACATCATAAAAATTGGTGGAGTCTCAGTTATTTGCCAAGTTCAGCCAGTATCTTTTTAATTATAAAAAAATTCAAATATATAAAAATGAATAATAAATGAACCCTCACTTATCATCACTCAACTTCAACTCATACCAAATCCTATTTCATCTATATTCCTACCTGGTTTTTCACACTTGGGATCACTTTGAAGTGAATACCAGACATTATATTAATAGACTTCAGTTGAAAAACATATTTTAAACATAATTCTCACCTAAGTATCAATTGTCACACATGTAAATTAAATAACATATTAATGTAATCAATTTCCCTTATCACATCACAATTTTTAATAGCTTGTTCAAACTAGAATGCAACAATCTTAATAGGCTGTTTATTAAGTTTATTCTAATGTATAACTGCCTTTCTTTCTCTTCTTTCTTTCTTTCTTTGGTCTGGGCACTTTCTCATCTCCTTGAAGTTAGGCAATGCCAGATGATTCAATTTAGGGAATGGATTATGAGTCAAAGAGCAGGCTTGAATCTTTTAAAAGCCAGTGTATGTTTATAATAGCAAAGACCTGGAACCATCCCAAATGCCCATCGATGATAGACTGGACAGGGAAAATGTGGCACATATACACCATGGAATATTATGCAGCCATCAAAAATGATGAGTTCGTGTCCTTTGTAAGGACATGGATGAATCTGGAGACCATCATTCTCAGCAAACTGACACAAGAACAGAAAATGAAATACCGCATCTTCTCATTCATAGGCGGGTGTTGAACAATGAGAACACATGGACACAGGGAGGGGAGCACTACACAGTGGACTCTGTTAGGGGGAATAGGGGAGGGACAGCAGAGGGTGGGGAGTTGGGGAGAGATAGCATGGGGAGAAATGCCAGATATAGGTGAAGGGGAGGAAGGCAGCAAATCACACTGCCACGTGTGTACCTATGCAACTATCTTGCATGTTCTTCACATGTACCTCAAAAGCTAAAATGCAATAAAAAATAAATTAATTAATAAAAGCCAGTATATGATTTTTTATGCCTTCTTCTCCTTTCTAGGAAAATAGAAGCCTTGTTTTGAGATGTTCTGAGATTGCACAATCATAAACTGGGTCCCTGAGAAACTGTAATAAACAGAGGTCCCACAAGCCAGCCTGCATTGCAGATATAGAGATGGGGGAATTAAACACTTATTTTCTTAAGCTACTGAAATTTGCGAGCTGCTTGTTACTTGGGCATAATCTACCCCATATTGACCGATTCTGCAAATGACAAGGTTACCTGATGGTAGGGAAAAACGGATTCAGGTGGTAGCTTGATGATGATATTCATGTAAATGGGAAGGAATAGTTTTATTCATTTTCTAGGGTCTGCTGTAACAAACTATGACCAACTGTGTAGCTTAAAACAAGGGAAATGTATTGTCCAACAGTGCTGGAGGCTAACAGTCTGAAATCAAGGTGCTGTCAGGACCACACTTCCTCTGAAACCGGGAGAGTAGCATCTTCGCTTGTCTCTTCCTGACTTTGGAGGTGGCAGGCAATCGGTGGCATCTCTTGATTTGCAGCTGCATGGCTCCAATCTCTGCTACTGTTGTCACCTGGCATTCTCCATGGTGTCCTCTTCACAGGGCATGTTCCTCTCCTGATATCAGACACGGATTGAGCCCATCCTAATGACCTCATCTCAACTTGATCATCTGCGAAGACTTTATTTCCAAATAAGGTCACATTAACAGATTCTGGGGGTTAGGACCTCAACATATTTTGTTTGGGGGACACAATTCTACCCCGAACAAGTGCCTGGAGGGATGTGGAGTACCTCTGATCCAGCAAAGCACCACGTGTCTTTTTACAGCTTTCCCATAGGTGAGCATGTACATGTCTGCGTGGGCACACACATGGAGCAACCATGTTGAATGTGAGTTTTTTTGCGTGTCTATAGTAGGTGGAGTAATTGGGTTATCTATACATGCCTTTAAGCTCATGATAAAGGCAGAAACTCTATTTTATATCCCTTTTCATAGTTATGATGTCCCCAAGACTCAAAAGCTTATCATATAGTAACTGGGATCATGAAGTGAAAAAAACAGATCTTAGCCAGGAAACAACAGAACACACAAACAATGCCTGAACCTCTACTGGAATAATTAAGTCATTCACTATTGTGCAAGTTTCAAAACCCTTAGGCCAATAATTTTTACTTGTTTTTTTTCTATTGAAATGGTTAGATAGCCCTCTAATAAATCTTAGGATTTCTAACAGGCACTAAACTTAGCATTTTCCAAATGTTCAAAAAGAATTGCATATAACATTATTCAGAACATTTTGTTGATCCTGGATGAGGCTGGTAAACTTGGTTTATCTGATTTGTTCAGAATAATACATGGTTTTGGCGGGGTATGATGGCTCATTTCTATAATCCAAGTGCTTTGGTAGGCGAGGTGGAAGGACCACTTGAGCCTAGGAGTTTGAGATCAGCCTGGACAACATAGTGAGGCCACGTTTCTACATAAATAAAAGTAAAAAGATTATTGGGGCATGGTGGCGTATACCTACAGTCCCAGCTACTCCAGAGGCTGAAGTGGGAAGATCGTTTGAACCCAGGAGGTTGAGGCTGAAGTGAGCTATGAACACACCCCCTGCAGTCCAGCCTGGGTGATGAAACAGTGAATGAACTGTTTAAATCAAAGCAGTAAATTAATTGAATATTAATTAATTTTTAAAAAGAAGATTATATGATTTTATTTTTGGCTTCCTTATGTTTAAGATCCGTAACAAATGAGAAAAAAGTCTGTTCTAAAACTGGCTTCAAAATTTGCCCTAAAGACTTCTTGGATCAGAATTTCCTCAATTGTCTTGATAAATAAAAGCATAAAATATTCTATTTTGTTTCAAAGAGAGGTTGTAGTAAAATCCAGTTCATGTTGTGTTCTCTGACCTTCTCAAGAAATGGTGAGAGATAACTCGGGTTCTGAGTGATTGACAGGTAGCTTATTTTACTAAGAACGTGTAGTTGAGTAAGAGTAGGAATAGGCACAAAGGAAAATGAGGTAGGCTGGTTTTGCTAAATGTATCTTCTGAACATGCTAATCATTCTGTATGTATGTAATAAGACGCTAGAAAGGTATTTTTGTTTTAGTACCATTCATAAGATCATATTTGGAATGTTTTTCTTTTTACTGAGAAACAAAAGCTTCTCCGTACTGTTTTAAAGTACCTTCTTTTTATTAAACAGTTGATAGAGTTTACAATGCTTAAAACATTTGCATAGCATGTCCCTTCAGGCATTAAATAATTTTGATAAAGGGATCTAATTTTGATCTTATCTTCTTAGGTATGAGCATTTGTTATTGATCTTGAATGACAAGATGCAAATTATTCAGTTTTTTAGATGATTATAAAAGCAATGTGGATATAAAATGCAAGGCACAGGGTGTACATCCAGGCTACGCTCATCCATGTATGTAACATATTATAGGGTGTAAATACTGGGAGTGACATCATCTGCATTGCTGAAACATGTTTCCTGTGAACTGCCCCATCCTCACTTTGGTGTTCAAGGCCATCCAGACACGGAGGAGTGGGGTCTGCTCTTATGTTCCTTGAGAACAGAAAAGCCAGCACCCAAGCACAGTGACTGCCATAGAGTACTGATCCAATACACCACGTTTTAGAACAAATAAGTCACTGGATAGTAAAATGAGGTTTAAGTAAAGGAGTCAAAATTTCCCTTTGACTTCATCTTAAAGGTAAAGGATCTTCACTGTAATACAGAAAGGGGGTCAGGCACAAGCATCTGTCCCAAGCTCAGAAGAGCTTAGAAACCTGATCTAGGACAAGGTAATTTTGACATTTGGGAAAAAAAAAAAAAAAAAAAAAAAAGCACATTTCACCATTCAGGCCAGTATCTGATTCTGTGAACAACTTCTTTCTCCTTCTTCCTTCTTCCTTCCTCCTTCCTTCTTTCTTTTTCTTATTCCTCTTCCTCCTCTTTTTCTTCTTCCTCTTGTTCTCTTTGTCTTCCTCCTCCTTTTCCTCCTCCTCCTTCTTCCTCCTCTTTGCCTCAAAGAAAAACTAACAGCAAGATCACTTGAAAATGCTTACTAACATATGTGATGCTGAACATAGTTTTATTGCAAAAGTGGTCAGAACACGTTTTAAAAGGCACAGTTCAGTCTTATTTCTTCACTTTAGGGCTTTCTCCCTAAAGTTTCCAACCCAAAAAAACATGGCAAACAGTGGCGAAACAGAAAAGAACAACACACGTATGGATATCGTATTTGTGGTCTTTTGTCGTTTTGATTGTCCTTAAGAAAACTTACATTTCAACAGTCCCAGGGAATGGTTAATAAATAGGGAGTGATTTATCTCTGGCAGAGACATTTTGACTAACAAAGAGAATGTACTATCCCTGCAGTCTTATTCCATTCATGGGCTGAGTCAGACAGTGATTGGACTGTTTACATAAAAGCAGAGAGATCCTCTTTTAGAAATATCACTGATTAAATAGACCCTCTGAGCTACATCATTGGCTTAGCAAAACACCCTCCAACTGCTCTAAGATATATTTTTTCCTACTCCTGTTCACCGTTCAGCATTACCAGCTCCCACAGACTGCTTTGCCTACATGTTAAGCACCTTGCCATTTTAGGATAAAATCCAATGAAATTGGAAGTTCAATTAGCAAGCAACAGTGAGATTACAAAGGCTATTGTGGGCTCTGTTTAGAATTTCCCTGTGTGCTAAAAGCAGCAAAATAAGTTATGCCACGAACATAGAAATCATCCTAATGCACACAAAGACTCACACAGAATGATGATAAACCAGTATTTACTTTCATAGAAACAATGTCATTCTTAGCATGTGCAGAGTCTTGATACCAGAGACTCGGCATGTGCAGAGAGTGCAGCACCCTCAATGTGATGTGTTTGTCTGGAACTGATGGTTTCTATGAAGCTTAAATTTAGATTTAAGATTTAAATACACAGAAACTACATACTGTGCCATAATCTTAATACAAAAAAATTAGGTTATGCTTTGAGATTCATCTCTCCTTGTGATGAAGAATGATTTGAAATATCTACCCTTGAAGACGACATAATAAATTTGTCTTTATTCCACACTTTGCTTACCCTTATTATTCTCTGCTGTCTATGAAATTCTCCAGTGCAAATCTTGCTGTGAAACTGCAATCAAAAAAAGGCCTGCCTATGTGGATGAGTAAGTTCATGATGCATTTACCAACAAAAGGGCTCAGCCCAATTTTGGAGGCAAGAGATTCTTATGATAGCCATGATTTTCCATTTATTTTATTTCTTCCATGACACACTGTTTATCAATATGACTAATTTGGACCACACTTCCAACTCTGCCGACTGATTTTTGCTTTGGAAAATAAACTGTGGTTTACAGAAAATCCAAAATGACAGTGGCTAAGCAATATGGAAGTTTCAATAGTTCTTGATTAGTCGTAAGCAATTTAGGGTTGGTCCGACACCCCATATTGTCAGGGACCTCCACTCTTTCTCTCTTATTGTTGATCTGTTGCTCTCAATATACAGTTTCCACATGATTTTCCAAGGCAGTTGCTCACGTTAACGCTCACAGAAGGGAAGTAATAGCAGAAACACATACATAATTTTGAGACGCCACCTGGGTATTCCACAAGGCCTTCTAGTCATATGCCATGGGTCAGAACTTTGTTATGTGGAAAATGAAGTCTTCACTCTGAATGCCCCTGGGCGCAGCTAGCCTCCAGGGGTTATTTTAGAGGGAAAAGAGAAGAAGGAATATGGGGGCAACTAGTTCCTTGCTCAAGGATGAGAGTAAAAGGGGGAAAAGAGAAAAGCAAAAAAGGCAAGGAAAGAAACACGGCAGGTAAGCTGTGTGTGCTTACATTTTGAAAATTGATTAAAAACTACTAAAAACTGAGGGACAACTCTTCTTACCACACACTTCAACTCTTTCACAAAAACACAACTCAAGCACTAATTATCATGATAAAAGACCGAGTTGTAAAGCAAACTTCGTAGAGAGAGCCACTGAACACTGATGCAGCCTAGGCTGAGGCACCACCAGCGGGCAATTACTGAGAACGTGCCGGTTCTGGGATATTGATTAGACTTGCCTGAATGTTGTCATTCTCCTGATTTCTGGTTTCCAGTTGAGGAACTGGAGGACAAAGTCTTGTTCTCATTTCCTCCTTGGAAGTATAAATCGATCATGAGTTTCCCATTTGATTCCCATCTCTCCTGGCTGAGAGAGAACCTGGAGAGGAATTAATTACCTAAGTGGCCTGAGTCTTGCTCCATGTGGAAACAGGACACACACAAGGCCTGCAGCTTCACTGGGAGCCTTGTGAACCTCTAAGGCAGAGGTCAGGCTGTCCAGCAGATCTCCCTGACACACATCATGCTTGAAGAGCTACATGCGCAGGAGCATACTGACAGCAAGACCCATTCCCACATTCAGCTTTGCACCCCTTGCGCAAAATAATACAGCACTTCATTGTGATATCATGGCTATCTTGAGAGGCAAAGAGGGTAAAGATCATTATCCATTGACCATCTACTAGGCAAACATTCAGACAGGCTAAGAATTGCTCAAATCAGGATGGAGTCCATGGAACTCAGGCAGACTAGTTTACTATACCAAAGGGGAAAAACAGGTGCATTTAGGTAAAGCATTCTTCTTGCAAAAGGGACATCCTTCTGAAGATGCTATCTTTGACTTCAGTGCAAATATACTGAGAATTGTGATTATGATAATTAAAGGTGGATGATGAGAATACTTGCTTGTGAATAATTTGAGCATTTAATCCTTTGTTTATAAAATATGTGGTTCTATGCACTTATTTTTAGGTACATTCATAAATAGACATGAGTTGGCTCTTTATGCTTTATTATAATTCTTAGAAACATTAATGAGCCTTTGCATCTAGGCCACCAAGGGTTACTGCCCCATACTAAAAGTTATAACACTAATATGGTAGCATGACGCTCAACTAAGGTCCATAGAAAGTTCTCCACTATGTGACAAATAACACCCTTTGTATTAGTTTTCTGTGTCTGCTGCAATTAGCACAACCTTGCCAAGACAAACAACAGAAATACATTTGCTTATTTTTATTATTATTATTTTTGAAATGATGTCTCGCTCTTTTGCCCAGGCTGGAGTGCAATGGCACAATCTTGGCTCGCTGCAACCTCTGTCTCCCAGGTTCAAGTGACTCTCCTGCCTCAGCCTCCTGAGTAGCTGGAATTACAGATGTGCAACACCACGCCTGGCTAGTCTTCTTACAGCTCTGGCAGTAAAAAACCCAAAGTACCGTCAGCAGGGCCACACTTTCTTCAGAGACTTTGGGGATGATACCACTCTTTGTCCCTTTTGGCATCTGCTGGTTGCAGGCACTTCCTGTCATTCCTCGGCTTGCAGCCCCTTCACTGTAATCTCTGCCTGTCATCACAAGGCCCTCCTCTCTGTGTCTTCTCTTCCAGCTGTGTCTCTCATATGGACATTTGCAATTACATTTAGGGCTCACCCTGACCATCCAGAATAATCCACTCATGTCAAAATCCTTAACTTCATCTCATCTCCAAAGATCCCTTTTCCAAATAGGCCACATTAACAGGTTCTTGGAATTTGAGTGTGGACATATCTTTTGGGGGTCACTATTCATCCCTCTGCTCTCTTTATGGTATGGGTCTCCATGTACATTTTAACTCCACCTCCTGCAATGCCCACCCCCTCAGTACATTATATTCTACCTATTAACTCATCATTATCAAATACGTCAGGTTGACAGTCTTGTGCATTTGCACATTCTATTCCATTTACATGAAATGCAGTTCCCTTCCCGTCTAACTTGCAAGTTTCTGCTCATCGTGTCAAAAATTCCCAATAAGTGCCTCCACATCTCTTTTTTTCCATGAAAGTAGAGCACTCTTTTTCTGAACTAGCACCTGAGGCACAACTCTATCAGAGTACATATCAGATGAACTCCCATATGCCTCACACACGTCCTCATCTGATTGTGACTCGGATCAGATGAATCTCACAGACTCAGATTAGATGAATCCTCTCACAGAATCTCATGATCCATCTCTATATTTATGTTTCAATATATGAAATATAATAGCTTTTATTACTTGCACTACAAAAAAATCTCAATATCTTTTCTTATTACAAGGAAATTTAGGTGGTTTAAATATGCATAAGTGAAAAAATAAAATTATGTCAAGTGATAAAAACAGGACACATTTAACGGGTGTGTATCTTTCCAGTATTTATATATTTTTCAGAATGTATGCATATCTCTGTGTATATAAAAGTCACTAAAATCATAATAATCTGTACACTTTGTTCTCCTGAAACCTAGTATATACTTCATAAAAGTTTAATAAGTTAATGAAATAATGAATTAAAGGATTAAAACCTATCACCTAAGCAGAGCTAACATGGTCACAGAGTAAGTGATGTTATTACTTTGGCATAAACACGGGTCTCTGCTTGAATTTCTAAACAATTATTCTTAAGATTCTATCAAAAAGGGCTTTACTGCTATCCAAATTGTATACAGTTTTTAAGAACAGAAATAGAAGAATCCCACTGGATAATGATATGAAAATAATTTATTCTTGAAATCATATAATATAATGACAGTTGGTATGTTTCCTTCACATTCTTAACTTCAGTGTCTTTCCAAAGACGGCCTTGAGGCAAATGTAAGATGATAGTAATTGGGGCTTTGTTGTAAATGTCTAATTCATTCATTTCCTAAACCAAAGGAGAAATAGAATATATAAGAGCTATAATGAATTTTTATTTCTTATGAATTCAAATTAACAGATTGAGAAAAACTGTTATGGAAAGCTTGCAGCTACAATGCCATTCCTCTGAATCATGCAAATGTTACTTTGGGAAAGCTAAATGTCTATTCACCTGAGGCATGGAAAGTGCAAATCTGTGAACTTGGCTTGAGGAAAAAAAAAACAACCTCTACTTTCATTTTCTGCATTCCAAGTTGCAGTTTGGGGAAAGTTAGCTCTCCCGCAGACACTTGTCTGGAAGGAATGACAGAGTGCTTCCTATCTGGTGAACAGCACATGCAATGGGTGAATCAGCACTAGCTGTGAGGCATACATCCTTCTCGCCCCAAAACAGGCTGCTTTCTTCACTTGGAAAGATACTCGAGTTTCTGGAGTTTGCTTGGAGAATGCAAACAGGCTCTTGCAAGGGTCTACCATCCTGTGCTCTAAAACTGAGGAATCTCAAAACATACAAAATCAGTAGATCTGGGATCACTCCAGAGCCAAAATCTGTCTTGAGTGGTTACAGTGAATGGAAATCAACAGAGACTTCGGTTTTTGAGGTTTAACCTCCTCTGAAGACAGATCCAAAAGTAAGTTAATAGTTTACAAAATTTGATTTATCATCCATTAAATGACTTACATCCTCCCACCCCCACCCCATGCTGAGCTTCTGCTTTAAAAAAAAAGAGTCAGAGGGTATATTGGAAAGCAAAACAGTTGTATTAGTCCATCCTCATGCTGTTAATGAAGACATGCCCAAGACTGGATAATTTATTTTAGAAAAAGAGGTTTAACTGACTCCTAGTTCAGCATGGCTGGGGAGGCCTAAGGAAACACTCATGGGGAAAGCGGAAGCAAACACGCCCCTCTCCATAGGGCGGCAGCAATGAGAACTGCAGAGTGAAGTGGTCGGGGGAGCCCCTTATAAAACGGTCAGATCTCCTGAGAACTTGCTCACTGTCCCGAGGACATCATGGAGGAAACTGCTCCCATGATTTAGTTACCTCTCACTGCATCCCTCCCACAACATGTGGGGATTATGGGAACTATAATTCAAGTTGAGATTTGGGTGGGGACACAGCCACACCATACCAATTGTAAAATTGGAGTTCAGAGATATGTTTTTTGGGCCAGAATTTCAACTGTGAACCTAAGAGAAAGTTGTGAAATAAGTTTTGAGATATTGGCCAGGCATGGTAGCTCATGCCTATAATCCCAACACTTTGGAAAGCCAACGAGAGAGAATCGCTTGAGCCCAGGAGTTTGAGGCCAGTCTGGGCAACACAGGGAAACCTTGTCTCTACTGAAAATTGAAAAATTAGACAGGCATGATGGTGCATCCCTGTAGACCCAGCTACTCGGGAGGCTGAGGTATGAGGATCACTTGAGCCCAGGAGGTGGAGGCTGCAGTGACTGTGATTGCAACACTACACTTTAGCCTGGGTGAGAGAGTGAGGATCTGTCTCAAAAAATAAAATAAAATAAATAAAGATTTCAAGATACCATCACAGTAAAAATCCCAAATACAAAACAGCAAAGTTAGTATTTCATTACATTAAACGGTTTTTCATAAGAGTCTCCTTATGATGTTAAACTCAACCAACCGCAACAGAGACTCTTTTGACAAACATGTCTTTTTAAAAAATTAGTCAATTAGTAGTTATGATTGAAAGTTGCTATTTTACATAGGTCTTAACATCTAATTTATTTTCTGGTGGTTTTACAGAACTTGAGAAGTCAAGATCAAAAAGATTAGTAATTAACCTTCTCAAATCAGGGATTCTTTATTCAGGTAGAAATGGCAAAAGTTAAGCTTGCAGCATTAGTCAAGGGAACAGTCATAACTGATGTATTAACATCTTGCTACAGTTTCAGAAATGTCTACATGTATCTTCTAAAATAAAAATTTCATCGAGCTTTTCAAGACCTTCCCTGTCCCAGAATCCTACATACATTGACGATAAAAGAGTAAGAAAGCTGCTCAGATCTCTCCCATGCCAAAAAGGCCGCGACTCTGTGTAGCTATTCTTCAAGCTGAATAGGGTACTGGTTTGTGAGTCCCTGCCTTGGAGTGCAGCAAAACACAGAGATGTCTCCCCATTGCCTGCACAGCCACAGAACAGGCAAGGTGTTGGAGGAAAAAAATCATTACAAGATGAACAAAAGATCCTCTTTCATCTTTCAGACTCACACAAGCTCTTCCAATATTAATGTTTAAACAATGTGCATGAAATTAAAAAAACATTAAAATCATTTTGGATCAAGTCCTTCAGACGACACTGCAATGTCTGTGATTTCTATTTCACATGCCCTTCAGGGGAAGACATGCCATGCCTCTACTGAAACAATGAAAACTTCTGTGGGACAAATGACACGCTGGCCATGAGTATCAGAGGCACACATAAATTATAATTTGGATATTACCACATTATTTTGGTCTCATATTCCATAATTGTTTACAGTATGCCTATTCATTGAAAGGCACTATACTCATTTTCAAATTAAGCTCTGCCCTCTAGGCATTTGAAATATAGCAGAGCATAACTATTTAAATATTTAATAAAATTGCAACAATCAAATAAATAGTATGATATCATAAAAAATAGTTATACAAGCATGATTTCAAATAATAGTTCTTAGAGATGGAGTAAATCAAATAAGATCTTCAATTAGATAAGATATTAGAAAGCAACATTTAGTGATAGATCATGCTTTAAAAATCTGTTCTGCAGAAAACCAATCTGTTATCAAAGATGCTTGAAAAGTTGCAATAATCTATCATCATGAATATTTAGATATCAAAGGTCCCAAGAAACTCTTAAGAAAATCTTTAAACACTCATTTAGCTCAGTATTTCTCAAATACATGTAACTATTAATCTAAGTCTCTCTTTCCTTGTAATACCAATTACTAGAATAGCAAATACACCTGAATCGGACCCTAACTTTTTCACTGCTAGCATCTGTTAACTTAATGAAGTCATTTAATCTCTCTGAACCTTTCTTTCTCTATCTATAAATTGGAGATAATAATATAAGATCTGATCCCTTTAGGATTAGTTCATATAATTATGTGAGTTACATAATCACTACATGAGTAATTGTGCATTCATATAAGGTATACAGAACATCTAATAGAGAGCAAGGTTCTAACTAGAAGCTCACTAAAGGTTGGGTCCCCCTTCTCTCTTCCTTTCATTCTTCATTAAGGAAGAATAAGACCTAACAGGAAAGTCATATTTTAAAGATCACAAATAAAAAGTAGATGTGAGACTAGCCCCCAGTTCTCTTGACAACCAGTTCAAAATTCTCAGGAGATTGAAGATTTCGAATACCAGATGTTGGAACCTGGAGAAGGAGAGCAGACCCAGGACAGGTGGAAGATCTAACATGGAATGGATCAAAGTAAATGAGCTGACTGAGCTTCCAATTATTTAGTCTCTCAGAGACTTACTCAATATTTCAGTGAGAGCTGGGATTCTGATCCCAGTCCCTGGAATCACTTTGCCTTGCTCCATCCCTCCTAAAGCGATGCAAGATGGAGCCTGAAAGGGGCCACAGCCAACTGGTCCAGCAGCATTCCTAAACAGACCGAATAAAAGGGGCTCTTCACATTTCCAGGGATACTCCATCTGATTGGAAAGAATACTCAGCGCTTAGGTCTTTCTAAGCATCAACCTGGTCTCTGAAATAGCCACAAGAGGGCAACACTATCCTCTCTTTTTTTTTCTTTTCCTTTTGTTTTTGTTTTTGTTTTTTGGGGCCATGAGATTTAGTCTGACTCACCACACAAAACGCACATGGTTTCGATGTATAAAGGCCAAATAAATCCGGTTGAGCATGGAAGAAGGTCAAAATCATCCATCAAAAGAATCTACCTTCTTTAGAGCAAGTTACATTCTTTGAAAAAATTATGAAAGATTGCACATGGTGATCAACAGCTTTAACATCATACTTAATATTCCTTAAAATGGAACAGTTTTTCCTATTGCCAAAGCAAAAACAAAAACATTTGGGATGTTTTCTTTTAAATAAAAATTATTGATTTATTAAAATATTAACTTTTCTGAGTTTTCCAATGTTACCTTCATTAGTATGTTTCCACATTATTTATCATTATAAAGGATGTATAGTGTAGCATCCAACAGTGTCGTTTTCTCTGTCTGCTTTTCTGTGCAAATACTTCTCTGCTGTACTCAACCTGGAGCAGTCGCCCTCCCCTCAAACACATCATCCTCCCCCACGTAGCTTGCTTACATCATCACTCTAAGGTATGAGGGAATCTGTGTAAAACAATTCACCATCAGGAGCAAGGAACTATTTTCAGAGAAGAATTTATCTGCTCTCATTCAGCACATGACCTCATTGGACCCTTTTTACTGGGTTAGCTTCCCATCCAATAGGAGAACAATAAGTAGACCCTCTATGACATTCTAAAGTATAATTTATTTCTCAATGTTTCAGATTTCAGATTACAAGCTAAGCTGTACAAAATAATAACTTATTATTGACAGTGAGCAGCTTTCTCTTGAAAAGAAGCATTGTGCAATCCTCATGATATTGCTCGCAGAAATTCTGGATGAGATCAAAGACTTATCCCTATCTTTTGGACCTAGAGGCTGAGGCTCTGCCCTGGTTTCACTAGCAATACCACGGTGATTACAGTCCCCAGTGCAAGTGTTGGCAGGTGGGGTGTAATAGCAGGTGTTTAGGTAATGAGGGCGAGCTCATGAGCTGATTAGTGTTACTGTCATGGAAATGGGTTTGTTTCGTAGGCGAGTTTGGCCTCTCTTGACCTCTCTCACTCTCTCTCCCGTGTTATGCTTTCTGCTGTGTTAAGGTGTAGCAAGATCGCTCTCACCAGATGTGGGTTTCTCGGTCGTGTACTTCTAAGCTTCCAGAACTGAGAGTCGAATAAATTTCTGTTCATTATAAATTACCCAGTCTGTATTATTCTCTTAAAGCAGCACAAAACAGACTAAGAGAGGACCCTCTACTGGTTTAAAACCTGCACCGAATATAGCTTCTAACTGTATAAATGGCTCAATTGTATTTTCCCTAGTTTTACAGAAAAAAAAGACGTATTGTATAAATTCAGTTGCATTAATTTGAATAGGATAAGTGTAGCACATTTAAAATTTTAGTAATTATTATCCAAAGAATAAGTAAAAGCGTATAAATGCCCTGCGCTGTGATACCATGTGTGTATGTGCATATGTATTATGTGTTTATCTTTCAAACATGTACTTTCAAAACCAACAATTCTGTCCTGCCTAATCATATTCAATAAACATATAAAAGCTTCATCTGACATTTTCAATTTGATAATGCTAATGAAGACAAATTGAAAGTTACTTAAATATTTTTCATCTTCTCAGAGAGACTCTGGAAAATACTTGGTCACATTCTACAGAAATATTATTATTTATAAAAAAAAGTACATTAAACAAGCAAAATCATTCCCAAAAATAGCTGTCAAGTAAATAATTAGGAAATATCTCATTTTTGTGCTTTGCTCAATTTCAGTTATTATTAACTGTTGCTCCATGTAATAATACATTGCATATTTTCCATCATTAATTGAAAAAAATGGAATAATAGGTATATAAGGAAATTGATTTAAGCTTCAATTTTGAATTCATTGGTTTCATTGTTTTCATAATATGAGACTGTTATTAAGAAAGAACCAATAGAACAAAAAAGTAGCTCCAAGTTTGAAGAAAGTATCAACATAGGATATTACTCTCTCATCTTGATAAACTATCACCATAAAAGAGAAAATAATGTTGTAGAGCGGATTCAGAGAGAATATACTCAACTTGGGTAGGGAGTAGGACTGGGAAACAAGGAAATCAATCAATCAAAGTGAGCTGATATCCTCTCCTGATAGTTATAGAGCACCCTCCTACACACACACACACACACACACACACACACACACAAAATGAATGGGGCCATCAATGGGATACTACAGAATGGTGTTTTGAGACTCTGAGGCTAAATCATGAAGACTTCTGTGGCTTCATTCTTGCTCTCTCTGAATTGCTCATTTGGAAGCCAGACCTCATCATTTGGACAATCAAGCAGCCCTTGGAGAGGCCCAAAAGGGAGGGAAATAAGGCCTCCTGCCAACAACATCACAATTTTGCCTGCCCTGTTCTGCAGTCCCAACCCCACAGCTCCAATCAATCCTTCCAGTGACTGCAGTCCACCATCTTGCTGTAATCAGGCCCCTGACCAGAATCACCTCGTTAAGCTGTTGTTTTAAGGTACTAAGTGTTGGGGCAATTTGCTGTGAAGTGATAGATAGGTAGGTAGGTGGGATGAAGAAGAACTTTCATTTTTCCTAATTTTCTTCAATTGTTTTTTTAGGCAATTAGCATGTACTCACGGACAGCAAACTTGACTCCGTTGCTTTCCTCTTGACTCCTGTCCTTGGAGCAGGCTCTGGTACATAATTGGCTCTCAGCAAATGCTGAATAAACTCAATGAGTAACTGCTTTCAATTAAAATTATGCCGCAGGCCACCTAGGAAAATGACCAGAAGACTCTCTGCAAATGTAATCTGCCACCATCTCTCCCCAGGGAGTTGCTGAAGACTAATGTAACAGAGACCACGAATTATGTCCAGCGTTTCCAAAGTATCTTAGCTCTGATCTTCAATGAACTGAGCTATAAATTCATCAAGTGTTTCAACAACCTTAAGAAAGTCCATTTACCAAGGATAAGGCTATAACCCACTGTATCCTAGTGAAAAGAAGGATAAACATTGAACTACTTTATCATATGCGTTTTAGACAAAAATGGAGAGAATTGCAAAGCCCAGAAGATTGACTACACTGCAAAGTTGTGTACTAACCTTTGCCAGGCCCAGTAAACTGTCTAACAATTGTTTTGTAATTCTCTTGTCAACTTGCTTGTCTTGTTCAGCACAATGATGGCTGTAAAACTGCCTTCATTCTCTGGCTGCATTTAATGCCAACCCATTTCTCTGTCCCTTCCCTCCCAGCAGATTGTGTTACCTTGCCTCCTATTGTGTAGTGAAGAACAAAAACCACCAGAAGGCAGGGAGTTGCTTCCTGCAACTCTAAGATGTTCCCTTCCTGCAGCTAAGTCCACACATCATCTGCTCCCTGCCAACCCTCAATGAAGGAAAAGCCATTGTCTGGCGTCATGTCTATTGTCTGGTGCCACGTCCACTGTCTGGTGCCACGTCCACTGTCTGGTGCCACGTCCACCTGACACTCTTCTCCTTAGGACCCAGTGCTGATCAGAAACAAGGGTTGGTTGCTTATCTGCTCTAAAGTGTGTTCTTCCTTTTGAGGAAAAAGGTGGGACTGGGAAGGTGTGGACTTGCAGAGCTAGAGAAGAAGGATCTGGAGGCAGCTCTGTATTTGGCACAGGGGTGAAGCTCAGCAGATGGGTTTCCTGATGTTTCTACACTAGTCACTCAATCAAGGACCTGTGTCAAAGCAGGAGGATCATAGAGAATCTAAAGGAATACGTTTTGCATTTTGCATCTTCCCTTGGCAAGGGCCTTATCAGGAGGTCATAAAAGTATCTTGGTCAAAAGTACCTTGCCAGGCACCATGGCTCACATCTGTAACCCCAGCACTTTGGGAGAATCACTTGAGCCTAAGAGTTCGAAACCAGCCTGGACAACATAAGGAGATCCTTTCTTTATAAAATAATAATTTTAAAAAGGTAATAATAGTAATGAATGGAATCTAAGATGTTCCAAGAGATAAGAAAGAAAGAGATCAAAGGGACTGGAGAATGCCAAGGCCTTCTCCCTGATTCAAGTCCCTGGATCCTGACCTGATTCTCAAGTTGTTTTTTCGATTTACATGGAAAAGCACAGAATAGAGATAGGCATTTATTTATTTTCAAAATGATCTGGCAGTTTGCACTAAATTTTTTAATAATAAAGGTTTGGATAAGCTCTAAATTATTTCTGAGTTTAAACATGAATGAGAAATGAAACCAGTCATTTCTCACAAAATATGTATGTTATTATAATATTCCTTTCTCAAAGCATCCTTTGTTTTCCTCCTAGTTCTCTCCATTTGGGCTCTTATCAGACATGATTTCTTTGCTAAAATGCCATCTCCTACCACTTTCTGCTTTTCTTCTGTGGCCTCCTCAGATGTTGAACAAAGCTAGGACTTAAAATGTAACAGGCAATAGATCCTGGGCTTGCTGTGGGCAGGATTTGCCTGAAAGCTCAGAGTTACAATTGTCTTTGCTTTAAATTCTCTATAATACTAGAGGGAATGATGACATTTTATCCCCAAAATAAACCATGAGGTCTTTACAAATATGAGTAGTATATTTCCCTGAAGTTCAGTTCTTCAAGAAATATCAATAATGCCAAGGAGTGTTGGCTTTGTATACTGCAGGTATATATGAATAGGGAATGGTGGTTATTACAACGTAATTGATTTTTAGTAGGTAAATAATTTGGAGAGATATGTGTGTGTGTGTGTACGTATGTATACATATATATTTATAAATGATATTGGTAATACAGCCCATTTTGGTGAATAACTATACATTCAGATTAAACAAATATGTACATACTTTACCAAGAGCTTTTGAGTATTCTGAAATAAAATTCAACTTCTAAACTTACTCTGTAATTGAGCTTTCTGAGGATTGTTTCTCTTTTTATAGCCATAAATACTATGAGATTTTTTTCACAAATTCTGGTTCCAAATGATGAAACATTTAGCTGAGTATTTAAAAATCTAAAAATTTGAAATATTAAATATTGTCAAATGTATTTGTGTTGAATATAGGTTAGAAAGGAATTGAAAATATGTAGTTAACACTGTAAGAAATTGTGGGTATTACAGCATATTTTTTCCAAATTGTTAATATTATTGTTGAAAAATAAAACACAGAGGCATTTACTGTCTTTAAATGAGGTTTCATGGACAGAAAAACAAAAAATATATTGATTATCCTGAAGCACAGTACAATCAGTGTTTGATATTTTCAATAAAACATATAATTAAGATCTCATTCATTTGGATGCTTTTATTCTTCACAGCATTTTGAACAAAGTAATGATCATCACTGAGGGTTCACAAATCACTAACACTATTGTACCTTGAAGAAATCATGGCTTTGCTAGGTGACTTACAGGACCCCTTTAAAAGGAATCATTTTATCTTTACAGACCACCTTACAAGTTACAGATGCTTCTAAGCAGGGTTGGCAGATTCCATTTCTTATGTAGCCCAAAAAAATCACTTTATGTTCCGTTGAGTGATAACCCAGAAATAACCATAGTTGTAGGCTGTTAATTAATTATAGCTTGTGTTATCACCAAGGAAATGGCCGGAAACCAATAACAATGACTTTAAATGTCCTAGTCCCAAACTGAGCCTGGGACAATTTTGTTATTGCTATAGTAACTCTCCATTAGTTTCTCAAAATGGTCGGGAGTTTATATGTTTCTACAAAGCTGAAATACTAATTTACTAATATGGTATTTCCTACATTTTACATTTTCTAGAGTTCATAGCAAGCTCTAGGAAATTTAGGTCTGAGACACAAGTTGGGGCAAAGCCAAAGGAATATAATGCAGGAGTCCAACTCTGTACCCCCACCGTGTTTATCGGGAAACCCGGGCCCTTCTCAGGGAATGTTGCTAATGACAGCAGAGCCTCTGTGCCCAGGACTCCAGGAGTCCTGCCGCTCAGTGTAACCCACCTAGAGAATTCTCTTTCTCCTCTGCTCCACTCCTCATCCAAGAACCTTGTTTGATTACCTCTACTCCAGCGTGATCACTTCTTATTCCACACCTGCTCAGAACTAATTAAACTTCAGACAAATGGCACATCTGAAGACTGCTTATCATAGAATACACTTCCATTCAGAGAGAAATGATACAGTGGGCAGATCACATGGGATTTACACTTAAGGCTGAGATTGAAAAGTCTCACTGTCAAATCACTGACATGGAGACGCCAGAAATGTCGAGACACAGTGAATAAATGCTCTCTTCCAGAGGCACAGACTTAACTGGGAATTTATTAACTCTTACTGAGTTTGAAGCAAAGAAAGTTTTACACATGCTAAGAAGTTTTCCTTAATGGGCTGATATAGCTCCTTTTTTTCTGTGACACTGGAAAAGCAATAGCATCTTTTATAGTATCAACTAACATTAGGACTCATTTGTTATTTCATTATTTCTGGCATTTGAGTCCTTAACTAAACATACCTACTAAAATAACAATTTTTAAAAAGCACTAGTATTTTTAATGTTCCTAGTTCAGAAATAATGTTTTTAATTTTTGCACACTTGAAATAGTATGTCCTTTATATTGCCTATTTTTCAAGATCTGATATTTATGTGATAATTACTACAAGAACAAGAAATCATAAGGCTTATATAAAAATTGTCTTGAAAAAATCTTGTATGAGGACAGAAAAAGAAGTATGACTTGAAGGCTTTCAGCAATGAAATATGGAACATGGGTCTATATTTGTGTAGGAGAAAGTTACACAAGTAGTAAGGAGAGGCACTTCTGAGACATCCGAGTGACCTCCTTCTCTGAAATTCTCCCTGGCCACCATACTCTTTTTACTACAAAGGACATGGGGTTGTTTCTTTCTTGAGGGGGTATATTCTCAAATAAACAACAAAAAATATTAAATTTTGAAGGAAAAGATAAAAGATTTTGTTAAAAGATAGAGATTAAAGAATACATATATTTTAGTAGAACTGGTTTATTTTCATTTTATACATATGTAAAATAAAAATATATGTATATTCATATGTATATGTGATATAAAATATATATTCAAATGTATGAAATATGTATATTCATATACATGTATTTAAAAGTTCATTAGAATAGAGGGGAAGAAGACTTAAAGAAAAAAACAATATATTTTTTTGAAACAATTTCTTGCTGTGTTGCCTAAGTTGGAGTGCAGTGGCATGATCATAGCTCATTGCAGCCTCAACCTCCTGGACTCAAGCAGTCCTCCAGCCTCAACCTCCCAAGCAGCTGGGACCACTGGCACACACCACTATGCCCAACTATTTTGTTTTTCTGTAGAGATGGAGTCTTGCTATGTTGCCCAGGCTGGTCTTAAACTTCTGGGTTCAAACAATCCTCTCACCTTGACCTCCCAAAGTGGAAATTATAGACCTCAGCCACCACACCTGGTAGAAAACAGATTTCTAAAAAGGGTATAATAGCCCTTTCTGCCACCTCCTCCCCATCCCACAGCCCTCCCCATTTTGCCTAAAGAGACCAAGTTCCAAATAAAAGGGCTGGGAATAGATGTTGGAGACTTCTGAATAATTGATGCAATATATGAGAGTCGGGGAGTTTCATAGACTGCTGTCAAGCCAAGTTCCTCTGATGATGCCTGCAGGCACCAGGAGAAAGGTGACTCTTCTCTTCCCTGTGCTTAGCGATTCTTAGTAGCTGTGCTCAATACTGTGTCGCTACCACTCATCCATCTCAGGGAACCAGTGTTGCTTAGCTTTCCATCCTGACCCATTCCTCTATCTCACATTGCCTCTCTTTAAAAGGCATTCCCAGCTTTACTTCCACCCGCCACTACTGTTCCTCTCCAAGCAGTTTTTCTCTGGGGAAATAGCACAACCACTCACCATATTGCTCAGGCAGAAATAACAGGAGTCATTTACATGTTCTCTTTTTCCTCGACCTTTCACCTAATCCGTCAATGTAAAGTTTCTGTTTTTCACAATGGTACTGCTACCAACCTACCTCATGCCACTATCATCTCTTGCTGGGCTTCTGAAAGTACCCCTCATTCCATTTCCTGTGTTCATGCTATTCTTTCTATTTTCTTCAAATTAACATTTACTGCACACAAGTGTGAAGCCATTGTAACACCATCACCCAGTTTCACCCAGTTGCTATATACGATAAGTACATGATATATACATGGCACATGCATAATAAATTATGGCTTAAAGCAAAAATCATGTTTGATTAGTTGTATGAACAACTCAGTGCAAAATAATTTGCTAAATATTCTCGTTAATATTTTATAATCATACAGATACAATCCTATCATCTTTGATGAGTTTTACTTCCTAATTTTTTCTACTTTATATATTGAAATAAATTTAGACTTATAGAGGAGTTGCAAAAAATGGTTCATTCAGCTTCTTCTAATGTTAACATTTTATATAACCGCAGTTTATCAGAAGTAAGACAAATAAACACTATTATAACACTGTTAACTCAGCTGCAATCCTTACTTTTCCCCTAATGCCTCTGTGATATCAGGAACTGATCAGAGATCACACATGTTTTTCCTTGTTCTGCTTCCTTAGTCTCCCTCAATCTGGAACAGTCCCTCTGTCCTTCCTTGTCCTCATAACCTTGCCATGTTCAGAGAGTACCAATTGTCTGTTTAGTAGAATGTCCTCCACTTTAACAATTGACACTACGAGTGGTGGTGTCTGATGTTGAGTTCAATCTCTTTTCCCTCTGAACTCTTTTTCCCTTGTGTGATCCATCACCTTTTGGCTAAGCGGCTGGTGTTAGCTTTGCTTTAGGGAATTAACAAGGCTGTGAAACAGACAACAGAAAGCTACAACAGCATAAAGAATTGATGACAAGATATCCAGACACAGCGGCTCTGGAGCTCCAAACTGCAACAACCAGTGAGAAGTGAAAGACAAACCCCAGACTGATGTGTTGGGACAAACGAGCCCTTCTCAGATTTCCTAGGGATTTAAATACTGCAAATTAGTGGTTGGGTAGAGGTTGGATATTTTGTGACCTTATTAAACTCTCGGGATTCTTTTTAGCACATGTTTGCAAGGTGTCTGCAGCTTCATAAAAGTTAATTTACCTCAGTAATATGCAACAATAGCTGAGGATATGTGATTGATTATTGTTCTCTAATACACAAATTTAGGAATAAAATGGCAAGATAATTTTGTGATGTTTTCTTCCAAAATATAGTCATTGCTTTTGTAACCTGAAAATGAACTAGTCAAACTCAGCTTATTTATAGTATCTATTATCTGATTTCACCTCATTTGCAAGCTACAACTTTGGTGGCACTCTATTGACATGATTAGAATTTAACACGGTTATTCAATTCACATATCTATCAGTCACTGTGTACCTGGTCACTCTGTATACCTAAGGTGCAAGATTAATTCGCTTCTGATCTCTTCACATTACTTTTCGGAAACTATCAACCACTGAAGTTCATTATGCTTACAAGGTATACAGGCTTAAAAAAAAAAAAAGAAGTTACGTGTTCTTTCTTGGAAAGTAATTGATGTTTATATCTTTGTCATCCTTAAAAATATTTTGAGAAACAACTAAAAGATTTTGGTAACAATATTCCCACTCCTTGCAGCAGAACAACCTGACACTATTTGCACTTCTTCTCTTAAACAAGAACAAACTCGTGGCATGTAATCATAGTCCAGTTTAAGAAGAAAAGGGCTTTGAAAAATTAGTAACAGAAAATTAAGAAGCAATTCTAAAATAACAAAGATATTATTTACCAAAGATAAATTGGCTAGTCCATTTTTTAATGCACGTTCTTAATGCAAATAGGTATTACTTGCCTTACAAATTGACGTTAAATGCAATTTAAAATTGCATGCACTAAACCAAATGTGGTGGTTCACACCTATAACCCCAGCACTTTGGGAGGCTGAGGCGGGAGCATCACTTGACCTCACGAGTTCAAGGCCAGCCTGGACAACAAGGCAAGGCCCTATCTCTATAAATTTTTTTTTTTTTAATTAGCCAGCCATGGTGGCTCACGCCTGTGGTCCCAGCTACATGGGAGGCTGAGGTGCGAGGATCACTTGAGCCCAGGATGTTGAGGTTGCATTGAGCTGTGACTACACCACTGCACTCCAGAGTGGGCGACTAAGCGAGATTCTGTCTCAAAAAACAAGACAACACAAAAACAAACAAACAAAACTGCAAGCTCTGTGTTAGCCCAAGTGCATCTACACCTCCAGTGTCCATGCTCCTTTACGGAAATCTAGGTTTGGCCTTTAGCTTTGCCTTTTCATACAGTCTGCAAATCTAGTACCAAAGCTATTAAATAACTACTGAATTTCTAATGAGCAAATTACTCCTTCAGAATTTCATCTGGAATGTGAAAATTTGTTTTAGTGTTTAAAATTCTTTTTCTGTATAATTTATATCCCTTTATAGTGACTAAAATAAAATCTCATTTCTTATCAAATTAGAAGTGAATAAATTATTATTTAAGTAAAACCAAGCAAGGCATCTTTTTTTTTTCTAATCAGACACAGATAACATATACACTTTTTTGTGTCTTATATTGATTTTTAAATTAACTTTCCTCATTTTAAGTGCATTAAAAGTAAAACAAGCTGAACCACAGTGGTGAACGAAAAGCTGAAGAAAGATCTGTCTTTATCCATCTGATACAAAAAGGAACTAAATCAAACACATGTATAAAGACTTTTGCTTTCTCAGGCGGGATGTAACGGGGAGTTTATTTCCCACTGGTCACGCCATTAAGACTGGGAGGTCGGCTGCCTGAGTTAAAAGCTCAGCTCCACCGCTCAGCTTTGGGACTTCAAGCAAGCAAATCATTCCTTGTACATCTGTTTCTCCCTCTACAGAAAGTGGGTTATAATATCCATACTCACCTTATGTGATTGTAAAAACTCAGTTATATAATCAACGTACAGTGGTGACCAGTGGTTTTGAGACATATTAAGGAGTAATTCAACATTAGCTATTATTCCTAACATGATTTCCAAAACCTCTGAAGTTAACAATATCACATTTTTTAAAGTTCAGTTAAATCATAAGTATTTCTCCTCCTTTTGTTCTCTTTCCTTTCTAAATACAAAAGTCTTCATTTATCCTAAAAGCATATCTGGCAGGGTGGAGTGGCTCATGCCTGTAATCCTAGAACTTTGGAGGCCAAGGAGGGCAGATTACTTGAGGTCAGGAGTTTGAGACCAGCCTGGCCAACACGGCGAAAACCCATCTCTACTAAAAGTACAGAAATAAGCTGGGTGCAGGGTCACTTGTCTGTAATCCCAGATGCTCAGGAAGCTGAGGCAAGAGAATCGCTTGAACCCAGGAGGCAGAGGTTGCAGTGAGTCGAAATTCCACCACTGCACTCCAGCCTGGGTGACAGAGTGAGATTCTGTCTCAAAAAAGAAAAAAAAAATCTATGACAAGGAAAGGAGGTAAAGGCAATTTCAGTTCTTAGAAATTAATTCCACTGAAAGTTTCTTAAAATAACGAGTTATCAGGCTATTTGATGACCAAGATCCTGTTCTGTTCAATAGTTTGCAATCTGTACATGCCAATTTTTTTAAAATAGTATTAAAAGGAACAAATTCCATATACTTACATTTTCATCCCATTTATAGAAAGTGCTATTTCACAGCATATTTTTAAACATTTTTTCTCGTAATAATACTGAAACTTAACAAAACGGCCGGCCCTTTCTTTGTTAAACTCAAATACAGAATTAGAAAGAAATAATACCTCTTGGAAGATAAGCAGTCCATCAGTTCACAACTGCAAAATTACAAATGATGTGTTTCAATAAGAAACCTTGTAATGGGTAAGGATACCTTAAGCTCTGGAAAAAATGGATACTTCCCAATTTTACTTTTAAAATGGAAAAAGCTTCCACTTTTAAAATGACTTAAAATTTTTATTGCTTGCTATGGAATACAAGATTATTATTCCCTTACATGTTTTGTCTTTTTAGTGAGAACTTGTTTAGTAAACTTGGCATTCAGGCTGATAGAAAAATCACAATTCAAAGATAGATAGCTTCATTCAAAATATATTTTCCTAGAAGGTATAGTAACATAATTTCTAGATTATTAACAAAATAAAGTGTCTAAAGGAACCCCCCACCCCCGCCACTTGATTGACTGTAAGTCTAATTGTTTAGTATCTTCTTCAGTTCTAAGAAATGACTGTGGAAATTAGATTTCTACTTAAGTGAACATGCAATTTGATGTCTCTGGAAACTGGTCTTTTACACAACTGTTTCCACTATGTGGAAAGTCCTTCCACAGTTCCTCTCCTAACTATTCATTCTCTAGAATGCCACTGAACTGCCACCTGCTCTGGGAAAAGTTTTTGAAATCCCTAAGTCTGGTAAGTTCTTGCTTTTGAGATAAGCACTCCAACACTTGCCCTGGTTTTGCAGTTGCTAACTGTGAGATCGTTGACACTCACCTGCCTCTGCCAAACCAGGGAAATGGCCTGGTGACCTCAAAGCTTTAATATTCTGATGCAGGTCTGATGATGCTGTCACAAATATGGCTGCAAATCTTTCACTGGCTATTTCCTTAAGTTATCTGAGATATTTCATTCTAGTACTTTCACCTGTACCTCGCAAAACACTTAGGTTTCCATGCCAAGAGCTTAGAGGACAAAGGAAAGTTATATAAGATGATGGATGTTCCAGGAAAAGGATGAGAACAAAGTTGTCTTTTAAGTAAAAATGATATGTTGGAAAGAGAACTACGAGCCGCTCTCATCGAGCAGTTGGCATGCCAGACTGAAGAATGATATATTTTCTGAGTCTGAAAAGATTGCAGTTCATGTATTAGCTATGCACAGAAAAAGGAAAAGCAACAACAACAAAAAACACAAACCTTTACCAAAGCCCCAGTGGCTTCTTCAAATAAAGAGGACTCTGATAGATAGATGCATCCTGGGGAGAGAAAAGGGAAATGCCTGATAAAAGGCATTTCAGCCATTTTAAATGTCTTAGAGATTTTGCCAGTTCTGATGGAAACTGAGTTACTTTTTGGAAGGGATTCAAACGTGAACCTTTGAAAACTCAGAGACGTTTTGGAAATCTATATTACCCCTTGTATGAATTGATTTCTCTAGTTCCCTGACCACGGGTTGGATGACATCTGACACACAGCTTCTGCCCCAAATTCAACCCCCATTACGCAGCGCTAAGCAGCAGGCTCCTTCATTCCTTCACAAAGCCGAAGCCTCCCAAATAAGACATGACTTACCTTCACGTGTTTAATGGGCTGCTGCCAACCCCCACTGATTAGGGTTTGTGGCTGGCTAGTCTACTGCTGTCTTGTTCAATTG
Organism: Saguinus oedipus; assembly: GCA_031835075.1. Classification (NCBI taxonomy): domain Eukaryota; kingdom Metazoa; phylum Chordata; class Mammalia; order Primates; family Cebidae; genus Saguinus; species Saguinus oedipus. Next base: position 7,123,201 of record CM063169.1, on the reverse strand, counting down.
AAAGCATGCTGCCAAATTAAAAAGGAGTTTTCTGGGATGGTACAGAGGACCCGTTCAGTGTCACAAAAATGAACCCCCAACTCCCGAAAACGACACCATTTCAATGATCACTTCTGATCCCGGATGAGATTTTGATAAAACCACGATGTCCTAAAAGGCCAATCCTTCCCCAAAGCTTCCAGCAGATTAGAGACTCAAAGTACGTGAAGGAGGACAGTGCTGACTGCACAAGCCCAGAAGGTGAACAATTGGTGGGGCAGCTGCCCTCGTTTTGCATAAAACTGCTGAAATTCATAGGTATTTGTACTTTTTTAAAAGAGCTAAGTCATTCATCAGTATGATTAAAATGCTACCCTTGAGTAACTCACAGTGGTGGTATCTTCAATGACTTTCTTAGCATAGCTGGTCTCCTCTTTGCTTTTCTTTCTTGTCTCTTCACTCTCATTCATTAAAAGGCACCACTTGCCCGTCGATTGTACACCCTCGCTGTACACCCGTCTAGCTGAACCCTCCCTGAGTGAATGCTTGTAGAACGTTGGCAGCACCAGCCTCTGTCCATTCCCTTTTCCTCCTTGCAAAGTGGCTTTTAGCAATAAACAGTTTGCTGATCTCTGGTCTAGTTATTAAAGGATTGGAGGCATAACAGAATGTTCCCAGAATTTCCCTTATAATACTTAATCATTTATAATGTACATCATTTGATACACACTCAAAAGAGATTTTCTCTAACTCTGATCTCATGCAAGAGAAAAGCTATCATATATTTATTAACCAGAGTACTTTATGTCTCTTGACCAGGGTACTGGACCAAAATATAAAAGCTTAGATATCTCTCTTTTTTAAAAGCCCTATGCTAAAAGCTCCATTCTCAACCACTTTGGAAATTGTAAAAGTATTGTGGCCTGGGGAGCTATGCTGGTGCATAAATCGATGTTAGATTCTTATTCATATGTTTGTCCCAACCCTGCTTTCTGAATGCTTAAACAATTAGGAAGAATGGCCCCATATATCTGAGAAAGAACACATCTCATATGAAAGGAGACCACAGTGTCATACAAAACACATCGGGTATTGTTTAACACAAGAAAGGAAAAACTCTTTCCCTAGACAGAGACACTGCAGGTTTTCCAATGAATGTTCTTTAAGCAAATAAGTGCACTCCATCAAGAAAAAGTAAAACGTATTTAAAGGGAATGGAGCCTGCATAGCCACAGCTGCTTCATGGTACACTGATTGGGGGGGGGAGGGGTGGGCATGAGTATCACAGTTTAAAAAGTGCATCAATCCAGGAAACAACTATCCTTTAACCAGGGATAGCAAATCTTCCAGTCAAAAAAAAAATCTCAAGAATTGTTGTAGAGCAAAAATCGATGTAAGGACATATTGATATTACATTACACATTCTAAATGATTTCTAAACCTGCTATAACTTGTAAATATCTTTAAAATCTTACCTCCCCCACCATTTTAGAAGGAAGTGTCAGAAGAATGAAACTCTCAGGCTTCAGGGATAAGATAGCCGCTGCACTGGGAGAGCCACCAGTCCACCTTCAGGTGGTACCTGTGCTTTTCCTGATTCCTGACATTCAGAGACAGGTCAGAGTGGCCAGCAGGAGTGAGAATGCTGTGTAATTTACTATGTGACACGCTGCCTCTTCAGCAGTAGCCACCTGCTCACTTCCATACTCTGCGCCTGTCCAGCGTACTTATCACAGTGCAGCACACTGTTAAGAGTTGGACGGTGTCTCACAAAAAGATATGTGGAGTCTAACTGCCAGCACCGCACAATGTGACCTCATTTAGAGACAGGGTCTTTACCGAGGAATCACGTTGAGGTCATTAGAGTGAACTCTAATCCAATACAGTTGGTGTCCTTATGAAAAAGAGGAAACGTGGATACAGGCAGAGAGGAGAGATGACACAGAGAGATACAGGGAGGAAATGGACATCCACAAGCCAAGGAGAGGGGCTGGGAAGGTTTTAGGAATCGATTCTATTACTTTCATTTCAATTTTCTGTTGTTTAAGGTACCAAGGTGGTACTTTACTACAGCAGCTGTAGCAGACTAGCAGAAATGCCATCTAATTTATTTATTTATTACTTTACGGCTTGTTGTATGTCTTCCGACACAAACATACATACACTGGCATGGGAGTGCATGAAGGCACGATCGGGTCTGATTTCTTCACTGAGGATCCACTCTAACTTCATAGAACAGTGCCTGGCATTTAGCACTCTTCACTTAACACTTACTGAAAGAATACATTGTTTTGAGGAAGTAAATTTATAATATATATGTAATTTGATGTGACAGTTACTGTGAAAATTTAAATCAAAAACTGAGATTTAATAGCCCAATTATTTCTTAATTATTGCCTCTAAAACATGCCTTGTCAGATGTTCAAACATGAGAATACGACTTCTGGATTTGATTTCTCTTTCTCAATATATCTCTATCTACCTCACAATTTGTAGCTGAAGTTAATGGTTGGCCAAATTTGATAGTAACATATATTCACCGATAGAAGATTATTGGCCGGGCATCATGGCTCATGCCTGTAATCTCAGCACTTTGGGAGGCTGTCAGGGCAGGATCCCTTGAGGCCAGGAGTTTGAGACCATCCTGGCCAACATGGTGAAACCCAATTTCTACTAAAAACACAAAAATTAGCTGGACATGGTAGCATGCGCTACTCAGGAGACTGAGACATGAGAATTGCTTGAGCCTGGGAGACAGAGGTTACAGTGAACCAAGATCACACCACTGTACTCCAGCCTGGGTGACAGAGTGAGACTCTGTCTGAAAATAGAAAAAAAAAGAAAGAAAGATTATTAAAAGGTTATTAAAAATATCTTTCCTGGACCAGAAACACAAATTGACATTAGAAATCTTATAATCTTTTGAATTCCTGAATCAACAAAGTATGCTAAAACATAACTAAGATGCAAACACCAAAAACACTAGACCAGTATCAGATAAGAAAAATATATATAAACCAGTGGTATTAGAATTTATTTGAGGGAAGGTTAATAGACACACATGAGTGACCATGGCCCGTGACACAGTCCACAGGAGGTCCTGAGAATATGTGCCCAAGGTGGTCGGGGCACAGCCTGCTTTTATATATTTTTACGGAGGCATGAGCCATCAATCAAATACATTTCAGAAATACATTGGTTTGGTTCAGAAAAACGGGACAACTCAAAATGGGGGGGGGGGTGCTTCCAGGTGATAGGTAAATGTAAACATATTCTGGTTGACAATTGGTTGAATTAAATTCAAGCTCTTAAAATATCTTACAGAGTTTGACTCTTTTTTTTGACACTGTTGCAGAGCCTTTGTGGCTCAAAGTCATGGTTTCAGTTTAGGAATTAAAATCACTAGTCCACAAAATTATAAATGTTGTCTACCTTTATTTGTGGCTGCTCCCTGCCTCTTACCCTCAAATTGTCTTCCCTTGTTTTTGCTCGTCTCCCTCTCTTGCCAGCCTCTAGCACTGGACCCTTAAGAAGACAAGTGGGGTGAGAGTGGATCTTTCTTTCATGGCACATTTTTGTACAATCTTCAGAGATTCTTTCCCTTCCAGTCCCTGGAAATATACCGTTGTAGGGGCCCTCACCCTGGAAAGTGCATCACCAGCACAACTGCTTGGTTCAGAGTCCTTGCTCAGTTCCAAGCAACAGGAAGCTCCTCCAGCTCTTTAACCAGTACCCTCAATCTCTTCAGCTGCTCCATTTCACAGGATCTGCTCAACTCATGCATCCTTTTTCCTAGTTCTGACAGCAGAGACAGCCCTCTTCTGCAGCAATTTCTCCTGGTTCTGTTTTCAAAAGTGGCCAGACAGGTTCTCACTGTAAACCTTTCCAAGGGCAAGGGAGACACCAATGTCTCTTTCTGTCTCTGTGTTATCTGGCTAACATCTCCTTTTCCAAGATTTGTGGTGATGGGCAGGGTTCTTTAGGGGTGAGATTCTTTAGGGGTAATTCTTCTTATATCAAAGATTCTTTCTCCGTGTGTGTGTGTGTGTGTGTGTGTGTGTGTGCGTGCATGTGTGTGTAATCTCAAGTGATACATCGGTCTTTCCACCCTCTCATATGGACTGGAGGTAACTGGTCAACTAGCATCACAAAACCTGTTTGTACTGTCCCTTGCAAATTCTGAGGTTGACCTACAATCTTGGTTTGGAAGGTACTGTCTACTACCATCTTGGACTCTTGGCAGAACTCCTGGTGAAATAGTTCCATTTTAACATCCTGTTATTCCGAGGATCTAACCACAGTGGACATGGAGGAGTCAATGGTCTCAGGTGGGACACGGAGTATGGACAATGTAAAGGAGACAAATAATGGCTCATTTTAGGATCTGAAGGAACACTAGTGTGGAGCACACTATCAAGTCTGGCGGAAGAAAGGAGGTGAGAAATGGAGGTGGGGAGGAAAAATAGGCCCTTCATAAAATTCTGTTATCCATGCTAACTAAAGAAACTATTAATGGGATTTTAGGTTTGCTTTGATATTTTAGTTACTAAATAAAGTTACAGGAGAAAGAAGAAGGTCCCTTAACTTCAATTTATAACTTATCCAGCTTTCCAAAATTTTATATTTAAATTCTAAAATCTAAATGTGAGTATTTTTGTTAAGGAGGAGGAGGAGAAAACTAACTTCTCACCATTCCAGGTCATCCAGTTCAGTCATTTGGCTTCATGGGAATTTATCCGGATTCTATACAATTTTTTTCAAACTTATCAATATTTGGTGCAAGCAGTGGGGAAATAAAGGTCTTTGCTATGAGACAGGAGCAAATTAACTTGCTATTTAACCTGAAGCTAAATGTCTTGCCTCTCTAGGAGTCCATTTCCTCATGGGGAAGAAGATGTTATTTAATTTTCAAACATTCCATGGCTCAGTGGGCCAATAGGTTTCTCCTTTCAACAGAAGTGAAAAGACAGAGACAATTAAAAGGAAATAGCTCAATTAAAAGAAACGGGTAGGGATTATGTTAATGTGTATGTCTGGCAGCAATCATTATTGATGATTAAATGAACCAAAATAAAAAATATAATTCTCTGAGAGTTACCTCAAAGAAATTAACAATGGGATTCAGGCAAGGTGACTTGGGAGGACTTATTTTCACTATAAAACTCTATCTCCACATAAGTATAGGCAGTTTACATCAACATTGGTAACAATTTAAAAAATGGCATACAATATTTCTGCATTAAGCATGTTGAATATCACAGATGAGAAAGAGATGGAGAGATCATAGCTAAAACAATAAGATACTTAGCTAAAATGATAAAAAGCAAATTGCTACATAATACTTGTAGAGATTGGTAGCTGAGAAAGTACTGTTAAAATGGACAGGAAGTGAGAAATCAACTGGAGGGATCTTGTGAGAATGTCACACACACATAATGTCAACACCAAATCCACTTTTGGATTTATACTAAGCATTTTAGTATATTGTATCATCCTTTTCCTCATTGGCATTCAATCTAATAAGTTACTATTTTAGTGGATGCTCAAGTGAAGGTATTAATTAAAAACTAATCTCCATTTCACTAGAAGTCACTAGTTCAGTAACTTATTAAAATAATACTGGGAAATATTTCCACAGCTTTCAGACTAACTGTGGCAGTGTATAGCTAATGTACTTGAGAAAATCTCAACAACTTAAAATAAATAAGGTTTGCAAACAATAGGGTTCTTTTTGGTGTCAAAACTCTCTTGAAAATGTATAGAGCATATGTGCTGAGACCATATAATTTATCCTTCAAACTAAGACACTTTTGAGAGTGAAAGTGGGAACTATTATTAGTTAAGCTAAGGCAAAGTTGTAAGCTGGGGCCATCAAGGCCTGTGTATAATCATATCTCACTACCAGGGTAGGCAGACTGGTGATACTGCATAGTCCAATTTTATCACAGAACAGTTTCTTTAAAAATCTGTTTTTCAAATAAAAATGTATCAAGATATAATATATTCACAACATTACTGACATTCAGGGCAAATTCCATTATTAGACTTTTCTCATAAAAATGCCTACAACTAAGGCAAGCTTTTCACAGGAGAAAAATACAATGATAAAATTATGGATAATCAGGCATTGTCAAGAAATATATGGATCATATTGAGTGGATGCTGGCAGGCAAAAGATGGCCTGGAAGGGGCAATAGGAGAAAAAACAAAAGCGAGGGACAGGGAAGGAGAACAAAACAGTCTCTACCAATATTTTGTTTATGGCCACCAGAAGTGGTAGGAGATGTGACCAGTGGGGTCCTGCAATGGGGACATCCAATGATATCCTGCTTCATTAAATCAAACAACCTAATTTTGACTTCGAATTAAGTGCTAGATTCTAGGGGACAATATAAGACATAGTTTCCCCACTAAAGAAATTAAGGGTCTTTTGAGGTGCTACATGAGAAATGAGAATGTTAATATCGTCAGAGAAGTCCAGTTTATAAATGACAATAACTCATCTAATTAGTAAATGTTGGTTGCCTTTTTTTCTATGACTGTAGTCTGCTGACAGTTGATTTTTTTAAAAACAAGATCATCTTACTGATTGCACTAAATGAATTGATTTCAGTCATTACACTTTTACCTTCTGTGGTGGCTCCTGACTTGATTATGTTCACTAGGTCAGCCCTGTAGGTGATTCTAGGAAAAGCCAACATCTTCCCAACACTAATGACTACAGTAATAGCCTCATTAAAGATCTCGGACATGGGGAAAAGACAAATGGCAACCCTCCTGGTACCTCTTCAGAGCTTCCCCGGAAGACACAGTCAAATCAGCACCTTCTTAGACTCAGCTCTAAGGTTCTTTGGACTACACAGCTGGACCCCTGGGAAGTGTCTCCATGGACTCACAGGTGCATCTGTTGGGGGGTTTATCTCCCTATGCCCTTAGGGCTTTGGTGGGACAGAAAGTTTGTAACTCTCTCTGAAACTGTATTAGTTTGCTAGGGCTGCCAGAACAAAGGAAGACAGACTGACTTCTAAAACAGAAATTAATTTTCTCACAGTTCTTGAGGCTGGAAATCAGAGATCAAGTGTCAGCAGAGTCAGTTTCTTCTCAGGCTTCTCTCTCTGACTTGTAGATGGCCGTCTTCTCTTCGTGTTTTCAATAATTTTCCCTCTTTATGTGTCGGTGCCCAACCCTCCTTTTTGTAAACAAGGATTCAAAAATCACATTGGATGAGAGACCACCCTAGTGATCTCATTTTATCTTTTCTTCCTTTTTTTTCTTTTTTTTTGAGATGGAGTTTTGCTCTTGTAACCCAGGCTGGAGTGCAATGGTGCAATCTCGGCTCACCGCAACCTCCGCCTCCTAAGTTCAGGCAATTCTCCTGCCTCAGCCTCCTGAGTAGCTGGGATTACAGGCACGCGCCACCATGCCCAGCTAATTTTTTGTATTTTAGTAGAGATGGGGTTTCACCATGTTGACCAGGATGGTCTCGATCTCTTGACCTCATGATCCACCCGCCTCGGCCTCCCAAAGTGCTGGGATTACAGACTTGAGCAACTGCGCCCAGCCTCATTTTTATCTTAATAACCTTTTTAGAGACTTTATCTTCACATAGCATTACATTCTGAAAGGCTGGGGTTTAGGACTTTGTCTTAGCTCAGGCTACCATTAAAAAAAATCCCTTAGATTAGGTAGCTGAAACAACCAATATTTATTCTGTCACAGTTCTAGAGATTAAAGGCCTCTGTGACAGTTCTGGAGGCCTTTAATGGAAGGCCAGGTTCCCAGGGCCCACAAGATCCATGTCTGATACAAGCTCTTTCCTTTGGTGTAGCCAGGCACTTTCTCACTGTGTCCTCCCATGGCAGAAAGAGATGTTTGGTTTCTTTTTCTTCTGATAAGGGCACTGGTCCTATCAGGTTAGGTGGCCTATGTCTTCATCTAACTTCTTCACAGGCTCTATTTCCAAATATAGTCAGATTGGGAAATACGGTATCCACATACAAATTTGGGAGAGCACAGCACAGCTCTTAATGGAAGCATTCTGTGTTAGCGAAGGTCTCTCCTAAGGCCAGTGCCGTATCCAGCTCTGTAGAAGCGTTAAGAGAGAACACTCAGGGAAGTGCCTCTGTATCGTGCTCTAATAGGCACAGCTGTGCTACCAAGAATATGTACAGTGAAAGCTCTTTACAATCAGGGAAGCAATTTGACATCCCATTCTGATGTTTAAGGCACTCCAGGGGACTGAGCTGCTACTGACTGATCATCAGGACGACCATGGCACAAAATGATCATTCTGCCCCTGAGCAGACTACACCTTTTCATGGAAACAAGCCTTTTAGGCAAAGCCAAGTAAGAGTTAAATAATAATAACATACAATACCATGGAAAACATTCTGAAAGGCACATTTTTAGCACTTTCTGTAAGAATTGTAGGGCTGTAGTGCTATTCTGGTTAAGTTATAGCTTGTCAGGAGAGTCAGCGCAGTCCTGCCCCACTGCAGGAGCGATAGGGTTCTCAGCAGTCTACACTGCTCCAAGTCTCACATCAGGAGCTCATTGGATTTCTTTGTGACTTCTGAATGAAGATTATAAAGTAGAAAATTATCAATATTACTTGGCTGATTAATATTAATCAGACGTGTGTGTGTTTATGTGTTTATATGAGTGTATGTATAATACACATTCAAATACATACAAAATCACATAAGACCATGGCAGTGGCCAAAAGAAGCAGAGTGGCCCAGAGGCATATTTGCAGGATAGAGCAGTACCCCTGGTGAAAGTTCTGGAACTAGGGGTCCCTGGTCTCGTTGGACCTCTGCCGTGCACATCCCATGACTGGCATTGAGGGCTGAGCCAGCCATCCCAGCAGGGAAGCTGCAAGAAAGACTATTCCTCAAGTTGCCACTCCAGAGTCCATCTGTAAGAACCTACTTCTCTTGCTCATCCTATGCAGCAATGGGAGCTGATTGCCTTCTTCCTGCCCATTTTATTTTCCATCTCTCCAGATCTGAGAAATGATGAGGAGGAAAAATTACTTAGAGATGCTCCAGGACTCAAGCTTTGTTCTCAGTGTTCCTGATGTTAAGGTAAATCTGCATGCACAAAATGCCAAAGAATCTTGACGAGGACCTTGAAATGCTTTGCAAACTCATTGCACCCACACGGTACTGCTAAGTTAGGCTGACATGCCCATGAATTACATGTACTATCAACCAACAAAAATGATTCGTGGGCACATCTTGTCCTGAGAGGAAATCACTTAGGATTCTAATCTTCTTGTGTCTACTGTGCTCCACAGTCTGCCCTAGTTTCTGTCCATATTTGAAAATTACTCAGTGTTAAAATGTGGCTTCCTACATTTTGATTTTTTGTCTTCCAAGAGACATGACATTGAGTTCATCTCTTTGCTCCACATTTGTCAAGTAGAATAGCCTATTATATTTCCAGCCTTATGCCCCAGGTACCTAAGCCCCGGTGTTAGCCTCATTAACTAGTCAAAGGAGGGGAATAAAAAGATTACTTGGAAGTTGAATATTAATCTCTCTTCCTATATATAGAAAATTCTTACATCCTAAAAATAACCCAGGGATTGGCATATAAGGCTCATGATATAAATGATGGCCATTTTGAAAAGTGGTTAAAATTGGAGTGGTTAATACGCTGCTACATAATTAATCCTGGTACAGAGGAACTTGACTGATATTTATTCATTCTCCCTCCACCAGCCTGACAAGGTTCCAGAAGCAGATTAATAATAAGCAATTCATACGTCATCTTCACTGTTCTTTTCACAAAAGAGAATTGGGCATTTTTTTCCCTCCACATTTCATTATAAAGGGCACAATCTACACCCTTAAAAACTCATTTTGAAGGAATAAGTTTAGAATATAGCTCCTTCATTGCTTACATATTTTCTTACTATTTTAGCTATCTGATTCAATAGCTTAACATTGGTGAAGTTCATATTTCTCCCTGTTACACAATGAATTCAGAAAAAAGATTTTCCCCTAACCAACAAAAAGTGATATAGAATTTTAGATGCTGGCAGTAGTGACTAATTCACCTGTAAACAAAGATTAAAAAAAAAAAAACACTCAAACAGTATAGACTGACTGAGCAATGTGGACTGCAATGCTCAAGAATATATGTGCTCTCTCATAGACCCTTCTGGAAACGGAATGAAAGAACGTTAAAATGACGGTTCTTACCATTATTATTATTCTTTAATGGAATGAATAAATAAATATTAGAGGTTTTACTGGTTGGAAATTGATTTTTTCATGTGTTGCTGTTTCCAATGCAAATTATGTCCACTGATAATAAGTGAACTTGACCTTAATTCAGAATAACTAATTTAATAATCTCACATGCTTTGGTCATTGATGTGTCTCTCAACACATAGCACAGTGCCTGGTAGATAGCTGGCACTGAACAGATATTTGTCATATGAATGAGAGGATAAATTGATGGTTAGGAAAACATAAGCAATACATTCCTCCAACTGTATCAGTTGGGAATATCAAAGTCATTATCTTCAAATATTTTACCAACCGGAAAACCAATTTCCTCACCAATGGCCAGGAACATTTCTATGTAAGAGGAAGGCTGAATTCAAAGGATTATAAGGAGCTTCCATGTTTGGAGCAGAAAGTTATGGTGGGTGCTTAAAAATATTCATTCTCAGGCCTGATGACCATCTTCAGGTCAAGTGACATGGTCATAGGTTAGAGCAAACACAGCTTTCTCAATTATCCCAGTAAAACCAATACTGCCACAAACTGCATGTACCATATTTACTGTAGAAGCTACAGACTCAGTGAGATGGCAGACATGAGGGACCAGAATAAAAATTTTCAGAGATCACGCTCTTACCTTTTGCTCACTGGGAAACAAATGGAGGTGGGGAGTTGCATCCAAATTATATAACCTAAGACAGAATGTATTATGCTCTGGAAAGGAAATGTTGTTGAACCTTTTACGTAAACATAGATAATTGTGTGTGTGTGTGTGTGTGTGTGTGTGTGTGTGTGTGTGTGTGCATGTGGGCATCTTTTCATGAAAATGAACAATTTGTTAAAAAAAACCCAGAATACTCATAATACAGTAAAATGATCAACATTCATAATTCATCTAACCTATACTGTACTTTCCTAAAATAAATATCTCAAAACGAAGTATACATGCATTCACAACACACACACACACACACACACACACACACACACACACACACACACACACACATATATATATAGAGCCTAAGAGGGAAGAAATCAATCCAGCTGATGAAAGAGAATGTTCCCTGTGCTGCCGGCTCTGCCCTGTCCTCCTCAGAGCTTCATGGCTCCTGCCATGTAACCATTGGGAAACATTCATCCTAATCCTTTTACCTACAAAACCCTTGTTGATTCAAATTCCTTTGTTTCCCATTTCCTGAACAGTCCAGACCTTCACACCCCACCAATACCTTCAGAATTTAAAGTAATGGTACGTATTACCAAGAGGAAAATAAGTAACAGTATTCTCTAATTGCTAGCATGGATTTCTGTTAAAATATCTATTTAACCTTTCTAGTTCTTCCTTTACAAACATGTGATAGAAAAGCCCAACCTAAAACAAATGAAAACAGAAAAGAATAATGAGGTACACATAATTACAGAATTCTGTGTATCATATTTTTACAAAGATGAATTATTTATATAAAATTATCTAGCAAATAAAGTCATTTCATCATAATGCTCTTTTGAAAAGACTATAATGTTTCATTACAAATAATCTAACAAGACTATGATGTATAATAAAAATGAAACTAGAATTAAAAGTTTTGTAATTTTCTGCTATGACATTAAGCTAATACTGTGTTCACTTTACACCTCAACCTCAGAACTGTACAATATGTCTCATGCAGGTAATTGTTTACTGAAGGATCCACCAATCGTCTGATTTTTAGCTTTTAGAGTGCAATCAGGCATATTAACATATATGAATTTGGTCTATTATCAATCATTTATGCACATTTAGGCATGGATTATTAGAGTAATTTTTTAAAATAGGTGATTAACTTGGGGGTTAGTTTTTCCTATATAATTATGCTCACCTTAGGCAAATTTTAAGAATAATTTGAATTAGAGAATGTATACCAACAAGGAGGAGATGGCCTTTAATCTTGCTTTTTGGCAGTGGTTCTCAAACTGGAGAATCAGAAGCATGTTGTAAGGTGAGGCTCATGCCTGTAATCCCAGCTCTTTTGGAGGCCGAAGTGGGTGATCATGAGGTCAGGAGATCAACACCATCCTGGCCAACATGGTGAAACCTCATCTCTACTAAAAATACAAAAATTAGCTGGGCATGGTGGCTCATGCCTGTAATCCCAGCTACTCAAGAGGCTGAGGCAGGAGAATCACTTGAACCATGGAGTCAGAGGTAACAGTGAGCTGAGATCGCACCACCGCTGTCCAGCCTGGTGACAGAATGAGACTCCATCTCAAAAATAAAAAATTAAAAAACTGAAAAATAGGTAATTAATAAAGCAGATAAATTGAAATTTATCTTAAATTTAACTTGCATAAACAGTTAGTAAACTTCACTTGTGAATTTGAAAACTATCCCATTGTCCTTTGTAAGGACAGTTTATGCAACATACCTTCATATATCACTTGGCTCAAAAGCAATTCACTGGGTCAGTTTAGATGAGATCCTACACACACACTCTTTCTCCAGTGTAATTATCTATACCCAATTAACTCAATGCAACAGAGATGGGCTCCAATAACTTTGAAACATAAATGCAGTCTTAATTATGTGTATACAGTAAGTGCCCCCTTATCCATGATTTGGCTTTTTGTGTTTCAGTGACCTGCTATCAACCATGCTCTTAAAATATTAAATAAAAAATTCTAGAAATAAACAATTCTAAAAATGTAAGTGTTACTGCATTCTGAGTGGCATGATGAAATCCTGTGCCATCCCACTCAGTTTCACCTGGTAGATGAGTCCTCCCTTTGTCTAACCTGCCCTCACTGTACATGCTGCCTGCCCATCAGTCACTTAGTAGCTGTCTCGGTGATCTGATCAAAAACTGCCAGTATATCTAGGGTTTGGCACTATCCCTGGTTTCAGGCATCCCCTAGGAGTCTTGGAGTACATCCTCCCCTCCAAAGGGGGCACTACCATATTCTGATGTGGCCAATGTGGAAATCTTTGTAGAACACAGAGAAACTAAGCTCACACTTGGGACACTGAAGGGATTTAATTTTCTTGCCCACTAGTAAGGATGCTGCCTCTTTAAAAATCAAATTTGAAATATCTTTATCACAACAAATACTGGAGATAAATTAAAGCAAATTATTATTTTGTCAAATGGTTTTTGTATGACAGGCTTTTCTCTGGAGTTGTTAATTTCCATGTCAAAGAAAAAAACAATATTGTGCATTTCTAACATAAACAACCCATTTATAAATTATTCTCATCCAACAGAAATAGTTACTTTGAAAAAAAAAAAAAACAATGTTGAATTTATTTTTCTGCTGTAATCATTGCCAATCAGCTGAAATGGCATGTGGCTGCAGATATGTGATTGCATGATGCATTTAGGATAGCAATGATGTCATAATCAAACCTGTGTTGGATAGCTTGCAGTTAAGAAAGGATATTTTTGCAAACAATTTGATTTTCTGATTGTTTGCTAATTATTTATTTATTTTAGCATCATGCTGAACAGTCATTACACTCATTTCATTTCTTATAAAAAGTCATTTTATTCTTCAAATCAGTTGAGGGCGGACTCTAAAATGGCCCTGAAAAAGCTTCACCTCCTGGTATTCATGCTCATGAGTAGTCCCTTTCTCCTGAAAGTGAACTGCCCTACCAAAGCTGATGGGATGTCATTTCCCTTCTTACATTTCAAAAGGGAGTGACTTTAGTCTTGCTAACAGCCAGCCTCTCCTTTGCTGGCTCTGATGAATAAATCAGCCATGTAGAAGAGGTCCACATATTCAGGATCTGAGTGCAGCTTTCAGCTAACACACAGCAAACAACTGAAGATTTTGGTCAGCTACCCAGAAGAATTGAAATCCTGCTAGCAACCACAGAGCTTGGGAATTAATCCTTTCACAGTCAAGCCTTCAGGTGAAGCCTCAGCCTTGTCCAGTCACTTGAATGCTGTCTTGGAGAGACCTAAAGCAGAGCTTACTTAAGCTGGTCCTGGACTTCTAATCCACAGGCACTGTGAAATAGTAAATGAGTGTTGTTTTAAGCCACTGAATTTGTGGTAAATCATATATAGCAATAGGTAACTGATACAATGTCTTTCATTATTTGTTGGTTTTCTTTTGGTTTTGTATGTTGCCATGTGGTTTTAACTTATGTGTATGTCAGCTAGAGGTGTTCTGCATAATTAAAATACATTTTCATTAAGAGATGCCACTGAGAAGTACAGGCTTTGAAGTGAGAGAGAAAAGAAAAATCCATATTCCTGTGCAAAGTATTTAGCCTCTCTTGGCCTCAGTTTCCTTGCCTATGAATGAGATTACATTATTATTACTACAGGGTTATAGCAAATATATTAACTGACCATATGTTCACTTAACAGGGTGTCTGAAATTACCACTATTAAAATTATCTGAAGAAAACAACTATAATCAATGGCTTTTAGGAATTTTCCTTATTGATAACCACACTGTCATTCTAGCAGGCCAACTCATCACCTCTTCTACAGAATCCATTGTGCCAATACTATTTTTAGGCCTCAGCCAGGACTGTGTAAGAATTGTCCTACTAGAAGTTAAAGTTTTCTCTACATCAAGATGTTCCCAGGTTTGAGCGTCTGCAGGCCTGGTGATTTAGCCTCTGACTTGATGGATTGCAGCTTTTTGGCTCACACAGGATTGGTGTCCACACTCGACCCCACACTTTACCACTCACCTCTACTTGGTTTCTCTTGTTCTGGCTTTTTATCATTTCCATAATTCATTATGGGTTGGATGCAGAGAAGGGTGATTGTGAAAAAAATTCAAAGTAAAGTTTCTAATTCTTATTCTTAAAAACACTTTTAAACCAATTTTTGGTTACCTGGTATATAGCGCTCCTGCAGAAGAAATGTGTTTGCTCCGGCAGAGCACAAATTCGGTGGGTGAGAATCCCACTAATTATGGAGCCATTCTGCACACTGATCACGTCTGAGAAAAAAGTAGCATGCCTGCAGTGATTGGATTTCCAGACTATTCCATTACTCTGTTTATTTGGTCCTTAAAATACATAATTCAACATTTCAGATTTGCTCTGAAGATGAAAAAGTATGCATTTTTCATAGCCTACACACGTTCAGTATAATACTTAAGCAAGTTGTTAAATCAATTCTGCAAAGCAACGATAAAAAGTGGTCCACAGTTTTCACAAATACTAAGCACTGAAGGCAAGTTCTTCCATAAGGAAATACAAGACCTTCTTTTGTCCTAAAGTTTTTTTTTTTTTTTAAACAATGACTCACCTCTTTTAGTGACTTTATATTTATGATTGAAATTATATATGCTTTCAACTTTTTTATTTATTTATCTGAACAAACTAAAACTTTTTCTTCACATTAGCATAATCTGACAGTATTGAAAAAGTGGTCACTAGATGGTTTTTGTCCATGGAAAGGCAGAAAAAGGAGGAGTCACTATTCTGTTTTCATCTCTTGAATTGCAGGACATAAAAGAAAGCCTGAAGATACATCAGTATTAACAGCGTTTTTAACCTGGTTTTTCATGCATCAGGATACAATCAATAAACACTTAAAAATAAAGGTTTAAAGCTCTTTCTTTCATATATGAAAGTATAAACATTTTCATGAGAATGGTAACCTTAAGATATGACCTCACTCTAGTTGTCAACTTTTGAAAGAGATGGGAAATCAAAATAGCTGTTTTACCCAAGGGTAGCTTTCCTTCCCGACTAAAATTTGATTCTTAAAAATTATTTCGGCCGGGCGCAGTGGTTCACGCCTGTAATCCCAGCACTTTGGGAGGCCGAGGCGGGTGGATCACGAGGTCAAGAGATTGAGACCATCCTGGTCAACATGGTGAAACCCCGTCTCTACTAAAAATACAAAAAATTAGCTGGGCATGGTGGCGCATGCCTGTAATCCCAGCTACTCGGGAGGCTGAGGCAGGAGAATTGCCTGAACCCAGGAGGCGGAGGTTGCGGTGAGCCGAGATCGCGCCATTGCACTCCAGCCTGGGTAACAAGAGTGAAACTCCGTCTCAAAAAAAAAAAAAAAAATTATTTCAATCATTCATCATTGTATAACTTGCCACTTAGAGGATAAAAGACCTCCTGAAACTTGCATTACCCATTTTAAATGGGGATAATTATAAAGTAAATGATCACTCCAGTGCTCTCAGCGACCCATGATAGTTTCCTGGAATTAATGACAGCTTCAAAGATTTGTCCCATAAGAGAATATGGTTTATGTTTGAAAAAGAAAGATAATCTTCACAATTATAGTAATGGTCACACAAAGCATTGAAAATATTTTAAGGTTAAAATTGACCTACAGAAAGCAAATTCAAAAGACCAAAATAAAAATTCAGTGCCTAAGAAGGTAATTATTTTAAAAGCATGCAATAAGTGCTCATGAAAAACGTAGGGAACAAATTTGGTACTGAATAATACACAGAGATGTCAGAGATGTTGTTAGAAGGTCAGCAAATATTCCATTATTATCTATCATGTATACCTCAGTAGGAATTATAAGTTTGCTACAAAATGAGTTTTATGAGTTCTAACATTTGTTTACTATGCATTTTTCAGAACTAATTCAGGACCTTTTCTTCTTTTTCTTCACTATTGGGTGAATTGTCCAGTTACATGGCTAGTAAAAAAAGTCTTTTATAAAGACAGTATCATTAAGTTGACTGCAGCAAGAAATGAACCTGTGACCTGCATGACAGTCACTAAACAAACTTTAATCAGTGTATGCTTGTCTATGACTGCATAACTGCAATAACTATTTTAAAATGAAGCACGTTGTTTATGCAGGGTAACTTCTTTTGAATCTGGGCATCTTCTATGTAGTTTTGGCAATTATCCTTTCAAACCTGAAAAATATATAGTATTTTATAATATGTTAATATCCATCGATTCCATTTACTTATATTTTGCTAATAAGTATAAAATCGGGTCTGGTATATGGCAGCCATTCAATTTCCTTTCCCCCCAAAATTGAGGCACTATGTCTGAGCTCTCACAGCAACTTATAATGAAAGTAGAAATATAAATTAAAATACCCAGGCTTCATTAAATACCTTCAGAAAGGTCCTCTTACCTTTGTTAAATATCAAGTATAGATTTCTACAAACTGATGCAGCATATGAAAAAGGTCAAAAAATGATCTAACATATATCCATCTCACTATACCCATTATTGCCTGGGGGATGCATTCTTGACACATGTTTCTAGAGCCTCCCCAAATCTAATGCCTTAAAGTGCCCTTTCTGTTGTTTGACCCACCAGACTTGAAGTGTCTGCAGCACCAGACTTCAAGATTATTCTTTCTCCTCCTTTCAAGTTAGCCAAAATTTGTTTTTCTTTTGAGCAGCTAATCTTGGGCAGTCAGGAGTTCAGTGTCTGATTAAAAAATGTGATTTACATTAGAGCTGCAGAACCCTTGAGAAGTGCTATTTGTATTTTAAAAGAGCATCTTATGAATCAAATCCTTCCTAATAGGTCATACTGTGGCCACAGTGATGAGAGAGGGAAAAATGAGGTCCACAAATTCTCAACCATGCCATTGAGAAGATAAAAGCATACTAGTCCTATGTTTAAAAAGAAACTGGAGAACGGAGGTTTCTGTGCTGACAAAGATAATTATTCAGAAT
Source organism: Saguinus oedipus (assembly GCA_031835075.1). Classification (NCBI taxonomy): domain Eukaryota; kingdom Metazoa; phylum Chordata; class Mammalia; order Primates; family Cebidae; genus Saguinus; species Saguinus oedipus. The sequence continues at coordinate 7,105,364 of CM063169.1, read as the reverse complement.
AGATAATAGAATACACCAGTAGATTAAAGCCAGGGATCATACAGTAAGTCAGGAGACCTGTGGTTCATGTTAGAGTGGCAATTAGCAAATGCAGCAAATATAATTACCTCAGTATTTCTCCTATCTCACACATAAAATGTGAGAGTCTTTCTTCTCTCTAGAGATGTCCAGAAAGACTTAATTCCAAAGCAAAATTTTCCATGGTGCCTATCTCCCAGAGGATCACCACCACTACCCAAAACTGCTTCTTGTGTTCTAACTGACACAGCTATCCAGCCAACCAATCTATCATTTAGGACAGATTAAACAAGTCTAGGAAAAGAACACACACACTTCCTTTCTGAAGTCACTTGATTATTAAAGAAAAAAATTTTTTGACTATCTTTAAAATTACCTTGCCTTAGGAGTAAGTTCTTACTTAACAACAACATTTAATATAAATAGATTAAACTTTCCAATCAAAAGACACCAAGGAAATAAATGTTTATAAAAACAAGACCCAATGATCTGTTGCTGTATAGAAATGCTACTGATTTGCCATATAGAAACACCAAGGGAAAACAATCTGAAAACAAAATCAAGAAAATAATCCCATTTAAAATACTTAAAAATAAAGTTAAACACCTGGGAATTAACCAAAGAAGTGAAATAACTCTACAATGAAAACTATAAACATTGATACAATAAATTAAAGATGACATTTAAAAAAGAAATGATATTCCATGTTCATGGGCTAGAAGAATCAATATTGTCAAAATGTCTATACTACCCAAAGCAATCTACAGATTTAAGGCAATCTCTATCTCTATCTTGATAAAGATTAATAGAATGCCATTCTTCAGAGAAATAGAAAAAACAATCCTAAAATTTATATGGATAATTTCCATTTTGACAGTAATTGATAGAATACCACTCTTCACTGAAATAGAAAAAAAAAAATCCAAAAATTTATATGAAATCACAAAAGACCCAGGATAGTCCAAGCTATCCTAAAGAAAAACAACAGAACTAGAGAAACTATATTACCTGACATCAAATTATATGACAGAGCTATAGTAACCAAAACAGCATGGGACTGGTATGAAAACAGACACATACCTCAGTGAAATAGAATAGAGAAGACAGAGATAAATCCACACACCTGGAGTTAACTTATTTTTGACAAAGGTGTCAAGAATACACAGTCTGAAAAAGATAGTCTTTTCAATAAATGGTGCTAGGCAATCTGGATAGCCATATACAGAAGAAGGAAATCAGACCCCCATTGCTCACTACATAAAAAAACATATAAAAATGGATTAAAGACTTAAATCTAAGACCTCAAACTATGAAACTATTAAAAGAGAACATTGGAAAAACTCTTCAAGGCACTGAACAAATATATCTTGAGTCATACCACACAAGTTCAAGCAACAAAAGCAAAAATGAACAAATGGGATCACATCGAGTTAAAAACCTACAGAGCAAAGGAAACAATCAAGACAGTGAGGAGACAATCCACAGAATGGAAGAAAATGTTTGCCAACTACCCATCTGACAAGAAATTCATCACCAGAGAGGAGCTGAAATAACTCTTTAGGAAAAAAATCTAATAATCTGATTTAAAATGGGCAAAAGATCTGGATAGACATTACTCAAAAGAAGACATACAAATGGCAAACAGGCATATGTAAAGGTGTGCGTATCATTGATCATCAGAAAAATGCAAATCAAGACTACCATGAGATATTACCTTACTCCAGATAAAGTGGCTTATATCCAAAACTACTATGAGATATTATCTTACCCCAGATAAAGTGTCTTATATCTCACCAGCATGTGAGAAAAGGGGACTGTCATAAACAGTTGGTGGGAATGTAAATTAGTACAACCAATCTAGAGAACAGTTTGGATAGAGGGCAGAAAGATGGTTACCAGAGGCTGGGAATTAAAGTTGGGGGCTGGGTAGGGGACAAGTAGGAATAGTTAATGAGTACAAAAAAATACTTAGAAATAATGAATAAAAACTAGTATTTGCTAGCATAACAGGGTGACTACAGGGAAAAAAGTTTATTTTAAAATAGATTTTAAAATAATTAAAAGTGTATAATTGGGTTATTTGTAGGCCAAAGGACAAATGCTCATGGTTACGTATACCCTATTTACCCTGATGTGATTATTATGCATTGCATGCTTGTATCAAAGTATTTCATGTAACCCATAAATATATACACCTGCTATGTACCCACGATTTTTTAAAATTATACTGCCTTTAGCTTTTGGGTTCTCCATGTGTTTTGCCATTAGAAGATATTTAAGGGCTTCACTGTTAGGCTGTAGTTGATTGTTACTGCTGCTAGAGAAGCAGGGTACACAGAACAGTGGACAATTCTGAGCTAGTTCTCTATGGACATAACAGGTAGCACAACTGGAACAAGTGACATTGCTCATGCCTCCCGGGTTCCATTCTGTGACAGATGACAATCATCCGCTTAACAGAAAGTCATGGTCAGATTGGCTTTGCGATCCATGATGCTTCGATGTGCATTCACAAAGCCTAGTTCTACTGAGGAGAAAGGTATATGGTAAAGTACCACACAGTGAATAAATGATACAGAGCAAGATTTTTAAGGAGAGGTTTTGCTTAATCACATGACAATAAAATACAGAAGAAAACTGGGATGCCAATCGGGATGCTAAACATAAAAATCAGAACCAACCTTAAATGTCTTTTTTTTTTAAACTAGTTTTCTCAATCCTCTTCATATTAAAATGTACCAACCATTTATAGAAAACCAAGAAAATGCTGTTTTCTTGAAACAAACAGCAAAATAAATTTCAACAATGTTTTAACAAGGAGCTTAAAATATAAACATACAAAGCCCAACCTGAATAGACTTTCAGTTTTCTGTTGAAAGTTCTCACAGACAGGAAATAGCTGCTGACTAGGCCCCAAGTGGTAGAGGTCAGATCTCTCAGCTCGGTCTAACAAGTTCTTAAGAAGGATCTACCACCCAACCACCACTGCAGTAAAATAATGAAAAATCCATTCAACATCCATTGATTTGTTCAACAAATAGAGATGTAGGAATACCAGGCTCTGTGCTAGATGCTGGAGACACGATGATGAACCAAACAAAACTGAACCCTCATTGAGTTTGTGGTCTTGGGAAGAAATTAATAAGATTACCACAAATAATGCAGAACTACAAACTGTGAGAAGTGAAGGAAAGGTAGAAGGAAATATGGGAAGTAATAATGGGAAGATCTGGCCTGTTGGAGAGAATTCTTGGAGAACTGATGCTTGAGCCAAGCTACGGGAGAGGAATGGGTGTGAATCAGTGAGGAAAACTGGGGCTCAAAATTCAGCATGGGCCAAGATCTCAGAGTGAGAGACAAAGTGGGTACATTCAAGAAACTAAAAGAAAATCAGTCATGGTAAATCAGATTTGGGAACTGAACCTACACTACAGCTTTGTGCATATTGTCGCACTTAACAATCACAACAACTAATCAAATTGGCATTAATATGATTTTCATTATGTATATGTAGGAACCAAGACTTACAGAAAGTATAAGCAACTTATCCACAGGTCCCCAGAGAGTAAATTATAGATCTGCATCTGATCATCTCGATCTGTCTGAAACACAGCTAGACTAGGGAGTTTCTATCCTTGCCCTCATCTCTGGAGTACTACTGCCTCTTTTTGTGCCCCAGATTGTAGCTGCATTGCTCAGAGCAAACCCAATCATCGCCAGCAAAGTATCGTTTCCTATCTACTGACTAAGTATATGCAGTAATGCAAGGTGCCCATTAATTTTCATTAATTCCAAAATGCTAGAACAGGATGGAGTACCATCAACTCTCAAGAAAGGAGTTTTATGGAAATTTCATGAAAATACTGTCTTTTTATTTATTTATTTGTTTGTTTTTTCAATTTTTAATTGCATTTTAGGTTTTGGGGTACATGTGAAGAACATGCAAGATTGTTGCATAGGCACACACATGGCAGTGTGATGTGCTGCCTTCCTCCCTATCACCTATATCTGGCAGAAAATATTGTCTTTCTATATTTGAAGTAACAATGCTTGGTCCTTGTCCAAGAAGTTGTAAATATTTAAAATAGAAGTGAGCTTAGGAATGGTTATTTTATTTTAAGTTGGGTTGATGTAGCCACTAATGCTTATTGCTCAACTGATTTAAATTATCTGTGGCAGTTGATTTCTCTCCATTCCACACCTTTCCCCCGAGCTTTCAAGGCCACATCCTGCTGCTTTTTCCTTAGTTCTTTAGCCTTCCTATGTGTCTCCTCATCCTCCCTGCTCGCATGTTCCATGTCTCTGAACATTGATACACTCATGTTCTATCAAGGACGGGCCTATCAAACAAAGAATCTGAATCTTCCACCGGAGAGGCGTTGCCAATATCCAACATCCCTATGTGGTTATATAGGCATAAATTGCTATTTAGGACTTGGAACAATTACACAGACACTTGAAAAGAATCAAGCAATTAAACACACACACATGCGTGCATGCACACACACATACACATATGACAATGCTGTTAAAACACTTGAAAATTTTCCCAGGAAAGCTAGGGAGAAAGACTTCAAATGTGTCAGAAAGAACAACAAACCAGATTCTGTGAGGCACTAAGGTGCAGACAATCTGGATTTTGTCAACAAGTTTCAGAAGATTTACCTCAGCTGTACCCTGTATCTCTTATTTAAAAGTATAAATGTTGGGTGCCACAAAGGACAAGGACAATAATGATTAATATTTCCCGTGCACTGAAAACTATTTATGTAGAACTACAACCTCTGTCATTTCTAAGTCAGAGTTAAAGACTTCTGGTGTGGAAGAAATTTTAAAATGCCCAGTCTATGGGAGTTCCACAGTCCTCAGATTTTCAGTAAGACTGGAGATCAGAGATGGCACAATAAATTCAGAGTCAACAAACTAGCAACAGAAATGCTTGAAACTGGTCATCCAGTTTGTTTAGGCTGCATATTTAGAATGTGGAAATAATATGTTTCCTTTAGCAGCTAGGTTGTATCTCAGCTTTCAATATCTTATCTGTCTTACAAGCCGAGAACTGACGGAAAGGAATGCAAATTCAGGGACATATAAGCATATTTAAGAAACGTTGTGGATTATTCTTTGTTGCAGAGCTCAGAACACATTTCGTCTCCTTGAAATGCCTTGTTGTAATCCTGTCCACAGGTTGAAGGTGATATGTAGAATTTTTTTTTTTTTAATCAAGACAGGGTCTTGCTCTGTTGCCCCCGCTGGAGTGCAGTGGAGAGATGATGGCTCACTGTACCCTTGGACCTCCTAGGCTCAGGTAATACTCCCACCTTGGCCTCACAAAGTATTGGGATTACAGGCATGAGCCACCAGGCCCAGCTGGCATGTGCAATCTTAAACTGACTTGAAATCATGGGTTTATTCCTCATTCAGTTGTTCAGTTGTTCAACTCTCACTAAGCCAGGTGTGGGCTGGGCACTGCAGATGGAGCATGGAGAAACCGCCATTGGCCTGCCCTTCACCCTGCTTCACTTCAGCAAGCAAGGCAGATAAAAACTGCAAGTCTGATGCATGTCATTAAGAATGGCAGGACATTCAAAACAAAGAACTGTTATCTCAACCCACTCCCTCGAAACTGCCTCTATACGGATCTGGAATAGGTAGAGTCCGGACCAACTTTCCTGAAGAAGTCACATTTGAAAGGGTGAACCAGGACCTGGTAAATGGGAGTGGAAAAGAAGGAGCTATTCCAGGCAGAGAGGACAGCTTGGATGGATGTCAAAGCAGAACACACCCCAGGCTGTCCAGGAGTCTGGAACAGCTCTGCGGATGGGAGGTGATGGCAAGGTATGGCAGTGGGGAGGCTAACGTGGACACACAAGGTTGACCTATATTTTTCTACATTAGACAAAGCAAAATGAACCCCACTAGCATGATCTGATTTGCACTTTAAAAACTGCACAATCCTCAGCTTGTGAGTGCATGTTAAGCTCACAATTTCAGAGTGAAGTAAGCTGTGACTTCAAGTGACAGAGGCAGAGACACCAGTAGGTCCAAATTTCCACTCACTTAAACAATAGTTTCCCACATGAACCTCAGTTTTCTCTGAAACAACAATAATCATGGCTGACACTTACTGAACATTTGCTTATACCAAGCACCAGTCTAAGCATTTATCACTTTCATTTAATGAATAAAAAAATCGAATAATATTAATATTTTAAAAACTTGCCCAAATTAAAAAACAATGGCAAGTAGTCATCCTGTTTTGGTGTCCACCAAAACCTTGAGGGCTCCAGGGCAGAGATTTCATAGATAATTTCACATCATTGGCCGGGCTTGGAGGCTCATGTCTATAACCTTGGCACTTTGGAAGGCTGAGGTGGGCAGATCACAAGGTCAGAAGTTTGAGACCAGTGTGGCCAACATAGTGAAACCTCGTCTCTACTAAAAATACAAAAAATTAGACAGGTGTGGTGGTGTGCAGCCATAATCCCAGGAGGCTGAGGCAGGAGAATCACGTGAACCTAGGAGGCAGAGGTTGCAGTGACCCCAGATGGCACCACTGCACTCCAGCCCAGGGGGACAGTATGAGACTCCGTCTCAAAAAAAAAAAAAAAAAAATTCATATGATTGACTTGTTGCTGTCACTGCAGTATTCATATTAAACTCATAGACTGCTGGATATACTATCTTCTCTAGTACTATATGTTTTCATAAAGAATAATAGTAGTAAATTGCTTGCTATATTTGTGTCCCTACAGCAAGTAACAATTGCTGAGCTCATATTGCATTTAATACGTTTTGCATGTCACTGTCACATTATGTTATGGCTGTAACACAGCATAAGACAATTGTTGAGTCAGTTGTTGCCTCAAGAATATTTACAATACTATCATTATGAAGAAAATGCATGTCTACCCTTTCACACATTAACCAATATTGTGAGGGCACTGGTTTCAGCCCTACCACAAGAGAGACACTTGGCATAATAAAGTTGTCTTGAAAGGGAAGTAATAAATTTTAGGCTACTTGAACTTGCACAGATTTCCTTTTTAACAGCAAAATAAATATGATTTTGTGAAGGTAGTGTATCACCTTGTGTTATGGCAAAGTATTATTTTTTTAATTAGGAAAATATGATATGAAGAATTTCACATTGAGGATGATCTATGAAAAGCACATGAAAAAAATTAAAATGTAACCTGGAATTGTTGAATATATTAATATTAGTCTTCTTGCCAAAAGCAGGAACATCTTTTCCAGAACTGGGTAGAAGGGAACACAATGTAATCAAGTAATAATCCAATGTCTACCTTCTGCCAAATTGAAACACTGCCTTTGAGTTTTTCATGAAATATTTAGCATTCATTATTGCATTGTTTACATTTATGTATGAATACAATATTTTAGAAAATTGTTATGAATAAATAACCTGGACAGAATAACTAGTAACCACACAATTTTATGTGCATGTTATTTGTTATATAAAAACATCCACTGCTGTATTTTAAACTTGGAGTATGAGACAGAAAATTCTACATTAAAACTATCATTAACAAGACCTACGTGCATATTATAAACAAGTGATAAAAAAATGCTGAAAACTCATCAATCTTAAAAATGTCTAAAAATTTTAGATTATTTATGATTAAGAAACGGGAGTGACACAATTGAATTGTGAATGCTGGTTAATTAGGTAAAATTACATGATGTGTAATAGGCGAATATCTATTTACTGATCATTTATTTTTCTTCTTTTGTGAATTAACCCTTCATGCATTTTAATAATGTTTCCATTTGAGCCTTTTTTCTCCACTACATTAATCATGTACTGAGACTACATATTAAGAATGCAGACTACTGTATAAGTTGCTAAAAGTTTTTTTTCAGTTTTTCATTCAACTTTCAACCATTTAAATGGAATATTATTACATAGAAATATTTTTAGTATTTTATTTTATTTTATTTTTGACATGGAGTCTTGCTCTGTTGCCTAGGCTGGAGTACAGTGGCAGAGTCTCAGCTCACTGCAACCTCTGCCTCTTGGGTTCAAGCAATTCTCCTGCCTCAGCCTCCCAAGTAGCTGGGATCACAGGCACGCACCACCAAACCCAGCTAATTTTTGTATTTTTAGTGGAGATGGGGTTTCACCATGTTGGCCAGGCTGGTGTTAAACTCCTGACCTCAGGTGATCTGCCCACCTAGGCCTCCCAAATTGCTGAGATTACAGGTGTGAGCCACTGTGCCAGACCAATGTTTTATTGTTAAAATGCTATATAGTCAAAATGATCTATTAAAAATAATTTGTTATTATAACCATATAATCATTAAAAAACTTCTCTTACTAAAAATTATTTGAAAAACTTATTTACATATTTTTAGAACCTTTATGATGCCAATTTTTAATAGTTAAATATTGGTTCTACCTGGAATTAATTTGGTAGTGTCTGAAGTCGTAATCTAGTTTTCTTCCTTTTCTTCTTTTCTCTCTTTCCCTTACTCTCTCTTTTCCTCCCTCCCTCCCTCACCCCTCTTTGCACATTTTTCAAATGTATATCTAGGTATTTTATGAGGAACTGTTATTGTTTTTAAATGGAATTTGTAGGCTATTTTTTTCTATTATATTCAGTAATTAATTACCATACATACATAGGGAATTTATTAATTCTATTAAATATAAATTTATGTATAATTAAATATGTTAATTATGTAGTCAGCCTCATCATTGCTCACTCTATTATTTTCCCAATTAGATTTTCATTAAATTACCTTGAGTTTTCTGGGGATAAAATTACATTATCTCTAAATAATAATATTTTTCTTCTTCCTAATTAAAAGAAATAGTGCTAACTATCATCAAATGCATTTCTCCCAGTGATCTAAATTGTTATTTATTTTTTACCATACAGATTATGTTCATAAAATTCACTTCTAAATCTGGATCATAAAGTTTCTGTAAAATCACAGTTATGTGTGGAGTGTATGTGTGTGTGTGTTTACGTGTGTTTAATCAATTCTTAGAAGTGGGAATCATAAATAGGCTATAATAATAAATATTTTAAAACAGTCTAATTCTTAGTATTTATAGATGTGTTTACTTGCACAATGTTCTAGAAGCAAGGGTTTCAAAACTTCAGCATAAATCAAAATTGTCTTTGCTGGATAAAAATCCAAATATAAATTATAATGTTTAACTTTAAAATGAACATAAACAAAGTAATAATCTAGCAATATTGGCACTGTCAAAATAAACTGCAAGATATTTTAAGTATAACGACATAATTTTTAAACTTAGTTTTAAAACTCATATTGTAAATACATATCGATGAAATTCCCTGCCTAACATATATTCCATCTTCATAAACAACTGCCTTAATGTCTTTTATTATGACGTTGAGGGACTAAAAGACTAACATAGCTAATCAAAGAATAGATGCGCTTGGAGATTATGATAAATGTACTGGATTTTATGTCCACTTCAAAATGCCCAACATCCTAAGGACAAACCGAGGACCATAAGGAGAGAGATTTTTTTTTTTCTTTTTCTGTGTGAAACAGACTTCTCTGCTTGAAAGCAACAGTACATACTGTACTACCTAGACTGAAATAGATTTAGGATTAGTAGTAGGCGAAAACTGGCAAGTTTTCCTTCATATAAATCTTGCTAACAACATAGCAGATTTCATTATCCTGAAAAAAGTCTTAAAACTTTCTAAAGCAAAAGAAAAACAAAATATGTATGACTTTTCACCCAAAATAATTACTGCTGCCATAACAGTCACTTAACTCTGAATATGTGGAGAACCATATAATCTCATCAGGTGGCTTCATACTTTATCTGTCCTCTAGCTGTAAATAAAGAAGGAATTAGATAACCAATTTTGAATTTTACTTTCCATTTAAAGTTATCTATAATGTTCTTGGAAAGAGATACCCAAATTAGGTGATCCAATGTGATCTGGCACTTTAATAGGTTTTCCATTTCCTAACTATAATATTGAGAAATTTTACTTGGGCACATAAACTGAGTTTTTATCTGACGTGATATAAAAGACCTGCTCGATGTTGACAATCTACTTCCTAGTGTTTTCTACAACTACATTTGTCCCTTGAACAACACAGGTTTGAACTACGGACCTGTTGTATGCAGATTTTTTTTCAGTGAAATTTAGAGTATGCCTGCTTCTTCTGTCTCCTCCTTCCTTCAGCCTGTACCATCTCCGAGGCAGCAAAACCAGCCTCTTCCTTCTTCTCCTCATCCTACTCAAAGTGAAGACTAGGAGGATGAAGATCTCTATGATTATCTACTTCCGCTTAAATAACAGCAAATATATTTTCTCTTCCTTATGACTTTCTTGAAACTATTTTTTCTCTAGCTTAAATTATGGAAAGAATACTGCACATAATACAACAACATATAAAATCTTTATTAATGAACTATTTATGTTATCAGTACAACCTTTGATCAACAGTAGGCTATTAGCTAAGTTTTGGAGGATCAAAATTCATATGCAGATTTTTGATTGGAGTGGAGGAGGCTGTCCCTAACCTTTGCTTTGCTCAAGGGTCATTTGAATTGTTGTATCCCCCTCCCAAATATGTGTTCTTCAGAATAGTATTTCAATATCAAGTCATAGACTACTTTTTCTCTTGCTTGCATTGCCTTATTTCAACTTGACTTTACTCAAAGAACCATGAAGTAAGACACCAATCCTTACATCCTGTCTACAAAGACCTGATGTTGAGCTGAACTTCCTCTCTCCAGTGAGGGTGCGTTCCCATCATACTGATGCTCACAGTTGCACCCTGTGACGATTTTCATTCACCCAATGTAGGGAAATGTTCATCCCATCCTGACATGATCCATTCTCACTGCCTTCTTCACTCAGTTTCTCACGTGGATCTGGGACACTGTGCATGTTGTTTAAGTATTTTTCTTTCTTCCTAACATCGTTCCTAATAATGCAGAATTTTTTTCCTGAAGCCAGGATGCAAGACATTCCGAGTAACCTGTTTTATCTTATACTCAAACCATCTTTGTCCTGGGTCCCCAAGAATTGTCTGTGCTTTTCAACATTGACTCTAGTTTCTCTCGTTTCTCAGGGTGAGTTCTTGTTCTATCAGTTATTGATTTTCTTTGCACAGCAGATATCAACCATATCAGACTTTCCAAGAGGTACCTCTCAAGCCTCCATAAAAGTATCAATTATCTTCATCTAACAATCTCAAATTTGTCTAGTGCAAAAATGGTCAAGTGGAGCTTAATATTTCATTATATCAAAATTCCTCTGATATTTGTTTGTGGAATACATTTTTAATTATTTAGTTGATTGCCTCAATATGCTGAACTTTGTCTTCCTGGCGTAGGTGTATACTGTAACATCTACTGGGTGTGTAAAGTGCTAATTTCTCTATAAAGCGATGGGATCCACATATGTAACAACTCCACTCCAGTCCTTGTCTTCCTTCCTGCCTCCTGTTTGGTAATATCACCAATGTATTAAATGGCAGAATTTTCAAGAATTCAAATATAGCCTTTTGGCTCTTTTCCTTCTTTATTATATTAAAAAATACATGGGCTAGCAGAGCACTGTGGCTTACACCTGTAATCCCAGCACTTCGGGAGGCTAAGGCCAGCAGATCACCTGAGGACAGAAGTTCAAGACCAGCCTGGGCAACATGGTGAAACCCCATCTTTATAAAAAACACAAAAAAGAGCCGGGTGTGGTGGCAGCTGCCTGTAATCCCAGCTACTAGGGAGGCTGAGGGGGTAGAATCCCTTGAACCAGAGAGAGATTGCAGTGAGCTGAGATCACACCATTGCACTCCAGGCTGAGTGACAGAGAAAGACTCTGTCTCTAAATAATAAATAAATAAATAAAAATACATGGGCTTAAATAAATAGAAGAAATTTTTCCATTCATAGTGATACAATTTATTCTCTAAGAGCGTGGCCCGGTAGAGATAAATTACTGTCTCTAGTCGTGTGACCGTTGTGTGCTCTTTAAAGACATCCTTATGCAGCAGTCTCTGCGAGGGTTCCCAGTGATTCCTGCCTCCAGCACTCGTGCCCTGATGTAATCCCCTCCCCTTGCGTGTGCCTTATTTCTAATGCAAAGGCTATGGCAGAAGTGACAGATGCAACTCCCAATATTAGGTTATGAAAATACTGTGCTTATGACTTGCAGCTTGGGTTCACTCTTTTTCTCTGCCTTCCTGGATTCTTAACACACAGAAACTATGAGATAATAATGATTTGTTTCTCTCAGTTGCTAAGTTTTGGGATTATTTGTATGCAATCATAGATATTACAATCCATTTATTTCCGCCCCCCCCCAACTTTTATTTTAGGCTCTGGGGTACACGTGCAGGTGTGTTATGTGGGTAAACTGCAGGTCAGTGAGGTTTGGGGTACAAATGATCTTATCACTCAGGTCATGAACTTAGTACCTGCTAGGAAGTTTTTCAGTCCTCACCCTTCTCACCCTGCCTGCTCTAACAGTCCCAGTGTCTGTTGTTTCCATCTCTGTATCCATGTGTACTTGATGTCTAGTCCCCACTTATAATGACAATTCATTTCCTACACGCATGCATGTAATACCACTGAAACAAAAATCAATTTAAAATAGGTAACCCTTCTTAAGAATTCTTAACTGTGTTCCAGAAAATTATTGACTAACATTGAATTTTCTCTTTTATTACCTAGGACGGAGAAGAAAAGTAGAAGGCAAGAATATCACTTTAAATAAAGCTGAGTATATAAAATCATAATTCTACCCAAATGCAAATGTCAATAAATAATATGATCATATCAGTGAAGTTTCTTGCTCTTCAGAGGTTAACTGGCCTCATAAACAAAGTGCAGATTCACTAAACCACATATCTGTTGAGTAGATTTATTTCTTCATAGGCGTTTACAGTGCTTTCTAATTTTAGTTTGAAGATTTGTATGATTTCTCTAAAAGTAATTCCTCAATTAAAATTTGATCAGATTATAACAAAGGTAGATTATCCCCCAAATCTATAGAAGTTTAAGGATATTTTAAAGCTACATTTGTCAATAAGACAATATTTTTTATGGGTTGTACCATATGTGCCTATCTCTGAACTCAGGAAGTTTTCTGCATATAGGCTATGACTCATGCAATATCACTATAAAGCTAATCCTATCATGAACAGAAAATGAGATATAAGTTTTGTATAGAAAAGAATGAAGCTGAACAGAAATGGCATTGGCTCTCAAAAAAGCAGATTTCACATCAATGAAGAAGTTCAAGCATAGACCAGAGAGCTGCCAGGTGAGGATGCTGAGGCCCAGGTGGAAGTCTCCAATGGGTGGCTGAACTCTGTAGTCTCTTCACACTATAAAAGCTACAATTCTAATAAAATAATTAAGTGGTGCAGTGATTTCCATTGTTTTATTTAGCCTTTCCAAATTCTTTCAAAATACTGAATAAGCATGAGGTATGGAAAAAAAGCAGCAAAATTATAAAATACTGTGGAGGTATTGACATGGGCAAATGGAATAGGCAAATTAATAAAATGTTTCTCTGACAGTCAGTACAAAATAGCTTTTGTTTTTATATGCAAGTGCAGTTGCTCATTAGTTAATTCTGAATCTCTCTATGAAACTGAGAAGCAGTTTGCCATGCAGTGTTGGGACAACAATTTACTTACATGCTACATGTCTGACTCTCCTAAGGACCAGGCTCAAAGGTACTTCAAAAATGAAATGGAAAAGTAACAAAAATGGAAGCGACTCTGGCTTGAAACTCCAGGAGCCATTTTGCGTCTTACTCTCTACTCCATTCTCAATTTTTATTAGGACATTATGGTTACAGATTTCAATTTCAGTGTCCCCCAAAGAGATATGAAAAATGAATACGACTAAAGAGAATTCCATTTTGAATTGGCACTACTTTGAATTTCTAAATGTTTTTATGATAAGCAATAGCAATAAAGATATTTTTTCCAATTTTGAAAAATAAAACAAAACAAAACAAAAAAAGGAAGGTAATCATCAAATTGTTTTAAAGCCAAACTCATTTAGGTGGTTCCTCTAGTATAAAATTTCTCATACACTTCTCATCTGATATTATAGAAATATATTTATTCCTTTCTGGAGAAAAATAACTAAAATAATTATTATGCTAACTGTATAAAAGAAAAACAAATACATTATATTTTAGCTTTTTTTAAAATCATGAAGTCAGATCTTATCTATCTCTAACTGGCAAAAATTAATTCTGTTAAAGCTGAAATGTCTTTGACACTTGCTAGAGAAATTACAGCTGATAAATAACATCATAGTGGCAGTCGCTGAGACCATAATGACTCCACATATGGCTTCATTTCAGAAGTGACAGTGTCTCCTTAGGATTTCTAATTATATTCATTCAATACGTTAATCTAGGAAGAAGCAAGCACACATGTACCCACATAGACATACACTTTCAAGTTATTCATTTATCTTAGCACAAATTTATCAAGTACATGTGTAATTTTGCTAAATGCATAGATGATGTAATGGTCAACTCAGGGCGTTTGGGGTATCCCTCACCTGAATAACACACATTATATCCATTAATTAATTTAGCACTTTAGTTTTTGTGTGCCTTCTTTATCATTAGCTAGAAGGAATTTTGTAACTTCTTGCTTTTGTGCTTTCTATGTTTCTAGGCAGGCCATCTAATATCACCTGTTGTTGTACCCTCACTATCTTTATTTGAGGGGCCGTCTTATTTACCTTTACTAAACAATGCAAATAAAGCTCATAATGAGAGTTGTGGTTGGTTTTAACTCATCAATATATAATTCTAGAGTGACTTTAAATATGGAAGGAAATACCACTTTTATTCAAAAGTACCAACTTTGGGGCAAGGCATCCTGTATTCTAAGAATGTAAAACTGAAACATCAATTTCACGTACACTCACCATCAGCACTGAGACCTTAAACAAACATTGGTCTTCTCAGAGCTCTGATGATTCATAATTTTCCAAAGCCCAGATTTATTCTGCATTTTCTCTGGTGCTTCCTCTTCAGATATATCTCAATACTCATTAACAAAGAGAATTTTAACTGCTCTAGTATACATTACTTGCCTGATAATCATAGTTTAGTATTTCTTTACTGAGACTATGTTGTGTAATTTATGGAAATAAAGCATCTCTTTGGTGATATGGGACATTATATCTTTGACTCAAAAAAAAAAAAAAAGAGTAAATTCACTCCTTAGGGGCAGAACCACTGTTCCCATTTATCATTATGGGAACAATCCCTCTTATGAAAAGCATTCATCAAATTCCTCTTTAAACATGACCATGCTAGGCATTTTAGCAAAAAGTGAAACTTACTTTCCCTGTTAGAAGTTTACTATTCACTACTGATAAAATTGATACAGAAATATACTCTTTATTGTTTATAAGACTTAGGATCTCAACTGCTTTCAGTCTTTTACCTCAGTACATGCATATGATGAAAACCTTAAATCAACAACTATCCACTGACCATACTTTATTTTAAACTAGCCAGAGAGAAATTCCACAACATGAGTATTATAAAATAGAGCTTAAAAACGACTGCATGAATAATAATAACAATCATCATCATCACATTTGGGCCATTGATGGGCCCAAGTAGGGTTGATTGTTTCTACCTCTTCAAAGTCCTGCTTCACATAATAATGTCAAGTTGAGTGTAGCAGGCAGAGTAATGACTCTCCCCAGTAGCCACTTTCCCATCTCTAGAACCTGTGAAAACATATCTTACATGGCAAATGGGACTTTGCAGATGTGACTAACTTGGGGATTCTGAGATGTAGAAATTATACTGTATTACCCTGGTGGGTTCAATGTGATTACAGGGTTCCTTAGTGGGAAAAGGAGGAGCCAGGGAGTTGGAAGAGGAGATGTGACTAAGCAAGCCGAGGTCAGAGAAATAGATGTTATTGCTGGCTGGGGCCACGAGCCAAGGAACACAGGCAGCCTCTAAAAGCTGGAAAGACAAGGAAATGAATGCTTTCCTAGAGCCTCCAGAAGGACTGTAATCCTGCCAACATCTACATTTTAGTTTAGGGAAACCTATTGTGACCTTTGGGCCTCTAGAAGTGTAAGATAATAAGGTGGTGTTTCTCACTCCTACAGTTGTGTTCATTTGCTACGGCAGCCATGAGAACCTAATGCAGTGATGAGGTACTGACTCTGAAATACATCAGTTTTGTTCACATTTGGGATATAAAATCATTGATCCCTGTGGTGGGAGGCTACAACATGCTAATGCATTTGTTTTTACTGTTGACTTAATAAAAGAAACCCAGTTGAAAACTAGTGACAGTTATCAGAGAGCACAGTCTGAGGAGCAGAGTTCAGGAATGATGGGAAAAATAGGAAGGAAAGATAATTTGGAGCAAAAGGTCCTAAATTCAGGAAGTCTAAGACACAGTGAGCAGAACAATGAGCAAGAGACAGGAAAGAAAGCTCTCACTGATGGAGGTGTCCATCTCACCCTGTTCTGCAGCCCTAGTTATGGCCACTGGCAGTATTTTATAGACTTTTCCATCTTCTCTGGTGGGAAATCCAGTGCTCTCAAAGAGAAGCCTCCCTTACAACAGCAAATATTATTTCAAAAAGAGAAAAAAAACTCAAGTTTCCTAAAACAAAATTTTCTTTATTTTCTTCTCAAACAATAGAAGATAAAAAGGAGGAGAGAGAGAACATGTGTGAATAACCCCTGCCTGAAGCTTTCCCAGCACACCTCATTATAGTTTCTTCTGATGAGGATCTACAATATTCTCATATTGAATATTTTCTGCTTATTTAAAAAATAAAATCAATCTTGGAGACCTAAACGCATTTTGAGCTTTGGCGTTGCCCTGGAAAGGGAATAAATTATTTCTATAAGTTCATGTAAGATGTATGCATGATCATGTACATCTTCTAAAAGCTTTAAAATAATTCTACATCCTGAGTGTTAATCTTCAAATTATTTACTTGCAAGATGTTTTACTGCAAAGCCAGATTGTATGATATGCTTGGGATGATTTATTTCAGTAGTCCTCTACTGTAGGCTACTAGACTTAGCATCCATTGTTGATAATGGTCTTAAACAATTACTACTGTGATGTTTGCTAAGTGGTGACTTTCTATTTCAATAGTTTCTTCTGTATTTGTTAACTGTAATTCTACCACAAT
This sequence comes from Saguinus oedipus, assembly GCA_031835075.1. Taxonomy (NCBI): domain Eukaryota; kingdom Metazoa; phylum Chordata; class Mammalia; order Primates; family Cebidae; genus Saguinus; species Saguinus oedipus. The sequence goes on along the minus strand of CM063169.1, from coordinate 7,088,161 downwards.
GAAGAAGATATAGCTATCGATTTTATATATTTATTTGGCAAGACTCTATTACAGTCATTTTGACTGTTTGAAAGAATTTTTTTATTTTTCTAATAGACAAACTTTCTAAAGAATGAAAACAGACATTTCTTTGAATTTCACTTCTTAAAAGATGAACTTCTTAAGAAACAGAAAGAATATTTATGAAACTAGAACATGGGTGTCAGCTTTAGATAAACTCTTTGATCATTTTTGAAGTGAGTTAACTTTTGACGGGAAGAAAAAAGAAACTAAGGTAGCAAAAAGAAAAGAAATACAAAAATTTGAAGAAAAGTTTGCGATCATACATTTGCTTTTTAAAATTTGAAACAAACAGAACGCTTACATTGTGCTTTCTCTTCGGGCTTGCTCAGGGCTATGGCTGCTTGGCACAGAGAACTGGATTTTCCCTTCAGACTCAATTACCAAGCTTCCTCTTTTGAGTGGGCTAACAAGAGTTGTCCATAAGCTGGCTGAGCCAGGCTTCTAGAAATAGGAAGCCTCTGTCTAAATACTATTGAGGATGGAAAAAAAGATAAACGCTGCCTCCCAAATTCAATATCCTAAAGAACAATGCAATTCAATTCCACAAGCATGTATTTAATTGCAAATATTCTATGGGGCCTATTGGACAAACAACCTTATTTAGTGAGAAAGACATCCAGTTATTTAAAGCGGAATTAAGTTAATTGGCAAGACAGAATTTTCAGGGAAAAAGCAATTGAAATTGATTGAAAAGATTTCTTGGAAAAGAGAGAGGATGAGCTGATCCTTGAGGGAGTGTGGTAGAGCAATTTTAATAAAATGAAGCTGCCTCTGGCTAACAAGTGGTGTTTCCCATGAGCAGGGCCCCATTTCTAGCCTTTCACATCTATTAACCAAAGTTAAACCTTGAAACAGCTCTATGACATCAGGGATACTATTCTCCAATTTTAGAGATAATAAAACTGAGATTCAGAAGTGATAAGCATCATACCAGAGGTTGCACTGCTGCTATAAACACCTTAACCAGGATGGGAAGACTGGCAGTCTTGACCCAGCATTTGGGAGCTTTGATGCGATCTATGCTGTTTTCTGTATGGGAAATCAGGAAACGTGAATTTATTGACATATCTGCAAAGTCATTCTCTGGATTTCAGTTTTATCTATAGTTTGAGAGGTGTGTGTGACTGTATTATTTTTAGGTTCTCCTCCAGCCCTAGAATTCTGAGGAAAGGGCCTCCCAGAATCAGGAAATAGCCCTAGAAAAGGCACCAGGTGACAGAACAATAGGAAATGTTAGGATGGAGAGATAATGGTGTATTGTTAAATTCTGGATTCTCAGATCCCTAAGCAAGTATTCTGAAGACAAAACAACAACAACAAAACCTTTACCTTTAGCTACTCTACCTTCAATGCTTTTGAGCAAGTTTTCTGATACATATTTCATTGTTAATTATCTATGATGGCTTCTTGATCTTTTAACAAACTACGTATGGTTTTGCTTCAGATTGAGATAATTTCAGCTAATAACAATCCTCCATCCTTTCACACTTGAGGAACCCTCCATATAACGACTTAACTGAATCATCAGACAGTTAAAGATCAGAGCTGCAGTCCTGTTATTAGGTGCTTAATGTGAACAGATTGTTTCTGTGTCCTAATTATATAACCATATTTTTTTGAAATGCTTACAATATGGATTATTCAGATCTTTTAGAGAAAAAGATTAGAAAGTAGTCAAAATATTTCCATGTGTTTATTATGCTTACATGCCAAATATAAGTTAATATTATTTATAGGGAAAGCACCAATCGCTAAAATAATTGAGGGAGAATGGAGAGGACACCTATCCCTGCTGTCTAAGATACTGTTTAGAGAAGGCAATAAAATCGGAGCATGGTGACAGCACTGCTGGGCTGATGTGTCACCCACTGGAGAACCAGTCGCACTAGTGTTTGATAAACTAAATAATGTTAAAGGAGACAAGAGACTCTAGTGGTGGGCACTGAGGTCTTGCCTTCTCCCCTTCTCACTCAACAGTATTACCAATGACTTGAGATTACTTATGGCGCTTTGAAACTAGTAAGAAACAAGAGATGATAAAGACAGAATCCAAATCAAAGTAATCAAATGTAGGAGAAACACAGAACTCAAGTTCCTGAGATTAATTTAACAAGGACAAATGCAAAGATCCAAAATCCAACCTATAAATACACATGCACAGTTTCTGAGACATTATTAATTTGTTTCACAAAGAACTGGGGTTTTCTTTGCCCGAGCTTATTAAGAGAAAAATTCAATAAAGCAGTTATACAAACACATAACCCATCGGACTCCTTAGCTTTCCTTTACAAGAGCTGATAGAGCATACTGGAATTTAGGTGTTGAGTTCTGAGCCCTGATATTAAGAGGGATATCACTTTCTGCACAATATGTTCACAGCAGGGAAAATCAACTGACAAAAGATTCTAGAATTTATTTTTGTATCCAAACATTCAAATATATTTGTTAAAAAGCTATTTCATAGCAAGCAGTTGGAATATAATAGTGAACAAAGCAGAAAATTCAGATAACCAGCTCTGGCTATAATGAAGCTTCAGAGACAATAGATACAGTCTGTCTGACTCAGAGCACGTACTCTAGTTACTCCACTGCTTTGCTTTTCATAATTTGGTGCTCTTCATGTTGTCCTAGTAAATTTATTATCTTATTAAAAAAACAGTGTTCTTCCTAATGACATGCCTCCCCGTGCGGCACTGAGGCTAGTGGGCCTCTTGGTTTGCTTGAGGAGGTCTCACCTGATGATTGATGTTTCAGTGTAACTATTAATGGTTCCTCCTACACACACACACACACACACACACACACACACACACATACAAAATCTCAGTTTGAACAATAAATAATTTGGTCTCCTTACCTAATGCCATCATGCCATTTCATTTCAATGCAGAGCATAACTTGAATTGAACGGCTATTCACTGCTAAAAGGAACAACTGTTGAGTAGGGCTGTGTTGTAGACCTTTGGCTCAAGTTGCAAGAGTGCCATCACCACGTAGCTATGTTCTTCCTGGGCACAGGAATGAGGGATGCTAGCCCAACACGGTCTGGGCACACAGGACTGTGCACTATTTCAGGACAAAGTAATGTATTCCAAACATCAGTCATCCTGTTCATGCAGTTTGCACTCTCTATAATGCCCCTCTTCTGTCTACTGGACTTTCTCAACAGTTCTGTGAGAAAAATTAAGTCCTAATGCTCTAAAAAGGCCATTGTATGTAATGAATTCTCTGAAGTGTATCTAGGATGGCAGTAATTACATAAATCCTTGGAGAAACCAAAAAAAAAGTTGCCTAAATTAGTTTTGAAGTTCTGTAGTGAACAAGAGGGACCACTTCACTGCATCTTTTCATTAATATATTTTCTGTCTATATTAGACAGTTTTCTGCATTGGGGTATAAAGGAGTCCTTGAAACTGAGCAGTGTACAAGGAAATGAGGCTTATTTGGCTCACAGTTCTGCAGGCCGTACGGGAAGCATGGAGGTGGCAGCTGCTCCTGGGGAGACCTCAGGAAGCTTACAAACATGGAGGAAGGTGAACGGGGAGCAGTCGTCTCAGTTGGTGAAAGCAGGAGCCACAGCATAAGGGGGTGCCATAGTATTTTAAGCAACCAGATCTCCAGAGAACTCACTCATCTTCAAAGGGATGACACCAAACCATTCAGGAGGGATCTGCCTGACGATCCAAACACCTCCCACCAGGCCCTACTTCCATCACATTTGAGATTTGGAGGGAACAAACATCCAAACTATATTACTGTCATCACAAATTTCTTGGCAAAATAAGCTCTAGATCAGTGCTTCTCAACCTCTACATGCTACAGTGATCTGGAAGCTTTAAAATAATAATAATGTTCGGGTTCTATCAAAAAAGATGTCAGGGTCTCCAGGGCAGAATCTAAGCATTACAATGTGTCAGCTGCTTCCCCACGTGATTGAAATATGCACACGAGAAGGAGAAAGCCTGCTGTGAACGAGTCACTGTGAGGAAACCAGGCGTCCACTATATCCCAGCCTTCAACCTCTGAATGTGGGGGACGGGTGGCTACAAAACTTACTTTATGCCGATGTAAATTTAAAGCCCTCACAGACAAGCAAGACTTGTCCACTTATGACTGTATATGACTAGAAAATGTGAACAAATAGATTTTCCATCGAAGTAGGAAGATGTAACAGAAGATCAAAAAAGCCAAGTGAGAACCCAGAAGCTGCATGTTTCTGCTCTACTAAAAGATGAAATAAATTGACTAATTGCATAGCCAATTTGAGAATTCTACAACCGTCATATTCTGAATAAAAGGTCTAGTTTTAGTTCTGTATAATCTCTCCTATTTCATACTGAGTTGAACATTATTGTGTTAAAATGCAAAGAAATCTTAGTCAGTGGACTCTGGTATTTCAATTTTTGGATTTGTGAAATTAGGAATTTTATATCAGTTGACTGCAGCCTGATTATCATTGACAGATAAGAAGTTAATGCTCATTTTTACTTCTTTCTCAGTCAGTGAAGTGGGATCTTTTCTCTATCTATCCATAAAGATGGAGAACAGGTAGAGTTTACACTAACCAGGAATTTATGTTAACCCAAATTGTAGAAGGAGACCAAACAATTTGAATGAGGTTATTGTTTTAGATTTTACAGTCTATTTTGCCAGCCTATCTCTCCGGAATCACTAAGCGACTTCTGCTTTTCCGAAAATAAACAGCAATACATGCTTACAGATAGAGTACAGCTTGCATCGCTGGACCTAAGTCATGGGAGCACAGCTATGAAAAGAGGCAGCATCACAGCGGAAGAAAACATGGAGTTGAAAATCAGCATATCTTTCTTTAAGTTCTAGCTCTGCCACTTACTACCAGGGACCTTAAAAGACTGAAATATCCTCTTAATAATATATTTGCCCCATTTTGCAAAGGCAGAGAATACTTCATCTCAAAGCATTCTTGTAAGACTTCAACAGGGCATTAAATATAAAGAGCTTAGCTGAAGGCCCAAAATGTAGACAGTGCTCAGTAAACCAAGTTATCGTTCTCAATCATCACATGAGAGTGGGAGGTGCAGACCCTGAGGTGGCACAGTGACACCACCTGGCCATATCCCTCCTTCTGTGACACAGATCTTCTCATCTTTATTGCTTCAAAATGGCCACAGTCACCAAATAACAGTGAACTTCTGGAGGCAATGTGTATGTTTAAGCATGCTTTTCTTGGCCCCGCACGGTGGCTCACCCCTGTAATCCCAGTACTTTGGGAGGCTGAGGTGGGTGGATCACGAGGTCAAGAGACTGAGACCATCCTGGTCAACATGGTGAAACCTCGTCTCTACTAAAAATACAAAAATGAGCCGGGCGTGGTGGTACGCGCCTGTGGCCCCAGCTACTTGAGAGGCTGTGGCAGGAGAATTGCTTGAACCCGGGCGGCGGAAGTTGCAGTGAGCCAAGATCATGCTACTGCATTCCAACCTGGCAACAGGACCAGGGCCAGACTCCATCTCAAAAAAAAAAAAAAAAAAAGAAAAGAAGAAGATGCTTCTCCATAGGTGTTCTCCTTTGGTTCTATGATGGGCTTAGTAAGACTTGCTGGGGAGCGGGTCCTTTGGTTCTATGATGGGCTTAGTAAGACTTGCTGGGGAGCGGGTCCTTTGGTTCTGCGATGGGCTTAGTAAGACTTGCTGGGGAGCGGGTCCTTTGGTTCTGCGATGGGCTTAGTAAGACTTGCTGGGGAGCGGGTCCTTTGGTTCTGCGATGGGCTTAGTAAGACTTGCTGGGGAGCGGGTCCTTTGGTTCTGCGATGGGCTTAGTAAGACTTGCTGGGGAGCGGGTCCTTTGGTTCTGCGATGGGCTTAGTAAGACTTGCTGGGGAGTGGGTAGCCTTAGCAACTTAGCATCATTTATAGTTTGGCCTCTATAAGAAGTACGTGGACAAAAAGCCCAAAGTATCAAAGAGTCCTATCTGTTGAGGAACAAAATCGCCATGTTCCTATAATCTTGGCCCTAAAACAAATCATTGAGATGTTTTGTGGGCTCTAAAAATCTTTTCCAACTGTAGAGCTGAGAAGATTTTAAAAAGAATAGCATCTTAGAGGCTAATTAAAAAAAAAAAATCAAAAGTCTATTTAGCCCCAAATGATGTCAGCCGACCCACTTGAGGTGTTTCCCTTCATTAAATTAATACATGCAGACAGCTGTTTTGGCTGTTTCGTTTTTCTCGGTGGTGAACCTGTGTCTTAAGTGGGTACTCCATGATCATAAAGGGATGTAAAACTTTATATTCCACTCATGAAATAATTACGTTTTGTTTTAACTGGCTAACAAATCTATCTGTTTCAATGCAGTTACTAACCCAGCCAATTCCTACCTTAAGAAAATTATTACAATAGTACTTGAGCTTTTTTACTTCATTCAAATGGGCTGATGGTTCAGTGTTCTTAAAGATGAAAAGGAAGGACTTGAAATAGGTAACAACTTGATGCCTGAGACGTGGGAGCTTCTGATAAGTATTTACATCTTTCATAACAAAAGAGTGTGTGAAAGAATGAAGGGGGAAGGATGGGAGGTAAGATACTGTGTAAACAGAACAATCAACTCACAAGAGAACAGCCACTTCTCCATGTTCTTCGGAAACTGTTTCTGTAACCTACTTAACGTGGGTCTGAGTCTCCTCGTTGCTATAGCTGATGATCATCATGGCAGCAGTTCTACAGAGCTACAAAGCTGCAGCCCAACCCTGGTGAGAAACTGGGCTGTGTGTTACATACAAAGCTGGGTAAAGAGTTCACCCTGTTAGAGACACCCTCTTTCTAAAACCACTAGATCAAAGCTTTCCCTTCAAGGGCAAGAAACACCAATGGCAACAGTAAGCAAAACAATATTAGACAATGAATTTTGTGCACGGATTAATAGATTTGTTCTGTAAGTCGTTTCTTCTTAATGCGTTTTAAATAACTGCTTAAATGTGTTCTCAGAAATAAGATTGGCAGTTACAATTAATAGCTCAGAATATTTTCCAAGGAGAAAATTCACTTTGCTGAGAAAATAAAGGAAGTAAACAATTTTTGAAAATCTCTTTAAATCTAGGCTTTTTTAAAGGTAGCATCCATTGATGTAGTATAAGGGTAGGCATTGTGACTAAGTGGGGATTATTCCAGACAACGTGACTGGTTTAATCTTTGAAAATAAATTAATGTTATTCAACATATTAGCACAAAAACAGGAAAACAAAACAAGACAATTTTTAAACCTGTGATGATTTTAGTCAATGCAGTAAAAACATTTGACAAAATTCAATATCCATTCATGGCAATAACTGTCAGCAAACAACAAATAAAAAGAAACTTCCTCTACTTTACAATAAGCATCTACCAAAAAATTAACAACTAGCATCAGAGTTAACAGGGACATACTGAACATTTTCCTCCTAAAATTAAGAACAAGATAAGGGTGTCCATTCTCATCACTTTTACTTATCATTTTACTGGAGTTCCTAACTAGTACTATAAGGCAAGAAAAATTCAGAAAAGCATAAAGTTTAGAAAGAAGAAATATAATTGTATTTGCAGATGACATGATTGTCTATGTAGAGAATTTAATTAATCTTTCAAACAATTACAAGAATTAATGTAGAATGCAAGGCCCATAAGCAAAAATCAATTTTGTTTTATGTAGTAACAGTAAATTTTTGCTCATCAAGAGCCTATATTAAGAACGTAAATAGTCAAGACATGACTTGTCAAAATATTTGAAAGACATATATCTGAAAAATAACTGGTGCCCAGGATGCACAAAGGTCTTCTACAACTCAATTATAAAACATAAGCAACACAGTTAAACAAATAGGCCTAAGATTCAACCAGACGCTTCACTAAAGAAGACATGTATAAGGAAGCACATGAAAAAACTTTCAACCTCATTACTCATTAAAGAAATGCCAATTAAAAGCACAATGAAATACCAGCACACACTCAGCAAAAGGGCTATATTTGTAAAACAAAAACGAACACCACCAAAACCTGCATCACACGCAGGGGCATACTGACTATCCCATACTGTCATTAGGGGTAAAAGAGTCCAATCACTTTGAAAAATGACCCGGTGACTTCCTATAAAACTAAACATATGCATGTCCTGTGATTCAGTTTTTCCACACTCAGGTATTTTCCTTAAAATAAATAAAAAAAGGACCACACAAAACTTGTAGGAGAATGCTTATGGCAAATTATTAATATGGTTCATGATGGCCAAAAACTAGAAATCGTCTCGGTGTGCCTCAACAGGAAAATGTCTGAACAAATCATGATACAGGCACACAAAAAGTTGCTCTCTAGACATGAAAGGGAAGAGGCCACTGACATACCACACCATGGGAATATCCAAAAAATGTGACTGGAATAGACTTTACAGAAGAATGCATCCTCTACAATTCAACTTAGAAAAAGTGTCAGAACAGCCAAAGCGAATGCATGGTGGACCATGAGAGAGAAGGAAACGGGGGATGAGAACATTCTTGGTGGTAATGCTATTATTCTAAAAATTTATGTTTGTATTACACTGGTTTACGCATTTGTTAAAATACAGCCGTATCTTAAGATTTGTGCATCACTTCACCTAATGAATATTCTACCACAAACAGAAAAAGGGAGAGCTCAAAGGAATAGTAAATATTGACCATTGAAGCATTTATTGGTGAACTGTACTGATGTCGGTTTGAATATGTCAAAATTGACAGAAGAACAAATTAATATATATAAAACAAAAATAGTAAAATGTTAGTTACATAATATAGGTGATGGGTATGTGGACATCCAATGTATTTTTAAGTTTTTCTACATGTTTGTAAATGATTCTGAGTCACCTGAATACATTTTAAAAATTATATACCTTGAAATGTATCTTAAACTGCATGACTTGATTATAAAAGTACGATTCTAGAAATACCAAGGTTAATGTAAGTCAAATGTTCCTTAAGAAAGAAAATTCATCTTTGAAAAGGAACTAAATCCCATTTCTTTTCCAGATGTCCTAGATATCCTAGTTTGAAGAGGAAAATGTATACTTTTTATTTTGGACAAGAACATTTAAAAGTTTATCTGCTTTGCCTAAAGTTGATAATTGCTGGTTTTGTAAAGTGATAAAGGGATTAGAAACATCATTGAAAAACAAATTCTATAATGCCTGCCAAGACTGCTTTAAGAAACAGAAGTAGGCAGAAAAGTATCTCTTATGTTACAATCTAACATGGTTTGTTTTAAATTTTCAGAACTGAATTTAAGAATAGTATAAAGGGTGTCAATGTCTGAGTTGTAAAAAAGACTACTTGACAAGGTATGCCAGCAATAAAATCTTAGACATGTCACAGTCATGCATTTTAATGTATATTTTATCTTTTTGGTATTTTTGTTTGAATTCAGAGATGTCATGTATTAGAAATAAAAGTAGAGAGAAAGAAAATTCACACACACAACCCATTAGCTAAAACATACACACCTTTTAAGAATTCACAACTAGCTATACTTTCATATTTTGCATATTTAATGCTTGGCAACCACAGTTCTGGGGTAACTGGTCATCTCATTTGAATCAATCTATGTGTTAATTTAGTATCCAGAGCCTAAAGAACAGAGAAAATATTTACTCTGAGAACCTCAACCCTCATACTTAGTGCAATACCACATCCATCTGGCTGATGTTGGAGTTCTAACATTTAAAGAAAAATACCAATCAATTTCCTAGAAGGAAAATGGTAAGAACATTCCCTACCAACAGGACCAGCACAACAAACCTTCCTTCATCTTCCCCTTTAAACGTAGTTTTCACCAATACTCAGTTCTTGCCACTGCTTCAGTTCTGCTGTTGTGGATACTGATATGTGGGACTAGGTCTTCACAGTGAAGAATGACATTTCCCAGCTATCTTAAAAATACATCACTTGCCCTTGGATTGTGGTTTTAAGGTAAACAAAAAACAAAAATCTTGCCTACAGGAAGAAGGGCTCCCCTCCAAATACACTATTGTCCCATCCCCTTTCCACATTCTTTCTCTCATGTATAATCTTTCTCTAATTAGATAGATCTCATTAATCTCAAAAACTCTCTAATTTATTACTAGGTAACTTTTCTTTCATGTAGATGGAGATAAACCAGTCACTCCACTTTCAGAGTACACGTCATGACGTCAGCAGTTCTTTGTCTTCTGAACTTATTCGCAGTAAATCACCTTGCAGTGACACTAGGTTTTGTTGTCAAAATACATAATTTACCTGGAATATTGTGAGTTGTTTCTGAGTAGTGCAAAGAGAACGTCGGAGCAGAAAGTCAAATATCTCACAGCAAATTAAAGGTCATTGACAATTTAAGAGAAAAATGACTACCTGCTCTAATTTTATGTATGTTTTAATATTTGGACTTAAAAATACTTTAATATTTCATATCTGATTTTGTCCTTTATAATTGCAGTTCAGTTTATGCAGAATTAGGGAATAGAAACGAGACATCCAAGGAATTTTCTAGTTCAACACTCCTGGGTTATTGCTGAGGGGGTTGTGGCATATACTTAGAAACTCTGAGCAATATTGACTGATTTCTCTATGTATTTTGTAATAAAATGAAAAACTTTGCCAACAACAGAAAAGTCCTGTACTTATCTGAGTTGAGGAAAGGGTTTTGTGAGAAACATGGTGGGGTATTGGAGTATTTGTGGATGATGAGAGAAACATATTAATTCATGCATAGAAATATCACTTCAATACCTTTGCTTTGATTGAGGTGTGTTAAAGTTTCATACAGGTGGCACAATTAAGCCTGCTTGCAAGAATTCCTTCATTTATTCAACAAATAGTTACTTAGCATCACTCTGTGTAGTGTTCCAAGTACAAGAGAAGTAGCAGAAGACATTTTTTAAAGTCGGTAATAATGTTTGGAGTGAGTCTTACAAGAAAGAGAAGAGGACGGCGTGTTCTCTGAGAGAGTAGCAGGTCGATGGCTGAAACCTAACGCGTGAAGGAGTAGTAATTAAATACTAGAAAACTGAGCATCTGCTGACTCTGCACGTGTTTTTGCAATTTATTCTTATTTGTAAGGATGGTGACATAGAATCCTGCTTGAAATTGGATTTTTGTGAACTAAGCAAATTCTCCAAGTTAAAATGTAGGCATTTTTGTCAATTTCAGTCATCAGGCTGACCCTGTCTCACGGTTCCTATGCTAGGTTGTTGTCCAAGGAGCTCCTTCAGAGATGGCCTGCTTCTAAATTTACGACAAGATTTTCGGTTACAATTTTTGGCAGCTGTGGTATAAACAAACAAATCTTTCCCTCTCTTTAACCAAGGCAAGCTGGTCACCAGATTGCAGTATGTCATCTAACCACAGGTAGGTGCTATGTAAAAGATCTCTCTCCAATATTCAAATCAATGTTTAAAAAATTATGTTGCAGGGTCTGTTAGGATTCCCTTCAAGTATCCACTTTTGTATAATTTGCCATATTGGCCAAATCCCAGGAAATTCAGTGTATTAAAAAATATCATACTGACTGCATCTCCTGCCCCCAACACCATCGCTATCAGAGACAGAACTGTGACAATATTTGATACTGACAACGTTGATGTATTTCATTGTTGGTCCAACCAACAGAAGATGAGAGAGAGTCAGACCAGACATGACTCACCTGAGGCATGTAAGTCAATAATTATGAAATTGTTCATTTCTACTACTAGATTGGATCTATTGAGGAACTTAACGTGAGGTAAATTAAGGCAACATGAGGATCTTTACAGTGTAAAATGAGCAAATGGCCTATTCTAGGCTTTTGGATCAGGTGATGGAGAGGCAGAGTCTGCTCTGAGTAATACCAGAGAAGTGTGAATAATGGGACTTAGTCATGAAAGGAAAATGAAGCAAGGTAAAGAAGACAAAGATTCACTCCTTATGTGGGTGAATGGGAACATGATACTGCTAAATACAGAAGTGGAAGGCTAGAAATTCCAGGGAAAGGGAGGAGAAGAAAAAGAATGAATTCAGTAGTTATTGATAGTGAGATGTCAACAGGACACTCAGGAGGGAATGGTTAACAGGAAGTTAGACATTTGGGACTAGAGAGCTGTGGAGGGCAATGGAAGGGGGAGATTTCAGCAGCTGGCACCCTTAGGAGGTAGAAATAGGAGCAAGGAGACCAGATACTGCTTAGTGTGCACTCTGCCCCTCCAGTGGTATCGATATGCAATGGCTCCTTTTGGAGCACCAAATCAGCAGGCTTGATCACATAAGTGAATGTGCAACAGGAAATACTGAAATGAATGTCAGCATGTTAGAAGAAGACTGAGAGAGAGAAACGAGTATAAATAAAATGAGAAAATAGCAATGCCAAATACAGTAATAACTCACAGTATTAGAGACCAAGATACTTTTTAAGAGATCCAAAATAGGATGGATTGCCCCAAAGAGTGCTATTTGGGGAGTATTTCTGAAGGGTGAGATTTGAAATAGAGCTTTAAGTACCTGGTGAGCATGGCAGGCAGACTCTAGGCAGGAAATAATAAAGTGATACCTGAAAAACTAGTTAGGAGAAAGAGGGAGAGAGAGGGAGAGCAAGAGAATAGGAGCCTTGCACTCTTGGGGTCCCAGAGAGTTTAGCAAGGTTTAGGTCTGGGTAAGAACAATTTAGAATGCAGGTAGAAATTTTGTTCATTTTGTTCACTGCTACCTACAAGCACTTAAATACATAGTTGTTCCATAATTTTTTTTTGCATACATAAGCCATGAAAAGCAAAGCAAGAGAAATATCAGTTTCGCCAATTTACTCAACTCTCTTGTTGTCTGTGTACCCCTAGTTTGACAAGTCTGCTGGCCTGGGAATATCTTTGAATTTTTCACATAATGAAATAGGCTTTTGTTAAATGTACAGGTAACTGAGCAGTGAACAAAAGCCTATTCTATTATGTGAAATCAATGAAGTCGATGTTTGAGAGAACGGAAGAATTTTTAAAGAGAAAGATACCTGTCATCGGATGCAATCAGGATCGAAACAATGATGCGTCTTGGTATTTACCTGCAATTTTCCTCATGCACTCCTTTTGAGTTATATTTTATTTTTTTAACTTTTTAAGGAAAGATATTAAGAAAATCAATATTTTACTCACTTCAAAAAAGCTTTGGTTCATTTTAAAAAAGGTTTTCAGTCACAATTTTTAAAATGCTGGTGTAAAAAAGTGAATCAATGTGCAAATCAAAAGAAAATGGCAAATCTGTATTAAGATAATGGTTAAAGTTTTAACTGGAAAACCAAGAGAACAATGAGAGTATTTTAAAATTGTGTCTAAAAATAGGACATAAACAGTTTATTGGAGTAACATAAGTAATATAAACAAAATAGTGAAATTAAAATGTTTTTTAAAAAAGTTGCTGGGTGCATTATACTAAATCACATTAAAAAGGCAGCATTTGTGGTGGATTGTAGTGTGATAGAACATGCAGTAAATTTATCTCAGAAAAGAAAAATTCATGACAATAGTATCAGAAACATTATAAAATAAATTATATGTTTATTAATATACATATTATCTATACATATTTTTTGAGGCACAGACTTGCTCTGTCGCCCAGGCTGGAGTGCAGTGGTGCAATCTGGGCTCACTGCAACCTCTGCCTCCCAGCTTCAAGTGATTTTCCTGCCTCAGCCTCCTGAGTAGCTGGGTTTACAGGTGCCCACCACCAGGCCGGACTAATTTTTTGTATTTTTAGTAGAGGCGGGGTTCGCCATGTTGGCCAGGCTGGTCTCTGACTCCTGACCTCAAATGATCCACCCACCTCGACCTCCCAAAGTGCTGGGATTACAGGCTTGAGCCACCGTGCCCAGCCTACAATAAATACTTAAATGTTAATGTTTATTTGTGAAAAAAATTCCCACTTAAACGTAAGTCCAAATATAAAGAAAACTTCCTCCTTAAACTAATTTTATTGATTTGCAATTATGCTTAGCTATTGGTAAAGGTTTTGGAGTCATCCATTTGCAAATGGGTGTGTTTAGAAAAGGTAATTCCAGTCTAGCTGTGGTTAAACAATGACAGTAGGTAATAGGTACTTAGTGACCATGATTTAAATAAATATTTGCTAGGTTTGTGTTATTAAATTTATGAGAAGGGGTCCTAGAGAACTATTTAAACAATACTATTTAATTTGTTTGCAAATGTGCTTATTTTAACATGCTTTGCATAATTCAAGCAGGCCTTCTGGTAATATATTTAAATTTGCGGCTTCCAATTTTATTAGCAACATGAGGCATTTCATTTTCAGTATTCATATTAATCACACAAAATGATTTTCTGTTTAGTTTTGGTTCTCCTGTGATTATCTTTTCCCAGTTATTCTTGCATATACCTCAATACTTTGGTATGTCTAAGATAAAAATTGATTATAAAATTAGAATTATTTTACTGACAGAATACCCACCAAAATCATTTACTAATCATATAGTGAAAACTTTCAGCTTATTATGTGAAGATAAAGAAAGAGACATTTTCTTGGGACATTACTTAACTGGGCATCTTTTAACCTAGTAATATTATTTTATGCAATGGTAACATAAACAAACATTTTTATTATTTAGAAAGAAAAAAGCTATGTAGAGCAGTCTTTGACTTGGTCTCTTCATCCTGTAGCTGACTTACATTGATTGATGGGTTTGAACTTGTAATTTAATGTGGCAAATTTTCGTTGCTCACAAATATCAGGAGATTGTATTAGCTTTTCTATAGGGAAAGGAAATGGCACCCAGCAAATGAGAATTAAACTTAATTTTCTCATATCTTAGTATAGTTATTCTATAAATAAGAGAGTTGGAATAATGCAAAACGTCGGTTAATAACAAAATAAAACATAACTGAGGGCCTAGAATAAACCTTGAATGGACCCATATGATTACACAATCCCTCACTTGTTCTGATAGGCTATAATATAGTTGTCTCTTGATTGCAGAGCATTTTTATACAGGTTTTCCCCACATTTCACAAAAAGTTATTTTTTCCTTAATATCTAAAACAAGGAGAAAAACATATTTATACTAGTCTTCTGCAAAACAAATAATTTTAGAAAGTTTATTTTTAGTACTTTACCTTTTTAGTGTTTATTATGGATCTCCACATATGTGTAGCACTATAATTACCCTGCAGCTACCCTTAGGTAGTTTCAACACTATCAATATTTTCCCAGTCTTATTTCATCCATTCCTACAAACACACTTGCAGAAAAATTTTTCATTTTGAAATAATTATAGATTTACTGGACGCTGCAAATAAATAAATAAATATACAAGGAGATTCCATAAGCCTTTCTTTCAGCCCCAGCAATGAAATGATATGTTGCATAATTATAGGAAGCTATTCAAATAAAAAAACTGACTTTGGTGGAAGCCACAGCATTTTCAGATTCCCACCAGTTTTACAAGTATCTGTGTGTGTGTGTGTGTGTGTGTGTGTGTGTGTGTGTGTGCGCGCGCGCGCGCATGTGTGCTGTATGCAATTCCATTACTTGTGTAGCTTCATGGAGCCACCACCACAGAGAAGATACAGAATGACTCTGTAGTCCTTTGTAGTAGCTTTTTACAGCCACCCTTTCCCCTCTCTCCAAAGTCTCTGACCTAATCTAGTCTTCATTTCTTCATTTCTCTATTTTATTGTTCAATGAATTTTACACCAATGGCATCATGTCATTTGCAAACTTTTGAGACTAGTTATTTTCCACTCAGCATAATTTCGTTGACCTCCATCCACTTGTATCAATAATTTGTTACTTTTTATTGCCTAGTCCTATTTCACAGTATGGATGCAACACAGTTTGTTTAACCATTTACTCATTGAAGGACGTTTGGATTGTTCCAATTTCAAGCTACTACAAACAGAGCTGTTAAAACCATGCAGGTACAGGTATTTGTGTAAACACAAATTCATCTCTTTGAGATCAATGCCCACAATTGCAATTGCTGGTTCAATTGGTACGTGTGTGTTTAGTTTTAAAAGAAACTGCCAAAGTATTTTCCAGAATGTCAGTGACATTCTGCATTCTTACCAGCAATATGTGAGTGATCATTTCTCTGCATTCTCACCAGAATTTAGTGTTACTATTTTTTTCATTGCAGCTATTTTGGTAAGTATATAGTGGTATATCATTGTGGTGGTGTCCATTTCTCCACAGTTTGCATTCCCAAATGGCTATTGATGATGAGCAGAAAAACGTATCTTCAATTGGCATAATGCCACCAATTCATCTTTGATTTATTTTTTTAATTGAACTCTTTATTCTAATGCTTAAAAATACCAGTCACATTTATATATTTGGGACAGACTGCTTTTTATAGTTAAATAAAGTTATGATAGTTCTTTTGTCTAATTCTGTTCATCTTTTATGTTCTATTTCCTAAATACTTTTTGTGTTTACACATTTCTGATTCAATGTAATGTATGTTTGATGAAGGAAATATGGAAAAATGAAAGCTGAAGAAGGAAGAGAAGGAACAAGAAAAACACATCTGAAATATCTACCCATAACAATGCCATACTTAAATTCACAGACACACGCACACATATATTTTTACTAAATTGAAATTATACCCTTTATGATATTGTGCTCATTGCTTTCTGGAATTTAATATACTCTGTATAATCTTTTTATCCACCATTATTATTCTACATTATTATTTTTCATGGGAGTATAGAATATTTTTGTGATATTGTTTATTTATTTTAAGGTTAATTTTATTTGTTTTTCAAAGATTACATGTTATTTATAGTGATGACTCCCTTCTAACCTTTTCTGTTTCTTAATTTTTGTTCATTCACACTTTGATATAAAGAAATCTCTGAGAGGATATATAGAATCTATGTCAAAATTCTCATCTTCCACATTTTCTGCAATCTTATTATTTGTGTCCTATGTAAAAAGAAATAGAACACTGCTAAATAATTGCAGAGTAAGTCATTTGTGCTGAAGCATTAATGCATAAAAAATTCTGGCATGTGTGAATCAATCACATCAATATTAAACCAATAGATACGTGTTTCACTCCCTGAGAGTAAAGACAGTGGTCTTCCTCTTAACATTGAATGCTTAGCACCTAGCAGAGTACTTGACAAATTGTAGATATCAAAAAAATATTTGTCTGATAAACAAATGAAGTACTGTATTGGGATTTGCATTTGAAAAAGTGTGTATTCAGCCATCACTGTGAGCAAGAATGCTCTCTATTCCCTGTTCCTGGTTTGCTAAGCTGGTTAAGGCTGGAGGGGCCAGCAACTCCTCCTCCTTTCCTCTTCATCACCTCATCCTCCTTCTTCTCTCCTTCTCCTTCTTTTCCCTTCTTCCTTCTTCTTTCTTCTCCTTTTTCCCTCCTTATTTTTCTTTATTTGTATTTATCTCAGCAAGATCTCTCAATTATCTGGCTGATTTTGTCGTGCCTTGGCCCTTCCTGTGCGGAGCTCAGCTGAAAGTCCAGACCACCTATATTTGTTTTCAGACTCTTTCTTCCATCTCTCCTTTCTTTAACAAAACCTGTCCTTCTGAGTCCAGTCACTGTAAGATGCCCATTTCTTCTGCTGGGTGATAGAATCTGCTGGATACCCGCAGGTTTCTGCACAACTGATAGGAATCCTGAGAATTAGCTTCTACTGAGCTTTACCAATATGCTAGGCACCATTCTGAGCTCTTCATGTTTTGGCTTCTTTATTCCCTTTTACAGCTCTTTCAGGGGACTGTCATTATCATTCCCATTTCGCAGTGAGAAAACAGACACAGAAAGCAGAAGGAAGTGGCGATGGATCACTGATTCGAGGAACAGGATCTACATCATGTCTTCTGTCTGGTTCAATTCCATGGCAGTAGCTGTAGTCAATTCTACTCTCCTGCAGTTGATGCTAGACATCCAGCTTCAAAGCCCAGAGTCATTACATTCTTCCAAGTAGCCATGGAGCCTGCATCATTAGAACCTGCCAATGATTTACCAATGGGTAAATCATTGTGGGCTCTCTGCGTTTGGCTTTAGCTGGGCTATGTCTTTGGAGGTACTTGTATACTCCTGCTGAAGTCAGAAACATTTAAAAGTCTTCTTATTGAGGACCAGCCTGGCTAACACGGTGAAACCCCATCTCCACTAAAAGTACAAAAAAATTAGCCAGGTGTGGTGGTGCATGCCTGTAATCCCAGCTACTCTGGAGGCTGAGGCAGGAAAATTGCTTGAACCCAGGAGGTGGAAGTTGCAGTGAGCTGAGATCGTGCCATTGCACTCTAGCTTGGGAAACAAGAGTGAAGCACCACCTCAAAAAAAAAAAAAAATCTTCTTATCCAGTTCTTGGTTCTGAGGAACTGGTGGCTGCTCTTTTAAATCCAGGGTGGCTTTGACCCTCTGCTTTGTGCCTACATTCTGAATCGTTTCTGTAGACTTAAATCTGCTCCTTTCTTCTTTTATGTAATAGTGTATTCATTAGCCCCAGCTCCTGCCTCTCTGCCTGCTCTTTTTTGAGTTCTACATTCAGCAGCTGTCTTGGCCCCATGCTGCACATCGCTGACTCGAACCCTCAGTTCCTAGCTGAGGGTCTGCATCAGGCCATGATTCTGTCCACTTCTGCCCATCCACTGTGTGACAACGAATACAGCTAATTTAACCAGAAAGAAAAAAACCATGCAGATGGAAAGAAATAACCTGAATTTTTAGCAATGGCCATCTGCTTCCAATATCTGAACCTAAGAAGAAATCCCATTAGGAATTTTAGTCTCCTGGAACGAAAGTAGGAGACATGTTTTTTGACATACTGGCACCTTGGACTACGCCACTCTACTTTAGCATAGAGTTGGCCAGAGAAGTTGCACTTCTCTCTGCAAGTGGAGAAGTAGAATATCTATATAATATTTACATGGAAGTTTTGGGAAGGATAATATCCAGGATGGGTCATGTCCAGATTGGCGGTCATGTGCGTGTCACACACAGTTGCGTTTTTTTATATATTTTTATGCATTACTGATCACTCACTTAAGAAACATACAATGAGCGACTACTATCTCCCAGGAGCTGTTTTAGGTGACAAGGCATTTAGTACTACATCGTGAGCCCCTATTTCTACATAGAAGTAGCCTTGAAATTGCCTTGGAAAGTTAAGTCTGAAAGTGGCACAACGGACTTACAAATTAGAGTCCCAAGGGCACAGAATATTATCATATCCTTCATTATGCGTTCATGCTGATGGGACTTTTGCTGGCTGTCCTCCCTCTGGCAAAGGCCACGGACCTCTCCTGCAGAGTGGAGCTGTGGGGTCAGAACTTCACAAGGCTGCTGTGTGCAGGACCGAGAGGATGTCTCGGGTAGAGTGGGAAACTAGAACAAGAAGAAGTGGCTGAGAGACTTCCTGAAATCAAAAGTAGAAAGGATGACCGACCTAGATCATTGACAATGGAAGCATAAAGAAAGAAGTGGATGAAAAAGGAAGATTGCAAAGGGTGTATTTGGAGGACAAAAGAGATTAAAAAGAATGAAAGCAACTGAGGCGCTTCAAGCAAGAAGTCTGGTAAAATATAACAGTGCCTTTTTAAAAAAAAGCCTAGTAAGAATAATGGCACAAATGGATTTGTAGAAGTCAGTAAAGAGAAATTTTATTTTGAATTTATTGTGAAGATCTTGGGGGATGTGGAGATCAAGACATCAATCTGGCCTTGGAGCTCAGAAGAGAAATTGGTCTAGAAATGTAGGTAGGGAGCAAAGCTGCATTTAATAATAATAGCCAACTTTCACACGGCACTTAGTATGTGTTGCAGGCTATTCTCAGTCCTTTAAATATAGTCCATCATTTGGTTGTTGCAACAACCTGAAGTAGATCTTATCAACATTCCAAATTTACAGTTAAGGAAACAGAGTTACACAGAGCTGGGTACCATGCCTAGAATTCCACAACTAGTAAACAGGCAGAGGAGGCTTCAGTGTGTCTCAAGAACATACTCTCATTTGCAAGGGGACTCTGGCTAGTGTTGGCACTAGCAATTTTCTTCAAAGGGTTTTTTCAGGAGAAGGTGGGGGTAGATATATATATATATATGTGTGTGTGTATATATATGTGTGTATATATATATATATATATATATAAATAGAGAGAGAGAGAGAGAGAGAGAGAGAGAGAGAGAGAGAGATTAAATAATGTCATAAATCATGTCATGTCTTCTATCATCTGTCCCCTCTGAAGCCCATGCTCAATGGCTCCTTCCAGTTACTGCTTTGTGCAGAAGACAGGGCTAAGGGTTGACCTAAGGGAGAGATGAGAACATAGGGGAGGCCAAAAGCTGGACCAAGGACAGGAGAAAACACAAGGGAGAAATTGAGAAAGACAGGAAAGGAGTCAACAGAAAGAATGTGGGAAAAGAAGAAAGTGCCCATCACAGATCCATGGGGACTGAGGGCGTGGGGAAGAAGGTGGCTTTTGTGACCAGCGTGGGAGAGAGGGGTCAGGGCTGAAAGGACAAGCAAACGCAAGCCATTGGGAGATCTGGTGATTGTGAAAGCTGTGAGGTGAATAGAGCTGTTTTTGCAGTGGGATTCAAGTAAACCAACCACAGGAGGATGAAGTGCAGGAGTAAGATGTGAAAAGGGAAGCATTAAGTTTCGGCTGCTTCCTGGAGTACTTCCGAGTGTGGGAATGCTTAGGAGACAGAGGAGTGTTTGATTAAGGGAGAGGAAAATAGAGGGTGAGAAGGGCTGCAATGTGCAAGGCTTCTTGGGGATGCCAAGGGTGAATTCCCAGCTTCTGGGGCCAGTGCTGGTTTAAAACGGAGAAATGAAGTGGGGCTGGGCGTTGGAGAGGAGCCCTAATTATTGCCAACCTCATTAGACACCACTAATAGTTATAAACAGATAATTTGCAAGAAGATGAAAGAATCCAAATTTATGTTGCCAATACTAAATATTTAACTAATGGAAAATATAGGCTTTGAATTGGCTGTGAAAACATCAAATGATGAGTTAAATTTTAAATACTTTGTGCCCTGGAGATGATGTTTCCATCCCTGATTTTGCCAGATGGGGTGTGAGTCACAGCACAGGAAATAACACTGGATTTCGCATTATTTTGCTTGTACAAAGGATGTGAACCTTCTGAAACCAGTCACCCTGTAGATGAAATAAAAACCCAAAGGGAGGCAATTAGGATGACTGTGTTCCACGGAGCCAACCCCACACATCCAGCAAAAGCCGGGTCAGAGCTCTGTGGCAGGAAACCAGGGATGGTGAGCACAGCCACAAGCGGAAATGTTTTCTTCTCCCCACGCCAGGAGGCAGATGCCAGAAAGACTCGCCAGTGAGATTCATAACTGTGGAGACTTCAGCATGGGGAGAGGATGATCCGGCATGGCTGTGAAGCAGTCAGGTTTTACTTATTTGCCCTCCTACTTACTTCATCTTCTTTTGAAGCACATTTGCTAAATTAGATGGATTTAAAACTTTATAATAAAACATTGTGTCCTGGTCATTTGTGGGTTACATTCTCAGAACAGACAGCAGTTACAGATTATGAGTGCGTGGATAAAGAGTGTTAGCCATACAAGCTTATGAAATAACAGGGCACCGTGAGATGTTAAGGATAGCTAGGATAAGCATCATGTCTGAATACACATGCCAGGTATTTCAACCCCTTTCTCTTTGTCATCATTTTTCTTCTCTTTCCTCTTCATTGGTTCTCTCACTTCTGCTGAACACTCGAACAGATATCCCTTTCCCAGAAAAACATTATGCTTCTGCTCACTTTGTCTTGCATTTCTGCTCAGTTTCTCTAACTCTCAAACTTCTTAATACATTGCACATCACTCTGTCCAATTTTGCACCCTCTTAGTCTATCCTTCCTCTCTAAATGACATCTATGACACTTCTGCTCAACTAAGACCAGACTGTCAAACGTCAATAGTGACGTTACTGGCCAAACCCAACTCATTCTATTCTTTCATATTTTGGAGATGCAAATCCCAGAAATAGGGATGTGTTTCCCAAAGTAATTCACCTCATCTGCAGGACTTCTGTTTTACTGGTGTCCCTGATTTCATATTGTTTATTTTTCTCTCTCTCATATCCTTCTATCCATATCTCTCTGTCTTTCCTATCATGTGTCTATCCATATAGTGTATTACTTTGATCTCACTGAGGCTTCTTCCTCCTTCCACTTTCCCTGGTGGCTGTTCCCTAGCTCAGCTCTTCATGCTTAATCCAGGATGCCTCAGTAGTCTTTTGCTCCTGCCCATATCTTACTCTAAAATATAAAACACTGATGATCTATAGGCACATGATCTTACATATGTTATTAGTCCATTTTCATGCTGCTATAAAGAACTGCCCGAGACTGGGTAATTTATAAAGGAAAGAGGTTGAACTGTTTAATCACAGTTCAACATGGCTGGGGAGGCCTCGGGAAACTTACAATCATGGTGGAAAGTGAAAAGAAAGCAAGGCATCTTCTGCACAAGGTGGCAGGCAGGAGAAGGGACAAGCCAATGGGGAAAATCCCCTTATAAAACCATCAGCCCTACTCAGAACTCACTCATCAAGAACAGCAAGAAGGTAACTGCCACCATGATTCAATTACCTCCACCTGGTCTCTACCTTGAGATGTGGGGATTATGGGAATTACAATTCAAGATAAGAATTGAGTGCATACACGATACCTAACCATATCATTCTGCCCCTGACCCTTCCCAAATCTCATGTCCCTTTTGCATTTCAAAACCAATCATGCCTTCCCAACTGTCCCGCAAATTCTTAATTCATTCTAGCATTAATCAAAAAGTCCAACTCCAAAGTCGCATCTGAGACAAGTCCCTTCCGCCTATGAGCCTATAATATCAAAAGCAAGTTATTTACTTCCTAGATACAGTGGGGGTACGGCCTTAGATAAATACACCTGTTCCAAAAGAGAGACATTGGCCAAAAGAAAGAACTACAGGCCCCATGAAAGTCTGAAATCCAATAGGGCAGTAATTAACTCTTAAAGCTCTGAAATAATCTCCTTAACTCCATGTTTCATATCCAGGTCATGCTGATGCGAGAGGTGGACTCCCACAACCTTGTGCAGCTCCATCCCTTTGGCTTTGCATGGTACAGCCCCCCTCCTGGCTGCTTTCATGGCTGGCATTAAGTGTATGTGGCTTTTCCAGGCACACAGTGCAAGCTGTCCATAATCTATGATTCTGGGGTCTGGAGAATGGTGGCCCTCTTCTCACAGTTCTACTAGGTTACCAGTGGGGACTCTGTGTGGGAACTACAACCCCCCATATCCCTTCTGTACTTCCCTAGAAGAAGTGCTCCATGAGGGCTCAGCCCCTTCAACACATCTTTGCCCAGACATAGAGGCATTTCCCTACATCCTGTGAAATCTAGGCAGAGGGTTGTGTTCTGCACACCCACAGGACCACCACCACATGGAAACTGCCAAGGTGTGGGGTTTATACTCTCTGAAGCCATGGCCTGAGCTGTAACGTGGGCCCTTTTAGCCACAGCTGGAGCAGCCAGGACACAGGGCATCAAGTCATATAGAAAAAATGCTGAAGTTTAGATAAAACCATTGGAAAGAGTGTTTCTTACTTAGCTTTTCTGTTCAAGATGAATAAATGCTGCCTTAATACTAAAGAAGTTTATTTTTGAACAGATTTAAAGTTTTACTTTAAGTCACAAATGGTAATACCATTGCCAGGCGACAACAACACATGTGAGCATGCCTCATATTTGACATAAGAAGCATTTTAGAGCCTTTTGAGAGGAGACTTAAAGGACACTTTACTCAGAGAGGGGACCAGGAAAGCTCTGGCAGAGATAATGTGTCCCCACTTAGCAAGAGTGCTAAAATTAGCAATGAGAACAGGAACCCCACACAGCAGGAACAGTGTGTGCAATGTGCAGAGACAGAGGTTGCCTGACATGGAAACCACTGTCATGGGCAGCAGAGGGATACCCAGGAATGGCCATGGGAAGGAGGCAGGTATTCCTCATGTGCAGGAAGTGCATGCCTGGGTAAAGCCAAGTGCAATGGGTCCTCAGGGAGTGATGGGAAAGAAGAGAGAAGCAAGCAAGCACAAGGTAAAGTGAAACAGGAAGACGCACAACATTTAGCAAGCCCTTGGACTTCAACACCCCTGGGAAAAATCATAAAGAAGAACTGCTTTGATTTACTCACTCTTAAATGCTAAACATTTCTAAAGAGTATACCAACAATGCAAAAACATACACATGGAGACAAATCATAGCAAGCCTGGGGGTAATTTGTGGTGTATGACAAAAGTGGTATTTTAATGTAAAGAGAGTATTATTTAATTCTTTGTGTTGGCTTAGTAAATTATTTTTGTTAATTAATAGACTATTTTTTTTGGAGCAGCATTTTGTTTACAGCAAAATGAGCAGAAAGTGTGGTGTTTCCATACACACCTTCATGCCCAACCCCATTAGTAATATCTGGCCTTAGTGTGACATATTTGTTAAAATTAATGACCTTGAGTTTGGTGTGACTTTTTAATACAACACCAAAAATGCAGTTCAATAATTTAAAAAAAGGTAAGCTGCACATCATTAAAATGAAAACCATCTGCTCTGTGAAGACCTTTAAAAGAATAAGAAGATAAGAGAGAGTATTAGAAAATACGTCTTTCTTATAAAAAGCTGGTATTCAGATCCAAAATATATAAAGAACTCATAAAACTCAGGAAAAGAAAACAAAAAATCCAATGAAAATAGGGTTAAGATCTGAACAGACACCTCACCAAAGAAGATATACAAAAGGAAATTAAGCACGTTATTTTTAAAAGAGATGTCTTCACTTCACACCCTAGAGCTAGCAAATTGTAAATTGATAGAACCTTTTAAGGGAAAACATACAAATACATATATAAAAATGTCTTTGTTGTTAGTATACAATAAAAAAAGCTTTCTCAGACTTAGAAGATACAATAGAGCCAAGATTGGTAAGTCTTACTGCATAAAAACAAAAGGAATCTTTTTTCATCGGAGACCACAATAGTATTGTACTGCAGTATTTTTATAGTACATTGCACGTATTTTCTCTGACAGAGTTGAAGAAATATTTGCATTCCACAACTTCAAGGTAGAAAAGCCACATAGGTCCTAAAGCAGAGTTTATGTCTCCTGAAGTAAAAGTCCTTTTTGTGTAAGGAAATCCTTTCTAAGCCATTCTTGTCAAGTTTTTTATTTTTTATTTTTTGAGTCAAGGTGTCTCTCTGTCTCCAGGCTGGAGTGCAGTGGTGAGACTTCCGCTCACTGCAGCCTCTATCTCCCAAGCTTAAGAGATCCTGCCACCTCAGCTTCCCAAGTAGCTGGGACCACCTGCGCGTGCCACCACACCTGGCTAATTTTTGTAATTTTTGTAGAGATGGGATTTCATTATGCTGCCCAGACTGGTCACAAACTCCTGAGCTCAAGAGATCTGCCCTCCTCAGCCTTCTGAAGTGTGAGATTACAGGCGTGAGCCTCCTTTCCCAGCCCTTCTTGCCATATTTCTGACATTCTTTCTGTGCTTGTGAACCGAAGTCTTGTATTTTGGAACAAAACCAGATGTTTAATTAAAAAGTGCAATGCATATTCCTTTATATCAAACTTCTTCCATCTCAACCCCAAAGAGACAAGAGTGGGAGGGTGACAAGATGATAAATTAAAAAGCAAAAAGCCCAGACATCTCTAGAGATTCACAACCTCCGCATTTGTCCCCAAGCAGCACAGCTGTGTGATCCTCAAACAAGACTACACACAGAGGTCCTATAGATGGGAGCTCAGCAACCAGGGTTATCGACTTTTTATATAAGATCCAGTTATTTTTCTAATTTGACACATATCTCAATAATTCTGAGGCTTGGCACCTTCCTCCAGTATTATGAGCTAACAAGTGATATTCGGGTATTATTCTGTGCTGGGAGTAGGTGTGCTCAGTCCCGATGTGCTGACTTCTTTCTAAGCCTTTTGTTTTATAAAAGATGTTACTGGGCATCAAATTCAATTTTTGCAAAAGGTACACAGGATTCTGTGGTTAAGCAAAGCATCGATCTGTTTTGCACCTAACAAATCTCAACACAGATTTTGACCTAGCGCTGCCTTCTGCAAGGTGGTGCATATTATAGGTCTAGAACTTTACATATATTGTAATTGTATATCGTATGATATACACTAAATTGTCCATATTGATAATACAAAGTCACTATCAATTTTTGTAATGATTTTGCTTTTCTCTCAACTTGTATTTAAGACAAAATTCTTCCTAAAATATGTTTCTTCTAATGATTTTTTTGCAGACTATATTAAATATTGCCTTTAAATTCAAGAATGTCTCTGACTCATGGGAATGTAATTTAATAATGAGTATTACAGGTGAATAAAGGATGTTAAGATTGTCTCTAACGTCATCTTATTTTTGGAAAAGAAGTCAGTTTGTACACGAGGAGACACCTTTTAATACTTCACTGTGAGACCTAAATACACCTTTAAATATAGAGTAAAAATCAGCATATTCTTCCTTGATTTTAACTGTCCCTCTAAAACACCAAAACTTAGAGGATTATTTTGTTAAAAGCACCAATAAAACAAAACCCTGAAGGCTAAATAAAGACCCAAGCTATGGATTAAACCCAGGGTCTCAATTTATCATTAACAATTTTAAAAGGAGAGATAAATTATATTCATTCGTTTAAAAATAAGATCTTGTCCATTTTTTTACTGTAGCCTTTTCCTTGGTAGAAAAAAAAGTAACAATATAAATTAGAAATGTCCTTGTATTAATCAAAACTATTTATTAACATGAAATAATTAAAGGAGCGAAATCATGCAATGATTTGCATAAACATTCACTTCTAATGTTATTTATGAATTAAACAATTGAGAAGAATTTCTTCATTTCCCAGTTGAAGAAAATGAATGTTAAAAATATGCTATGCGAAACATTTCTTTTCCTCTATATCGAACTCCCCAAACTCTCTGTCTAAATTATCTAAACACTCCCTATGACCATGATGTAGAATGAAAAAACATTCTTTTCTCACATGCACATTCTGCTTCCAATTAGGTCAAAAATATCTTCAAGTTTTTGAAACTTTTTTTTTGGAATCATGCTAGCAAATCTCAACACAGATGTTCGCATAGTGCTGTCTTCTGCAAGGTGATGTATATTGTAGGTCTAGAAATTTACAGATACTGTAATGGTATACGGTATGATGATACACACTAAATTGTGCATACTAATAATACAAAGTGATTATGGATTTTTTTAATGTAATTTTCCTTTTCTCTCAAATCATATTTCTCAAAGCAGAAAGAGCCAATGGAATTATAAATTGAACTGAGAAAACAGACACTGGCTCTTCTCCCAGCTTTTGCCCTGGTCTCAGCTCCCAGCCCATCTCAATCATCTCAAAGCCTGAGTTAAAAAAGGCAGTAGGCTGTTCACATTCTTTTTTTTTAATTTTTATTGCATTATAGGTTTGGGGGTACATGTGCAGAACGAGCAAGATAGTTGCATAGGTACACACATGGCAGTGTGCTTTGCTGCTTTCCTCCCCTTCACCCACACTTGGTATTCATCCCCAGGCTATCCCCCCCAGCCCCCCCCCGCTGTCCCTCCCCCATTCCCCCCAACAGTCCCCAGTGTATAGTAGACCGCCTCTCTGTGTCCACGTGTTCTCATTTTTCTCACCCACCTATGAGTGAGTATATGCGGTATTTCTTTTTCTGTTCTTGTGTCAGTTTGCTGAGAATGATGTTCTCCAGATTCATCCATGTCCCTACAAAGGACACAAACTCATCATTTTTGATTGCTGCATAATATTCCATGGTGTATATGTGCCACATTTTCCCAGTCCAGTCTATCATCGTTGGGCATTTGGGTTGGTTCCAGGTCTTTGCTATTGTAAACAGTGCTGCAATGAACATTCGTGTGCATGTGTCCTTATAGTAGAACGATTTATAGTCCTTTGGATAGATACCCAGTAATGGGATTGCTGGGTCAAATGGAATTTCTATTTCTAGGTCCCTGAGGAATCGCCACACTGTCTTCCACAATGGTTGAACTAATTTACACTCCCACCAACAGTGTAAGAGTGTTCCTATTTCTCCACATCCTCTCCAGCATCTGCTGTCTCCAGATTTTTTAATGATCGCCATTCTAACTGGTGTGAGATGGTATCTCAATGTGGTTTTGATTTGCATCTCTCTAATGACCAATGACGATGAGCACTTTTTCATATGTTTGCTGGCCTCATGTATGTCTGCTTTCGTAAAGTTTCTGTTCATATCCTTTGCCCATTTTTGAATGGGCTTGTTTGTTTTTTTCCTGTAAATCTGTTTGAGTTCTTTGTAAATTCTGGATATCAGCCCTTTGTCAGATGCGTAAACTGCAAAGATTTTTTCCCATTCTGATGGTTGTCGATTCACTCTAGTGACTGTTTGTTTTGCCGTGCAGAAGCTGTGGAGTTTGATTAGGTCCCATTTGTCTATTTTGGCTTTTGTTGCCAATGCTTTTGGTGTTTTGTTCATGAAGTCCTTGCCTACTCCTATGTCCTGAATGGTTTTGCCTAGATTTTCTTCTAGGGTTTTTATGGTGTCAGGTCTTACGTTTAAGTCTTTAATCCATCTGGAGTTAATTTTAGGCAGTCCCCCATTTACCGTTACATGTTTTCCTTGGCTTTGCTAGCGTTAGCTTTGACCTTCATCTTCCTAGTATTTCCTGGGAGGCTGAAACCTACTAAGGAAAGTTTTCTCTGTTTACCCATAAAGGTGTGAGTTCTGCCATTTTGTGTACTCCAGGTTAAATATCATTTTTTTTGCCTTCTACAATAACTACAAATCACCAGCAACCTTCAAAAGATTCTCTGATATTCCAAAGAAATGCAAATACAAAATCTGAAGTTTGAGCAAATACAAAGCTAGTATTTTGACTGGTTCTCTAAAACAAAAGGAAAAACAAAATAAACTTGTGTCTGAATTAATAAAATTACCTAATTATCAACTGATAAATATACAATGCATATTACATATAGTTAAAGAAATGTTTACGTCAAGAGTTTCATAATTGCATTTATTGATACAACCATTCAACAAAGATCGACTGAATATGAAATGATAAGTACTGAGGAAAATAAAAGAAATGGGTATGTGAAATGGATGTAATGATACAAGGTAGGTGGTGAAGGATCAACTCAGCAGGCCCAGGCTGCCCAAGCCCTGCACACTCAAAAGAAAGGCCTGTTTCATGAGGACGGCCCCTGCCTGGCTCCTGGGACATGACCTCTCAGTCACTGCAATATTCTGCCCTATGAGAGCAGCACTATGCCTACTCAACTAATTCCCAGTGAAACCCTAGACATAAAGGCTTGTGTGAGCCTCCTTGGAAGCTACACTTTGTGGGTGTTGTCTCACTGCATTGCTGAAAGAATCAGGTGCTGTCTGTAAGTTTTCACTGGGAGATGGTAACTGGAAGCTTGTACCTCATTTCTCTTGGGCTTGCCTTATGCACCTTTTCCCTCTGCTGATTTTAATCTATATCTTTTAAGTGCTGCAAACCATAATCACGAACATATGGATTTTTCAAGTCCTGTGAGTCCTTCTAGGAAATCGTGGAGCCTGGGGGTTGCCTTGGGGAAGCCTGACACACATGAATGTGCATAAGGATGGGCAGAGACACAAAAGCAGAGATAGTTCCAAGAGATTGAGGGACGATGTCAGATGGTATGTTCTGAATCTTGAAGAGGAAAAGAACAGTACTTTCATCACGAGTATCTACTAATATGAGATACAGTGCATTGTGATTTTATATAAATTATTTCATTTAATATTCCTAAGTGTTTTTTTTTTTTTTTTTTACCTGGGAATTATTTTCTATCTCTGTTTTACTAACAATTAGGTTTACATTTAGGGTTAATCTAACAAGATTCACACATAGATTAAAGAAATGGATTCAAGGTTACAAGCAATGTCTGTTAGACTCCAAGGTTTGTGTTTCTTCACAGTTCTACAGGCCCAGGGGGCATTATTCCATGTGATCTGTTGAAGAAATTGTAAATATCTGGGAGAGGGTACAGAATAGAGAGGGAGGAAAGGATGTTGCCGGACAAAAGAAAAAAGCATGCTTATCAAATTTTGAAATTTACTTTGTAGGAGACATAGGCATATTGGGTAAGAAGCAAGAGAAAGTTTAGCTGTTGTTTTGTTTTTGCCTCTAAGAAGCTTCTAAACTAAGAATGAGAGTGAAAGATAAAACAGACATACAAGTATTATAGTATTATGTATTTGAGGATAAGATACTTATGATATATAACAAAAGCAATGTTACAGAGGTTCAAAATGAGGACAGGTGTTTGTGGAGAGCAGACAGCTTCCATAGATTAAAGAGTATTCAGTACAGAACAGAAAATGCATGAATCATATTTACATTAGCAGGGAAAAAGAAGAAAAAAAGGCATTCCAAAAAAGCAGATCCAGTTGTTAGTACCTGACATCAATCCAGAAACTGTGTTTGTTGCCTGATATAATGATAAGGAAGGCTCAGATTCTTGCCCTTGGGAAGTTTGTAATCTAGTTTTTAAAAATTGATGTGTAAACAAATCATTTCAGTAACAGATCATTGAAAGAAAAGAGCTAGGGATGAAGGGCTATACACTTTGCAACAGAAAACCTACTAATTCAATGTAGAAGAATAAGAATGTCTTTCCAGGTTCCAATCCACCTGCCTGACATCAAAACGTGTTCACAACCAGGCAGGTGGGTGAGATTTCCAAATCTACCACTTCCCAAGCTATGTTACCTTAGGCAACTTAGATAAGTTCCATGAGTGTCTATTTTTCTCATATGTAAACTAGGAATGCTTTCATTTACCAACTCACATACAAATACTGTCATAGTACAGTGAGTGATATGCAAAAGACACTCAATACAAGTTTGCTATTCCTATTAATACACATGAAGATGAACGAAATGTAAATGAGACATATGGGAGTGTGGAATAGATGGAATGCATTTTAGAAGGGGGAAGCATCAAAGTCACACTGAAATGTCAAAACTAGGGAGCTGGGAGAATGTATTAGACTGTGAGTTCTAAATTCTCGTATGACTTTTACTTTGAATTTTTGTGTTTAGAGAAATCATGCCATTGTTTAAATAAATGCAATATGATTTTTTAGACCATTTTGTTGAGGCGTGCTCAATGTAAAAAGCAGTATATATTTAATGTATGTAACTTGATGACAGTCCAAGTAAATAAAATACAAGAATTATTTAATCTGCTCTTTCTTCTGTAGTCATTATAAGATAGTCTTTTATTTTTCACTGTTGTTGATCCTACAGGTCACACTTTGCCTTATTAACTTTACATTTTGGTATATAAATTTTAACATTTATATTTTTAATTATAGCATAAAAATCACCAAGTCTGCTTTATGATTTTTTAATGATTTCTAGCTTCTATTATTAAAATTACATGAAACTTTGGTATGGTCACAGATGTTTAATGTGTGTATATATATGTATTTTTTTTTTTTTTGAGACAGAGTTTTGCTCTTGTTACCCAGGCTGGAGTGCAATGGCGCAATCTCAGCTCACCGCAACCTCCGCCTCCTGGGTTCAGGAATTCTCCTGCCTCAGCCTCCTGAGTAGCTGGGATTACAGGCACGCGCCACCATGCCCAGCTAATTTTTTGTATTTTTAGTAGAGACGAGGTTTCACCATGTTGACCAAGATGGTCTTGATCTCTTGACCTCATGATCCACCCGCCTCGGCCTCCCAAAGTGCTGGGATTACAGGCGTGAGCCACCGCACCCAGCCAGATTTCTTTTTTTAATATAAAAGGAAATGCTGTGTGACCCCTTGGTTTATTAAATATTTCCTTCTTTGGTTTATTAAATGTTTTCATGTTTTAATATATACTATGAATCAAATTATATATATGTCTCTGTTTACTTTTTTGGTTTAACATTCTTTATAAATCTTAAAGCTTATACACTATTTTTTTTCAGCCTCCTAATTTAAGCACTTGTTTTACATATCTTAGCACCCGTCTGGGCCTCTGTGCTCTTGGGAAACCTCTATTACACAAGAATCTGATGAGCAAAGCAGTTTGGAGATCTATCAGACTGCTGTCTTCACTGGTATATCCAACGTACTAATGCATTCCTTATGTAATGAGCTTCATTTTCACCAACCAGAACTTGGAATGGAATCCTACTCCATACTGGCAACGATTCTATGGCTGTCGATGAGATGAGGCATTGGGGAGTGTGTTTGTCAGATGGGGCTGTCATAATAAAATACCTAACAGTAGGTCATTTATACACAACAGAAAATGCTTTCCCCACAATTCTGAAATCTGAGAAGTCAACGATTAAGTTGCTAGTAGGTTTTTAATCTGGTGAGATCCTGTTCCTCATAGATGGCACGTTTTAGTTGTGTCCTCAGATGGTGAAATGGGTAGGTTTCCTCAAGCCTGTTTTAAAAAGGGCACTATTCCCATTAATCAGGGCTCCACCTTCATGACTGTATTAGTCTGTTTTACACTATTGATAAAGACATACCTGAAACTGGGAAGTGTACAAAAGAAAGTGGTTTGTTGGACTTATAGTTCCACATGGCTGGGCTGGCTTCAAAATCATAGCAAAATGTGAAAGTCATGTCTCACATGGCGGCAGACAAGAGAAGGGCTGTGTAGGGAAACTCCTGTTTTTAAAACCATCAGATCTCATGAGTTTACTGTTCTCATTCACTATCATGAGAATAGTGCAGGAAAGACCTGCCCCCATAATTCAACCACCTCCCACCAGGTCCCTCCCAGGATACGTGGAAATTATGGGTGTTATAATTGTCAAGATGAGATTTGGGTGAGATACTGCCAAACCGTATCAATGACCTAGTCACCTCTCAAAAGGTCTCACCACTTAATACTATTGCATCTGTGATTAGTTTCAAAATAGGAATTTTGGAAGGGGACACACACATTCAAAGTATAGCAGGGAGCAAGTTCAGTAATGATACGGATAAGGTAATAAGGGCAAGAATGTTTGAGGTGGAAATCAGGGCTGCAGGAAACAGAAGAGCCACTCAAATGCAGGTCTCAGGAGTAACTAATCTGGGGAGAATATTTGCCAAGGAGCTCAGAAGCAGAGTCTAGAGCAAATGGGTCAAGGCACTGCCTGCTTCCAGGTAGGCTAACAACTGCCTAACCCTGTGGCCAAGAACATATGGAAATCTCAAAAAAAATCTTCAAATTTTTAGTTGTTTCATCCATTCAACTTCAGGCAGCAGCAGGGGTTGAGAGAGTTTATTTGATAATTCAGAAGCACATTTCTTCTGAAATAAGTAAAAGAAATTAGGCTAATCTGGAAAGGAGATCTGAGCTGTAGAAAATGTCTTTGTATTCTAAGAGTCCAGGGAATTTCTTGTAAAGTGCTGTTTCTGATTTTGTTTACTTTCTGGGTGTTGTCTCGGTTTTCTACCTATTCTGGTGTGTATGGTCAATGTGTAACAGGGGTGCAGGTGTGGAAATCTGCTTCTTGGTTCTTTCAAATTTCTCTATAACTTTATTTATTTTGGGTTTTTCATTTACTTATGTCCATTTTATATTGCACTTAACTGGGAACGATGCATAGTAATTTCTTAGAGATTTTATTTCCCCACCAAACTTTACTTATTTGACCACTTTTTTTTCCTAAGGATTTTTTTTTTATTTGTTAATTCAATATATTCTTTAAATGTATATACGAAGCTGGGCCCAGTGGCTCACGCCTGTAATCCCAGCACTTTGGGAGGCTGAGGTGGGTGAATCACGAGGTCAAGAGATCCAGACGATCCTTGTCAACATGGTGAAACCCCGTCTCTACGAAAAATACAAAAAATTAGCTGGGCACGGTGGCGTGTGCCTGTAATCCCAGCTACTCAGGAGGCTGAGGCAGGAGAATTGCCTGAACCCAGGAGGCGGAGGTTGCGGTGAGCCGAGATCGCGCCATTGCACTCCAGCCTGGGTAACAAGAGTGAAACTCCGTCAAAAAAAAAAAAAATGTATACGTGAATTCTTGATAGATATTTTAACATATGTTGGTGGCCATCTGAATTTTCTGAGCAGATTACATAATTTCATGGTGATGTAGAAGTAATTGAATCCTGGTGACATTTCTATTACAAGGAGAGCTGATAAAGATCACACTAATATCTGTATAATTTTGGCACCTAGATAGATATATGCTTTCATTACTAAGAGACTAAGGTTAAAAACATTTCACCATAATTTTCTTAATTTGAATTAACCTTGATTTAATGGTTAAAAAACTGTTCCCCAGAATAACCACTACTACTCCACATTCTTCCATTTCTATGTAAAATATATTAAAATTTTCATGATCTACCCATAAAGGGATGGCAGCACATTCAATTCTACTTGCTGTTTTGAGTGTTGCTGTAAAATCAAACTCTGAAATTCATAATAAAAATTTCATTACCCTCTTCTAATATTTTATGATTAATAAAAATAAAGTAGCAATTAAGAAATTTATTAATGTTGCATTTAGTAGGGGAAATAGTCACATGAGAAGCAAATAAGAACATTAAAATATCAAATACTTTAAACTAACAGTACAATTCCTATACGATTTAGAATCAATATTCAAGAAGAATTAGAATCAGCAACTGTCTGGCAAGAAGAGTCAGAGGCCTGTTCTGTACCTCTGGTTTTCTACCATGGAAGGATACTTGATTATTGCAAATAAAAAACAAATTTCTTATGTATTTTACAATTCACAGAAGAAAACTGTAATGGTTATTGTTTTAATTTAATTCAACCCTAACTCATTAAAATTTACCCGTCGTTACCCAAAGAAAATAGAGGCCACTAGGCCAAAAAGTTTGATTCCATTCAACTAGTATTTGTAGGTACAAAGATGAATACATAACCACTCTCATAAACCTTTACAGCTGGAGGAGAAAGAGACAGCAACACTCATCTGTCTGCATGGGAAAATGAAAGGAATGCTGACCCTGCACTGCTGGTTAACAGGGGTTAATCCACTGAAACTGTGTGCGTTTCCTCTTTTAAAACCAGCCATGATAAAAAATATGAAAATACAATTAAATAAAACATAGATTGATTTCTATTTTCAACAGTATAGCTCACCAGACATATTTTTAAAGCTTCAGATACAAAATACGTAGCTTCTGGTTAAAATTATTATGTAACAAACACTGTCATATGTTTTAATGAATAACAACTTCTGGAAGAGTAAGAGAGGAATCAAATATGCAAACAAATAGTTATAATAATGGGTGATTTAAGATTGGGAGTATGAGAAAAATACTTCAGCAACAAAGAAGAGAGAAAATCCTAGTATTGAAAGAAGATAATTATTTTATAGGTGTATTTGCATGGTGTTGAGTCAAAGTACACAGGTAACACCTGCACAATTACCTATTAAAATGAATATGTTTATGATTATCTAGTAAAAATACAACAGCATGATTATAGTTAGTTTGTCTTGCTGAATTTTGAGAAAACTTTCTCAATAAACTTTTTGCCATAAAATATGAACCTTAATTTCTTCCAAAATTACTGAGGTCTTAATTTTACAAACATACTCAGTTTTCTAAAATGTGTTTTAAAATTCTACTCCATATTTAAAAATCACGGTCATGAAAAAAGGTGTCATAAATTCCTCCTATTCAACAAGATATTCTGTTTTAGAGCAATGTATTATTTTTCAATCAAAGCTACATATAAAGTCTTAAAATATCACCTTTGAGGGAGAGATCAAAGATGTTATTATTTACACATGATACTTCTCATACATGAGGCTTCTAATAGATGATGCCTCAAGTCTTGTTATTTTAACAGTTATAGATAAGAGACATGATTTCTATATGCCCAATTATGATAACAGAAAAAAACACAAGTGTCTACCGTGTGGTCATAAAGCACATTTGGCCCTAAGTGTCCATGGGGATTGATTGCAGAAACTCCCTTAGTACTGACATTTGTGGATGCTCGACTACCTTACATAAAATGGTGTCATATTTACACACAATCTAGGCACATCCTCCTGTACACTTCAAATCATCTCCAGATTACTTATAATACCAAATACAATGTAAATGTTATGTAAATAGCTGACACACGGTATGTTTTTAAGTTTTTTGATGTTTTAATATTTTCCATCTGTGATTGGTTGAATCTGTGGATGTGGAACCTGTAAATACAATGAGTCAACTGCATATCTTTTTAATCAAGGTAAGTTTATGACATTCCTCTTAGGGAGTAAATATTTATAATTGGATCTCATAGTTAATTGTCAAAAATAATTTTTTTAAATGCTAGAATAATAAAATCTTGTCTGGAAAGTCTAATGGTCCCTAACTATTTATTTGTATATCGTTGTTCTTAAACTACTTATTTTTAAATTTATTTTGTTCCTTATTTGACACTTTATTTAGGTAGCATAGATAGGTTCCAAACATTCAAAGCTTTAGAACACTTATCCTCAAAAGTTCATGTTTGAAAGGAAAACAAAACTTTCATTTATGTCTCAGGCAGAACATAAGTCTCATCTATGAATGCAGATAGTAGAGCAAAAGTCTATTCAGCTACAGGCAGTCAGACACATTTGTTCATACGATATGCTGTAAATTCAGGGAAGTCAGGAGGCTTTCTTTGCATTGTTCACTTTTCATTATTCACATTGATCCACTGCCAATAAAGTCAAAGGTTAACTTAGGTCAATGTTTCACTTTCTGAAAGCTGTCCTTCAGAAACATTCACACACATGCATATACATGCATGTAAAAAATGTGTAAAACTGAGGGAGCTAGAAGAACCTCAGTGCCCCTCAATAGTCAATGTTTAAATGAATTTTTTACATACATCCTATGCTATATGATGAAGACATGAAAAAAACATTAACGTAATTCCGTTTGAACTGATGCAGAGGGGTACCCAAGAAATGTTTTGGAGTCAGAAAATGATTTTCACTCCATTCAGCAGATACTGTTCTGCCCTGCTCCCTCCCCCAATGGTTTGTACTGATTGACATACCAAATTCTACCCAAATAGTTCTTCTTACCCTCCCCACATCCAAGGGGGAAGAAAAGTGTGACTCTCTCTAGCCACCTGGTTTCATTGGCTGTTGGCTCTAGTGATGACCATGGGGCCCTACACTATCCCTGCACCTGCTCCCTATGTCTTATTTTTCCCTGTCTATGAACAAGGAGTGTTAGAAATAAGGGCGTGCTCTCCCTGCAGTCACCCAGTGAGACCCTTCTAGCTCCCTCCCTACCCTTTAGGACAGACAATTTATACCCCTTTCTTTTCTCAAGTGTTGCTCCTTGGGGCACGCTCTATTGGCCACTTTTCTCAATAAGAATATTCAGAACTGAACAAAGTACTTTTGTTTTCCTGAAATTAAGGGACAGTACAGGATAATAAGAGCATATAAGTTATAGTAACACAAATCCCTAACATTGTCCATGGAACAAAGGCCAAATTTCCCTTTTCAAGGATATAAACTGCAATGTTACAGCCAAATACGAAACAAAATACTTTTGATGTTGTGCAAACACAAGACAGAATGTTAATTCTATTTTATTCTATCATCCAGAAACTGTACTTTCAAGAACCGTGTTAGTGTTTAGCTCCCGCTTCACACTACTCTTGGAATCCGCTGGACTTGGATGTCATTTGTCCACAAATTGCTGCCAACGTCTGATCTTTCTCATATTGATACTTGTGTTGTTTACTAGAACTAACAATTAACAAAACATGCTAGATTATTTGAGAGAGAAATGTAATAATGTTCTCAACTTACTTTAAAATGGGTTAGAGAAAATATATATACATACAGAGAGCAAGAGATAAAATGTAGCAGAATATTAAATGCAGGTGTTTTTTTGTTATTCAGTCAATTTATCTGTAGGCTTGAGATTTTTCATAGTAAGTTGTTGGGAACAAGAGATGTAACAGGGATGCGTGGCACTATCTAAGTACATACATGGGTAGAGACAGATCCTACCATGGAAGTCCTTTTGTTAACAGAAAGTAGACATTTTTGCAGTCGAATGAATCATGTCTGTGCCTATATTATTCTCTATACTTGCAAGTAGAAAACATATTCTCTAAGAAGTTATTAGGCAAATATTGATCATATGCTTTCCTTCTTCCAGGGCCCCTAATTTCATACAAGTTTGAACGCTTTCTGGTTTATTTAATGAGGCTGTCACATTTTCCTGAAACAGAGCACATCATCTGCTAACTGTCATGTGAACAGCAGGGTACAATAGCTAAACTTGCTATGACCCAGGAAAACAGAACAAGAGGTTCTCATTTGAGAACCAAGAGGGGCACTCACATTTGAGAGAAGAGGCCAGAAGAGCTGAAATGTGAAAGGGAAACAAGGCTACAGGTCCCATCATTTGAAGGTTTTTTTTTTCATCTGAACACTGTATTCAAACTCAGCTATCATTCACTGAACACACATGGAAAGCATTCTTCGGTTCCGTGTAGAGCATTTTGTATTCTTACACCCAGGTACTCAACGAAACCCTTTTGATAGGGTCCAAACACAAGATAGAACATTACGTGCATTTCATACCATCTTCTACAAGATGAACTTTTAAGGCTTATGTTAGTTTTTAATGCCTGCTCTACTACTCTTGGAATCAATTTGTCCACAAATTCCTGCCAAGTCTGAGCTTTCTCAGATTGCTACTTGTTCTGTGTACAAGAACTAATGATGAAAAAAAAATGTACTGGATTATTTGAGGGAGACATGTATTAAATGAATTAAATGAGGGAGGATGGTAATTACTATAAAGCGATAAAGTGCCTGATGTTTTCAGGTTGTTGACCAAGTTGGAGATTTCTTAGAATAATAAGAATTCACACTTCAAATCAATGATTTAAAGATACTCAAAGAGCCAAGAATTGAACTAATAAAAATAAGCACAATTACAATCTAATTTTATGATAGAAACCTCTAAGGAAATTCTCAGGGAATTCTTGTTTCTTTTAGTCAATAAAATAAACACAATTAAATCAGTAAAAATTATTTCCTCATATAAAGTATTTATTGAGGGTTGTTCAACCAACACTATGTAGGAAGCCAAAAGTAGAGCTACACATACCCAAAGACAGCCTAAAGCTGCTCAGATATAATTCCCCCCACCCCTTTTGTTTAACCATTGACACAGGAGAGGTATAAATAAATAGGAAAAATATGAAAAAAAAAGTCCCAAAACCTATAAATCACTGAACAGAATGTTTCTGAAGACAGATTCATTGAGAAGAGATTTAAGGTATATAAACATCTATATTCTTTTTGAGAAATGTATCAGTACTTGGATGACAGATTTAGATCTTGAAAACATAGATATTTGAAAAGTATAATATTTTAGAATTCATGCAATTCCTTTTGAGGAAGGCACCTTTGGATTACGAAGAGTGTCCTGCCCTTGTAGGCAGCTGAATTCTTAAGTCTAATCTCATGTTTCATGCACATAAATAACCTGGCTCATCAAATCCACTCATCAAAGGCAGTGATTGTAAAATAAAATATTCCAAACTAGCACACAATGTGCTATAAAGACTTATGATACAGAAGTTTAGGAGTTCTGATTTCCCTTACCAAATGTCTGACTATATCCTTAACCATCTGAGCATATTTTGTTCCTCATGTGTAATATAAAGAAAACTAAATTAGATTAAAGCTATTTTGGCTGCAAATGACTATAATACTGCCTTTAAAAGCAGTTGTTATTAAATCAAATTATGTTAATATATTGTATGCAAGTTGTTCATGCTAAGAGTAAGAACTCTACTACTTAGACATCTGAACAGCATCAAGCCATCTAAAACATTTAGCATAATCTTTTTTAGAGAAGTGAATAAAGTTCAGATACTCTTTGACCATTTTATTAATTCCGTTTATAAATACACCTCACTTGCAACATGTGGAGTTACAAATTTTTGCATTCAGTATCATCCGGTTATGATTATAGATTTATATGGGAAACCTTAATGGACTCACCTGGTAGAAACTGTCTGGCAGCAGAGATAACCACAGAGACCCTCTGCTGGGTCAATTAATACAAGTGTGCTTCTAATGAGCCAAGAGGTATTTAGAAGCTCAGGGATCAATTAATTTGTAAGTCAATAAACAATTTAGGTAACTAGAGAATTAAAATGGACAATACTTTTTTTTTAAAGAATACTAATCATATTAATGTGAACTTAAAAAGCATTTTCATGAAATGCTTGAAGCTCTCACTAATGGCATTCCCAGTCAGGGAAACTGAGTCAATAAAAAATCTAGTGAAATAAAGCTCATCTTTGTCTTCTATTTCAATTTCTGAAAAATAAAAATATGTATAGTTTAATTTTCAATAACCTACTGTGAACTGAGACCTCAAGAAGTCCCATAGTTTGACAACCAGGACCTAGAATTAAGGTCTTCTGCATCAACCTGACTTTACTACCTGTTTCACAAATATTTGCTCAGGAAGATAAAGTTGTAAGCCAGTAAATAACTTCATGGTTGGCTTCAGGAGCTTTTCCCAAACCAACAGACTGCTCAAACAGCACCCTCTCAGCAAACTGTTCTTTTATTGAACAAATGTTTATCAATATTTGCTTCACGACCCTCACCTCTAGGGGTCCACTAATCCAAAAATCACAAAATCAGGAACTCGTGCCAATCCTACTAAGGTCCCTATAGGGAAAGGTTTGTCTTAAATAACTGGAGTCCAGACCTCAAAAAGCCCACACATATCCATTCCTAGGCCCTCCTTTCTGAAAAATTACTGAAAGTCATCTTCTTGTGATCTTCCTTACTGGAAGCAATAAACTGAGCTTTGCTTGATCAACAGGTTACTCTATCTAGGTGGCTGATCAAGACAACCTTCATATCTCCTCCATGTGACTAAACTTTAGACAAATTTCATGATTCTAGAACCCTGGTTTTATTTTTTAAAAATAATTTTTTAAAGAACATTTATTTTAGGATTAATGTAGGGTAGAAAGCTTTAGAAACTAATTTTTTTTCCTGTGCCTTGAAGAAGTATGTCTTCTTCCAACTGGTTGCCAGTTTTTCAACCCAAAAATGTCTTTCTCAAGAAGCTACAAGGCATTCCTTTGAAAGGTAATCATCAAGGAAGATAGAACTTCTGTTTCCCAGTCCTCATAGTAGGGTAAAAGTCTAACTTCAGCAGGTGCCTTGCTTCAAAGCATAAATGCCTCCTGTCACAGAAAGCACAGAAAGTGTATCTTTCCTCTGGACAAGGTCAGTTAGCATTAGCACACTGCGATAATCCACCATCCTGCTCCCTGCTGTCAGCATTTGAAACTCTCCAGCTCTTTGTCTTGGCAGAGTTGAGCTGCTGTTGGGTTTAGTCTCTCTCTATAAAGCAATTCTTGCTGTATAACTTTTCTGGTGCGATTTTTGCTTCATCATGATCCTTTCAGGGAGTTGGCAGTCAACACTCATTTTCTCACATAAGAAATGTACATTTTTGATGTGCATAGAGAGCATTTGCAAAACTGAAAATACTTGTTGAAATGAATGTTAAGATTCCTAAATGCAATTTTTACTTCTAGTTGGACCTTATCTTTTTCTTAGAGAATTCAACAAAATCTAATTATGTAATGTGGTTAGTTAACATTTTTAAATGATTCAAAACCAAAGAACCTATAAAATAAAATTTACAAATAAAATATAACACATCAAACAAGAAAAACAAATTGTTGTGAGACTATAGGTAAT
Organism: Saguinus oedipus; assembly: GCA_031835075.1. Lineage (NCBI taxonomy): Eukaryota > Metazoa > Chordata > Mammalia > Primates > Cebidae > Saguinus > Saguinus oedipus. The sequence continues at coordinate 7,046,337 of CM063169.1, read as the reverse complement.
AATGTCTGCCATTATGTGTTGACTATAAATAACAGAGGCTATTCTTTGTATTAATTTAATATTTACAAAAACACTACGAGGTTGGTGAATTACTATTTTCATAGTACAGATTTTTCTGAAAGTCAAAATCAAAACAAAGGGAACACAGACCTTGCCCAATGTCACCTAAAAGAGTTCAGCAAAGAGTCTGATCTTTCATTCTGCGTTTACACCACTATGCTCTACTTACTCCTTGTTATGGGTAAAGGCTTATATTTGTTTTTATATTTTTAAAATTGTTTTTGCATAACTAGAAAATTAAAGAAGCTCAGCCTTTTTTGATTTTCACTAAAACCTGAGATTTGTGCCATTTGAACACAAAAAAAGTCAGTATTAGAGTTGTATTGTGTTAAAAATACATATTTGAGAAATGTGTGGAATGTTTAGAAAGAAATGTGCTTGTTCCAGATCCTAAAATAAAATAATTTGACTTTGCATGAAAGCAACAGTTCAAAAGTATCTTCAGAGTTTCATCATGCAGAGCACCTGGCAAACCAGGAGAATTAAAAATTCTTCACATCAAAGTTGCTTTTTAATTCAAATATGTGCTGAGTGCCAAAGGAAGGACTTACACTGTCAGTACCAACCTTCCTTAGAAGATGCCCTGAAAGTCAGTCCATTAAACCAGATGAGAGGCAGCTGCTGCACATCCTCATCCCATTTTCCTCTCTCCCTACCCAGACCCAAGAGTTTTTCAGTTTTTCCTGGATATTGGAAATATCTGCACTGGCAGTGCAAAACCTTTAAGAGAGCTATCAGGATCTGACTTCTGTGAATTTTGATACTCCTGGCACCATAAATATTAGCCTCTTATGATAATTTTGCTCCATCATATCTCTTTTACTTTTATAATCATGTTAAAAATGCCAATATTATATTCATCTCCTATATTTTAAAATATTTTTATTACTTTTACATATCAAAGAATACTGATTCTCATTCTGCTCTAACTCCTCCATACTTTTTTCTTAGAAATAATCATTTATTGGTATAGAAATAACTTTAAAAAATTCATTAAAGTTCTGGTGAACACATGCAGAATGCGCAGGATTGTTACATAGGTATACAAGTGCCATGGTGGTTTGCTGCAGCCATCACCCTGTCATCTACATCAGGTGTTTCTCTTAATGCTACCACTCCCCTAGCCCGCCACCTCCTGACAGGCCTCAGTATGTGATGTTCCTCTCCTTGTGTTCATGTGTTCTCATTGTTCAACACAACCTTATGAGTGAGAACATGCATTTGGTTTTCTGTTCTTGTTTCAGTTTGCTGAGAATGATGGTCCTCCACGCTAACTTTTTAAATAGATACATTTGCTGCTGGCACATAACCTATATGTATTCACTTTCATTATTGTGACTTTTGTCCTTTAGCAATCAGAATGATTACACAGTTAATTTCCAAGCAATTAAAGTACTAGATGAAAATTTTAAGTGAGATTTGTTCTGGGAAAAAAAAATGGAAGTAGGAGGAGCTAATGCTTTTTGTCAAATTATATACACAACTAATTAATATCTAGACTTTCAAGGAAGATATTATACTCCTATAGTCTTAGCCTATTGTAAAATATTTGAGACCCATGCAATGTAACAGTAATATATTAGAAATTTGCCTATAACTTAAAAAAATTGAAGTAGATTATTTTTCAAGAACTCAAAAGGAAATCTATATAGAAGGAATGGCTTAAGTCATACACAGTTATTTCCATTCAGTTTGTCTCTCTGTAACTTTTACTTTTATGAAAAGTGGTTGCAATACCAAGAATGAGATTGGCACTCAGGAAGATGGGTCATTTAAATAATTTCTGGCTTGATATAGGGAAGGGAAAAATATGCTTCAAATGATCAAATTTCAAAAAGAACCTAAAACGCTAATCAGTAGAGGGGATCACTTCACTTATGATTTGAAGACAAAAAATTTAAAGCCAAATTTAGTAACTTAAAGTTTAATTAATAATAATAATAATATACATGTGTATGTTTTCAATAAAATTAAAATATTTAAATTATATTTTAAATACAGCTAACATTTTAAACAACATTTCTGCTAGTATGAAACCCATTTTATAGTTGAGGACACTGAGGCCCAGTAAGGTCAAGCAAATGTACCAAGAACACACCACTAATGAATAGAGAAGCTGAATTTTGAAACTCTCCACAGTGACTTCAGAGACCCCTTTTAATAATAAAACAGGGAGTGCCTTTCAGGTGGTTAAGCTTACTCATTAGCTTAGTCACTAACTTATTCATTTATTAAGTCATTCATTATCTCAATAATTCTAGCACATCCGCCTTGCAGAATATTAACTCAAACTGATTCTTCAGTAAAATTCCAAATTGTCATGGATCTTTCAAGACTCTAGCAGGGGGTCCGATCTTTTGGCTTCCCTGGGATACACTGAAAGAAGAATTGTCTTGGGCCACACATAAAATACACTAACACTAACAATAGCGGATAAGTTAAAAACAAAATCACACACAAAAATATCTCATCGTGTTTTAGAACAAATTTGTGTGGGGCCTCATTCAAATCTGTCCTGGGTGACACGCGGTCCACAGACCAAGGGCTGGACAAGCTTACTATAGAACATTTAAATCTGTATATACTAAAGAGCTTTTATTTTTTATTCTGGTCTAAAAGGAAACAATGTAGAACATGTATAGAGATTGTATAAGGAAAGTCTAAAGTCTGAATGAAGCAAAAATCTTTGCTAAAAATAGTATTTCCACTAAATCTCTAATTTTAAACAAAATACACTGATGACAGCTTTCTCATATCCTTTGGCTAATACTTCTATGTATTACCCTTAAAAATATTCCTTAATTTACTTAAAAGTAAAACAAACAGGGTTGAAAAAAGTTTTGATGGTTTGATACTAAAATAACCCTGGACTTTATTGAAGAAGATAAAGATTTAAATATGTTAGTCCTTTTGACCATCTGAAGAGGTTTTGAGGCAGCCCTGGCTTTTTGACGCTGAAGATTTTCTCTTTTACTAATTACTTTTAAACTGATTTGACAAACATATTACCACTGGATTGATTGCTAAGAGCTTAATTAGTGCAATTAAAGAGTAGTTCTATTATAATGTCATTGAGATCAAGATGAGGACGCTGAAAGATTACATATCATGAATTACTTCCCTGAGACTGAAAACTACCCATCCCTAAAATGCCTAATAAATGACATACTATCTTGAAACAGTTTGCTAACAATACATCTTGTTAAAAGAATACATCTCGTTACAATAATACATCTCAAGTGATTTAGTAGTCTAAAATTCTTTCCTATGGCCTTTTCAAACTTAAATTTAAAAAAGTTATTTTCTTTGCCATTAAAAATAAGTTATTACAATATAAAAGCAATTAAACAAAAACTAATTTTTACTACTCTCCAAAGCATGTAAACAAGTACTGAACTTGACTTTTTATAGCTGAGTTTATAATTCAGTTAAAAATATTAGGCAAAAATATATATATTAAGCACCTACTAGATGAAAGGTACTGATCTCAGAGGACAAAGGATGAAAAGACACAGTGCCTTCTGCCCTAGAATCTCCCTCTGAAGCAGTGTAAGTGAAAATCAAAAGGGGAGGAGTGTGTCAAGTGTTATCAGGGCTTCAAGGGTGAACTGGGTGCATCTAATTAGCAGCATAAGCAACACTTCTTGGAAAAGGTGATGTTTGAAGGGCCCCTAGAGGATAGGAAGCTTTTGAGAGGGTTCTTCTGTTCCAATATACCATGATCTTTAAGCTTTTGTCTGATCAAGGCATATAAATATTATAAGCTTTGGTAGATGTAGAGGAAGTTGGCTTATCAGGGAATTATTATTTTATCCTTATTTCTGCCGTTTGTATGACATTGATTTTCTTTGGTGATGGTTAAGTTTATGTGTCAACTTGGCTGAGCCATGGTACCCATATTGTTGGTCAAACACCAATCTAGTTGTCACTGTGAAATAATTTTTTGATGAGATTAACATGTAAATCATAGACATTGGGTAAAGCAGATCATCCTCCATAATATAAATAGGCCTTATCCAATCAGATGAAAGCCGTAAGAGAAAAGACTGATCTCTCCTGAGAAGAAGGAACTCTGCCTCCAGATGGCCTTTGGATTTGAGCTACAGCATCAGCCCTTGCCTGGGCCTCCAGCCTCGGCCTACCCTGCAGACTGAGGACTCGCCAGCCCTAACAATGGTATGAGCCAATTCTTTAAAACAAATCTTTCTGTCTCTCTCTGTCTACATACACACACACATTCTATCGGTTCTGTTTCTCTAGAGTACCTTGACTAATACACTCAGGGGCCTCATTGAGGATGTTACTCCTCAATGAAAAACAAGGTATAACATAATTCCGTATCTACAGTGTAGGAGAGAACTCAGATATAATACAGTAAGCATTGGAATTAAAAACAAGAGGAGAAAGATAGGGAGAAACTGCAATAACTGCTATTTTAAGAAAAGTAGAAAGGCACATTTTGCCGAACATATGAGAAATAAACACAGCTTTTAAGCAATATAATAAAAATAGCACATTAAATTAATTTTCAGTAACAGTATGGGAAGTGACCTTGAACAGTTGTCCAGGGTACACAGAAATATATTTTGACCTGGCTAAGGATGGGAAATGGATAGAGGTCATGCACAGTAGAGAAACTGTGAGGCTTTGACAGTCAAGGAGAAATATATGAGTATAACCAGTCCCAAAGCAGTTCCCTAGCCATACTGGCAATGCGTACTATGAATAATAAATTTTAAAATGTAAATCACAAGCTACTTCTTCCCCTTCTCAATTAATACTCTGTCATTCTACTGGCCTCAGCCCCATGTAACTCTCCCAGCGAGGCCTTCCCCAACTCTATGCCAAATATAAGCTGTCTAAATGCCCTCCCAAAATGATGCAGCCCTGGTAATACTTAGGGGTGTTAGAGTGTTATGTTTATTGGTGGTATTATCTGATTGATGTCTACCTTGCAAATAGCTTGTGAGCTCTGATATGTAAACATAATGCACTGATTGTGTCTGTTTTTATTCACCTAGCATCATGCCTGCACATAGTAAGAAATCACTATCCATAAGTTAAATTAACAAATGAATGAATATTGCATAACCAGCAAAATAAATGCTTTAAGCTAAGTTAGATAAAATGCATATAAATCCCATTAAAAGGCCCAAATTTCCTTGATTCAAAGATAACTTTATTCCTTATGTCTTATATCTGAAATCTAGAAGTATAACAAAGTCAAAGTCTTATCACATTTTATTTGTGCTTTTCTCTTTTATAGTCTTAAAATTAATAGCACATTAGATTTGGTAAAATCAAATGTACGTTTGGTTTTCATATAATCAGATTTCCATCTATAACATATAGAAATCAAATTTATTAAAATTACAATGACATTGAGATCAGGACAACAATTCATGGCCACATCAGATGCTATTGCTGAAAAGTAATATGATATTTTTATTAAAATCTGATTTTAATCTGATTTCTATATGTTATAGAAATCTATAAAGAGTATTTTTTATTTTTTAACCTGCATACACAACTGTAAGTCTTTTGAGGTATAAATCACTAGAAAAAATAGACTTCAGATTATTTTAGAATAGGAATAATTTCCTAAGCTGTACAATTATGGTTCTAGGAGATGTGAACCACTGACTTTTATTGGATGTGAATAAAATTTACATAGAAAGGAATTGGAGTATCAAGTTGGAATCTGATATTTAATCTCTTACAATTGTGACATTACTATGCTATAGCATTAAAACTAGTATCCAAAAGGTAAGCAATCTGCATTAAATATAAATTAATGCTATGTTAATATTAAATTTTAAATTAATAGCATTAAATATAAATGCTTCATAAATATAATAGTTTAAAAAACTTTAGGGATAAAAATACTATTTTAAAGCAAATATATAAAATCTTGCAAGAGTCTAAAAAAATTCTAAGAAATAGTTACTATTAGTATTATAATTTTCACAATTTTGAAAGTTAAATGTTTTATTCACAGTTTGACAATAAGTAAATGGAAAAGTCAGCATGAAATGCACATTTTCTAAATGTAAATTCTTGTTATTTATCCACCAGACCTATATAGCACAGTATAGAAGGCCAAGGAAGAATGAGAAAGTAATTCACGATAGCTTGCTAACAGAATGGTAACGGAAGTAAAGAAGTATGTGCCCAATATTCCAATATCTTACAGTAATTCTAAGAGTCAATTATCTATTTTTCCTGCACATTCTGTATTCAATATGGAATTGAACTAGTTTTGTGTCCATTTGTGACTCTTTTGCTTTATAAACACTTTCTGGCAAATTACTTTAGGGAATGGTCATATTTCCAATCATGAGAATATATTAGATATCTGAAACTTAAATTATTTTTTCATATTATAAAATTCCCATAAGACCTTGACAAGGAGAACTGGGTTGGCAGGGGAAGAGTATATGCTCTGAAGTGAGAGGGACTTTCTTCTTTTATTCTTCTCTTTTTCTTCTCCGTCCTCCAGGTTAAGTAAAGAGCAATTAAGACTTTACCAGGGCTTTTCACCACCCGTATTTGGATTCCCAGTGCTATCTGATACATATTTTTGAATGAATGACCATATGAAGACATGTCCCCAATTCCTTGGTAGCTCTCATTCTAAGTGCAATATAGTACACTTGGCATTGTGCAAAGCAGGAAAAGGTAAGGAGGCATAAAATGCAGAAGATATTTTGATATTTATACAGAGTTCTACATGGTATCTGAAGGGTGCAATGATGTTTCTGAGAACACCTCTCCTCTGTGGACCACAGCAGGCAATATTTATTGTTTGAGTCAGAACTCCAAGATCATATAAGCAAGGAAAGCCAGCAGAGAAACTCTAGTTCATATCCACAGCAATCCATTTTTAGTTGGAAAGCCTCTCAGAGAAATCACTTTTGCAGAATATTTGTTGTTAGGGTATTTCTAGTGATCAAAGCACTTGACCAGTGGAACACAAGGGGATATCAAATTCTACTTCTGTTTATAACCTCACAGGACATGGCAGCCTCATAAATGCTAGCTAACTCACAAAAGGCTTGAAAAAGACCTGAGTTTTCATTAGACTTCCTAAATCTACAGCTATGACCTAAGCATTATGTAGTAGGGCTGCATTTGTAACTCCTACCTTCCCAGTAATGAAGGCTCCACAGTGCTGCTGTGCATATCTCTGCTCGTTTTGGAGATGAAGACAGTGCCTTTCACTGTTGCCTCTCTTAGTGATTGCCAATTAGACACTTTAGTGTCACTCACTTTAATGATTGCTAATTAGTCACTTTACTGGCACTTCTGCTAGAGCCTCAGCAAGCTCAGTACTTGGATCCCAACAGTTCCTTTCCTGTTTCCAGCATTCTAAAGTTTCAGACTTATGCAATGACCTCAGTCCTCATGTTTTGCAAGGTGCTAAGCAGTTTTGCAGGGCAAACATCTCAATGGATAGCAACACATTTTAAATAAGGACTCCACCTTCCACCACATTAATTATATCCATTCCCCATATCTCATTTGCCATCAGATATTCAACAATGTAATTATAAGTAGGTTGGCAAATGAACTGCTTGGGAACAGGCAGAGGTCATGCCTCATTTATTTCTATATTCCTTGTACTGAGTAGAGAAAGAAGTTTGCAGAGAATTTTCAATAACTATTCACTGAAGGCAAAAATGAACATTTGCTCTACAAGAAATATAGATGCATCTGTACACAACTTCATTAAGCAATTTTGTACTATATGGCTACTTAAAATTTAAGTAACATCAAAACCCTTTTATGTACACTCAAGGTCTTTGTTTAAGTGGCTTTTCTCAGTTTTCTTTTCTTTCTTTTTTTTTTTTTTTACTGAATTGCACATTTTTAATGCTGAATTTTATGTTAATTATATCTTGATTTAAAAAATTCAACCAGGAAGCTGAGAAAAATTCTGAGTGAAATAATTTTTTAGACAAGAGTATATTCTTTTTTTTTTTAAGAAACAATAAAAGGAGTGAAGGAGAGGAAGAAAGAGGAAGAAAAAGAGGAAGAGAAAACGGGAATGTAGCTTTATTCTAAAAATGGGTATTAATAATGGCCGATCAATATTTTGTGTATTTAAGGTGGAGAATGTATATTTTTTGTATTTAAAATGGAGAGCTCTATAAATATTTATTGAGTTTACTTGTCCCGGATCTGAGTTCAAGTCCTGGATATCCTTATTAATTTTCTGTCTCGTTGAGTCTAAATCTCTTTATGAGTCTTATGTATCTGGGTGTTAGGATCGTTAGCTCTTATTGTTGCATTGATCCTTTTACCACTATATCTTTGTTGCTTTGAAATCTATTTTATCAGATGCAAGAATTGCAACTCCTGCTTTTTATTTATTTATTTTTGCTCTCCATTTGGTTGGTAAATCTTTCTCCATCCCTTTGTTTTAAGTCTTTGTGTATCTTTGGATGTGAAATCGGTCTGGATGTATCATATCGTTAGGTTTTGGCTGTATCGTTTGATTGGGGGATTTAGTCGACTTAAATTTAGGGTTACTGCCATTTGATGTTAACTGGCTATTTTATCCATTCGTTGATGTAAATTCTTCTTTATGTTGATGCTCTTTACTTTTTGGTGTATTTTTAGAAAGGCTAATACTGGTTGTTCCTTTAGCTCTTGTAAAGCTGGCCTGGTGGTAATAAAATCTCTGAGTACTTGCTTGTTTATAAAAGATTTTATTTTTCCTTCAATTGTGAAGCTTAGTCTGGCAGGATATGAAATTCTGGGCTGAAACTTCTGTTCTTTAAGGATGTTGAATATCGGCCCCCATTCTCTTCTGACTTGTAGGGTTTCTGCTGAGAGATCTGCTGTAAGTCTAATAGGCTTCCCTTTGTGGGTAACCTGACCTTTCTCTCTGACTGCCCTTAGTATTTTCTCCTTCATTTCAACCCTGGTGAATACAATGATTATGTGCCTTGGAGTTGCTCTTCTTGAGGAATATCTTTGTGGTGTTCTCTGTATTACCTGGGGTTCAATATTGTGCTGCTTTGCTAGATTCAGAAAGTTTTCCTGAATAGTATCCTGAAGAGTATTTTCCAGCTTGGATTCATTCTCTTCGTCGTATTCAGGTACACCTATCAAACATAAATTAGGTCTTTTCACATAGTCCCATATTTCTTGGAGACTTTGCTCATTCCTTATCCTTTTTTTCTCTATTCTTGTCTTCTCATTTTATTTCATTAAGTAGGTCTTCAACCTCTGATATCCTTTCTTCTGCTTGATCAATTCAGCTATTCAAACTTGTGCATATTTCGCTAAGTTTTTGTGTTGTGTTTTTCAACTCCGTTAGTTCATTTATATTCCTCTCTATATTGTCTATTCTTGTTAGCATTTCGTCAAACCTTTTTTCAAAGTTCTTAGTTTCTTTACATTGGGTTAGAACAAGTTCTTTTAACTCCCAGAAGTTTCTTATCATCCACTTTCTGAAGCCTACTTCAGATAATGGCCCACAGTCCTTTTCCATCAGGGCTTGTTCTGTTGCTGATGAGAAACTGTAATCCCCTGTAGAGGAAGAGGGGTTCTGATTTTGGGTATTCTCAGCCTTTTTAGGCTGGTTTCTTCCCTTTGTTATAAATTTATCCATCTGTCGTCTTTACAATTACCGCCTTTCTAGTTGAGTTTCTGAGTGGATGCCCAGTTTATTGATTCCCAGTGCTGGAATCCGAGCAACCCACTGCGCCGGCCAAAACAGCAGCAATAAGACTGATGGTGCTCTTCTGCCTGGGAATCTCCTCCCGTTTACTCTGAACAAAGAGCTGCTGCGCCGAGGCACCGACAAAACTGCTTCGCCGGCCACAAGAGTCGCGCTGGCGACCCATAGGGCCCCTCCACTGGGAATCTTCTGGTTTGTGAGCGACAAAAATTCATCTGAAAGTTGGCATCCTCCCGGTCTCTGTGCTTTCGCTGGGAGCTACAATCCCGAACTGTTAGCGATCAGCCATCTTGGATCTCTCTCCTGGCTTTTCTCAGTTTTCTAAACACTTTTGCAGGGTACTGAAGATTACTCTGCACATACAAATGATCTCGGTCTTCCTCCCCATCCCTTCTTATTGTTAATTCTAAGATAATTACATCCTTGAAAAAACTTGCCCAGATATCTAGATGAGGATGTATTTTTGTTATATGTTCTCACAGCACTTAGAAGTCATATTTTTCCATACATTTGTGAATTGTTTCCCACCCTTCTAAATCCTAGAAGCCTTCAATTTTTTACTACCCATTTATCTCTAGAATCTAGTTCAATTACAGGCATAAAGTTGAGTGCTCAAAATACTTATCAATTTTAACAAGGCTTAATTTTCTCTTGGCCAAGATAGCACACACATAGAATACTCATCTGCCCTCATGGATCAGAACAGAGCTAACTAAACTAATTGGACACTTTTTCTCCAGGACCTAGGTTGATATGTACTAGACTCATGTCATAATTACCAACTGGTGAAGAGAAAAGACCTTCACTTTTTAGCTGTTAAACTAGATTAAAGGTAAAAGAAGTAGAAAGTAATTAGTAGGGGAAAGATCATAGAAAGAGTTGTAAGTGAACAGAGAAAGCAGGATCCGAAGAATCTAAAAAGAAACAGCTTTTGTATTAAACTGTGGCCCAAATCTCCCTCTTTTCCCAATCCCCACATCTCTGAGGCTACAGAGTAGGTCTGGTTCTCAGGGCATAGAGATGCTAGATGCCCCCTATGTTTGTGATGCGTCCTGGCCTGTAGTAGATTAATCTCGATGCTCGCACATGGAATGTGGGAAGAGCTAGCCAAATACTGCCAGAAAATGGAGGCACACAAGGTGACATAAGGGAGCCTTCAGTTTTAATTTCTCACACCTTCCTTCCAATGTGAATTTCCCTGAGAAAGAAGCACAAAAATGAGTGTGGACTTTCTTCGCTTCTCCTCATTCCCTCCTTTTCATATAATATTTCAAATCCCTGCTTTTGGATATCCAAGGGAGTTCATTTTTTAATCATGTTTTATGGAAATAAACTTTTTTGAAAAATGGTACAATTATTTTCTTGATATATTCCATAAAAAGACTTCATTAAGAGTCTACAAAGAGTTATCTATCCATCCAGATTCTGAAACCTGATTTTAGTAAGGCCTCTAGCAACTTATAAGCAGAGACCTCATTGTACATAAAGTAGAACATGATATAGTTATAGACACAAGTTCCTCAAGTGCAGCTTTTGTCTGTGTCCCCAGTACCTCCCATACAGATGATTCCCGTCATCTGATGAGTTCCAGACCACCCATGGGTGTGGAGCATCATCTACCACTACTCTCACACATATCATGACATGTTTGCCACAATACACAAAATGTCTTATTTTTTAAGTACATAGATATTTAATTCTAGATGGACAACATCAATATTGGAAAAGTATCTGGAGTAACTAAGGATGGGCAAAGCACTGGTAATTTTCACTCCCAATCCCATGCAGATATCACTTGGCAAAAAAGTTTCCAGGTGACAGGGCACACCTTATTCTGGATGATGAATATATTGCTGATAATTTTACTAAGCAGGTAAGTTACTTACAAACAAATAGAAGACATTTGTTTAAAAACATGGAGATTTATAACCGACAGTATGAAAAGTTTGATTACTTAAAAAACATTATGGTGTGCACCACACAGTTATGTCATGCACAAGACACACAGGGGTGGACATGTGTATCCCCTGGGTGACAGACAATGTGCAAGATTTTGTTATTTAACTACAAGGAACAAACTTTAAAAAGAGGCCTATGTTGAACCAACTTTGCATTCTGGGGATGAAGACTACTTGATCATGGCACATAAGCTTTTTTGCATATGTTGCTGGATTCAGTTTGCCAGTATTTTGTTGAGGATTTTTGCATTAATGTTCATCAAGAATATTGGCCTCAAATTTTCTTCTCATTGTTTGTCCCTGCCAGGTTTTGGTATCAGCATAATACTGGCCTTATAAAATGGGTTAGGGTGGACTCTCTGTTTTTCCATTTTTTGGAAGTTTTAGTAGGATTGGTACTCACTCTTTGTGCATCTGGCAGAATTCAGCTGTGAATTCATCTGGTCCTGGGCTTTTCTTGGTGGCATGCTACCTATTTCTGCCTCAATTTCAGAACTCATTATTGGTCTGTCAAGGAATTTAATTTCTTTCTGGTCCAGTCTTGAGAGTGTATGTATCTAAGAATCTATCCATTTCTATAGATTTTCTAGTCTATGTGCATAGAGATGTTTATAATATTCTTTGATGACTGTTTATATTTCTGTGGGGTCAGCTGTAAATCCCTCTTATCATTTCTGATTGTGTTTATTTGAATTTTCTTTTGTTTCATCTTTTTTTGTCTATCTAGTGATCTATTTATTTTATTAACTGTTTTTAAAAAACCAGCTCCTGAATTTGTTGATCTTTTGAATGCTTTTTCCTGTTTCTATCTCCTTCAGTTCAGCTCTAATTTTGATTATTTCTTGTTTTCTGCTAGCTTTGGGATTTGTTTGCTCTTGGTTCTCTAGTTCATTTGATGTTAGGTTATGAAGCTGAGGTCTTCCTAACTTTTTGATGTGGGCACTTAGTGATATACATTTACCTCTTAACACTGTCTTAGCTGTGTCCCAGATATTCTTGTATGTACACACAAATCAGTAAATGTGATTCATCCCATAAACAGAACTGAACACAAAACTACATGATTATCTCCATAGATGCAGAAAAGTCCTTCAATAATATTCAATATCCCTTTAGGTTAAAAAAAAACTCTCAATAAACTATGTATTGAAGGAACATACCTTAAAATAATAAGAGCCATATATGACAAACCTAGAGACAATATTGTACTAAATGGCCAAAAACTGGAAGCATTCCCCTTGAAAACTGGCACAAGACAAGAATGTCCCCTCTCAGCACCCTTATTCAACATACTATTGGAAGTTCTGGCCAGGGCAATCAGTCAAAATAAATAAATAAGAAGCATTTAAATAGGAAGCAAGGAAGTCAAACTGTCCCTGTTTGCAGATGACAGAATTCTATATCTAGAAAATCCCACTGTCTCAGCCCCAAAGCCTCTTAAGCTACTAAATAATTTCAGCAGGCTCAGGATACAAAATTAATATGCAAAGGTTGCTAGCATTCCTATACACTGATAATAGTCAAGCTGAGAGCCAAATCATGACAGGACTTCCATTTACAACTGCAACAATTATAATAAAATACCTAGAAATACAGTTAACTAGGAAGGTGAAAATCTCTCCAAGGAAAACTATAAACAACTGCTCAAAATAATCTGAGATGGCACAAGCAAATGGGAAAAAACATTCCATGATCATGGATAGGAGAATCAATACCATTATAATAATTATACTGCCTAAAGTAATTTATAGATTCAACGCTATTTGCATTAAACTGCCATCGACATTCTGCACAGACCAAAAAAAAAAAAAGTCTACTTTAAAATTTATATGAAACCTAAAAAGATCTTGAATAGCCAAGGCAATCCTAAACAAAAAGAACAAAGCTGGAGGCATAAAGCCACCCAACTTCAAACTATATTACAGTGCTACAGTAATCAAAACAGCATGATACTGATACAAGAACAGACATGCAGACCAATGGAACAGAATAGAACCCAGAAATAAGACCGCACCCCCTAAAACTATCTAATCTTCAACAAACCTGACAAAAACAAGCAATGGAGAAAGGATTCCATATTCAATAAATGGTGCTGGGATAACTGGCTAGCCATATGCAGAAACTTGAAATTAGACCACTTCCTTGTACCATATACAAAAATTAACTCAAGATGGATTAAATACTTACATGTAAAACTGAAAACTATATCAACCCTGGAAGATAACCTAGGCAATACTGTTCAGAACATAAGCATGGGCAAAGATTTTATGATGAAGATGCCAGATGGGGTCCAATTAAACTAAAGAGCTTCTGCATAGTAAAATAAACTATCAACAGAGTAAATAGACAACCTATTGAATGGAAGAAAATGTTTGCAAACTATACAACTGACAAACGTCTAATACCCAGCATCTATAAGGAGCTTAAACAAACTTACAAGAAAAAACAAGCAAACCCATAAAAGAAGTTGGCAGGCTCACCCCTGTAATCCCAGCACTTTGGGAGGCTGAGGCAGGCAGATCACCTGAGGTCAGGAGTTCAAGACCAGCCTTACCAACATGGAGAAACCCCATCTCTACTAATAGTACAAAAATTAGCTGGGTGTGGTGGCGCATGGCTGTAATCCCAGCTGCGCGGGAGGCTGAGGCAGAGAATCACTTTAACTTGGGAGGCAGAGGCTGTGGTGAGCAGAGATCCCGCCATAGCACTCCAGCTTGGGCAACAAGACTGAAACTCCATCTCAAAAAAAAAAAAAAAAAAAGAAGAAGTTGACAAAGGACATGAACAAACACTTCTAAAAGAAGACATACATGCAGTCAACAATCACCTGGAAGAAAATTCAACATCACTGATGATTAGAGAACTGCAAACAAAAACTACAGTGAGATACCATCTCACACCAGTCAGAAGGACTATTATTAAAAAATAACAGATTCTGGCAAGGTTGTGGAGAAAAAGGAATACTTTTATACAGTTGGTGGTAGGTAAATTAGTTCAACCATTGTGGAAGACAGTGTGGTGATTCCTCACCTAACCTATCATATACTCAAAGAAATGTAAGTCATTCCATTACAAAGACACACACACACACACACACACACACACACACACGTTCACTGCAGCACTATTCACAATAGCAAAAACATAGAATCAACCTAAATGCCCATCAGTGACAGACTGAATAAAAAGAATATACCGTGGAATGCTAAACAGTTATAAAAAAGAATGAGATGCTGTTTTTTGCAGGGATATGGATGGAGCTGGAGGCCATTTTCCTTGGCAAACTAATGAAGGAAAAAAAATACTGCATGTTCTGACTTATAAATGGGAATTAAATGATGAGACCACATGGATACAGAAGGGGAAAATTCACACCGTGGCCTATCAGAGGGTAAAGGGTTGGGAAAGGGAGAGGATCAGGGAAAATAACTAATGGGTACTAGGCTTCATACCTGGGTGATAATCTGTACAACAAACCCCCATGACAAACATTTACCTACATAAAAAACCTACAGATGTAACCCTGAACTTAAAAATTTTCTTTTTTTTATGCCAATATCTATACAGTCATCTCACACTTGGGCTTTACTCTTCAAGTTTATTATGTAGAAACACAAGGTAACATAAATGGTGAATAATGACGATGTACTTAAGAGGCTAACAGAAATATTTAATCAATTTCACTAAACTCCTGCATATTCTGCAAAGACAAGACACTAATGCTTCCAGTAGCAAGGATGCCTGTGCCCCAACCCAGCTTACTGTTTTACCTCAGCAAAATTAAGCCATTTGTCTTCCACACTCAACTCAAAAAAGCCACAAAATTCTCTATCTTAAAGGTATTTAATGAACTTTTTATGAGTCTAACAAGACAGTGGATGAAAGCTGGAGGTGTTCATTTCCAGAAAAGAGAAAACATGAAATAGTGGTGGACAAAACATGCTGAGTTGATTCCTGGAACAGTGGAACACCTAGTTGAGATGGAACCAACAGAAAGGATGGTTGTGCAGGTGTAGTGGCAGACCAGGTTCAGAACACTTATAAAGACTTCCACAGTTTGTCTGTTTTCCCCTCTAGGGTCACATAGAAATGACTCTGTCAGTTACAAAGAGTGACAGAAATTGCAAGTAATTCCTCCAGGTGATTGACTACGGGTTTGAGAATGAAGAGGAAAAAGTAAATAATACCTGCAAAGATGACATGGTTTTCAGAAGCATATGGGATGCTGACTGTTTAACTGCATGGCATTTGGAGAGTTCGGGCCCCACTCAGGGAGCTGAAGCCCAGCCACTCAGAGACTGAGCCTGCTAGAACAGGATTTCTGACCCAGTTCCCCAGAGGCACCCTATGAGTGAGGGCAGCCCTATCCTTCCATCCCTGAAAAGATTAATGATATAACGACATAAACAGAAGTAATAACCAGAATGTGAACATCATGAAACCAACCACATCAGAAGCTACTGCTAACAAATCTCATCTGTCTCTACCCTGCTCCATATTTAATGCCTTGTTGGTGCCGCATTCTCACTGCTTTTAACCCCCACCAACACTCTCTCTCTTTGCAACATTCTGTAAGTCATTAGTAAATACAAGATGGTATATATTATAATGCACATTTAATTCTTACAAGGTTATTGTAAAAATTAAAAAAGAAATAATTTGAAGACATCCAATAGGAGTAAAAGAGAAGAAATGATAGGATCAATAATTTTAAATATTAATATTATTTAAATAATAATTATTATCTGGCTGAAAGATGTCTGGGCACCTATATCTTCTAAGGGCCTCTGGTAGGCTCCAAATGTACATTTGTTTCATTTTTACAAGTCTTTTTTTCTTTTTTTCTTTGAGATGGAGTCCTGCTCTGTCTCCCAAGCTGGAATGCAGTGGCACGATCTCGGCTCACCGCAACCTCCGCCTCCCTCTCAAGCAATTCTCCTGTCTCAGCCTCCTGAGTAGCTGGGATTACAGGCACTCACCACCATGCCCAGCTAATTTTTGTATTTTTAGTAGAGATGGGGTTTCACCATGTTGGCCAGGCTGGTCTTGAACTTCAGGTGATTTGCCCGCAGTAGCCTCCCGAAGTGCTGGGATTACAGGTGTGAGCCACCGCGCCTGGTCAAAAACCTGTCTTAAACTTTTCCTGATATGAACAATTAATAACTCCAGAAATGGTAGCAGATTGATAGTCTACAAACCCAGCAATATACTCCTGTTGCCACACATATTCTTCCCTGCACCACAACTTCCTTACGTTCCTTACATTACTCACTCTTGACACCCTCACTCAGTTCATTGGTCATCTCCTCAAAGAAGCCTTCCCCGTGTTGCTCAACAGCTTGGTATAATATCCTATCCATACTCTGTAACTGCAATTCTACAGCATTTTTCTAATTGATTATTTAAATTTTTATCTTCCTACTTCTCTATCAGTTTTGTGCTGTCTGCAAATAGGATGTTTTTTTAAAAATTTCAAAAGGAATAAACTATGATAAAAAGATTAGCTTATAAGACTCTGATAATGGCTGTACATCATGGATAGACAAGAATAGATATTTCTATATTTCTTTAGATAAAAAACTGGTTCAATCAGAACTCCAAGGGGGGAAAAAAAAGTACACAATTTTGTTTTCTTTGAGGATAAAACATCTGTGACCAAAAAGAGACAGCTGTTGTAATGACTTCACAGTGATATTAATATGTGGAATAATTATGAAAAACAGAGCAATCTGTTATTAAGAACAAGTGTGGCTGAATTAGAACGTGTCACTAGAATTTTCTGTAACAGTGGATCATCCACTGTTTTATCATCTTTAGATTTGTTAGAAGTGCTTTCATATCCACTATTATAGCTTGATGGCTTTATCTTCTCATGATAGCCCTGATACGCCCAAAAAGATATTACCGTTTCTATTTTATGTGTGAGAGAAGTAAAAATCACTGTGATCAAGAGATTTTCTCAAAGCTCAGGCTCTATGCTGCTGGATAAAGCAGAAATGGTAATTAATGAAATGGAAAAGGAGTTATCTGGAAATCTTTGTACAATCAGAAATAACTCCAGAGAAAGAAAGAATGCAGTCAAATTTACCTCGAGCCTTTTCCCCTACATCATGTGAACTCCAGGAAACACGTAGACCAGACTCTCTTGGGTGTGCTGCAGTGAGGTGGCATTTGACTGGGAGTCTTAGTGGATGAAAGTGCATGAGGTTAACTATATCACCTTCTGTCTAGAGAAGGAAATGCTAAGTTTATTCCTTTGCTGAAGTCAGTATTATTGTAAAAACACTGACTTCAGCAAAACAAGCAGTTAGGAATGTACAGAAATAAAGAAGTGTACGCGTTCTGAGGGGGTTGGAACAAATCGCAGATAAAAATATTATGGTCGGGTACAGTGGCTCGCACCTGCAATTCCAGCTGTCTGGGAGACCAAGGCAGGAGGATAAATTGAGTCCAGGAGTTCAAGACCCACCTGGGCAACATGGTGAAACCCTATCTCTACAAAAAATATAAACAAAAAAAAAAATAGTCATGCATGGTGATGCATGCCTTTATTTTCAGCTACTGAGGAGGCTGAGAGGATGGCTTGAGCCCAAGTGTTCGAGGCTGCAATAAACTATGATTATACCACTGCACTCCAGGCTGGGAGAATGAGTGCAGCTCCATCTCTTAAAATTATACACACACACACACACACACACACACACACACACACACACACACCCCCATGTATGCATTAGAGAAAACTATGGTCTGTGAAGACATATTGTTTTCATTATTTAACAATTTGGTTGTCTATACATAGGTCTAATGATTTGATTTTGGTACACTAAATTTATTTCTACCTTATAAATATAGTTCTGAAAACTGATTTGAGACTCAATTGTTAGAACTACTGATAAAAACAGTTGATTGTGACATATAATAAAAATATTCATACAGGACCAACGCTTGTCTTCTTGCCATGCTTAAACTGGTAAATGAAAATTACCAAAAGAATCGTTTTCTGATAGTCATAAGAGGACAAATTAATTCAGTAATTTGGGTAGCTAACAGCAAAAGGCAGGTAGACAGAAGGGTTAGTGGTATAACTCTTCAGTCTCTAAAGAGACTAAATCTCACAAGTAGAGCATACATCAAGCAAGTGCTTCTAAACCAAGTAAAAAAAGTTTGTCTTCCAAAAAGACACTGATTAATAGCTCCAAAGAAACATGGCTTGGATAGAATCAGGCACTTGCTGACTTTCTTGATAAAGAGAAAAAAGGAACAGAATAAAAGGACAAAACCTAAATGTAAGATGAAAAGATGAGAGTTGAAATCAAGGCTGCTTTTCATTTCAAGTGGACACAGCATGGAATGGTCTATTTGCCAGGATTGCCTTTGCTGTTTGTCCCCCAGCCCCTGATATTCACAACCATGATTTGTGGTCCAACCTGATGGATCACTCGCTGCTGCATAACTGAGCAATGAGAGTCAAGTGCATTGAAACCAGAGTCTTGCAGTCTGTTTGCTTTACCTATGGGCTAACGACTGTGCTTTGTATCAAGGTGGTACTAGTTTAAGTTCTGACATTATACATAGCATGACCATGTTTCCTAAAAGTTCAAATAGTGCAAATGGGAAAGATACACCAGCCAGCATAGCACAGATATCTCTGAAAAACGCTAAAGGACTGTGTGATTTTAATGACAGATAGATGAACACATACACCAATTGGATCAGGAGGACAAGTAACCCAACAAAAGCATACTGCACAATATATGGAAATAATTTGGGTTTGGGCATCGTGGAGAACAGAATGTAAAAGCACATATGGAGACTAAATCTCACAAGTAGAGCATACGTCAAGCAAGTGCTTCTAAACCAAGTAAAAAAAGTTTGTCTTCCAAAAAGACACTGATTCCCAGACGGACATAGAGCCATTACTGTTTGAACACACCACACAAATGAACACACATCCTCCTATCATTCACTTGATTGCTCAACGAAACAGAGTCAAGTCACATTTTCTGCATCAGATGTTGCAAGTAAGATATTTCTAGTTTGAACAAAAGGGAGAATTTTGACAACAGATGTGTTGGTCTATCTAGTGTAGAGCTGATTTTGTCAGATACTAGAAACAAACAATTGTGCTTTTTGTGGTATATAAAGAGAGGCGCCCAATTACAGGAACAACAACGTCAACAAAAATGTGAAAAATGTTCTTCTTAGCTCTTAGGTATTTTGATTTGGAGATGGAGTTTTAAGTTATCATCTTGATTTCTATGAAGATTTTAATGAAACCACAGAAAGCACAAAATGAAGTTTGTTGATTGTTGATATCTTGTCCAACGCCAAGTAGACTCTGCTCATCTATCTGCACACTTGGCAGAAAGTACACATATTCCATTCAGATTATAAATTCTCTACACCAACCCCCTCCCAGGAAAACTTTCTAAGTGTCCTGTGTATCCTGTTGACAACACTACTAAAACAGGGTGTGATTTGCTTTTCTGCAGTGTCGAGGTTTTAATAATTAAAGCTGTGGTCACCATTCAGTTTCCTCAAAACATAAAGCATAATTTTTTGAAATCACAGATAGGAAGAAGACAAGATGGTTATCACTTGCCAGCCATAGAAAATATCTTAAAGTGCTGATCTGCCATAAAATCATTTCAGAGTTTGAGACAAGAAGGAAGTCCCTCACCAATCGGATGTTCATTGAAGACGAGAATAAGGAAAATGACTACAGTAAAAACCGAAACCTACATGTTGCTTCCCCAAAACTGCTGACCTTTGAAGGAGTGAGGAGACTTGAGGGAGATGAACTGTCTACACCATGTGTAGGTTATGACAAAAGCTCACATAGATAAAATTACATATATGTTTGAAACATGACTGCTTTAAAATTAATATATATATATATATATATATATAATTCTATTAGTTTATATTACCAGAAATGGCAAACAAGCTAAACTGTTCTTTCTCAATTTCTTTACTAGAATTGTAAACTACCTCGATTTAAGAAGTTCAAATCATCTCTGGGTTTTAAAAGTATTTTCCTTGAGAAAGAGCAATTTAAATTGAGAGACCATCCAAAGTGTTTTGAAATGTTAAAAATATCAGCCATTTTAGGCATAAATACCATGATCAGTTTTTAGAAGCAAAGGACCTGACTGACAAACAGCTGGTCTACCAAAACAAGCCTGGAGATACAAGTAAATGGCAATTTTTGGAGAGCAGGAAACTGATTCCTGTAGGTCTAAAACCTGCTATTGCTAGTAAATGAAATTATCAGGATCCCAGGCTCCAGTGCAACTGCTGAGAGGGTGTTTAGCTTGATGTCATCACACTGGACTGACACCTGGAAGCAGTGTCATGCATGTCTGGTATGAGTAAAGCTGCCAAAGTGAAACTTAGGTTTAATTCTGTTCAATTTTACCGCAACATGTAAACTGATGTGCTAAAGGCTGCAGGCAGTCCACAAACCATTATTGGAAAAGTAAATTTACTAGTCCATTTTGAAGCTACTGATAAAGACATCCCTGAGACTGGGCAATTTACGAAAGAGGTTTACTGGACTTACAGTTCCACATGGCTGGGGAAGCCTCACAATCATGGCAGAAAGCAGGAAGTCAGTCACATGTTACGTGGATGACAGCAGGCAAAAAAGAAAGAGCTTGCACGAGGAAAAACTGCGTTATAAAGTCATTAGATCTTGTGAGATTTATTCACTATCACAAGAACAGCACGAGAGAAACCTGCCTCTAGGATTCAATTGCCTCCCATCAGGTCCCTTCGACAACATGTGGGAATTCAAGATGAGATTTGGGTGGGGACACAGAGCCAAACCATATCAGGAAACAAAGACTTAAAATATCTTACTGGAGCATGGACAGGATGCAATATATAATTTTTTAAACACAGATAAACTCTACTTAAGTAGTTCTATTTTTAAAATTTTAAAATTCTTACATTTATGAATATTATGATTCCTTAATATATACAGCCTAATAAATTTAAACATCCAATAAAAGGTTTTACAAGAAGTTAAATTTCTATACCCCAAAACATGAACATAAAAATACTGTTCCATTTTTAACACATATGTTATTAGTTAGTTATACT
Source organism: Saguinus oedipus (assembly GCA_031835075.1). Classification (NCBI taxonomy): domain Eukaryota; kingdom Metazoa; phylum Chordata; class Mammalia; order Primates; family Cebidae; genus Saguinus; species Saguinus oedipus. The sequence goes on along the minus strand of CM063169.1, from coordinate 7,024,524 downwards.
CTTAATTACTATTGACACTGATGAGTTTTATCTAAACATAATTTGTTACAGAAAAGTCATCTAGAATACATAATTTCAAATCAATGCCTACATTTATATTTTTATTAAAGCCATAGCTTTCTAATAATGATATACATAACTATGTATATCATATACATGATATACATAACTATGTATATCATTATTCATTATATAATATTGTCATGTTTTCATTTATCTTACATGGCTGTATTCTGGGTCATCTCTACAAATGTGGTCATGCTGATGGCCAGGTTTATCTGCCATGCTCAGGAAAGTTACTCCCTTCCTCTGATGTACACTTTCTTCAAGTACATCTTTCAGGATGATTTAAGATCCACATCCAATGCCATTCCATCAATAAATGCTTTTTAAATCAAAGCAACCAAAATTAATAATCCCTAGTGTCCCTATAGCACTTTGGATACAGTTATCTCATACTTTGATTGACATTATAGATATTTGTGTATATACAGGATTTTCTCATCTATTATAGACAGTCCAAGGTCAGGAGCCCTGCCTTCTGTAACTTCATATGCTTACAGCTCCTCTGGTAGATGGAGGCATTGAATTAATGATGAGTAAATGTGTTTTTGCTGCATATAATTAAATCACAAATTAGCAAATCTGCCATATGCATGCAGATAAAGTCAATAATTGTAAGCTTTATTCTTTCCAGATAATCAGAACTTTTGTCCTTGTAAGAATATGAAACACAAAAATACTGTTTGAGTGCTTTATGAGTTCTGGTTTTCATGCCAAAAAAATCAGATGAAGCTAATAATACGTGATATTTTATTTTATTAATTTGATGTTAAACTATATAAAATATTGATTATCTAATGAAGGAGCTATCACAGAAAGCAAATCATGTACACATAATCTATGTATAAACAAGGAAAAAGAATGCCTAAAGCTACATCTGGTGATGAATTTATCCCGTATCAAAAAGAAGATTATTGAAATATTAATCACATTAGTCAGGCAGGTATCATGTCCAACTGTAGAAATTTCAAACATACAGTCTTCTCACTGGACCCATGACTGAGTAACTACTGGCAAAGAATTGAAGAGCTTGGGAGAGGATTGTGGCAGATTAAGAACAATTTATGTTGGGGAAAATAAGAAAGTCCTGGAGATGTCTGCTTTCCTGTCATCATTAAAAAATGGCTTTGGATTCCTAAAAGTCAATTGAATTTTACAGTGATTTTGGAGCTTAAGCAAGTTTTGGGCAGAAAGAGATATGGGAATATGATGATTAATGATCAAAGGGAAAAATATCTGTTGCTGCAATTTGAGAAGAAAAAATGGGGGAAAGAAGACAGGAGGTGAACAATGTGGAATTAAGAAGTGATTTTAGAACTGAGGAATTCCTGGTAAATGAGACAATCTCAATCAGGAAGGGAAGGAAAATAAAAGAATATATTTATGAAAATATTCAGCAGGAGCTTGAATTTTATTCGTTACTTTTATTGTTTTGATAATGAGTTCAATGTTCTCTGACAAGGGAAATGAAAACCATAATCCTGGCAGTAGCCATAAAGTTAGAGGCTGAAAGGGAATTTTTTCAGGTCCATCCAAAAAAATCATTGGGAGAACAGTTCGAAGCAGTTTTCATTCAGAACCATTAAAAATGCATATATGTTAGAAGAGTAGTAGATTAGCAGTGATAAAATTTTAAATATTAGGGCTTCATGAAATGTGTATTCATATATGTGTCTACATGGTGTTCAGAACATACCTAACACACACACACAACCGTGATGCAGTCTAATGGCAACGTACTTCGCCAGAGGAAAAAAAAACGATCAACACGTTCAGAAATAAAACTGAGATGTCTGCTTTTTGTTTGTTTAAATGGAGTCTCACTCTGTCGTCCAGGCTGGAGTGCTGTGGTGTCATCTCTGCTCACTGTAATCTCCACCTCTCAGGTTCAAGTGATCATTCTGCCTCAGCCACCTGAGTAGCTGGGATTACAGGTGCATGCCACCACGCCTGCCTAATAGCCTTTTTGTATTATTAATAGAGACAGGTTTCACCATGTTGGTCAGGCTGGTTTTGAACTCCTGACCTCGTGATCCACCTGTTTTGGCCTCCCAAAGTCCTGGGATTGTAGGTGTGAGCCACCGTGCCTGGCTAAGATGTCTAATTTTTAAGTATTTTAATTATTTTCATAAATGAATTAACTACAGTGGTTAAAAAAAAGCACATATATATGGTCACCTTATAAAATGTATTAATGTCGGACTTCAGGACAATTCATAAATACTGAAAGTATTTTTTGTTTTCTCAAACGTTTTAAGAATTATAGAACCCTGGAGTTGATACAATAAAGTTTTTCTTTTTTCTTTTTCTGAGAGAGAGTCTCACTCTGTCACTCAGGCTGGAGAGCAGCTGTACAGTCAGAGCTCACTGCAGTACCAAACTCCTGGCCTCCGGAGGTCTTCATGTTTGACCTCCCAAACTGCCGGGATTGCAGGGTGAGCCACTTGGCCAGGCCCGGTGAAGTCATTTGAAGACATTTTGTCTCAGAATACCAGAAATTCAACTTTTTGATGCAAAATCCTAGGTTATATACCACACATATAATCTTAAATCACTATTATACCATTTTAATAATATAATTTTAATATTATATAAAATATACTTACATAATATACTATATAACATATGTATAAAATAATGCTATTTTAAGATCATAATTTTTACATTATCATTCTGAAAATTAAGGACACTGTAAAGAAAGGCAGAGATTTGAAGACCCAAGGGAAAAAATAATCAGTTACTTCTTTATGGCTTGCTTTTTTTCTTGTTATTCTTAATTTAACATATTTCTCTCTAATTTTCCTAAATTTCTTTGATGAGTATGTATTGCCTCTTTTCCTTCAGATTATAGGTGACTTTGAGATTTGTCCTTACCTTATATCTCTTATCTAGTATAATTTTTATTTGTTATTTTAAAATAATATGATGATAGACAACTCTATTGTTCCTCTGAGGGAATTTATTATCTTTAAAACTCATTCTAATATTCCATTTAAAAGGTCAGATATAAAAGTGGCATGCAAATTATCATTCCCATCAAAACAAATCACACACAGTTTATAGGTCAACTGAATCAATTGTTATGTATAAGATTAGAAATGTACAATTGGACTTGTCAGCAAAAGCACACTGGAAGGCTTGAAAATTTTACATACATTAATTCTAAAGTGGACAGGGATGCAAAAATACCCCGGTATTTGTTTTTGTTCTAAAAAAAAAAAATGATGTTCTAACATATCATTTTATATCTTAGTCTATTTTGTGCTGTTAGAATACTTGAAACTGGGTAACAAATAAAGAATAGGAATTTATTTTATTTTATTTTATTTCGGAGACGGAGTTTTGCTCTAGTTACCCAGCATGGAGTGCAATGGCGCGATCTCGGCTCACTGCAACCATTGCCTCCTGGGTTCAGGCAATTCTCCTGCCTCAGCCTCCTGAGTAGCTGGGATTACAGGCACGCGCCACCAGGCCCAGCTAATTTTTTGTATTTTTAATAGAGACGGGGTTTCACCATGTTGACCAGGACGGTCTCGATCTCTTGACCTCGTGATCCACCCGCCTCAGCCTCCCAAAGTACTGGGATTACAGGCTTGAGCCACCGCGCTCGGCCAGAAATTTTTTTTTTTTACAGTTCTGGAGGTCAGGAAGGCCAAGATCAAGGTGCTGGCAGGTTCGAGTTTGGCCTCTGCTTTTAAGATAGTGCCTCAGACACTGTGTTTTCTGGAGGGGGAGAAAGGTCATGACCTTATGTGGCAGAATAGCAAAAGAAGGAGAACTCACTCTAGTATATGCCTTTAAACAGGACATTAATCTCTTCCTGAATCTTTACCTTCATGACCCGAACGCCTGCTAAAAGTCCCCACTTCCAACACCACAGCACTGGGGATCACATTTCTAGCACGTGAATTCAGCGAATGCATTCAGAATATAGCAATGCCTAACATTACTTTGCTGCAACTCTCATTTCTTTCTACTTTGTTTAATTTTTTTTATTTCCATTATGTCACATCTTGAAGATGTCTGCTAAGAACTAAGCTGCTGGAAAAGCAAATATTTTGAACAATGACTCAATAAACTGAAGTATTTAAGAGAAGCTCTGCTTTTACAGTGTCAGGTAAATGGGGTTTCATGCATTTACCAAGTCAATGTCCTCATACAATTTTAAGCATAGGGGTGTGCATGAGTCAAGCTGATCAGAATTTTACTTTCTGTTGAATGTGCGTGATTTAAGGAGGATAAATAAAACAGTGATTGGTTAGAAAATAAGAAAGAAGAAATGTTGGGGTTTTTTTTTTTTTTTTTTTTTTGCATTCTTTTATTCTGCAAAATATATGATTTCAGGCACTTCTTCTAATGTGAATAAATCTTTTTAGTGTATTATAGGAACAACTAACAATTTATTTATCCAACTTAAAGGCTGGAACGCCTGAAGTTAATTTCATTGCTTTTCAGATAAACAAATGAAAAAAGATTTTTGTCTGGGGCTCTGTTTGAGTGCAGAAAAAGTATCCTCTCATGTAAAAGGACTGAATAAACCTTTTGTCATTTGCAGACAATATTTGACTGAGAACAACATGCAAATTGATTTTAGACCCCAACTTTCGGCAGAACAACCTGTATTTATTGCTAAATACCTGCTTCATTAAGGTCAAGAGTACAAAGAACGCATTATCCTGAATGAAAAAAGAGATCACATCCTTTGTCTTAATTAATTCTTTGGAAATTTTCATGAAAATGCAAATAAGAGAAAAAAAAACACTTTGATAAATCTTCCCATTAGTGTAAAATTTAGAAAAATACAGTTCATATTATGTTTTTACCAAGGACTTTTTTTTTTTTTTTTTTTCAGACGGAGTTTCGCTCTTGTTACCCAGGCTGGAGTGCAATGGCGCGATCTCGGCTCACCGCAACCTCCGCCTCCTGGGTTCAGGCAATTCTCCTGCCTCAGCCTCCCGAGTAGCTGGGATTACAGGCATGCGCCACCATGCCCAGCTAATTTTTTGTATTTTTAGTAGAGACGGGGTTTCACCATGTTGACCAGGATGGTCTCAATCTCTTGACCTCGTGATCCACCCGCCTCGGCCTCCCAAAGTGCTGGGATTACAGGCTTGAGCCACTGTACCCGGCCATTACCAAGGACTTTTAAGAGATGTTTGAGATTTCAGGACCCCCCTCCAACCCTCAAGCACCCCACCCCATAGCAACACAAACAGTCTGACTTTACCCCATAATTCTCTGAGTTAAATTCCCTGGGAGATTTTTATCATGTAAAGCGATCATTATTGTTTAGCTCAATTGTTATTAATTTAGATGGGTAAGCTACATAGAAAGATTTCAACCAAGATCATAAAACAAATGAGAGAGATGATGGCCTTGATGAGAATATGCCTCCAGGGAAACCACCTGTTCCAGGAGGTTACAATCACCACACGTTGCCTTGAAGGTTCCAAAGTCCTTAACTCATACCCTTGGGGCTTTGGACTCATCCCTACCTTTGAAAACCTCTGTCGGGTATTATGCTTCTTATTACCATTTAAACAACACATTCTAGATGTTATATATTTTTTCAGACAATGAAAGAAAAGTGAAAACAGGCACATGATTAAATCTAGGTGTTTTCCCCTACAGTTGTGTTTTCTGTAAAATTTAACCTCCTAAAAGCTTTCAGGAAATATGGCTGAATTAATTTTGATATGGTTAAATATTGAGGTTTTATTTTCAAAAACATATACAAATAGAAGTCCATTTCTGTGTTTATGAGAATGGTCGTCAGGGAGCAACAGTTCCACAGAAGGTAGCCCAGCTCCGGCGGTGTATCCAGCCCAAGAGGCAGCCCAGTGAATTAGTTCACTCCAGCATTGAGAGCTCTCTCCCAGTCTCAGAGCCTGCAGGCTCAATTCGACCAGCAGACTGGTTATGTTTACCACCAAGCTCAAAACACAAAATTGAGTGTGCATGGTGTTAAGAGGGGCACGCCATCTCCAGGATCACTTTCCCAAGAACTTCAGCCAGGCCAGCTCATGAATTTCATTTTTCTGCACAGTTCCTTCTTTAAGGCATTTGAAACTGTAGCCTTTACAGAAGACAGAAGTGATCAGACAAAACAGACAAACTTTTTAAAAGACCCTCTGTAGCTGGTATTGCTTATTATAAGTTTTCAAAAAAAAACTCCAAAAGGTAACAAATGATTTTAAATTCCAACAGGTATATGAAAAGACATGCAATATCACTAATCATCAGGGAAACACAAATTAAAACCACGAGGAGATACCACCTCACACCCGCAAAAACGGCTCTTATAAAAAATACAGGAGATAACAAATGTTTGCAAGGTGTGGTAAAAAGGGAACCTTAATACACTAGTGGTAGGAATGTCAGTTGGTACAATGATTATTAAAAAGAATGGGCCAGGATCAGTGGCTCACACCTGTAATCCCAGCACTTTGGGAGATTGAGGTGGGTGGATCACGAGGTCAAGAGATGGAGACTATCCTGGTCAATATGGTGAAACCCCGTCTCTACTAAAAATACAAAAAATTAGCTGGGCATGCATGGCGTGCCTGTAATCCCAGCTACTTAGGAGGCTGAGGCAGGAGAATTGCCTGAATCCAGGAGGCAGAGGTTGCGGTGAGCCGAGATCGCGCCATTGCACTCCAGCCTGGGTAACAAGAGCGAAACTCTGTCTCAAAAAAAAAAAAAAAAAAAAAAAAAAAAAAGAATGTGGAGGTTCCTAAAGCTAGAGCTATCATAGGACCCCATAATCCCTCTTTTGGGCACACACCCAAAGGAGATGAAATTACCACCTTGTAAAGATACTGTTTTCCTATGTTCTTTGCAGCATTATTTACAAAAACCAAGATATGGAAACAACCTAAATGTCTATCCACGGGCAAATGAATAAAGGCAGAGAGAGAGAGAGAGAGAGAGAGAGAGAGAGAGAGAGAGAGAGAGAGAGAGAGAGAGAGAGAGAGAGAGTGTGAGTGTGTGTGTGTGTGTAGTAAAGAATTATTCAGCCTTAAAAATGAAGACCCTGCCATTCACTACAACATCAGGGGAACTAGAGGACATTTTGCTAATTGAAAAAGCCACACACAGAAAGAATAATATTGCATCATCTCACTTACATATAAATTTTATTTTTTTTTGTTAACAGCTCAAACACACAGAGATCAAGAATCAAGGCAGGGCACATTGGCTCTTGCCTGTAATCCCAGCACTTTGGGAAGCTGAGGCAGGCGGATCACTTGAAGGTAGGAGTTTTAGATCAGCTGACCAACGTAGTGAAACCCTGTCTCTACTAAAAGTACAAAAATTAGCTGGGTGTGGTGGCATGTGCCTATAGTCCCAGCTACTGGGGAGGCTGAGGCTAGAAGATCCTTGAGCCTTGGAGACAGAGGTTTCAGTGAGCCGAGACTGCACTGTTGCACTCCAGCCTGGATTACAGAATGATACCCTAGTACTGGTTCCCATGGGCAAGGAGTAGGGGTGGAAGTGGGAAGATGTAGGTCTAAGGACATAGAACAGCAGATTTGTGGGAGGAACAAGTCTAGAGCTCTGATGTACAGTGAGGACTAATGTTCATAAAAGTTTATTGTGTAGGGACTTTTCTTACATAAGTAGATTTAAGCTGCTCTTATCACAAAAAGTAGCTATGTGAGATGGTAGATAGGTTAATCTGAATTACTACAGTAACCATTTTACCATCGACAGATCCCATAACATCACTGACAAATTTCATATGTATACAATAAAATGTATTAAAAAATCAATTCATTTATTCATTTCCACGTTGTTTATAATCTAAAGTTCAAAGTTCTTGATACTGATGTTAAAGCCCCCCCAAACATGACCCCAACTTTTCAATTTTATTCTATGCACTAACCTCACCCCAAAACTCCTATTCCTATTGAATGTAACATATCCCATCATGTTAAAAACTCAGTGGAGAGAGAACATCGTCACTTGAATGGTTTGCCGAGTGACAGACAAATGCAAATGGATAGTATATAATGGAGGCTCAATAAATACTGACAGAACTTGTGATAATAAATTTTTCTTTACAGGGAATTTACTAGATCTATTAATTGTTTGTTCTTAAAATGAGTTCTAAAGACTTTAAAACATATTTAATGTTTTTCCGTTGGCATTATTAAGAATTACGATGTAAAATATCTTATCACTCCAAATATGAAACTTTGAGAATATTTTTGTTTTCATTGTTAATTTACGACATGAGAATGCTGTATATGAGAAAGATTTGATTTAGTCCAGAGAGACCTTTAAGTAGTATTAATTTAAGAAAATGTTATAATATTTGTCTTTCCCTGAAGTCAAGTTACCTGTATGTGTTTTTTTTTCTGTTCCTTCACTAACATAATTATTTTTTATTTATTCATTTATTTTTGAGACAGAATCTTGCTCTGTCACCAGGCTCAAGTACAGTTGCGATTTTGGCTCACTGCAACCTCTGCCTTCTGGGTTCAAGCAATTCTCCTGCCTCAGTCTCCCAAGTTTACAGGTGTGTGCCACCATGCCCTGCTAGTTTTTGTATTTTTAGTAGAGATGGGATTTCACCATGTTGGCCAGGAAGATCTCAATCTCTTGACCTCATGATCTGCCCGCTTGGCCTCCCAAAGCACTGGGATTACAGGTGCGAGCCACCGAACCCGGCCCCACTAACATATTTAAAAATATACTAGATTTCAAACCAAAGTAGTATAATTATGCCATTTATTAAAATAAATGGCATAATTAAGATATAATTTGCATATAGAGTTCACGTGTTTAAAGTGTACAATCTAAAGGTTTTTAGTGAAATCACAGAGCTGCACAACCACTACCGCATTCTAATTTTAGAACAGTCTTGTCAGCCCTAAAAGAAAATCTGTACCTGTTAGCAGCCACCCACCCCAGCTCCAGGCAACCCCACTGTTCTACATTTTCTCTTTCCATTTCTTATTTCAGAAACTTTGTATGAATAAAAGGAAAAACTATGGGTCTCTAGTGAATGACTTCTTTCACTCTGGCATAATATTTTTAAGTTCATTACACTGTAACAGGTATGAGAATTCATTTTTTTTTCTCTGAATAATATTCATGTATACATACATACATATTTATTTATATTTATTTATCCATTTATCTTTTTTCTATTTATCACTTGTTCAACATGTGAATCATCTCTACTTCCTGGCAATTGTAAGTAATACTGCTATGAACATTAATTTATACATTTTTTAGTTAATTTTTTTTTTTAATTTCTGCTGGGTATATACATAGGAGTAGAATTGTTGAGTAATAGTAACTTTTTAAAAATTCTATTTTTAGAAACTATTGTATTATTCAGAGAATATTTTTAATTATCAGGAAAAATCATCTTCTTTTACTGATAAAATACAAAAAGAAAAAGTCTGCTGATTTTCTTGCTTATGGCCAAGTTTTAATTGGATATTTGGTTCTTTCATGGAACACGTAAAAAATACAAGTAGTCTTCATTCAACATTGAATGAAGATACTAAGTTATTTTCCAGGGAGAAAATAATTATTCAGATCTGTAATAGAATTTAATGTTAAGCTGACCTAGGTTAAGCATTTTATTGCAGATTCTCTAGTTAGCAGGTCGTGGGTAACTACAGGTTTGTAGGTAAATACAGGTTGACTGTAAATAAACGTCAGCAAGTAGGAAGATAGGGCTTCAAATTTCCTTTCCTTTGTTTACTAACAATATAGGACATCTGTTTCTAACTGGCCGAGAGAGATTCATGTATTTCATATGGTAGCATTTTTGTTTTTAATGGAAAGAAAGAAAAAAATAAATGAGAAATAAGCAATTGAGGAAACAGGGTTAAGAAACCTGTTGATATATGTTTAAAAGCCCGCATCATGTCCTTTTTTTGCTTTTTATTTTAAACTTCTTCTATTATGTCCTAATGTTTATTCTCCATAAAAAAAAGAGGGGGCAAACAGAACCAAGCAGTGTGGTTCACAAAGCAGTTCACAGCAGGGATCACAGAGCCACTTTTTCTAGGGCGCCGTAATCAGGCTTCTGGTTTTTACACCTTCTCACCTTAATATTGAGATTCCTTCAAACAATACCCTGCTGTATTTATTGAAATCATAGGAAATAACTAGGCCTCATTGTTGAATGGATAATTGAAGAGCCACATGGAAAAATAAGTTTAAAAATGGCTAACTGCATTAACTAGAAGACTAAATGTTGCTCAAAGTAACTGATGGTCCTCCAATCCGATGTCTGAGTCATCTCCCAAGACACGCTCTTGCTAGACCTTTCTGCTCTGAAATCCCACTTTCTGCATAAAAAATGAATTAGCCTCAGAAATTAAAAAAACAGTTATAAGCTAACCTGTTCTGTCCTATTTAAAAATGCATCATGACTTTCGACAACTGGAAATATTCAAAGGAAATGTTTGGTCATTAATAGAAGCATAAAATCTATTATGTATTATTATTGTTTTATAACACTTGAGATGGTAAACATTAGAGGATATTGTGCTTTTTTATGAAACCTTTAAAATCAATGTTTCAGTTCTTTATCTTGTATAAGAACAGTATTTGGATATCTGAGACTAGTCATAAATGCTCTCGACTAATTCATAATCTATGAAACTTATTAATATTTGATATACTCATATATATTAATGTACATATCATATATCATATGTCGGTATAATGACCTTCATATGATGTATTACTATATATTATATATTACATTAATATATAATCATTGCAACCACTGATGAATAATACTGATGATAAAAAGCAAGCTGAACTGCTGGTCTGGTAGAAGCCTAGTCACTAACCAGGTGTGAATCTTGAGCAAGTCATTTAATCTCTCCTAAACTTTTCACTTTCATCCAGGAAATTAATTTTCACATGTTGACAATAAAATGCAGTTCTAGTATTCTGACTTCACCATTATCTTTCAAATTCACTCCGGTTTTTCTTGAGCAGTTTGCTAAAAATGCAGCATCGTAGATGAGGGAAAGACAAGTCCAGCTGTGCATGACGACAGCCTTACAACTACACACAGACCCCCGATCTCACCACTGACGTGTTATCACCTGTGAGCAGAGCCAAACCAACCTTTCACTTATTAAAAAACAAACCAGCAAAAGCTGGTTTGCTAAATTTCCTGATAAATTTAAAACTTGGATTTAGAAAGCTTATTTGTCTTTTGTTAGAGAACACTTGATTATCATTGTGAAAAGGAGCCCAACGTCAAAATAAATGATTCTTGGTGAATTATTTTTTAACAAATTATATTTTAACAGCTAGTAAATTCAGTTATTCATTTGAGGTATGTGTATATATATATATGTCTGTTTAAAAAAAGATTTTCAATTTCAAACAGAAATTGGCTCAAATATGCAAATTCAGCCGGCTGTTTATGCAAAAGTGATCCACTGAGATTCCACTGTTAGCTTATATATTCATTTTTAGTAGTATTATATTTACATATTGTTTTATAATGTTATGTACAAACACATATATATATGTACTCAAACATGCCAGTCTTGGAAATCTTATTCCATATTCATCAAATTGAATTGATTGTACTACTTCTCACTATTTGAAGTCTTTCACTCCAGGAGATTTAAATAATAATTATAGAGCATATTAATAATTAAGAAGCTGTTGTCTAGGTTTCCTGGAGCCAAACCCTCACAACAATGATCTTTGCAGCAAAAGATTGATAAGAAATAGATTCAAAATAGAAATCCGGGTGTTAGAAAAATAGGTCCTTGAATATTCAGTCTTCAATGACTAAATACTTGTCAGTTTGCCCTTGAGCTGTAGGTACGTCACACAATGCCTCTTTTACAATGCTATTTCCAGTTTCCTTTTCAAAATTTCAATTACTTACTACATGCAGATTCAACTCCTCACTTTAACCACCATCCATGGAGAAGGGAGTAATACAATCAGAAGTAAATCAGCAACAAATTGTTACTAACCATTTTAAGATTTCCTTATAAGGGATTATAAGGCTTTCAGGTGGACTCTCCTTTGAAATTCCTGAAAGAACAATTGGTTTGAATTTGCTAAACTACAATTAATCTTTTTTTTTTTTAGTTAGGTTTCCCTCTGTCACCCAGGCTTGAGTGCAGTGGTACAATCTCAGCTCACTGCATCCTCCACCTCCCAGGATCAAGAGATCCTCCTACCTCAACCTCTGAAGTTAGCTGGGACCACAGGCATGTGCCACTATGCCCAGCGGTTGCTATGCTGCCCAGTCTTGTCTTGAACTTCCCAGCTCAAGCGATTCACCCACCTGGGGCACCCAAAGTGCTGGGATTGCAGGTGTGAGGCACAGCATTTGGCCTGCAATAAATCATATATTTTCCTTTAATAAAATCCATATCCCTGTAGAACACCTAATCAAAGCTCGAAGAAGTCTGTAATAATCATGTTGTTCTTTGATTGATAACATTCGTTTCCGCGGATGTTTTGACACCTAATTCCTCCTCTTCCCCTTTGTAACTTTGGGGGAAATCGAGCTCAGTTCATTTCATGATTCTGAAGAATTGCTGCCCAAAGATGCTGTAAGAGAAACAGAAGAGCTATCCCATCTGGGCCTGCAACAGAGGGTCTAATTTCATTACTTTTAAATAGGATTCAGGGCCAGAATCACAACAGGGATGGGAAGAGTTTTGTATTCTACAGATTTCTAAGGCAGCACCAAAATACAACTGAATTTTATTAAGTACCGATATTTTTCAGACACCACATTACATAGTTTAAAACCTTTCTAATTTAGTTCTTACTATATTCCTGCAAAATCATATTTTATGCCAAATATATTTATATAAAAATTGTTGAGAAAGTAAAAAGCTGCCTCTGCTACCATGGAGTTTGCCTTGTGAGGCCTGGAATTCGGTGGCTGAACACAATTTCACAGAACAGCAACACCAGACAAGGACGGTTCTGTGACCATGACGGACCAAGAGCTCCGTGTTCATGCCTGAGCACTGAGGAAAACACAGACATTGTTCAAATCACAGAAATGGTCAAAATTCTCTCCATCCAATATGAAGGACTGTTGCTTCCTTACAAATTATGCCTTCAGTTTCACTCAAGTCCTCCCTCCTTCTAAATAAGATTTATTAAGATTCCCCAATCATAGAAACCCCACTCCCATCCCACACATCCTGCTTCCTCACAGCACCTAGCCAAAGCAAAGCTCCACTCTTAAGCCCTCCCCAAATCATCTGACCCACGCTGAAGCTTCTAAGTCCTCCTAACACCCTCTTCCTGAGCTGTCCGGTGCTTTTCCGTGCTGGGCTCCCCTTGGCCGCTGCTGCAAGAGGCCTGTTCACAGTGACACCGCTGGAGGGCATCCACAGTAAAAGGAAGTTTGAAGTGACTTCTTCAGGTGTCATATATTTTAATGAGCAGAAGCCAAGTCTCAAATCCTACTCTTCTGTTGTCTGTACATTGCGTGACTAGATCATATTGTCACCCAATGCTTACTCTACATGGCCTTAAAATATACGACACGTAATTGGGGTCACTAGAAACTCAACTCTGGTTATTTCCCATGAAGAGGATTTACAGGCATTCACAGGAGAGACAAATGTAAGTTTGGTGGAAGGGGTTGGCCAGCAAAATCTACAGAGGAAGAGAAAACTTATGCAAATGTGCAGAGGAGAAAAATAATAAACAGTTACAGTACTTCATAAATTCCCAAATATTCAGCCAATACCAACAAGATGATAATATTTAACAAGTTTGTTACAGTGATACAGTCCTAAGTGCCTTATGTGAATTAACACACTTTCTCATGACAACATTATGAGTCAGATAACTATTTCTATTCACATGTTACAAATGGAGAAATTGAGGCAGGGAGACTCTAAGTATCTTTGCTAAGGTCTGTTGCAGCAGCTAAATGGCCATGCCAGGATTCAATCTATTATGATAAAACAACTGCATATCTACTCAGAATATTGAAAAGTTCCATTTCATACATTAAAATTAACTACAATCATACTGTGATGTTTACAAGTATGCTGTTTCGACATTTTAGGAAAACAAAGTTATTCATCTCTTCAACTGTGTCTAATGCATTCATTGTTGGAAAAGCATTTTGAATACCTGAAAGTAGTTACCCCAAGCACATCAACTTCACATCCCACTTGTCTGAGTAGCAATGTTTCTGGCTGTCTTTGATGGCTTTACTCAAAGTCCAATGCCAAATATGTGAAATGTCAGTACATTTGGTTGTTACTTTCATTTCTCTCTGGAGTTTATCCCAAGCACACACTGCACTGACAAAGTGGTCTTTAGAAAAATCTGGTTTACTTCAATATCTAGAACTTGACATTGTAAGGTCACACTGAGGCAGGACAGGTGAGCCCCAGATTGGGACTCAGTGAGGGTTCTTGGCTTTGCCCAGGAAAGAATTCAAGGGCCAGTGGTGGAGAAGAAAACAGCTGTATTGAGGCAGCTGTGGCACAGCTCCGTGACTGCTCCTGCAGGGCAGAGCTACCTCATAGGCAGGGAATAGAAGCTCAGGGCAGTTCTCAAGTCATATTTAGCTCTGCAGACTGAGGGGCACTTGCCGAAATTTCTACAGAAAGGGGCAGTCATCAAGGGAACTTCTGGTTCATTGGGTCATTGCCATGGAAATGGGTGGTAACTAACTCTGGGGTGTTGCCATGGCAATGGAAACTGACAAGGGACTCTGGTGGGCCTGTCTTATGGAGAGCTGCTACCACCGTTCCCTGTTTTAGCTAGTACTCAATTTAGTCCAGTGTCCAAGCCCTGCTTCCAGAGACAAATTTTGCCTCATACCTCAATACCTCAAAGGGCTAAATATTACAATGCATATGTATTACATTGTGTTGATTTTAAAAATTCTTTTGGTGACTTATTATAATAAACATCAAAACAGCATTGCTTGAATTCACTTCAACCCAATATGTCTTCCAAAATAATACTTTCAAAATAAGTATTCCAAAGAACATATTCTAGTATGATGGACTGCGTAAGGACTCATATATAGGACAACACCATTTTTGAAGGGGTTTATTTCTGGAAAACAAATCTATCTTTGATATTGGGGTCTATATTTGGGGAATTATTGATTGGTACAAGCTCACCATTTATCACTGTCCTAGAAAATTCTTTCTGGCAAAATAACTTATTGAACTGTGAATATGAAGCTAGACTCAAACCTACAGAAAAGTTGCCTGAGCAATCTATTTCTGTGTTGTTCATATGCTACACATCCTTCTCCCTCTCCCATTCCAATCGCCCAGCAAGGCTTCTGTATTTCCTTGCCTCAGAGGAGGCTTGCACTGTGGCAAACAAGCCACTGTTTAAGACTGAAGCACCCTGTCTTTTTTTTTGCCCCTGGTACCTGAGCTAACTAAGGTTTATTACTATTGCATTAGAGGAAGGAAGTGCCTTTGAAGCATGAAGGTAAATGTAATAATAGAAAGCACAAATATTGCCTCAAGCCTAGATCAATGGTGGGGTTCCATGAATGCAAGAGATCACAGGTTCTCTTTTTCACATTGTCCCCAGAACTAGTGCTGGCAGGTCTTCCAGGAGAATGGCTGAAGGCACATGAAGGGAGGCAAAGCCAGAAAGAGGCTTGGGCCTGCAGAGAACAGGATATGCCACCCTGAAATAGAAAGAATTTTGAGCTGAAGACAATTAAGGAGAAATAGATGCAAGAAAGCTCTCTGTCTGCCATTTGCCTAAAAGCAGGACCTAGTTTTATCAAGACAAGAGGTATCCATCCCTCCTCCTCACCAGGGAGAACAAAGATTAACAACCAAAGACAACTTTAGACCTTTATCTTCTGGAGAGGGCACCAGAGAAAGTACATGAACAAGCTTTGCTAAGCAGCCTTTATCTGCTGTCATCTGCCTTCCCACAGGTAGCTGCTCCTAGAGACTTAGAGTCCTTCTCCTTTGTCTTATCATTGTTGTAAGAATTTACTATTCTCTTTTGCAAATACTATGTAAGTTGGAATTCAAAGATACCTTCTTGAAAACTCATTCTCTGAGTTTTCACCATGAATAGGTGAAATGTACATGTTAATATGCTTTTATTTTCCTCTTCTTAATCTGTCTTTTCCTAGAGGGTCCATTCCAACAAAGAACCTATGGAAGCTGAAGAAAAAAATTACAATTCCTTTACTACACATCCCAGGTAATATGGGAGATTCAGGACATCAGACTTCAAGGGACACATGTCAATGACAAATGGGTGTTTGGGTGGTTATTATTGGGCCTATGATTTGAGATGCTTCTCCTCTATCTATCTATCTATTCTTTTCTTTTCTTTTTTTTTTTTTTTTTTTTTTTTTGGTTCATTATAAGAAGCTTGAGACCTTTAAATGAGCCCAGGTTTAAAGGCCCGCTGAGCCATCAATAAAACTGAGCACAAAATATATGGCTCAGACATTATGAAAATAAATGTAAGGTGACTTTTCTCACACACCTGAATTGTTTGAAGAAGAGATGTATCTTTCACATGGAAGTGTAAATTAATATATATACATATTATTATTTTGTTTTTTTGAGGCAGAGTTTTGCTTTTGTTACCCAGGCTGGAGTGTAATGGCGTGATCTCGGCTCACCACAACCTCTGCCTCCTGGGTTCAGGCAATTCTCCTGCCTCAGCCTCCCGAGTAGCTGGGATTACAGACACGCGCCGCCATGCCCAGCTAATTTTTTGTATTTTTAGTAGAGACGGCGTTTCACTTTATTGACCAGGATGGTCTCGATTTCTCGACCTCATGATCCACCCGCCTCGGCCTCCCAAAGAGCTGGGATTATAGGCGTGAGCCACTGCGCCCGGCCCCATATTATTTTTATTAACCGAATCCTGCCTTTCTTTGCTCAGAGATGTCAAAAAATGTGCTCAAGGTCACTCAGCAAGTAAGTGGTTGAGCTTGGTCTGTATGAATCAAAGCTTATACTCTCCCCACTTACCTGCTGGCTGCAGCCTGAATCATTGTGTACATGACGGGTTATAACGGCAAAACGGCAGTCAAGCTAGGAGAGTACAGTTTGTTGGTAGGCAATGGAGAATACAGCAGATCTGACTTTTGTTTATTTAACAGGTGTTTATCCTACGCTTCCTATGCATAGAGGACACATAGACTCTAACCTCAACGAGGTCGGGAAAGATGAAGCTGGTTATGCGACCTGCTAGCTGTGTGGCTGTACGAAGGTGATTTAACTTCTCTGAGCAACAGTTTATTCACTTACAAAATACAAGAAACAGGTGGACTCCTCTAAGTGGAAGCTTTGAGGGTCAAATGGAGTGTTTTTGCAAAGGTGCAGTGTAATCAGTACAGAAACTACTCCAGACTGAGAAAGTACCACCCTCACAAAAAACTGGGTGGCATCTAGTTCCTGAATGATGACAGTGACGACAGTAAGATTGGAGAGGTTAGGTGTGGGAAAAGGTTTCAGAGAAAAAGAAAGCCATAAACACCCCCCAGAAATTGTATCTTTGGAAAACCAGGCTGATAGTACGTTGAGTATTAAATATCACTATACTGAGTGATGACTATGTTTTAGACACTATGCCAAGTTCCTTAACCCATTTACTCCTTATCACAATCCATTATACGGTTATATGGCTATGATCTACACATAACAGGATAGGAAACAGACTTAGCTAGCCCGAGACCTGCCCTAGATTAGACAGCTTCATGAGAAACAAACACTGGGTTTGAAACTAACTCCATCCATCTGCAAAGCTCATATTTGTATCTGTTCTCATTACTGATAATAACCAGGTATTCTTATGCACATGTTCTGCAACACACCCATCTCAACTGTGAGTTTGAGAGATTTAGTCCACAATCGCCTCATCACCATCTTCACAACCCTGTGCATTACATGTTTCCCACACCCCAGGAGCTGAGACAGATCCTCTGTCAGCCTCATTTGTGGATGGGTTGGAGTAGAAATGGCCCTGTTGTACTCAGTTTTAACACAGATTTCAGGAAGAAGGAATAATTTCAGGTCTCGCAGGATGGAAGAGAATGTACCTTCATTGTTTTAGAAGAAAGTTGTATCTCAGGCATTTACTATGTCATAAAAGGAACTGAAAAAAAATCTCACAAACAGGACGATGAGTTGACGATTGTGGGCTAAGTAGAATAAAGAATAAAAGTAGCACATGCTAACAGTGACACATTTCCAGGATGGACTAAGTCAGTGGTTCTGATAATAAAATGAAAATATTCATGGAGGGGTTGAGTATTTGGGGTTTCAACATTCATTGGAATGAATGAACGAATGACCCTATTAGGTCATTAGGTATGACCTAATAGCTTCCACCCAGGGTTTTAAGGAAAAAATGGCTGACATGTGATCTACATGTAACGAAGAGTTCCCATCCAGCTTTCTAAAGAAAACACAGATGACAATGAGCAGAGTCGGGGTCTAAGAACTCAGACATAGTGAAAGAAAAAGCAGAACCCAGAATAAAGACCCTATAAACTAACTCATCAGTGTTGCAGAAAGTACTGTTTAAAGGTGAAGAGCATATGCTATTTACTTGCAGTTCTGTGCCCATCAAGCGTACCATATTAACAATCAACCAACATTCCACTGTGTAGAAAAGGTGACTTTAAATATAAGCATCTACCATGAAATGAACAAAGAAATTTCATTTTAATTAATGACTATGTTTAAAATGTTTTTATGCTTAATTAATGTATACTGTTTTCAAACCATATTGCCAGCCTTCGCGTTGTTTTACTAAAACAACAAACAAAACAATTTAACCAATCTTGTAGCAGTTAGCAATTGCATTTAGAAAAAAAAAAAATCCATAGTGGTGACTACTCTTTTGAGATCTCTACTATGAACAGACAAATTGAACTTAGCACGCAGGGACTCTGAGTGAAATCACATTCCCGCCTTCTACACTGAGCACTACAGGGAAACTCTGAAGCCCCGCCCACCATGATTTCTGAATGTCTTGTGAGGGATTTACTAATATGGAGCCATTCACTGATATTTTCCTGAATAAACATTAATGTTTGTGATTTGCCAGTTTGCAAAAGCGGACATGTATTCTTTAATAAACACCAGATTTCAAAGCTTCTGAAGTTTACCATGTTGGAAATTCTCAGGTTGCATAAACAGGTTTATCCATTGATTATGCTGACCTTCATGGATGAAGAGGGAGGAAGGTGCCAGGTTACAGCTGAAAATGCGTTCATTTATGTGACCCAGGAAGATGGTCCTTCCTATTTATATATTCCTTCCTCATTATTTACTTTCTTATTTTTAAGTAAAATTGTATATGTATGTGGGTATATCTGGGCTTCAATTCTGACTGATATTTGATGATATTTAACAAGAGATTCTATCCTACTTAATACAAAACCTGTTGAAAATATCAGAACATTTTAAAAAATAGAGAAAATAGAACTGAAAAACTAAAACAAAAGAAATGAAGCAAAATATTGGCAAACAGCAACCAGGCTTAACTCCCCATTAGTGGGAATTTTTAAAACTTAAAACTTAAGGCCAGGCGCAGTGGCTCATGCCTATAATCCTGGAACTTTGGGAGGCTGAGGCAGGTGGATCATCTGAGGTCAGGAGTTCGAGACCAGACTGGCCAATATGGCAAAACCCTGTTTCTACTAAAAATACAAAAGTAAGCCAGGAGTGGTGATGCAGGGCTGTAATCTCAGCTGCTTGAGTGGCTGAGACAGGAGAGTCTCTTGCACGCAGGAGGCAGAGGTTACAGTGAGCCGAGATCGGGCCATGTTGCACTCTAGCCTGGATGACTGGGCAAGTCGCCAACTCAAAAACAAACAAACAAAAACTTAATGTAAACTCAAAAATGTAGTCTGGAGTAAAGCAGTGGATAACACAGACAAAAACAACCCATGAATCCTGCACAGAATAGAGAACAAAAGAGACAAATAGAGTTGGCTGAAATAAGAAGTGAGAAATAAAATGATACAGCCAACTATGGGAAATCCACAGTTTAATTTTTTTTCCTGTGAAAATATGTTTTCATTGTCTGCTTTTAAGTCAAAGAATTCAGCACTGATATAGAAAGAAGAGGAGAGAGGACAGCATAGATAAGATCAAATATTGGGGCCCAAAGTGGCTCCGGCCGGATGTCGTGGCGCTTGCGAAGGCGAGGCCAAGAGTTCAAGGCCAACCAACCTCAGCAACCTTACAAGCTCTCATTGATTGGCAAAAAAAAAAAAAAAAAAAAAAAAAAAGATCAAATATTGCACTCAAATGATTAAAGATACAGAAGGTCAATCTTTGGGGAGCTACACATGGCTCTGGTTTCTTAATTGTTCACATTTCCTCTACTAAACAGACTCGGCTGTTGGAATTTTGGGGCATCTAGGAGTTTGATGCATGAGAGGAGTTTTTTCGAAATGAATAAAATGAAATTTGAATCATAAATATATGTACTTAAAAAGAAAGGCGCTCTTCAAAGTACTTGGAAATAAAAATGTTTTTTCACACATGCATTTGTCTACCCACTCGACTGCTATTTATTGGTTGTGCTGTGTGTCAGTCTATTTTCTAAGTGCTTGGGATACTTCAAGCTACAAACCAAAGGCGCCTGCTCTCCTGGAGCTCCCATTCTAGGGTGAAGGACAGAATATACACAAAAACATGATGGATGAGTAAATGTATACAATTTTAGAGAATGATCATAGAAGAAGAAATAAAAAGCAGACTTAGCCAGAAATTACACATTTACTTATTTTTGGCATTCAGGAAGCATGCTGATTTTCAGATGGAACATCCTAAACAAATTTGAGAACATCATGGTCATGTACTTGGCAAAGTGAATTTGAAGTAGAACTGTACAAGATAACAAGGCCAGAGTGATTCACAGGAGAAATCAAAGTGGGATTGAAATGCCAAGTGAACCGTGAGGCCTCAGAAATCCTGCAGGAAAGCAAATGCACAGAATGAGGTTGAAGTAAAGCAGCAAAGCAAATGCACAGACAGGTGGTCCAGCAGCCAGAGGATGTGCATCCAAGTAGCCTTCAGGTGAGAGCTTGCACAAGGGTGAAATTTATAGTTTGCCTTCAGGAGAGCTCTGCTAATAGTTGGTAAAAATTGCTAAGTAATGGCTTGTGATGTGTGTTTACAATCAATTACAACTTACAGAATTGAAATAAATAAATATATACATATATAAAAATCTATCTATCTATCTATCTATCTATCTATCTATCTATCTATCTATCTATCCGTTCATCCATCCATCCATCCATCCATCCATCCATCCATCCATCCATCCATCTATCTATCTATCTATATTATTTATAGGTGTCTCCAACCAGAACCATAATATTTGAAATTCTCAAAAAGGAGAAAAAATCTCTGGGCACTCAACTCCAATTTATTTGATTGCAGGTTATTAACAATAAAGTTGTGTTATACACAGGATACTGAATGAAGAAGATAATTCTTATGTGATACTGTATCAGAGGATCTGGAGAGAAAAAAAAAAGCTTTTCAAAGAACACTCATTAAAGGACCTAACTACTGAAGCTAGTAAACTGCTATGTAACGGTTGACGATAAGAATGGTGCTGGTGTCCGATGGTGGTGCCAGGGGACTGTTTCAGGAGGACACCACTCAGTGCATGGTTTATCGAGGGGTTTCTATCTGTCCATTACTATGAAGGGAACAGAAGCTGTTAAACAATAGCTGCTCTGAGCTGGGAGAAGGAAGAGTTGCCGAGGAACCCCATTAACTCCTTCCTAGCCAGATAGAAGTTTCAACATATAATATATAATATCAAAATATTAAATGAAATTAAATCTATCACACCTAATATAATGAACACTATTGTCTAGCCAAAGAAATGGTTTTCTTCCATTACAGCCAATTCTCTTGATGTTACCAAGATAAGCAGGTAGAGAGAAAAGAAGTAGCTTGAGAAACTGTGTTCGGGTATTATTCAGTTAACAGTCTGCTAATGAACTGTCAGTTAATTCTAGAGATAGTAACTATCTCAAACTGTAATTAGAGAATGAACATTTTAACAAATGTATTACTTTGGTTAGATTTAAGTTGCCAATAATATCCTTCATTAACTTATATGAAGTATGCTTTAAATATTGGACTTGAGGAAGTAAAATGAATGCTATAAGGATTAGACTTTATTTTTTAATGTTTTAGGATGTTCTTCAGTGTCTCTGTCAACATTATAGATATTAAATGCAATTTTTACATGAGAAAATGATAGCAAATTGAAGTTTATTTGTACTGGTTCAAACTATACTTTTAACATTGTTTTGGGGGGTTCAAATAAATGTAATTGTTTTCTACAAGAAAAAACATACGTGAAAGCAGAAACAATCAGTTGTTAAAGGGGTCAGTCATACTGGGCCTCACTTAGGTGATGATCTTCTTTTTTAAATTTATTTATTACACTTTAAGTTCTGGGGTGCATGTGCAGATTGTGCAGGTTTGTTACACAGGTATATTCTAAGATCATAACGCAGGTTTGTTATATAGGTATATTCTAAAATCATAACGCAGGTTTGTTACACAGGTATATTCTAAGATCATCATGCAGGTTTGTTATATACGTATATTCTAAGATCATGACTGAAATAATACAAACGAGTTTCAGGCCTCCCTATGCACCTTACATTCCTTTACTCAGTGTATCTTCACAGTAAATGTCTAGAAATAAAATGTTAAAGACCCATGATTATCACAACAAAAAAGAAGGAGGAGATTGAAGATATACTTGAAGAAATGAGCTCAGAGATTATGAGATATCTTTGGGCACAAATTGGAAAGCACGGAGACATTTCATAAGGTAGGATTAATTGCAATCACAGTAGCTACCGCTTACTAAAGAGACACACAGTGCCGGCACCCAAATAAGCTTCCTACATCCGAAGCACGGAGGAGACATTTCACAAGGTAGGATTAATTGCAATCACAGTAGCTACTGCTTACTAAAGAGACACACAGTGCCGGCACCCAAATAAGCTTCCTACATCCAATTCCCCATGCATGAAGTTTATTCATCCAATCATTAATTTATCCAACCCTTACGATGTGCGAGCTCTATATACAGTGATTCTCAACAGGGTTGCTTCTGCCGTTCGGTGGACAAACTCTTCCCTGTGTACAAATGCCTGCCCATGTATTACAAAATGTTTGCATCACCACCCAATAATGCTGGCAGGGTGCCCCAGTCTTCCAGAATGTGTCCCCACATATTCTTAAATACATGGGGTAAGGTGATACCAAGCCCAGGGTAGACTCCTGCCTGTCAGAGCTGAAAGGATATGACCTCTGACCTTGAAAATCCATGCAGCACTGGTCTCCTCTCCAAATTTCTATGGCACGAAGCTAAGAATGACATACACCCAGTGATATGTGGCCTATACTGCATATTTTAAGACACATTTATTTACTATCTCTAAGGTGTGAGGTCATACCATCTAAGCATTAAAAAATAGGAATATATATAAAATAAACTTTATAAGAAGTGATTTTGCATTAGCACAGCATGACTGGAAGGCCTCAAACTCACCTGACAAAATGTCTGCATCCTTAAATTGCAGTGTAATACTGACTCTAATATAAAGCAGTGCATACATAAGGACGAAGTACGTGTCATTTCAATTCATCACAATTTACACAATTGGAACTTCATTCAAAACAGAAAATTCATCCAGAGAAAATCTAAACTATAGTTCATTCCACCACATTAAAATAAATAATAAATCCCAATAACTTTATACAGATTCAAAGAAAAAACACCATTTACTATTTTACGATTGATTTCTTAGTATAATAGAAAACCTATATAGCTTTTCCCCTAATCTCTGCTTAAACTTTGCAACATAAAGTAAAACTAACTTTGCAAGACTTTATACAATTTTTTCTTTCATTATAGTTTCGTACAAAATGGTATGTTAAGTTGAATATTAATTATATCTCTTCTTGTAAAGCACTAGTTTGAATAACAAATTCAAATATATTACTATATCTTATATTTTATGGTTTCAGTAGCTTCACTCTTAATAATTAAATTATGCTATGCTTTTATCTTTTAATAGGCGTATATACAGGTGTACAGCATGCTCTTCAAGGGGAGCTGCTCTCGGCAGCTGCTTAGTGGATGGTTCAGTGTTCCACAGTTTAAACCTAACGTAGCCCATCGCCCAAATTAACTATACATACCTAGGAGTACAGGAAAGACTTTTAAAAAGTACCTAAGCATAGACCACTTCTAATTCTTTACCTTCCTGAAAATGACCTGTCGAACTCGGTCTCCTTTTCCACCTCCCTCTTTACAAGCACCCTTCTTCCTCCACACACACACACACACACACACACACACACACACACACACACACACACACACACACACACACACACACACACACACACACACACACACACACACACACACACACACACACACACACACACACACACACACACACACACACACAGCGTTATCTCCCACATATCCTGAATCTTACTAGGTACCTATCTCAAGAGATACAATTTTCCAGGTTATAAAAAATGATATAACTAGAGATACTGTTATAGGTGATAAAGAAATAAATCCTCTTCTGCTTGCATCAGAAACACTTTGCAATTCAAGGAGAAAATAATGGATTTATCTGTTGACCATAAAGAAAATTTATTTACCCAGAGCTGAGCCTTATTTTCCTTCTAATCCTATTGGATATTTTTCTTGTATCTCATACCCTCTCCCCTACACCACTGAAACAAAACACAAATACTGATTTTTCCTTTGATTTCTTGGGCCCTTTCTCAATCTCTCTATGTAGACACGTCATCCTATGCCACCTCTTACAGTGTTTCTCTCCAATACAGTTTTAGGTCTCTAATCTTCTTTATGTGCATCCTTTAAAGAATTTCCCTCATTCCGAAGGTTTCACTGATAAGCATTTGTCCTTCATCTTTTCCAGAATTTATCTGTATCTATGTGGTTTATCCTCTACAGGCCACCTACTAGGTTTAGTTGTATATAAACTTCCTTTTCAGTTCACATTTTTCTGGTGAATGATATTAAAAATATTTCATTTCCTAGGAGATTTTCAATATCCAGATATTTTATTTTACTATTTTATTTTATTGAGACAGAGTCTCATTCTGTTGCCTAGGCTTGAATGCAGTGTTGTGATCTTGGCTCACGGCAACCTCCGCCTCCAGGTTCAAGAGATTCTCCTGCCTCATTCTCCTGAGTAGCTGGGATTACAGGCACACGCCACCACACCTGGATAATTTTTTTTTTTTTTGGCATTTTTAGCAAAGACAGGGTTTCTCCATGTTGAACAGGCTGGTCTCTAACTACTGACCTCAGGTGATCCCCTGCCTTGGCCTCCCAAAGTGCTGGGATTACAGGCCTAAACCAATGTGCCAAGCCCTTCCAGATTCTTCAAAAGGAAGTTTGGCAAAAATTTAGGAGTGTGAACTCCTAAGCTCAGTATGTCTAAACTGGATCCATCACTGGTTTCTCATCTCAAACTATCGTTTGTTAATTGTTACTATATAGGGGTGAATAAACCAGTTGGCAGTTACGAAGGGAGATGGAGGTCAGAGGATTAAGGAGAAGAACCAATGATGTCATTCTGAAAATCATCCAGGAAACAGTCCTGGATGTGATAAGGAGCGGGGAATTCAGAACCACGGTTCTCCACATGTGCTATTGCCCTGGACCACTCAAAGATGGCAAACACTGCTGCCAAACATTGTCTTCAATATGCACAGTGATTCTCCAGGTGGCATAGTTCAGTGTTCACAGGTATTTTAGAACCTCAGTAGAAAAAGTGCCCGTGTACACCACTGCACAATAAGAGATTTCTATATACATATCCAACTCCAACCTTTCTTGGGAGTCACTGATCCAGAGTTCTAGATGTCAAGTCTAATCAATGACGTGAAGGCTGGAGCAGGAGACACTGCCTTCTTAAGGGTAGCTGCTCTTAGCTTTCAAGTCTTGGTGTCTGGAAAGTTGGTGGTATCTATCAATGGGAATGAGGCAAATTGCAATGATGGGTCCATTTAAGATAAAATTAACGAATTATTTCTGTTTGAATTTTATCCCTAAAATGAGGATCAATTTCTTTTCTGATCATGAAAATATGTGATGAAACCAAAGAAAACCAATATTGCATGCTATGTAATAACCTCTTATTTTCATTTTAAAATATAATAGGGATTCATTTTATATCAACAAATGTAAGTCTACAAAGGCAATATAAAATTTTATTATATGGAGTTATCTTTAATTTGTGTAGACAATTCCCCACTGCTGAATATGGAAGTGTTTTCAACGTTTTGGCTTCAGCAAATGATTAGCTTTGATTACACCTCTATATACATATTTTTAAAAATTCCAAACAGTGCCGTTATGGGGTCACAGGGCAGGCCATAGGAACTTTGGGTACTTCTTAAACTGCACTCAAAAATTCCTTTCAGTTTAAATTTCCACAAGCAATGCATGACAATTTCTACTCCAACATCCAGAAGTAATATGATTTTTCAAATGTGAAAAGTTGAAGATGCCAGAAAAGTCAAGTGAAAATGAGCCAGTTAATTGAAAATGATTGTCTGCAGATCAATAAAGAGGCCAGAGCAGAAAGTAGAGGTTAGAGAGCTATTTCCTTGATCATTTGTGTGAAGTCATAACAATAAAGTAATTTTTCAAATAAAAAAGTATGTGAAGGAAGATGACATTTCCAGGTTTCTACGTTAACAGAATGTCAACATTTAAAGGATGGTATGAAAGTCAGAGTGGGCTAATCAACCAAGTGGCAGGAAAAGGACAAGGGGAAGTATAACAGGAAGGCGGATGAGATGATTTTTAAAGCAGAATTAGAATACCACATAATAATAATTAGCACTTGAAACATTTTGTCTCCCAAAGCCTCAAAGCACTTTACAGCCTAATCATTTGAATTTTAGAATACCCTTGGTACAGAGATAGTAATTCAATAGAAAAACTTAGAGAAAAATTATAAGATGGATGGCTCAAAAGTTTATTCGACCTTGGCAATTTCAGGAACTCAAAACCTTAGGTTAAGAAAGAAAATGTTGACTCTCTGCTAAATTACTGTATATATAATATTTACGCATTCTCAGTTTCAGATGATTTCTAGAGCCATAGTTCAGCAGCTGCAGCTTAAAAGCTGTGAATTTAAACATCTCAGTATAACAGCTGAGGAACTTGTTCTGAGAGAGAGAGAGAGGGAAAAAAAAAAATCCCAGGAGACACAGAGAGCTTCCAAGCTTCCAAGTTTAGCCCACCATTTCTGTCTTTGTTTTCCACATGGGGTTTTGGCAAGATTAACCTGAAGGAAATCCGGTAAATTTCAAACATTTCAAGAAGGTATATGAAACCCTATGTTTTTAATTGCATTTTAAATTAACATGCAGTAAATTTGACTTTCGTGGTGTGTACAGTTCTTTGAATTTTAACACATGGAGATTTCTGTAACCACCACCACTATCAGAATCAAGAAGAATTTCATCACCCTCAAAAACGTCCTCATAAAATCCACTTATTGTCACAAAATCTCCTCACCCCTGACATTTCATGGCCAATAATCTGTTCTCATCTTCATAACTTTGTCTTTTCCCAAATGTAATGGAAGTCGAGTCATGCAGTTTGCAGCCTTTCGAGAATGACTTCTTTCACTCAGGATATGCCTTTCCAGTTCATCTCTGTTGTTGCTTTGTGTATCAGTATTTCATTTCTTTTTATTGTTGAGTAGAATTTCCTGATATAGTCTTACGATGGTTTGTTTATCCTTTCATCCCGTGGAAGATATTTGGGTTGATCCCAGTTTGGGGCCATTAAGAGTATAACCTCTATAAACATCTATGTACAAACATTGGTGTAACATATATTTTTATTTTTTTCTGGGTAAATACTTGAGAGTGGGATTTTTGAGTCAGATGATAAATATGTATTTAATTCTATAAGAAATTCACAAACTGTTTAACCAATGCAGCTTTACTATTCTATGCTGTTTACTATTTTGCTTCAAAAAAGCACGAGCTATTCAATGCTCTGCATATTTACCAGCACTTCGTGTTGTCTATATTTAAGTGTCTGTATTATAAACACTTAATTTTAAATCATTCTAATGGGTTGTGGTATTCTATAGTGATTTAAATTGCATTTTTATAATGGCTAATGATGTTGCATCTTGTCATGTGCCTATTAACTATCCATATATCCTATTTTGCAGAGTGTCTGTACATGTTTTCTTCTCATTTTTTAATTGTGTTGTGTTTGTTTTTTAGACTATTGAGTTTTAAATGATTTAATAATATTATACACACACATACATATTCTGGATACAAGGTATTTGTTTGATATATACTTTGCAAATAATCCCCAAACCCCCCAGTTCATGGTTTGTCACTTCACTTTTTAACTGTTTTTTAATCAACTCAATTTTCATGTTTTTAATTGTAAGAGCTACTTATTCTCCATCTCATATTTTCTTTTCATGAGCATCTGTATGTTCAGATAAACAGGAATATGATCTCAAGAGAACTTGAGTTTTAAGATATTCCTAACACAGAGTCTCTGAACTCACCTCTTTTGTGAGGATTCATCTACTGAAAGCTTTTCCTGGCAGCAATGGATGTACCTCTTTCTGATGCCTTTATCTCTTAATTCTGTTTCAATTGATTGTTTTATGTTATCTGTGCATCCCTAGCAGAGAAACCGGGGAGTCCTTGTACAGGGTGGTTATTTGTGTAGATAATTTAATATGCATTACTCATTTCATGCATTCTTTTCCAAGGCAATACAGCAAGCCTGACAATCTTCGAGGATTGAGTTGCATTCTAATGACAAGTAAGATTACTGTAGGAGGATGAACACTGGCAAATTATTGTTTAGCAAGGGGACCCTAAAAGAATGTTAGGAATTGCTGTGTTGTCAATATAATTGATATGATTTAAAGATCAAAACAACAGAAGATAAGCTGAAACTACAGGCAGGAATTAACCACGGATAGCAATATAGATCATGCATGTGTTTAGAGAGCATTAAACTTGAGGTACACAAGATCAGTGAAAATCTATCCAACTTCTGAAGATCCTTTATGATTAAGAAACAGCATCTGCTGTTCAGAAAAGAAATGAGTCCAGAAAAACACTTTCAGACATGAGACAGCTTGGAAAGTGTTTGTCTACTAAATGACAGGATGAAATTAAATTGAGAGCAAGCGTAGTCTAACCTAGTTTTGACACGATTGATCCTATGCTGAAGAACCATTAAGACTCTTGAATAAAAGTACTAAGAAATTAGGACAAGCCTGATACATATAAGCCCCAATGTTTGCAATGTGTCTTTCAGAGTTATTCTAATTAACCCCAGTGAAATTTCAAACATGGTTTTTCTATTGCCTTAAGTGGTAAGGATAAAAAAAATAAATGCCACATAGGACTATGATGTGCTAGTTTTTACTTGGGGAATTATAGCTGCTGACCCTCTGTCATTAGATCACTTTGATGTGTGGAAGCATGAGTGGATTTCTGCTGATCTCTCTCTCGGCTTACTTTGGCTCCTTTGTAATGAATTAACATCAGCAAAAGTGTTCAGGGGACATCTTTGGGAAGATGAACAGAGAAACTCTGATAGTTCAGAAGAAGAAAGTGAGCTCTGAGAGTAGCAAAGATATGTTAGATGTTAGAAGTTTAAATCTGTAGTTTTCAAACAGTTAAATAAAACAATAAGTTAAACTATTAATCACACACATGCATGGGCGTATACACACACAAACATACATGTTTTCCATGGCTGATAATTAAATACAGATTTCTTTGCTTCAATTTAAAATACTCTGGGCACTTTAAGCAAGATATGGTTTGGCTGTGCCCCATACAAATCACATATTGAATTGTAGCTCCCACAATTCTGTGTCGTTGGAGCCACCCAGTGGGATATAACTGAATCATGGGGGTGGTTTCCCCCATACTGTTCTCATGGGAGTGAATATGTTTCACAAGATCTGATGGTTTTATAAGGGGAAACCCCTTTCGCTTGGCTCTCATTCTCTCGTCTGCTGTCATGTAAGACGTGCCTTTCGACTTCCGCCGAGATGGTAAGGCCTCCTCAGCCATGTGGAACTGGAGTACCTTAAACTTCTTTTTCCTTTTAAATTATCCACTCTCAGGTATGTCTTTATCAACAGTGTGAAAACAAACTAATACAAAGCCTAACTAAATCTTTCTTATTTAAAAAATAAGAATTCATGTATTTCGAAAGAAGTGAGTTTACTACAAAGTAATATAAACATAACTGATAAAATGAATTGTCATCACAAATATAACTGAAAGAACATCCACTACTATAAAAATGCAAGTATATAGAAATACAAGTATGCTTACATAGTGAATTATTTGGCATAGATCATTCAAAATGGTCTCTGCAACTAATCTAGATAGTAATACCACAGTAAGCATGTTGGTTATAGCAATTTTTAAAATTAACGTTAGACCTATTAGAAAAAAATCAGTTTCACAATGGGGCCAATATGTTCATGCAAATAATAAATAAAAACTTTGTCATAATAAACTTTGTCATAATAAACAATTAAAACTATATACTCTGGTTAAAATAAGAACCCATATAAATATATCCTAACAAGTAACTGTGTGACATATCCATTACTTGTAACCTTTAATGGATTCATATGCTTTTTTTTACATTAAAACATGTCCCATTAAAGAAGAATTCACTGGCTGAGTCACATAAACTCTTGTTTCTATTTTACATTATGAAATTATTCGAATCATCCAAGGCTCCAAAACCCTCTCTCCAAAACAAATCTCCAGGGAAATTGCCCAGTTTCAAAGGTGTCGAGCATCCTGTAAGCATTCAGGGGATAAAGGCCTGTTCTCCAGGTGTGTGAGCCAGAATTAAGAACAAATAACATAGTAGGTCCTGAGGAATTACCCCATCAGAGAAGGACAGCAGATGAGACACCCTCCTGACACAAACTGATGTCAGGAGTCAGTGATGTAGGTAGAAGAGTCATTTATAACACTGCTTATCATCATGATGATTAATTAGTATATACTGCAAAAGACCCAGCACAATCACTTTTAATTAACACATGACTGCTGCTAAATAACCAAAGAAACCAAAGCACAAATGAATATTTTAATAAATAGAAAAGGACACAATTCTTTGAATCATGAACTGTTATGTACAGGAAGTATGGCCTCTGCCCATGAAACATCTTCCTGGCTAACCCTGATTATTTTCCAATTAAAGTATGAATTCTACGACCTTTTCTATGGTGTTATTCAGCCTCACCTCTGTTTTCCCACAGTACCCTGATCAGAGCTTTATCCATTCATTTATGTTCTATGTCATTTGCTTAGCAAGATCTTCCCACCGGAGAGAGAGAAGCCTAAAGTTGGAAACTTTGTCTTAACCACGTTAGTTCTCTCAGTGCTTAGAATGTGGCTGTCAGACTCTCAACAAGTGAAGGAATGGGTGAATACCTGCATGAGTGAATAGTTATTCAAGAGCAGAGAAATGAGACCTTAGTTCTGGTATTAACAAGCTGTGTGACTCTGAGAAAACACTTAACTGATCCAGGCCTTCAGATAAAAAAGATGACATCCCTTCATCTAGTGGCCACAGGGCTCCAAGGTATCTTTCCATAAAGAAGCAAAGCCAAACTCACAATTTGCCTAAACTGCTATTCTCAGCTTTCAAGAGGAAGATGACTGTTAATTCCTAAGAGTAAAAATAAGAAGCAAGTGTTTTATAGACACCTCATGCCTTCTTCCCAAAGCTCACTCAATCAGTAATATGGGCTCTCTTAGCTCCAACCCGCAAATCCCCACCTTGGGCGCCTTCACATTGCTCTCTCTCCACCCTGGGTCACTCTCTCCTGCCTAGTCACCAGGCAGGCTCAGTCTTGTGCTTTACAGCTGAGTCATCCACTTAAGGGGGCCCCAAAGCTCTATCCAAAGACAAAACCTCCATCCCAGCAAGATAGTCTGTCTTTGTTTACTTCATAGCATATATCTCAATGCATAATTATCTTTATATTTGTTTTCTATTTACTGCCTGTATCCCCCACTAACATGGATACAGTTAAGCTACTTGATCACCCACTGTATCCCTAGAGCCATGAAAACATCATACATAGTAAGTGCTCAGCAAATACTTGTTAAATGAATGAAATATATCCACAGAGACTGAAGCAAAATCCAAGACATTACTCTAAATATAATATTTGTAAGATTTTTTAAATGATAAAATTTTAATGTATGAGCTGTTATCATTTTAATATATTCATAAAACATGCATGTATGCAGATGAAGGAGTCATTCCACATAGAAATGCCATAGTACAAATACTATCTGTTGGGGCAGCTCAGCAGCTATCACATGTCTGTTAGGTAACTAAGAGACAACAACCGTATTGCAAATCACCAAAGCCATAGGGAAAACATAATATCACTTACATCATATTGGTAAGCTGAAATCTGTCCAGAGCTGAGGCTAATCATTTAGGAAAAGCAGCTGACAAAACACAAAGAAAAACAAGCATCTAAGTCATATATGAACTATTTTCACCATTCTCCTTATAAAGTTTAAAAATAACATGAAAACCATCATGATGGCCTGAAATGTAAAAAGAACACTGACAATTTTTATTGTGATTTTTAGTGGAGAAATTTGTTATGTACAAACTCTTAAAGAGATAGTCTTTGTACTCTAATATAAAATAAAAGCTGCTGAACATTGTCATTCACATACATGTGTCTACATCTAAGATATTTTATTAAGATGCATTCCTGTAATAGGAACTACAGAACTAGAGGATAGACTTTTAATATATATTTTAACACAGCTCTCCAGAAATAAAAGCTTCTTGATCACTGATGGAGTTTGGATATTTGTCCTCATCCAAATCTCCTGTTGAAATGTAACCCCGAGTGCTAGAGGTAAGGATTACATTTCAACAGGAGATTTGGGAGGTATTTGGATCACGGAGGCAGATCCCTCATGAACAGCTTGGACCATCCTCTTAGTGAGGATAATTCCTATTTGAGAGAAAGTTTTCTCTCAATGATGAGTGTCACATCACTCATATTCCTCTGAGTATGTGGCACCTCACCCCAACTCTTTTTCTTTTGTTCTGGCTCTGGCCACATGACAAGCCTGCTCCTCCTTCACCTCCCACCATGATTGTAAGCTCCTGAGGGCTGCCCAGAGGCCAAACAGATGCCAGCACTGCGCTTCTGGTAAAGCCTGAAGAACTGTGAGCCAATTAAACCTCTTTGTTTTATAAATCATGCAATTTCAGGTATTTCTTTATAGCAATGCAAGAATGGCCTAATATAATCAGTGACACTCATCATCAGTATTCTCATATTAATTGCTCCAGTTTGTTCAATCAATATCAAAACCAGTCAATTTCTGTTAAACTCACATTAAATGTATTTTTTTATTTTAAGAATTGTCTATTTTTTCCATTTTTATCTCGGTATGCTCATCTTCTGTTGCTCTTTGAATGGAATATGTGTTGCAAGTAATTTTTCCAGCTTCTCATTTGCATCTTAATTTTACGATCATGTTAGATATGCTGAAGTTTTGCGTCTTGTGAAGTCTTATCTACTGATATCCCTCTTAGAGTTTTTAAAAATTAATGTTATGCTTACAAATTTCTCTGCCATTTTGCAATCTTATATTTACTTATTTGTTTTCTAGATGACAAGCATGTCTTTTTCACAGTCAAGTTTATAATACAGCTGAATTTGCATGCTGACCTAACTTGAAAATTTTCTCTGAAATAGTGAGTTATCCAAGAAGCATTTATTGGAAAATGCTCTATTTCCTAACTGTCTTGCAAGCCACTCTATTGTACACTAAATGCTTTGAAGTACTAGGTTCTGCTCCACGTTTCTTGTAATCAACCAAGAACAAAATGAAAGAGAAAGAAAGTGAACAAAAGTAAAAAGCTACAGCCTTTCAAGGTCAACATCTTAAAGTAAAACAGCATCACTTTATTTGAAATCTTATGAATTCCCACAATATAAAACATGTTCCTATTCAAGAATAGGTATTAAAGAATCTATTAAGATATCTCAATGATTTTGTTTCCCTTGGCTGAGCTCTCATAATGGACTGTTTTGCTACTTACTTTCGCTGTGAAGAAAAATCACTCCTTGCTAGTGTTTTCTCAGTGTTATAACGTTTTTCCAGAAAGTGTTCATTTTAGTGGTGTGTGCTTATTCATCAACAAACAAGAAATTTATCTTCTTAAATATCAAGAGTTCAGGTTATTACAAAACCTAAGGCTCACAGTATGGTATAGTCAAAAATCATACTCAATAAACTACTGGAAAATTAATCAAATTATTTTACATGAAGTTTTTATATACCCATATCTTTTAAATGAGGTATTTAAAAATTTGATAATCTCTCAGCGACCTCATTTCAGTTTTGGTTTTCCTGTCTCATGTGTTTGGCAAGCCTGGGATATTAACAAAATTCTCAAGGACTTTAATCTTCAGAAAATATAAATTCCTAGAATGTTAGCAATTTAGAAATTATTTAAAATATAATATAGTTTTGTGCTAGTTTCTAATGTAAAATTGCAGTTATATTAATTGAAGACAAAATGTTGCCACCTAGATCAACTTCAAAGAACATATTTAAGTTAGTGGCAGAACTGTTAAGAAAACAACCTAAAAACAGTAGCTATTAACATATTAAAAATCATATACAAATTAAGCATAAATGCTAAGCTGAAACTTTAAAATATCATTCAGAAACCAGATGCTTTCTACAGCCAATTATTGTCTGTCTTTTCTTTTTTCTTTTTTTTGAGACAGAGTCTTGCTCTGTCGCCAGGTGCCAGGCTGGAGTGCAGTTACATAGGTAAATGTGTGCATTGTGGTTTGCTGCACAGATCAACATATTACTTAGGTATTAAGCCTGAATTACTACTAATTTTATATTATAAAAGTAAGCCAGTATTTCCCATATTTTAGCCGAGGAATTTGTTAAAACATGCAGACCTCAGGCATCTCTCTGAGGGATCTGGGTTAAGTAGGTTCGGAGCTGATGCTGACTGTATTTCAGACAAAATACGAACAGTGATTCTGACGCAGGAGACCCCTGAACTACTACATGACAACTACTGACCTAAAGCTTCTCCTCTGGATGGAAAGATAATTATTCTTTTGATTGTGTGCTAAAGTCCAGAGTGTCCAGTATGAAGTATTTTTTCGTCTGACTCAAACACATCCACATACTAAGTTTTCTGCAGGATGTTGGTGTATAATATTTGCCTCAAAGCTTTTAAGCATCCAGATCAGCCATTTTTAATAGGAGTGCTTCATAAGTACTATCTTAGCCCAATTTGGAAACTATCTTAAACATGTATTCCCCTTATACATGCCACTAGTTTTATAACTGAGATGTAACATTTGATTAACCTTTAGCTTCATTAATGTAACTTTTTAATTTAGTGAATGGAATCAGTTTTTCATCATGCCACTTACGGATTTCAATGGAACTGAGATTCATTGAATATCTGATTTCTACAGTAACAGAAGATTATCTTTCACTTTGTTGTTCCTACAATATTTTTACAGATTCGTGCTAAAAATGACATAATTGTCATCCTATATTGGAGGGTGAAACTCAAGCCTTCAGGGACCATCCAGGTAATAAGAATGAGAAGCAAACGAGGACTCCACTGAGACCCTGAGGATGTGGTCAGCTTCACAGTCCAGCCTCCAGGCAGTGGCACTAAGTGTTGCAATGCACGGCACACAGTAAATGGGGCCAAATTCTTAAAACCTTCACTGGGCACAGTAGCTCATGCATGTAATCTCAACACTTTGGGAGGCTGAGGCAAGCAGATCACTTGAGGTCAGGAGTTCAAGACCAGCCTGGCCAACATGATAAAACCCTGTCTCTACTAAAAATACAAAAATTAGTTGGGCGTGGTGGCAGGTGCCTGCAATTCCAGCTACTCCAGAGGCTGAGGCTGGAGAATTGCTTGTACCCCAGAGGCACACATTGCAGTGAGCCAAGATCGAATCACTGCACTCCAGCTTGGGCAACAGAGTGACACCCCATCTCAAACAATGACAACAAATTCTTCAAACTTTGCAGAGCAACAATAATCTTAATTAATGTGTGAAACTGTCTGATTCTTGAAGACTTTCCAGATCCAATAAAATGTTTGAAGGCCATAATTGACTCTCAATTCTTCTACCTTCTACATCTGACCAACTTGTGCCTATATCCCAGTCAAGTCACCTAAAAACACATGTCTTTCTGTTTGTATAATCTCTATCCTTTATTTGGAAAACTTCTTTTCACTCTTCATGCTATCTTTTCCATAAGTCTTTCATGGATCAGTAGTCCCTGAACCATTTTCCTATGAATCCCCATAGGTGTATCCACTAAGTGTATTTTATAAAACATTTCCATATGCAAAGATTTAATCAGCGTAATCTTACAACATAGAAAACATTACTTTTCTTATGATAAAGGTGAAGCCATTGGAGCCGAGTAAATGAAGGACCTACCTGGCATTCTAATCATACGATCTCATAGGTCCTGTTTGTCATTGGACAATATATTTCAAGATTCGATCATTAGAATCAGACCTCAGTTCAAATACAAATTTTCACCTAAAAACTTGAGAAAAATTGCTTAATATCTCTATGCTACTGTTTACTTCTCACTAACATGGGGATCCTAACTGTTCCACAGGATTGTTGTAAGAATTATAACAGATAATACTCATAAAGGGTTCAGCATAGCACTTGGAGTACAGTTAATGGTCAATATAGCTTAGTTTTCATAAAAATGATCTAGAAATCACCTAATAAATAGTACCCATTCTTATTATAATTATGACCATTCATTCAACACTCAAATATGTATTTAGTATTTATCTCACTCAAAAAAATTTGCTAAAAACTTGGTATGTACACATTAGTAAACAACATCGACATGAACCTCTTATTTTTAATTCGTTACTGGAATTTGGGTATGAGGCTGCATATTCCTCAAAGGGATAAACTATGCCTTATCTTTTCCTTAAGTACCTAAGTAGTCTATTTTCTTAGACTGTTTTACATTGCTATAACAGAATATCACAGATTGGGTAATTTATAAAGAAAATAGGCTTATTCAACTCATGATTCTGGAGACTGGGAAATCAAAAATCATGACATCAGCATCTTAGTCATTTTCTATCATCCCATGATAGAAGAATGGAAGGAAAACCAAGCATGCAAGGCAGAGCAAAAAGGAGAAGCATACTCACTTTTACAACAACCCTTTCTCATGACAACAAACCCACTCTCATAATGAAACATGAATTCATTGAAGAGGACTCTACCCCTGTGACCCAGTCACCTCTTATTAGCCCCACTCTCCAACACCGTTGCATTCGAGATTAGGTTTCCAACACATGAATTCAAGAATCCATATAAACACCTTCAGCATGGGGTTGACAATCAAAGAATGTTTGCTCAATTCAACTTAATTTTCTTAAACTTTATTTTTTATCATAAAATGGGGAGAAATAAGAGATGTTTTATGAGATGACTATTATAAAACAATACATTATTATTCTGAAATAGCATAAAATGAAGATTTTATATAGAGTTAATGAAACAACTGTGTTAACATTATTTGGATATTTATTGGCTTACAATAGCTCTTTAAAATGTTCTAAATCACATGACTTATGTTTGTGCCTGAAACAGTTATGATTTTGTATCTAAAACATAATTGATAAAGCTAACACTCAAAATCAGGTCTCTGACTCCAATTCACATATTCTTGACTAGGATGAAGTATTGGTTTTGCTCTACATTACTGAGATGTATAAACTTAGTCATTTTTCTAGTATTCCTAAAGATAACACAATTGTAACAGTTAATCACTTGCTCTAGTTAACAAACAATTTCTTAAAATATCATTAAAAAACAAAACAAGAGAAAAACAACAATAGATATCCATCAGCTTTTGTTAGCCCAGTGAGCATTTACATAAAGTCCTCACTGCGATATATTTCTATCTGGAGTTCTAATCACATCATCTGAAATATATATATATTTCAGATATAATATATGTCTATATAAATGTATATATATTTCAGATATATATTATATCTATATAAATATATAGATATATTTCAGATATATATTATATCTATATAAATATATAGATATTTCAGATATATATCTATATAAATATATATATTTCAGATATAATATATATTATATCTATATAAATATATATATTTCAGATATAATATATATCTATATAAATATATAGATATTTCAGATATATATTATATCTATATATATAGATATTTCAGATATAATATATATTATATCTATATAAATATATAGATATTTCAGATATAATATATATCTATATAAATATATAGATATTTCAGATATAATATATATTTTATAGATAGATAGATAGAGAGAGAGAGAGATGGGGAGAGGGAGACGGAGAGGGAGAGGGAGCGGGGGAGAGAGAGAGAAAGAGATATCATAGACAATTTGTAAAGCATTATGATTCTATAGGCAATTCCCAGCAGAATAACACAGCTAAGTCATTGCTTGTTACGATTCAAGGAATGCTCTTTCTACCTTTGATGGTTGTGGATGGCATTCTCTTTAACCATAGTAGGAATAGGATTTTACATCGAATGTTTGTCAGGGCTCTAGTCCACTGAAAAGAAATGGAATTCCAGGTTCTTCAACCTCTGCTAAACTGAAACATCTAGCATATAAAAATAGTTTATTTTGATAAACTTGAATAGACTGCCTCTGGGTTTAATTTCAGATATTTTTTAGTATACTTATACTATATACATAACATTTAAAATTTTGACTTCTCTATCATGACCAAAAGGTAGTATCATATATCCTAAAGCTGCATTCTTGATTTCCTAAAGTAAATATTTTATATGTATCTGTACATGCTCACTGAAAAGAGAAAACACAGACCTTTTAGAAAAGGAAACAATTTGCTTTTGAAATGCTGGATTAACTGAAAGCTCTGGTGTCAATTTCCACAGTGACTGCTGGTACTGATGTTGCCTGAATTTTAAAACGTTGGTTTCATTAGTGGTAAAAATCATTTAGTCTTCTCCTTCACTCTAAACATTTCATACAAACTAAAGTTCTCTAATTTCCAAACTCCTGTCAACACAGCAAGCCTTAAAGTCTGGGATACACGTGTGCATGGTGATGTATACACTGGCCAAAAAAATGTTTTCAGATATTCCTAAATAAGAAACATTTAAAATACACAAACTTGAATACATAAACTTATTTAGAAAAGAGTAGATTCTGTTTAAGATCCATGAAACCCTATGGCACTCTTTATAAAAAGACAATTCCAATAACACTTCATTAGGACATACCCCTGTTAAATTAACTTTACAGACTTCTAATGGATTTCTTAATTAGACTTGTTATTAACAAGAATATTAAATGAATTAAAAACAGCTCTGACAGCCACTTGTAATAAACAAAAACTGAAAAGCAAGATTTATGCTCTTTACTTTTCCCTACTCAATCCAAAGCTTTTAATAACCTGACAAATGTACTGCAATTAATTACTCAGCTGTCAAAGAATAAAAAGCTTGGATCATTATGTCTGTTCAAAAAGGCATTTTCATTATTCCAAAGATGAGTCTGGTTACTGGAGCTGTTCTTCTAGTCTTTCTCTTGAAGAAGCCGTTCCAGCTTGGCTGGTACAATGTCCTAAATATGGTTGTTGTTTAAGGACTTTAATTCAGCATGTCTCTATCTGCAGAAGTACCCCTTCTTACCCTTCGTTTGCTAGATAAAAAGTAGTGCATTTAATCAAAATAGAAGATTAGTTTAATTCAAAATTCAGAACTCCTGAATGACCAATTAAAAAGAGAAAGAGGAGGAGGGAGGAAGAGAGAGAGGGCACAAGATTTTCCCCTTTGGACCACACCAAAGAGCTTATGATCTGTTACTGAGTTTAAATACATATAGCTTTATATATGCACTGTGCCCTTCATTTTTATTTTTATTTTGGTGATATGTGTGTGTGTGTGTGTGTGTGTGTGTGTGTGTGTGTGTGCAGGTATGTGCATGTGCCTTTACAGGTAGTGACATAACAGTCTAATATAGACATAGAGTAACATATATAGAAAAGGAAAAAAATATTGTGTCTCTCCAGGATAAAGAAGAGCAGATTTTGCTATACTCACTAACTGAAGCTCTATTCCTCAATGATGACGGTTTTGTTTCAGTGAGCTTTAAGTATAGCTCAAAGAACTAAGTGTGGCCACCCTCCAGGTTTGCCAAGAAGTCCAAAGGGTTCCTTGATAACCATGATAGGAAAATTTCAAAAAGCAAACACTGTGAAGCTGAAGACATCCTCAAGATCTCTGTGGAGTCCTCGCTTGCTTCTCTCATTCTTATTGCCCGGATGGTCCCTGGAGGCTTTTGAGTTTGACATCCTAATGTAGGAAGTAAAAACCACCCAAATGCTATCAAAGGATAAATGGAAAACCAAAATGTAGTTTATCTATACAACGGAATGTTATTCAGTCATAAAAAGGAATGAAGTACTAACACATGCGTGCTACCACCTGGAAAGCATTATGCTAAGTGAAAGAAACAAGACCCAATAAACCACATATTATTTGATTCCATTTATAAGAAATGTTCCAAATAGGCAAATGTATGAACAGAAAGTAGATCAGTGGTTGTTTCAGGCTGGTGGGGGAGGGAGACAAGGACATTGCAGAAAGACAGCAGCTAAAGGAAACTGTTTCTCTTTGTAATGAGAAAATGTTCAGGAATGGACTGTGATGATAGTTTGACACATCTGTGAATATATTAAACCCACTGAATCATATACTTCAAATGTGTGAATTTTATGGTATGTCAGTTATAAGGCAATAATGCTGCTTTTAAAAAATTAGTGGAATCAGATATGGTCCAAATGCACTTTTTCCACTTAAAAGAACCAGACTTCAACATCAATATCTCTACTCAATCAAATGTATTTATTTTACATGTGATTAGTATAAAGTCTGAGTCCATACGTTTCCATCAATAAATCATATTAAGTAAATGTAAAATTAAAACAATACATTAGCTTTTCTATATGTATTGCTGCTGGAATATATGCTGGTAATTCTATATGGCTACTCAGTAAGTAAAGTTGAATTCTTCGCTTCAAATTTTTCTTAGAAAATCTATTAACATATTGTAACTTTAGTCAACTGAGAAGACATTAGCATTTATCATTTTAAGTCATGTTTCCAGAACATTAGAAACCATGGCATTAAAATAGTTTATATTTCTTGATAATTATATAAATGTTCTTCAGTCTATTTATCACAACTTTTCTCATCACAATTTATAGTAATCAGTGTTCTATCATCTTGGCAAACATTATTGCTATGTTTCTTATATCTGTTTACCAAAGAGCCTTATATCTGCTTACTAAAGAGCCTTCATTCAGATTTTAGTTGAAATCACTCCACTTGCATTCTGAACAAAAGCTACTTAACAGAAAACCTGAATATTAACCTAAGAGCCAAATGATTATCTTTTGAAAAAGTGAATTTCACAGTATTCACATTGAAAAGGGCTATCACTAAAACTAAACTTAAATGTAAGTTAAAGGATAAGGGAAAATATAAATTAGGGTATGTTTAGCATGGAAACTTAAAACTAATGCTACATAATGTGTTAGGATTTCATTTAGCTCACTTTATATAAAGTTACAACAACCATGAAACAAAACAAAATGCCACGTATCATGAATTCAATTGTAATTAAGATACCATTCAGACTTACTCACAGAGGAAAGGATCCACCTCTGTCCTGTTCTTTCTAAATAAAGAGGCAGTTATAGTTCCACCATAGTAGCTATCCACTTATTAGATATCTTCCTAGAAAAAAAATCTGCCATATATACACAGATGCTCCTTGACTTACAATGGGGTTATATCCTAATAAACCCATCATGAGAAGTATTCTGTCAATAAAGCATTTAGTACTTTCATAAACTCATCATGTAGTTGAAAAAGTGTAAGTTTAACCATTGTAAATTGGGAGCTGTCTCTACACACACACACACACACACACACACACACACACACACACACACACATATATATGAGACAAATTTTAGAGTTCTCAACTAAAGAGTAATTTAGAGGTGCAGAGAAAACTAGAAACGAAATGATGGAAATACAGTGGCAATTTAGTGTTAAAATATCTATGGTGGATAAAATAATTTTATCATCAATTATATGTAACCAATTTTTAAAAAATCTAACTGTGGAGTGGGGGTGACGTTTACAGTCAGTGAACAACAATCTAAACATCAAAACATAATGCATTTTGATAAACATATCAGAATGCACCCTTTTGCTGGAATTAATGAGCTAATTGAAGTGTACAAACATGATAATAGCATGCTATATGCAGAGCAATCTAAATTACAAAGTCTTTCTAAATAAGCAATCTCTTTCACTCACGTAAAGATGTGGGCTGACAGATGCTTTTAGCTAAGTGGCCTCAAACACAGACACTCTATGGGATACCCAAAGAAAATATCATTTTGACTTTGCACTATCATAGAGTTAGGAAAGCTTAGCATTGCAATGTTTTAATATGCCATATACTCCCAGTCCAGAGACTACTTTATTTCAAATGAGTGAAACCACAATTGAAAATAGATGGGTTAACTATTCAAAATGAAGAAAAGCTGTAATTTTGCCCAAATATTCCACTAAACAAAATTATACCTCAGAGACAAAATAGAAGCTTGAACAATTTCCGAAGTCAGAATTCTAGTACCTTCTAAACATTTTTGCTGCTAATCTTAGACAAGTTTAGAAGCTAACAGTCCATATCCTGATTTAACTGGCTACAATGCCACC
The DNA here is from genome assembly GCA_031835075.1 of Saguinus oedipus. Taxonomy (NCBI): domain Eukaryota; kingdom Metazoa; phylum Chordata; class Mammalia; order Primates; family Cebidae; genus Saguinus; species Saguinus oedipus. The sequence continues at coordinate 6,981,486 of CM063169.1, read as the reverse complement.
ACAGGCACTCAGTTGCCATGATCCCTCACACGACCCTCGATTCTGTCATCACCTCAGGTTAGCAACTTTTTAGTTTCTTTTCAGATTCAGGAAGGAGCCTATTATTGACATCAACCAATGCTTTGTGGCAGGACTTTTATCCCTGCCTTGAAGGAGAAAACTTGGTGGGCATTCTGTACATTACTAAAGTAGAAAAGAGATTCATTCATAACATATTTGGAACATTAGTTGTGTGTCAGTCGCTGTGTGAGGAGCTGGGGATAGAGGTGAATGGAATGGAAATCACTATCTGCAGAAGACAGGCTCGATGTCACACAGTCACCAAAATAAACGTTCAGTGACACACTGTGCTGAATACCCTAAAAACACACACACAGTCTGTTCTATATTATGGTCTGAGTTGTGCCCTCAAAATATATGCTGACATCCTAACCCCTAGAACCTATAAAGGTGATCTTATTTGGAAATAGGCAGTCAAGTTAAGATGCAGTTCCTAGAGTGGAGCCTAATCCCATATAAATAGCATCCATATAAGAAAAAACAGATCCCAGCACTTTGGGAGGCTGAGGCGGGTGGATCACGAGGTCAACAGATCGAGACCATCCTGGTCAACATGGTGAAACCCCGTCTCTACTAAAAATACAAAAAATTAGCTGGGCATGGTGGCGCACGCCTGTAATCTCAGCTACTCGGGAGGCTGAGGCAGGAGAATTGCCTGAACCCAGGAGGCGGAGGTTGCGGTGAGCCGAGATTGCGCCATTGCACTCCAGCCTGGGTAACGAGAGCGAAACTCCGTCTCAAAAAAAAAGAAAGAAAGAAAGAAAAAACAGAGACTGACACAGGCAGAGGGAGACGATGTGAAGAGACATGGGGGAATGCTGTGTGCTGGCAGAGGTAGGGATTGCAGTGATGCACCCAAAGGCAAGGATAGCCTGAAACCCTGGAAGCTAAGTGGGGGCAGGAAACAAATTCACCTCTGGAGCCTTCAAAGGGAGCACAGAATCCCCAACACCACAATTTCAGACTTCCAGCCTCCAGAGGGAGGTGAGAATATATTTCTGTTGTTTTCAGCCACCTGAATTCAGGTGTTTTGTGATGGTAGCTCAAGGAAGCCAACAGACTATAGCAGAGCATGGTAGGGATGCGTGTTTATCTCAGGAGGGAAGAATTAGCTCAGGCAAGAACTCACTGCAGAAGGATAGTTGGAGTCTGGGATGCCTAGGGTCAGAGCAGATACGGAGCTGGAAGTCAAGTGGCATTTCCAGGCAGGAACCAGCATGACCTGAAAAGCTGAGGAAGCAAGACATACCATGCATCCCAACAGGAAGAGGTGGGTGTGAACGATGCTTGGAGAATATAGGCAGCGTGGGATGGAGTAACTCAAGATAGTCAGGCAGTGCGAGATGGTATGGACCGAGACAGAAAGCCAATGGGTGGATTCCATGCATGACTGTCCCTTCCTGCACCTCCTAACACCCTGGAAGAGCATGAGTACATGCTAATCTCCCAAATAACTAACATCCCTAGTAACTAGTTTGCCTCTGTACAGGCTTCTTCCTCAGAGCAAACGTCTTAAATGATGTTGCATTTTTCCAGGCTTGTCTTTGCCAGATAAAAACAGGAGCTTACTTTATATTGGAGTGTTCAGGGCTCTGGGTCAAGCATTGAAGAACATTTCTCAGCTATACCCACAGTCCCCTACAGATCACCTGAAACCCCTGGGCCTTCGTTCTTCCCAGCAGTTATAGCCAACAACCCAGCAACACCTGCCAACACCCACTTGGCTTCTTGCGCCCTGGGGCCACTGTGCCAACAAAGCCCATTGCGATTTATTCCGTCCTGCTGCTCTGCAGACAGACCTCATGTAAAGAGGGAAAGCTGCCACTTGAACTTCGTGCTCTTATAATAACACACACCTACTGTGTTTGTCCTCGAGGCAGGAGGAATCGATAGTAAGCACAAACGCACCCTGCTAAGTTTTTCCAGGCTCTGCTTTCCCAGCACAGGTTTGCCCAAAAAATCTCTCACACGTTTCCTCTTAATTGACCTCATGGGTGATATGTCCAGAATATAATGGCCTGAGTTATTTTATTTTAAACTAGGATCAGCTCTCCTAAATAGTGCATTTATTTGTAGATTCAGGTTTTACATTGGCCTTTTTATTCGCACTTCCAGGGGCAAAAGAGCTCAAGGTAAAACCCAAAGCTCTGCTAATACAAATCAATAATATTTCTCTATGAGGCAAGTTTAATTATTTTGTGGTTTCTTTCTCTCTCCCTCCCTGCGTGTCTGTCTCAGCCAGCTTTCCACCTATGCCCAAATTTTAAAAGAAAACAAATTCCATTGATGTCAAGAATACAAATATTGTGATATATGACTACCAAGCTGCGTGTGTGTTTTACACATTATACATCTAAGGAGCACTTCCTGCAGCACGCAGTGTACTTGAGTGCCAAATACAGTAAATGCCATTTTATTGTATGGGGAGGAAATATGGTAGAACACTTTACAGATAAACATTGGCAGGCCTAGTTTTCTGAACCCAACTCAAATATTAGCTGTGTGACCGTCGTGGAATCACCTGACTTCTCTTAGTATCTTAGGCTGCTCATTTGCAAGTGGAGATAATACCTGTATCATAGTTTTGCTATGAAAATTAAATAACATATTTGTAAATGTCTTTGTTCAGTACCTGATACTTGGAGAGTGTCCAATAAATGATGAGCATTGATAATCATCACAATATATGAACAGGAAGTACAAATAACAACATCCATTCTCTGACTCCTACCACATCAGAAGAGTACCTCATATGTAAAATAATATGATTTCTAATATTTCTGTGACTTGGAGAGAAAGAGGGTTTAAAAGTTATTCCGCTGTTTTCCTGAAAGAAACTCTTCTGTTGAAATTGAAATCCAGAAAAGTTGAATTTGGTTATAAAATCCCAGATTCTTTAATTTGACAGTACTTGCTAGAATACTGTTAAATTTTAATTACTTTGGAAATTAAGAGTTTATAAGAGATATCATCTGTTACCCAATTTTTAAACAATTGTTGAATAATAACATGGTTAATGATTATTGAATGTTTCTCATTGGCTGATGATTATGTAAAGTCCTTTTCATGGATTGGTTTAATTAATCCTCCCTACAGCTCTGTGAGGTGGCAGCTGTCATACACCCATTTTACAGATGAGGTTACCAGGGCACAATTTGCCATTGTGACACATGCAGCACGTGGTGGACCAGGTTTAGAATACAGGTCCATGCTCCCGACTCGCGCATACTGTCCCTGCATCTATATTATTATGAGCACTTGGGAACAACCACGTTAGAGCAACCTCATCCAGGGCTAACATGGCATTTAACAGAGTGGTAAATACATACTTCTCTTAAATTGAAATGTATAGATATAGTCTATCATCTGATGAGATTGTGGAACAAAACAATGTTTAAAAATCTAAAGAGAAGGGTCGTGTCTATAAGACCTGCAGTCATAGCACAGGTAACTAAGGATTAGTGAGAACACTACAGGAAAGAATAAACAGGAGATGGCCAATGCTTGTCTAGAAACCCTGTCCCTTTTTTTTTTCAATTTTATTTTAGGTTCGGGGGTACATGTGTAGGTTACGTAGGGGAACTCCCATCACAGGGATTTATTGTACAGATTATTTCATCACCCAGGTATCAAGCCCAGTAAATAATAGTTATTTTTTTCTGCTCCTCTCCCTCCTTCTACCCTTCATCCTTGAGTAGGCCCCAGCATCTGTTGTTCTTTCCTTTGTGTTTATGAGTTCACATCATTTAGCTCCCACTTTTAGGTAAGAACGTGTGGTATTTGGTTTTGTCTTCCTATGTTAGTTTGCTGATGATCATGGCCTCCAGCTCCATCCACATTCCTGCAAAAGGCATAATCTCATTCTTTTTTTATGCACAGGACCCCACGGTGTATATGTACCACATTTTCTTTATCTAATCTGTCATTGATGGGCATTTACACTGATTCCATATCTTTGTTATTGTGAATAGTGCTGCAACAAACATCTGCATGCATGCGTCTTTACGGTAGAATTATTTCATGTTCCTCTGGGTATATTCCAGTAATGGGATTGCTGGGTTGAATAGTTCTGGTTTTAGCTCTTTGAGGAATCACCACATCGATTTCCACGATAACTGAACTAATTTTCACTCCCACTCACAAGGTATGAGTATCCTTCCTCCCCTTCCACAATCTCCCAAGTACCAACTCCTCTGGAGATGCTTCCTTCAGCTTTCCTGACTGTTCTGAGCCGTGACCTGCTCTCCTCTTAGTTCCACAGCAACTCACAGGTAGCACCAAGCGTGTTCTGTTTGACCCACTGATATCCTTCTTGACTATCTTCGTGTAGCCTGTGAACTCGCAGAGGAATATCTAGCTTTATGTGTGTGTGTGTGTGTGTGTGTGTGTGTGTGTGTGTGTGTCTGAATTATACATATAAACTAAATAATTTTATTGATTATAAAGATATCTTTTGATCATATTTTGAGAAACCAAGTATGAGTACTGTGCAGCTTCCAGGTGAGAAATGTAATGTGAAAAAGTGCATCTTGGTCAAGAAATACCATAACTGTACATCAGCCAAGCCATTTATTAACGTATTGACTATAGATGCTTAATATGAGCTTTTACCTCCAAAATCCTGGATCTAAGACCATTTGTACATTCTATGACCTCAGATAATAAAGGTTTGTTTTTTTTTGTTTTTTTTTGTTTTTTTTTTTTTTTTTTGCTATTCATGACCTTGGCATTTTTTAAGAAACACAGACCATTACATTTTTAGAAACTATCTTTTTGCTTTTGTCTGATGTTTTTTCATTAGACAAATGATGATTCATAATCATTTAAGTAAAATGACCACTTTAGGGGGGAACTGAAACCATGGTATCCTCAGAGCCATTCCAGATACTGCTACTTTTGAGGGACTTTACTGTACAGACATTTTTACAACATTCTTGGATAACGATTCCTCTCTTTGTCTTCAACGTTCTTTCTTCTGTGTCCTCCTGGTTAATTTCCAGTTCATTGAAATTCAGCTCCATTAAAAAATCTGGAGACAACAGATGCTGGAGAGGATGTGGAGAAATAGAACACTTTTACACTGCTGGTGGGAGTGTAAATTAGTTCAACCATTGTGGAAGACAGTGTGGCGAGTCCTCAAGGACCTAGAAATAGAAATTCCATTTGACCCAGCAATCCCATTACTGGGTATATATCCAAAGGACTATAAATTGTTCTACTATAAGGACACATGCACACGAATGTTCATTGCAGCACTGTTTACAATAGCAAAGACCTGGAACCAACCCAAATGCCCATCGATGATAGACTGGTCTGGGAAAATGTGACACATATACACCATTGAATATTATGCAGCAATCAAAAATGATGAGTTCATGTCCTTTGTAGGGACATGGATGAATCTGGAGAACATCATTCTCAGCAAACTGACACAAGAACAGAAAATGAAACACAGCATATTCTCACTCATAGGCGGGTGTTGAACAATGAGAACACATGGACACAGGGAAGGGAGTACTACACACTGGGGGGAATGAGGAGGGACAGCGGCGGAGGGGGAGCAGGGGAGGGATAGCATGGGGAGAAATGCCAAATGTGGGTGAAGGGGCGGAAGGCAGCAAAACACACTGCCATGTGTGTACCTATGCCACTATCTTGCATGTTCTGCACATGTACCCCAAAACCTAAAATGCAATAAAAAATAAAAAGTTTAAAAATAATAACAATAGAATAAATTCAGCTCCAGAGCTCACACCCCTCCCAAGCCTCACTGTCTCTGAATCTATACCTTTGGATAAGGACTTCTCGGTGCTATTAGGGTTCCAACTGATTCTTTCTTCATGAAGTCATCCATCCTTATTGTTAAAATAAATATAAATGCACCACTGAGTGAGATTTTGAGATTTCTAATCATTGTTAATACACAGAATAATTTATTGTTTTGTTGTTAACGCTTCAACACACTGGGATAACATCTGATCCTAAACTTTCATAATTACAGTCTAGGTCACCAGAACGTCAGAACCTCATCCACCAGCATCTCTCTCATTGATCTTTTCCTCATTATTTAAAAGTCACTACCTTAGTTCAGGCCCTTCATTGTAGCACGTCTTGAATATTAAAAGGGGGTTCTAAATTTTCAGTTATTCTTGTTCCAGACAATTTTGTAAATAAGTGATTAGTCCTCCTTAGACATTTCTTTAAGAATGTTAAGTGCGGAAAAAGAAAAGAAGGGTGGGTTTTACTATACCAGAGAGGATAACTAAACCAATAATCCATGTTAGTTTAGGTCCTAGCTCAAGTGACCTGAGATGAATTCAAATTTTCTGATCTGGAATTGAAGGTTTTCTATAACTTTGAGGTTATTTCACTACCTACTGATATTCAAAAAAGAAAAACTGTTTTTATTTGTGGTGTTGTTTTCCCTTTTGTCTTTTTATCCTTATGTGTTCTTCTTCCTGTATAGAGTACATACACCTGTGGATAGTAGCATATATACCTGTACATATTAATAAATGCACCCTGCCCTGCATCTTACTGGCCCTGTATATGGTACCTGTAACTTGATTTTTTTCCTGGAATCACTGCTGTGCTCTTTATCACTCCTACCTTTCTCCTTTCATTATTATCAAAACCTTGTTGTATTCTATCTCTAGTAGCATTGCGTTTGAAGTATGTGTGCAGGATCAAGTTTATGCACTTCCTGTGACATCTCCTCTAAGAATAAAGAGATCTCAGTTACCTGAATCTCATATTTAAGTAACGCTGTATTTCTTAGTTAATTTGAATCCTGTATTTACAAACCATTCCATTTATTTGTGTCTTATATATATGCGAATCCCATTTATTTATGTTTTAGCATCTCAGCTGTGTGTGCTTTTTGAGGTCAATAATCATATCTTTATCATCATTATGTGAATTCCCAGCAATTTTGAAACAATAACCACAAAACCTAGCTCTTCACCTCTGCCTAACACTGAGCTAGGGATGGAAATAAATGAGATACAACATCTGCAATTTTTTAATGCAATTCATAAATGTGAAGGTAATTATGTAAATATGTAAAGCTTCATTTTATTTTATTGAATAGAATATTACATTGAATAAAGTCATAATTTCTTGTGCCCCTTCTATTATTTTCTCAACTCTCAGGATTGAGGGTTGGGAAGCTGTCATCTTTATAACCATAATCTGAGGACTGATTCCTATAATTTCTGGATTTTAAAAATCATGAAATATGTAACTCTTGTCCTTGATATTGAAATTAATAGTAATCTCTTAGTGACGTTTTTTCTTAAACCTCTCTCCATAATCCTAGCAGTATTTCTTCTGTTCTTATTTCTGTTAAGGTACGAATATGTTTCTAACAAGGTTATTTATTATACTAATCAGGTCTACTCTGTGTTTCTTAGAGTTATTCTTCAGTCATTAAATTTTCTTTCCTGAGAGCAAGTAGGAGTTAATAAAACGATCAGAATCTACTTATGCTTTTGTTTTAATTATAAGATAAAATACGCTCAAATTATGCAATTAAAGGTTAATAAACATCTTCTTTCAAATGTTAAGAAGTAAAACTTATTCAAGTAAACATAAAAATTTCCCGAGAGAATACATCCCCTCCAGAGATGTACTAAAAAAAAAAGGCATGAGAAATCTAAGATAAATAGACCAATATCTGCAAGCTGCATTATGTGAGTTAGAAATTAAATTCTGAGATAGACATATTCCCTTATTACATTCTATGCAGAATGTAAATTTTTGGAACATGAGACCCTATCTATTCTTTTTAGTATATTCTCAGCACCCAGTCCATTGCCTGATATAGTCAACAAACATTTCCTGAAGGAACAAATAAATAAATAGAAATGCAGTATGTGTCAATAAATATACTTCATGCTTATTATTTAGTTTTAATATATGATGATATCATTATTTGACTAGATTAATGGATTGGGCAAATCATACATTCACAAATTAGATAATATTAGAAAAATGCACAGCTCATTTAATAGAAATTCCTTTTTTACAGGGGAGAATTTGGTGACTTTAAATGTTACTCCAAAAGATAGGGGAATCATGAGTCCATCAGTCTTCAAACACACACTGGACTCATTTATGTGCATTACATTCTCATAGACTGAGGATCCAGGAACACCACTTACAGTCCCCACTTCAGTCTTTCTAACGGTCAGCCCCAGTTAACTGTTGGACATTCAAGGCACTATGACAGGTATATTCAGGATGATTCTGCTTCTCTTTTAAAAGGAAAAAACATGGATAATTATATTCCGTATAAAGTAGTGAACATTTTCTGTTATTCTTTAAGTTTATGGAACATAGAATATGGTTGACAGAATTACAAACATTAAAAGATGTACATTTTACCAGTGATTTACTTTTGTTTATACAATATTAAAATATGGTGCACAATAATATCAGAGCCTAAGTGTAAAAATCCATTAGATTAATTTTCTCTTAAATACTCTGAGTCATTCCCTACTAAATCAGTGAGTTAAAATTAAATAACTAAAATTAAAAATTAAAGGCACTCCTTCTGTGTATAAGATTTACAGGCTCAATTCTCATAAATACACATAGATGAATTTTCAATATCATCAATATATTGTAATGAAAAGCAACACAGGCAAGATTAAAAAAAAGCCAAAAGGTTTGCAGAGGAAATTCCATCTAAAGTTTAAAGATAAGTGGTGTTCCCTGGCTTATAAAATTTAGAAATGCATTACTAAATCTTTCCACGAAACTCGTTTATGACATGTAAGAAATCCCCTTGTAATTAATGTTCTTTACGTTTCAAAAAAATTACATTTTTGTTATGTCTTGAGCAACTAACAATTGCATCGCATAACAGACTTTAGTAGACGATCTACATGCCACCTGCCACTTTTGGTATTAGACTCATTAGAATAGTGCTGTGCTAAGAATATAGCTACATTTTTAGCCTAATGTTTATACAGTATATAGTAAGTTCCAGGAATGATAAGAGGGTATTTACATATGTAATTTTATCTTTGGGGAAAAACACCTATCAATTGCTTCTGAAGTTAGCATTATGATTTACTGTAGATTATGATGATCTAAAGTGTATTTATAAATTAATGTAATTTGCTTCTCTTAATGTCCTAGTTGAACTGTCATATCAATAAAATCTCTCCAGTCAAAAGATTCATTTGGCATTTAAATTAATATAAATAAGTTAATTAACCTTCATTAATTTATACATACCTTATGGATATATTATAGCAAATAGTTAAGTCACTAAAGTTATGCTAAACAGAGGCTCTTCTGTCTCTGCTTCAACTTTAAGAATCAAAGACATGGGTATCTCAGATCCCAGAGGAGCAATCACACTTCCCCGTCCCTGCTTTGCCTCTCAGGGTTCGTTAGCACTAATCCTATCACCTATTCTACTTTAGTTAAGTAAGTACCTGGCAAGGTCCATGTCTTCTTTAAAAGAGCACATCCACAAACTGCCACAGCCAGAGTGTCATCAGTCAGATTCTCATTGTCCCCCCTTACTTCATGGCTGCCTGCTATGGAGCTATCCAGCCCTGAGAGCCTCAGTTTCCTCATCTGCAAATGCAGATAATCCTGTGAGCTCATGCAGCTGTGTAATGACGTGACAGCAACTGCATGACACTATGTAGGTTCCTGATGTATGGCAGACACTCTGAGCTGAGCCTGGAACCAAACTTGAGTCTGTGCCACAAGAGGTGGCTGGCGGAGCCCCAGGCTTCTCTTTGCAGGAAGTTCTGTTTTCAGATTTCTCTAGAGACACTGAAAGTACAGAACTATGTCTTTCTTTCTGTCCTGCTCCATGGTCAAAGGCCAGAGGTCCAGGGGGAAAAGTTAGAAGGAAAATACGCCTTTAGTGAGAGAGTTTGTGAGACCTGAGTCAGAGGATCTGCTACTTCAAAAAGAGTTGGCAAAGGTTAATACAGAGTTAGTCAGTTCTGCAGAAAACACAGGGTGCTGCCGGCCAAGGAAAGACCCAGGCCAGGCTGCACAACCACTCACCAAGAACCTGTGCAGCCTGGGGACCCAGGGAGCCTTCCCCTTATCAAAGGCCCAGAGAGGCTGAGAGAGAATTGAAGCCCAGACCCAGGAACTGGCAGGGAGTTGCCAAAGCAGGCCCTGGTCCCCATCAGATTTGACATATTATTTACACAGGTTTTAATGTCAGAGTTTGCAACGTACTCTCCCTTTTTAATTGCTTCTGATGGTGGCTCACCATTCACATTTGCTACCCACAGTTTTATGTTGAGTCTGTGCAAGTTTCTCGACCTCTCTAGCCACCAGTAAAGCGTGATAAATATTGTCCTTCCTCCTGTGGAGGGAAGGTTTTGGTCTCTGCAGAATACACGAGCAGGCTAGCTTGCCGGGTAGAACTCCAGCATGCAGAAGGAGGAAAGAGGAGTGTGGAGAATGCCCAAGTAGAGGAGGAACCTAATGTGTTCAGGCAGGAGAATGTCAAGCACCTCCAGCCTCTGCAGGGAGCATGACAAGCACCCAGCACAGAAGACCATGCAGAAGAGCATTGAGCCTAACCTGTCTGGGAGGCCTCTGCTGAATAACATTTTTCTCTCTCCTAAATAACACAGGTAAAAAAGGCAAGGTTGAGCCATAAAGTAATCACTTTAATTGGAGTAATCATTGCAACTCTCTAATTACTTAAACTGGCTGCAAACAAAATAATCCAATTGATCATTAAGCAGGCTGCTTAATTATATTGCAACTCGCCACTCCTAACCATGAAAATAGGGCTCCAAACAGGATCATACACACGTCTTCGTGTAAATCATCACTCAGAATTTATGTTGTGAGGGGAGACTTTTTTTATTATTATTACTATTATTATTATTTTTGAGATGGATTTTCATTCTCATTGCCCAAGCTGGAGGACAATGGTGTGGTCTCAGCTCAGCTCACTGCAACCTCTGCCCCCCGGGTTCAAACCATTCTCCTGCCTCAGCCTCCCAAGTAACTGGGATTTTTTTTTTTTTTTTTTTTTTTTTTTGTATTTTTATTAGAGACAGGGTTTTGCAATGTTGGCTAGGCTGGTCTCCAACTCCTGACCTCAGGTGATTCACACGCCTTGGCCTCCCAAAGTGATGGGATTATAGGCATCAGTCACGATGCCCAGCCAGACATTTGATTTTAATACCAAATTTAAAAAACAAATTTGGAAGACTCTTTAGAAACCCAAATTCACTTTGGGTAACAATCGTTAACTTCGTTCTGCTTAATCAAATTGCTTTATTGTTAATCAGTGCATCATTTATCAGGTGCCATCATCTGTAAGTATAATAAAAAAACTGTCACTATATTGGGGGAAGCCTCTTTCAATTAGAAAACAAAATGTGCATATAGGACAATTTTACAAGAAATTTTACTACCTGCAGGCTTACATAGTTATATAAAAGTCTATACCTAGCAAAAGAAGGTTATGCTTTTAGAATATTGTTGAAATCATACTAAGTGCCTTAATCTTAACTAAGTAAAACAACTTGAGAAATAGTTTAAATTTTATTGTTTCAAATTTTAAATCAATAAATTTTATTTATGTTTATGAATGTATTATCTCTTCAAAAGAGAGATGTATTATTTGCTTGAAAGTTATTCTGTTTTTTTTTTTAAGCTAAACTTGTTTTAGCTGAAAAGAACTTGACCAATTTTATACATATATCTTATGAAAGAGGTGGATAGGAAGACTGGGTATTGGGCACAGATGTGGAACTCGTAGTTATTCCTTTTGCTTATCTTCAAAGATGTGCCTCTCCTGCTCTTTCTGTCTCTACATATAGTCTTAGGAAATAATATTTGAATCAGAACTTTTTCCCTAGGTCTCTTTAACATTAAAATTTGAGGCCTTACAGAGCCATGCTGAATTCATTATATGTTTTATTGTTCAACAGTTTCTTCAGATTAGGCTCCGCTTATCCACAGTGTTTGGTGGAACATGATGAATAAGAAAGACAAAGAAGAGGAGGAGAAAGAGGAGAAAAGTGAGGAGAAATAGGAGGACTAGGAGGAGGAAGAGGAGACGAGAAAGAGAAGAACTAATCTCCTAAGAGATGGAAGAGAAGCAAGTACATTCAATACTACTCGAATTGTAAAATGTGACTTTGCAGCCTCTGAAATATGTGTTGGGCTATGTTTTGTGTACAACAGTATACCATCCCTAAAATAGCAGAGCAGTTTAATCAGATTTTTACATATTGCAAAGAGGTAATAATATCTGTTATGTAGTCATTTTTGATGGCCAGAGCCTAGGTTCTTAAAAAGAAGTTGTTTTGTTAGGTGTTCGTTTGACGAACATTTGTTCACTGAAATTTAGAGCTTACTATGCCTTGTACCCCGTGTAAGCACAGCAGCAACTAAAACAAGCAAGCACAGTCCACGTTGAATTCTTAAATGCGACTCTTGTACAGGCAAATTGGATGGGGTAATGCTAACTGCACATGGCCTCCATCACATATGGGGAAAAGACGGAAACTGGAAAGGGAATGGGGTAACGGTTTGCACACAGCTGGGTGGGAAGGTAGAACCTGCGCTTTGCTAATCTTAACATTCTCTTATGCCACCTCCTCCTAACCTTCTCTCCGGAAAGTGCAATGAACAAGCTCCCAGTTCACACCTCCCCACTTTATGACTGGGAATATTTTATTTTTCTTTAGTCTTCTGACCTTTAATATTGGTTGTTAGTGTTTGTGTTACCAATTACTTTATTTGACACATTTTCATTACTTCTAATTGTACATTATTATTCATTTTTATTAATCTTTTTAAAAGTAAGCTATTATTTGTTCTTTTCAACAGCACAAAAATTATCATTGAAATTGGGCTAGTCTGACAGCTACTGTTTTTACTCAAAAGTGAGCCTGAATGCCTTTCCTTGCAGTGGGTAAATCCTCAAACATAATCCTAGAGTGCTGAATCCAAGCTTCTGTCCTTGTTCAAAATAATTCCTTTGGTCCCAACATGAATCAGCTGGTAGGCATTAATAACTCACAACTAAAATCAATAGAACTGAAAAACTGGAGGTTTTGCCAAGGGACATACCACTAAATTGAGATTAATTCTAAGAGACTTAGAGATTATGCCCATAATCAATGGATACTTTAAACCTTGTCTCTCTTAATAAAAGTAAAGGGGATTTACCTGTTTGGTTGAGATTATTGCCAACAGACTCAAAAGGCGGAGTACTTCAAAATCAATAATGAAATTTGACTCTAGCTAGGATTCTCTTCACACCAAACATCACAGTGGCCTTCATGCTGACCATCATACTATCTTCATCATCTTCATCATGCACTAATTTATTTTATTATTTATTTATTTTTTTTTGAGACGGAGTTTCACTCTTATTACCCAGGCTGGAGTGCAATGGCGCGATCTCGGCTCACCACAACCTCTGCCTCCTGGGTTCAGGCAATTCTCCAGCCTCAGCCTTCCGAGTAGCTGGGATTACAGGCACGCGCCACCGTGCCCAGCTAATTTTTTTTGTATCTTTATTAGAGACGGGGTTTCACCATGTTGACCAGGATGGTCTCAATATCTTGACCTCGTGATCCACCCGCCTCAGCCTCCCAAAGTGCTGGGATTACAGGCTTGAGCCACCGCGCCCGGCCCATGCACTAATTTATAAGCCAACATTTTCACTAGATTCAATTTCATATATCATCTGTGAATTATAGCATATAATGTTTATAAAGGCTTACTATATCTCGCAGTATGTAGTAAGCACTCAGTAAAGCTATTTTTAGTAGTAGTAGCAATATTAATGCTATTAACTGAAAACCCTAGGATTTGCCACAGCTTTATACATTAAGTGCCCAAAGCATCCCTGGTCTAATTTTCTTCTAAAATTCTGTAGATGGCTGACCATACAAACTATATCAGGTAGAGCTCTGTCTTTCAAAGAATGGAAATAGATTTTTGTCTGATTCCACCAGAAAATAAATATTTTGAAATTGCCCAAAGACCTGGAGAACTAGACTTGGGACATGGATGTAAAATGGCCTAAATCACTGCCAAACCTACTAAGAACACTGCTACCAACAGAAGAGACACTGGAAGGCCCTTCTGTGCTGACACGTGACCACTGGACTACCCCTGGCTCTGTCTCTGCTGCTCTGGAAAACTGGTGGTGGTCATTCCTCTTTTGATTATTTTGATTTCTCAGAAGCACTGCCTTTTTGATATGGAAGAAAACACATTTTGTAGAACAAAACACTTGGGCCAAGAAAGTCTCAGTGGTTTTCCTAAGACACAAAATGCATCGATCCCAAATGCCATCTCCATATGTATTCTACACACCACACTGTTTAAAAAATACAAGCAAAAAAGCAAACACAGACACCCATGCAGCTGAGGAACCAAAAAGAGGCTCTACAGCGACTCTAATTTTTCTTTATTCTGAAAATAATACATTTCAAATTTTACCAAAAATGCCTACTCTGCGTACTGTGTCTGTGCACTAAGGTTGTGTGTTGGTATTCTTGTGGGATGTGTCCCTGTTGTGGTGACTGTCCATACTGGAAAGGTACGGAACATGCAGAGAGACTGAAACTAGGAAACAGAACCCACCCAACACAAGCTGTGTCCCTGCTGAATACATGCAGGTCACTGGCCTCACAATTCTGAGAGTTTTCCCTGAGAATGTTCCAAGAGAAAAAAATTCAAATGTTGATGAAGATGAGAAGGGAGAAATTAATTGCTCCAAAATATCACGGAAAATTAGTGGTCAATCTTTGGATCTTCCTTGAGTCTCTTTCTTACTAGCATAGTATTCCAATTTGCTAAAATGTATTCCTAAATACGGTACTCCACATTTCTTGAAAAAAATACTAATAGTCACATAACAAATAAAATACTAAGAGCAACTGTGGTTGCCTATGCTCGTTTTCACGGAGTATAACAAAATCACTCTTTACTCTTGCCTTTGGTTTAAGGTATGGCTTGAACTGGAATTTGGATTGAAGAGGTAGAGAAAGAGGTGGTGGAAGGCATCTGGTGGTGGTAAATTTGGTGTGTCCATTTGACTGGGCTAATGCCAAGATCACTGATAAAACGTGATTTCTGGAGTGTTTGAGGGCTTTTTCTGGAGAGATTAGCATTTGACTCTAGACTGAGTTAAAGAAGACCTACCTCACCCAGAGCTGGGTGTATCAACCTATCTGTCGAGGTGCTGGATTGAACACAGGAAGAGAAAGAGCGAGTTCACTTTCCTCTTGAGTTGGGACATCCATCTTCTCTTGTCCTCAAATATCCCTGCTCCTGGTTCTTGGACTTTGGACTCAGACTGGGACCACACCCTTGGCTCAGGGCTGTGTGGTCAGTGGGCTTGGGCTGGAAGGAAACTGTGGGCTTTCCAGAGCCTGCAGGCTGCAGGGAGCAGATCATGGGATCTCCATGATGGCAGGAGCTGATCCTTCATAACAAATCTCTTCCTGTACATGTATGTATCCTATTGGCTCTCTTTCACTGTAGAGCTCTAATACACACCCCATGTGGAGGAGACACCCCCTTGGAAGGAGAGGGCAGCAGCAAATGCAGGCAGCAGACAGGAGAGGCCATGCTAAAAATTCAGCCACTGTTATTAAAGGAGTAGTAGAAAAAACTTCAGGGAGTAACTCCCAAAGTTTGCATGGTGTAAAAGACACAGAAGACAGTCCAGATAAGGAGTGACTCTTTCATTGCTTGCTTATGTATTCTACCTTATGGCAATAACAAAAATAAAACAAAACTTAAGGCAGCTGGCAAAAAGGAAGAGTAGACTACAAGGTTAGAATAAAGAAGAAATAATGAGAAAGGGAATAAATGCGAGAGAAATAAGATTAAATCAAGAGAAAAATAAACAATCAATAATATGACATTTGTTTCTCTCTGATCTTCCTAGATCCAAAGTGAGGAAGAAAAGCAGCTCAGGCTGAGGAGGCATGTGGTCTGCAGAGGTAATATGGTGTCCCTGCGCATACTAAAGTGTTCTGGGGAGGAACAACTGCTCATCAGGATAGACATTTCTCCTCTGGGCCCTTATAAGGCTGTCAAGGCCATGTAATGAACCATCTGTTCAGCATCAGCATCAAGCCTTTAGAACAACAGCAAAACCTTTAGGTTGCTATTTGAGTACACACTCAAACACACTCACTCCCAGTCCAAGTCCAAAAGTCCATTATTCTTTGATGTTCATTAATGGTAAACTCAAATTAAAAACTAAAACTAACATTGATGTGATTTTTATTCTAGGAAAAAGATAATGATACCACTATTGGTGAGAGGTAAAGGAGAGACATGGAACCAGCAGGGACTGAGTAGGGATTGAGGAAGGCAGGGAGCCCAAGCAAAGAGGCGGGATCTTCCTGAGGCTTCCCTCCACAGAAAGGAAGGAAGGAGAAACCATTAGGCCAGAGAAGGACCATTTAACCAGGAACATCGCCAAGTTTCTTGGGATTAGGGGTAAGAAGACAGTCAGGGAAGACAAGTTGGGTTGAAAACATTGACTTTGAAAAGCCAGTAGAATTTTCAAGCAAAGATAATCGAATTTGCAGGTTTCCAGGGATGTGCATTTGGAATTGGCAAAGGAATCTGAAGAAGCTAAAGTCAACAGTGGATTCTGGAGAAGCAGGAGAATGAGGAGGGCTCTTCTGCCATGTCGACTGGGAGGGAATAGGGGGGAATGTTTGGGATCAGAGAGAAGAGAGAAACCACCGAAGAGAATAAAATACCCAAAGACTTGTATGGTGATTTCTTCCAAGAACACTACAAATAAAAGAGCAAACTAGATACTGAAGTTATGTACTTAAATGCCTTTCTCACTCCAAAAGTATTTTATGGTTTCCTTGAGTATTTTAAAATTTTTTCACATTTAGTTTTTTTTAAAGATTCTGAATTGTATTTTTAATATAGTATGAAGTACTATATTACTTCGTATAGTATGAAGTACTATATTACTTCGTATAGTATGAAGTACTATATTACTTCGTATAGTATGAAGTACTATATTACTATGTTACTTTAAATGGAGAGCAGTTCCCCCAAAACTATGTGATTAGTCCATTCTGTGCATGTCATCATGTAAACTGACATAAAAGCACACACGTACACTCACACACGCTACAGAGGTATGTGTAATCTATATTATCCCACCGGACTACTGGTGCTCTGCCAAGACCGTTTATTTTTAAATGTCCACATCTTTATATCTATTAAGGCACAGAAACCAACCTTCTTAAAAAAGACTGGTTGAAAGTCTTTACTGACAACTTTCTGTGTACAGGATCACCTCTCCACCATGGCTGGGAAGAATGCTAAGAAATTATTTTCAAGATACTTTTTCCTAGCTTTGTTTCTTAATACCACCCACCATTAACCCCATATTTTTTCCAGAAAGCATTTTTAACTTTAAAAAATATTTTATGTCAGTTCATCATTTTGTGTCATTATATATGTGTTCTAAGTGTTGAATGCTGAATGCCCTAGTCAGTATTTGTTCCTCTGAAACATTTGTCCCTTAATGCCCACTTAAGGCCTTATTTCCCAAGAACAAGGACATTTTCCTAAAACAATGCAGTTATCAAAGTTCGCAGATGTAATATCAACATGATATTTTCATCTAATAAACATTTTATATTGCAATTTTGACAAATATCCTAATGATTTCACCCGTTCTGAGGGAGAATCGAGTTCAGGCTCACATCCTGTACTTAGGTGCAATGTCACCTTAGTCTCCTTTTAATCTGGAATGGCTCCTCAACTTCACTTGGGTTTTCACAACACTGACATTTTGAAGGCCAAAAGTAAGTTATTTTATAGAACATCCTCCACTTTGGCTTTTTCTTATGTTACCTTGTGATTAAATGCAGTTGTTATGTTCACTACCTGAATAACAGATAACTATTATTTGTCAGAGTATCATATTGGAAGGAGTCCATGTCTGTCTCCTCCCATCAGCAATGGTAATTCTGAATTGCTCAGCCAGGTGTTGCGTGAGATTTCCACTAGTCACTGCTTTGCCCTTTAACTAATAAGGAATCTTCGAGAAAAAATCTTTGTAAACATGGAAATTGTCTATTCCCTGCCAGTCTTTTTTGTTTGTAAATTCCTATTAATTTTTAAGATTACCATCTCTGCTGTATGCAAGTTTCACCAGTCCCAGATAATGATTATTTCACCTTCCCCACTTCCTGTGAAGCCTATCCATGTCCTTGTTATAGGACTCATGGTAAACCTGTGTCTGCCTAACTGTCTCCTGCACATTAACTTCTCAAAGGCAGAGACAACATATTGTAACGTGTTCAATGTTAAGAATTACTTGCATTATTTATTAACAGAGTTAGATTGTATCAAAAGAAACCTTCCTAGGTTTGTCATTTTGGATTAACAAGACAATAAGCAAAACGGAGCCTGCTTTGTAATCCCTTGAATTTAAGAACGTTTAGTAAAACTGTATTCCTAACATATAAGAATGGTTGCCTAATAGCGTATCTGAAATGTTTATAAAAAAATGATTTATCTGTTTTGACCTTACCTTGACATCCTGGAAAAGAATATTATATTTTACTTCAGGATCCACTGCTCTGTACGGACACATCTTCTCCCATCTCATTTCCACAGTATACAACTCATGAAATTAGTGTATGCTGGCATGGATGTGATCATCATTGTCATTCTGTAACACATGCTATTTTGAATGAGTCTTATGCTAGCATCTGTGCAGTTTTATTTCTAAGAGAAATGACAGTCAAAGGCGTGCTTGTAATTTGTATATTGTATCCTTTCTGCCACTCATGTCTGGTCCCAGGACTGCTCTGGAAGATGGGAGATTGTGAGCTCTGCAGTCCCTGGACTCCTGCTGGCTCCAACCCTGCTGTGTCTCCTCTCCTGCTTTGTATGCGTCCCACAGAAGCTGCAGCACAGGGGTTTGTGAAGATATCTCATATCAATACAAAACTTTCCATTTTATTTTGCTCTGAAAAATCACAGTTGATAAATGCTGTGGATGGATGTGGATCTTTGAGCCATCATCTGCTTCTGTAGAATCTCAAGGTGTCAAGCCTACAAATGTGAACCCCATATCTTCAAAATAACAAACATAATGCCATTTTTTTCAAGGCCATATGAACTCACTCTTTGGACATCTTTTGACTATGCCCTGTGCTCCAGGCTAAAGAAGTGACAAGAATAAATTAAAGATGGTTCTTGCCATGAAGGAGTACCATGCAAGAATCTAATGAAACAGGAGTGGGTGCTATGAGATCTCTTTTTCATTTCACAGAAAAAATTACCTCCCAGCCAACTGCATCACTTCCCAGTTCCCATGACGAGCTTCCTCTCTGTTCCACTTCATAACTGCCAAAGTCAACTTTTGAAATGTTGTAGCTACGTCCTTCTTAGAACTTAACATGTGTAGGCATTTTGAACTCAGAGGTTGGAAGGCTTCTTCAAATGAACAGGTTAATGTGAGTAAAATATGTTTAATGAGTTTTAGCAACTGTTTGTTCACATTAGATTTAAAAAAATTTTTTTTACTGAGCACAAAGTTTAAGCACATTCCTTGATATTTCAGGAGTGAAAAAAATGAGAGAGGACACTTTTGCCTCAAGGAGATTCCAGCCTGCTGGGGAAAATGGCAACTTCGCAGGGAACCTCAGCTGCTGACAAAGTCAGAGCCCCCAGGTCAAAGATCATCCCTCACAGATTGTGGCCTTAAAAACACGCCTGAGTACATTGATCAGTTGTGACAAACAATCACTGCGGTATTCCTGCTGCTGAAAGTGTGATACAAGAAACACCAGTGGCAACATCATCAGAGAGCTCCTCAGCAATGCAGATTCTCAGCCCCCAGGTGAGAACTGGAGATTGGAATCTGTATTTTAACATGCTTTTCAGGTGCTTTGGATCCATAATAACATCTGAGAAGCCCTGACACAGCAATTTTATTCTTTTATTTACACTTCAAATAGTGACAGATATTTGCAAAGTTGATTTTATAGGAGAAGAAAAGACTGTTCCTTATACTGCAGAAATATTATTTATGTATTCCCCTAAAGCCCTCGTGTCCTTTACTTCTGTCCTTCTTGACTGAAAGTCTTTGAAGACATTGCAGCTAAATAATCCTGTGCGGTTATAAAGAAATCAAAAGAAAACATTACCATTCTGGTCACCGGCAGCAGCACCAGCTGTTATGTAATTTTGTTATAAAGATATTTCCTGCGACTGGAGGGTTTGAAATAACATTTACTTGTATAATTCTAATTCCATTTAGTTGATCCATCCGGGGCCAAATAAAAAGCATAAATTAATCCACTATGAATATGTCAGGCAGATAACCGTTTTAGAACACAAGAGAATTAAATGTTGTTTACAAATAATTTACGGCCTTATAAAAGTACCTTTCCAGAGATCTCTAAACATTCACTCTAAGTCCCATATTTGGTCCTTTATTGCTCAGGAGAGCAGCATTTTCCAAACGTTCACGGTTCTTAGCACTTTGGAATAGATGAGATGTATTGGGAAAGGCGCTCGGAGAGAAGGAATGACTGAAAGCACAGAGAGAACGCACCGTCCTGACGGAGCCTGGGGTAACGAGGCTTCCCTATCTCTGCAATCTAAAAGTTCATCCCTCAAATCTAAATATGCAACGAATCAATTTTAAGGCCTCTGCAGCTATGTAATCCAGTGATTCTAACTTTATTTTTCTGTGTGTATATGTACGTGTGAAAGCGAGAGACGGAGATTGATTCACCGAAAGTCTTATTCTCCCATATTGGGAAACTGTGCAAAAGAGGAACGGTTGCCTGTCATTCTTCCAAGGTCTCCCGGCCTTCTGCCCTGTCTTGAGTAAACAACAAACCACAACCTTTCAACATGTAGGTCATTCTAAGTGGCTGGACCTTTCCTAGTTCATCCTGGTTGTTCTTCCTCATATCCAGTGTAGTAAAGACTAAATCTAGAGTCCAGGCTCCTAGTTTTTGGAGCTTTATTCTTGGAGGCTGGATCCTGATCTTCTTCTGAGTATCTCAGATAAACACCCCACACATAACGCATGGATGTCACTTGAGCACTACAAATTGCTAGTCAAAGCCTCCATACACCTTCCTCCCTCTGTCCGAGAAAGGCCCACTGGCTCTGAATCAGCTGAAAGTTTCTTTGGCTCTTAGGCTGGAGGAGTGTTGGGGGCAACAGAACAGGGTTTCTCTTTCGGTCAGTTTTCCAATCCACAGTTCAGCTACTAGAAATAGAGTCTCTTCATTCTCAGATCTAAGAGCCATTAGGGATCTGAGCCCAAACTCCCCCAAACAGGTGAGGCTGTTAAAAAGCTTGAAAGCATTGAGGTTAGTCGCAGTGGCTTATGGTTGTAATCCCAGTGACTTAAGTAGGCTGAGGTGGGTGGATCAAGAGGTCAGGAGTTCAAGACCAGCCTGGCCAACATAGTGAAACCCCGTCTCTACTAAAAACTACAAAATTTCCACAGAGGTTGCAGTGAGTTAAGATTGTGCCATTGCACTCAAGCCTGGGTGACAGAGTAAGACTCTGTCTCAAAAAAAAAAAATTAAAAAAAAAAATTCACATGGCCACTCATCACAAAAGTTTCCCCACTTGAAATGTGGGCAAGAAGGAGGGGAAAGCAGGAGCCAAAGCTGCTGTATAAACAAACATAAATAAGTAGGAAACAAGTGGTAATATCTGCAAAAAAAAAAAAAAAAAAAAAACTAGCACAAGTAAATGAAAAAAAAAAATCAGACATAAACAACCAGTACAAAGTAACAACAGTGTCATACAACAAAAGATATAGGAATTCAAAGGTTTCTGAGAGAAAAGACAAAAATGATGCCAAATAAGAAACTATTAAAATTAAGGGGCGTGGCCAGGACAGTGGCTCACACTTGTAATGGGAGACTGAGGTCAGAGGGTCTGTTGAACACAAGAAGTCAAGGCTTCAGTGAGCTGTGATTGTGCTGCATTCCAGCCTGGGTAACAGAGACCTTACCTCAAAAAAAAAAAAAAAAAAAAAAAAAAAGAAAAAGAAAAAGAAAAAGAAAAGAAAAGGTTAAGGAGTATAATAGGATAAGAACTCTAGGAAGCTGATGAAGTATACCCAAAAGAAAGCATTGCTCTCATCAAAACCAAATAAAACAACAACCCTACTTTCCATGAACCAGAGAAGAAACATGAAGATATTTTGAAAAGAATACATTCCCAAGATTTGGATAACCTTTTTTCTAGGCCTAACTCTGCCACAAATTTATTATCTGACTCAAGCAAATAGTGATTCTCAGTAGGTTTAAATTTCCCCATCTGCAAAATGAGACAGTTCCTGTGAGTCTGAATTGCGTGTGTGCACATATGTGCATGAGTGTGCACACACATGTGTGTATGACTGTATCTGTCTCAGGTTATGGCCTGTTTTCTTTTTCTGTAACTTACAACCATTAATTCGACCTTTCTTTTCAATCCGATTGATCTTCAATGTTATGAATCTATAATACTTTGTCCAGTTATCTCCGAATTTTCCTATAAAATTTAAAATGATTTTACTTGGAACTCTGAGCAGCCTCTTGCAGATAAACATCTCCATCATTGAAATTTCTGTTTAAAACAGAAACAAAATGTTCCCAGTCCCAAAAGGAGTGTAATATATGACTGGCTAGAACCTAAATTTTCAGTTAAAAGATAATTCTATTTTTCCAGATGGGGTAAAATGATATTTACTGCCCAACATCATAAGTTATAATTTACCTCAGTGTAGGCCAAGATATTCTTTCCTATTGAAAGGCATTTGTTCAGGGACAACTGCTAAGGAAGAGGGAAATTTTTCTTAGCAACATTAAGCTGAAAAGATATTTTTTCTCACCTGAAGTCAAAAATTTCTATAAAAATATTCACCCACAACGATAGGGAGGATTTTATAAGAGGCATTTCACAAAAGATATTCACAATTTTACAGGCGAGGAGGGGTTTAATGGGAGGCTTAGCAAAGCACATTCTATGGGAAATGTAACCTTCCACCATCTTTTGCACGCTGCAGACTTGTGCAGTAACTAATATGAACATAAATAGCTACCAGAACAGAAATAGAGGTGAGGAAGTCTCTGCAGTCACAGAAGAATCTCTCTCAACTGTAATGACTGTACGGGAGCAATTGTAGTGCCGCAAAAACAGCCTCTGGAGTATATTAGCTAGGTCAGCCAGAAGCACCCAGTGCTGCCTAGGTCCACAGGCTGGAAACCCTTTCAGAACACTAAGCTGACAACCTGATCGGACAAGGAGCGGGTCGGAGGGTACCAGGCAATCCCCACTAACCAGAGCCTCCCCAACCTCCCTGAAAGGGGTTTGCACAGTAACACCAGATTCACGCTGTGGTTGTTTCAGATATCTTCAGAATGTGTTTTAAATATATTACATC
This sequence comes from Saguinus oedipus, assembly GCA_031835075.1. Taxonomy (NCBI): domain Eukaryota; kingdom Metazoa; phylum Chordata; class Mammalia; order Primates; family Cebidae; genus Saguinus; species Saguinus oedipus. The sequence continues at coordinate 6,957,998 of CM063169.1, read as the reverse complement.
TTTTATTTGTATACCATTCATTCATCAGTGCCGTTAATCCTTTCTAACAAATGACTGTCATATTTTTTTTCCGATTTCCAATGTAATAGATTAGCATTAGGTAACCCTAAAGAGAGCTGTGTGAACCGAGTGGATTTGACATTTGCAGGCAGGATCCACTTTTTAAGGCTGGAGAACCCAGAGGCAGTGCCCTGAGTGGCTTCTGTCCAGCCAGCTGCCCAACATGGATATATTAGTACATTTTGAATCGCTGTATTAAAAATATTGCTGTATTGTAGTCTGTAAGTTGATGCTAGGCTTCATTTTATTGTTTTCCTATTTGACATTTTTTATGATTAAAAGAAAAAATTACCAAGGCATACAAATGCCAAATATAAAGATACACATAATGAAAGAAATGAAAAAAAAAATGCTATACTTCTGAAATAACTATCTTCAATAGTTTAATGTATATTCTTCCAATGTTATCCTTATATGTGGTAACAGAGTTAAAATTATTTCTTAAAAACTCAGTTACGTTTTAAAATTAAAATGAGCTGTATGTATGGAATTTGAATATATATACAATGAATATGGATCCTTCTCCATACTTATCAAAATGTGTTAGACATAATTGGTAGCAAACTTTGACAAAAAATTATGACAATCCCTGCTAATGTTAGCATTATATTTAATCTTTTAAAAAATAAAAGACTTACTAGGACCTAAAGTCAGGAATTAATTAGACATTAAGCAACACACATATGTTGGCCTGATTGTCTACTTGACATGACACCCAACTTCACATTTTCTGTTCACTTTTTATTTTGAAATAAATACAGATGCACAGAAGGTTACAGATGACTATTCAAAGAAATCTTGTATACATTTTCTACAACTAAGGTAAAATGTCAAAACCAAGAAGTTGACACGTCTACAACCCATAGAACTTGTTAAGAGCTCACCATTATACATGTGCTCTTCTGTGTGTACAGGTTCTAGGAGTGTGTCTGTGGTTCTATGCAGTTGTTACATGTGTAGCTTTTAGTAACCACTGCCAAAATCAAAATACTATATCATAGCATTAACATGAATCTCCCTAAAATTACTCCTTTATAGCCAAATCTGCCATCTCCCATCTCTAAGCCCTGTCAATCTCTAATCTGTTCTTCATTTCTGTGATTATGTTAGTTCAGAAATGTTACATTAATGAAACTATGCAACTTGTATCCTTTTGAGAAGGCCTATTTTACTCTTATAATTTCCTTGATGGTGATCCAAGTTGTTATTTTGTGTACCAGTGTTTTGTTCTCTTTTTATTTTTATTTATTATTTATATTTGAGACAGGGTCTTGCTCTGTCACCCGGGGCCCAGGTGGGAGTGCAGTGGCGTGAACAGGGCTCACCACAGCCTTTAACTAATGGGCTCAAGCAATCCTCCTGCTTCAGCCTCCTGAATACCTCAGGCATACACCACCATGCCTGGCTAAATTATTTTTATTTTTTTTTGTAGAGACAATGTTGGGACTTTTGTAGAGACCATCCATGTTGCCCAGGATGCTTGCTACCTCTGGGGCTCAAGCAATCTTCCCACAATGGTCCCACAAAATGTTGGAATTATAGGTGTGAGCCACCACATGCAGCCTTGTTCCCTTTTTATTGATAAAATGTTTTTCATGCTGTGGATATACCACATGGTGTTCCATGATTCTCTCGCTAAAAGACTTTTGAATCATTTTCTGTTTGGACCTTTTACCAAAAAAGCTGCTATGAACATTCAAGTTTAAATTCTTACATGAAAATCAGTCTTTATTATCTGGAATGTGTGCCTCAGAGTGCAATTATTAGGTTTTATGGTAAGTCCATTTTTAGTTTTGAAAAACAGTATGAAACTATTTTTGGGATAGCTATACCATTTGTGTATCCACTAGCACTGTATGAGTGATCCATTTTTTGTATCTTCACCAGCATTTAACATTATTCCTATTTATTACTTTAGTCACTCTAATAGATATGTACTAATTTCTCATTGCAGTTTTAATGGGCATTTCTTTACTGGTTCATGATGTTGAAGATCTTTTTATGTGCTTATTTTCCAACTATATATCCTATTTAGTGAAATGTCTGTGCATGTTCTCTGAGCATTTTTAATTGGATTTTTTGAACGCTGAATTCTGCGAGTTCTTTATATATTCTAAATACAAGGTCATTGTCAGATATGCAATGTGTAAATATTTTCTTCTAGCTTGTAATTTTCTTTTTATCTTTATAACAATCTCTTGCAGAACATTTTTTAAAATATTAAGCACAATTTATCAAGTTTTCCTCTATGGATCGCGCTTGTGGTGTCCAATCTAAGAACTATTTGCCTAGGTTTAGGTAGGAAAGATTTGCTCTTAGTCCTCTTCCAAAAGTTTTATAGTTTTATGTTTTAAATTTATAACCTATTTTGAGCTAAGGTGTGAGGTTCATATAAGGTGTGAGATAGTAGGTGAAAGTTTATCTTTCTTGTTATGAATGTCTAATTGCTCCAGAATCATTTACTCAAAGTGCTACCCCTCATCCATTGAATTAGTTTTGTTTTTCACTAAAAATGAGTTTGGTATATCTTTACAAATCTATTTCTGGATTCTTAATTCTGTTCCATTTACCTATGAGTCTATAATTCTGTCAGGATTACACTGTATTGATTACTGCAGCTGTAGACTAAGATCTAAAATTGTCTTGACTATTCTAGGGTCTTTATGTTTTCATGTAAATTTTAGTATTAACTTTAGGATAATCTGTCTGTTTATAAAGAAACTTGCTGAGACTTTAATAGGAATTGCCTTAAATCTGTATATCAATTTGTTGAGAATTGACATCATTAGTATATTAGTCTTCCAATACGTGAATGTGATATATCTCTCTAATTGTTTAGGTCTTCTTTCATCATACAGATCCTGTAAATGTTTTATTTTCCTTGGAAAAACTTCAAGGTATTGTATTTTTAAAAAAACGTCTGTTTCAATTTGTTCTTTGATAGTATAAAGAAATTCAACTGACATTTTTGGTAACTTTTTGTCCTATGACCTTATTGAAATAATTTATTAATTTAAAAATGTTTTTTGTTGTTTCTGGACACCTTGGTGTTTTCTTTGCAGATAATCACGTCATCTACAGACAGAAACAGTTTTACTTCTTCCTTTCCAATGTATCTGCATTTTTTTCTTGCATTTCAGCAGAAACTAGAACTGTCACTGCTATGTTAAATAGTGAGAAAAGCAGACATCCTCATGTTAATTCTGATCTTAGAGGTAAATCATTCATACTTTTACCATATCTTCTGATGTTGGATACAGGCTTTATATTGATGCTTTTAATAAAGCTTAGGATGTTCTCTCCATTCCTAGTATGACAACCATTTTTATCATAAACAAGTATTGAATTTTGTCAAATGTCTGTGTAAATTAATATAATCCCATAATTTTTCATCTCTTGATATGATGGATTACATAGATTGATTTTCAAATGTTGAACCGGCCTAGTATTTCTGAAATAAATCTCACTTGCTCCGTATTTATTTTTAAAAGCAAAGAAAGCATACCATCGGGATATAAGATTTTAAAAAATTAACTGATATATTTCACAGAGAAAATATTGAGTAACTTTAACATTAATAGACACTTGTAGTAAAGTCAGAATTTATATTATAGGTGTGTGTGTGTGAATTTTTAAAGTGAATATAAACAGCTGTATCCTTTGAACTAAATTTTTATAGAAATTTAAAAAGAGAATTAGAGGCCCCTTCCATTGCATGATAGAAATGAAAAAAAGATAAAAAATCTTAGAATTCTTAAATGAGACTCGTATATTTTAGTTCTTATGAACTCCTATGGCAACACAACCCTAAAATTAGAGCTGAAATAGATGGGAAAACATTATTTGATATGAAAAGTATTTCGTTTTACAAACATCAGTTATAAGACAAGAAATAATACTGTTGCAGCATAATAAGAAATATGTTTGGTTTCTGTCCCCAGTTCCTGACACTTAGATCATAACATCCTTGGAATTTCCCCAATGATCCAGGTCAGACAAGTATGTTTTTAAAATTCATAATAACTCCTTTTAGGTCATATCTGAGTTTATGCTAATGAGGTGACCCTTGGAGGCTAGGGACTTGTCACCAGAAAGACCAAAGCATGATTAGAGTAGTTGGACATTTTTGCCCCAACCCTGGACCTCTGGAAAGAGGGAAAGGGCTGGAGATTGACTTGATCACCAATGATTTAATCAGTCATGAGTAGGAAATGAAACCTCCACAAAAACCTTAAATAATGGGTTTGGAGAGCTTTTGGCTTGTACACATGGAGGAGCTCAGAGAGTGGTACTCCTGGGTACAGCATGGAAGGTCCACGCTCCTTCCCTATACCTTGGCTCTTTCATGGGATTTTTCCTACGTTGTGTCTTTTATAATAATCCAGTCATAGTAAGTAAAGCATTTTCCTGAGTTCTTTGAGCCATTATAGCAATTTATTAACTAAAGAAGGGGTTCCGGCTAGTTGGTTAGAAGTCACAGGTGACAATTTGAGACTTGAGTCTTGAGACTGGTATCTGAAATGGGGACAGTATTGTAGGAATGAGCCATTAATGTGTGTGGATCTATGTCAACTCCAGGTAGCTACTATTAGAATGGAACTGAATTGTAGGACACCCAGTTTGTGGGTAAAGAGAATTGGAGAGTTGCTTGGTGTGCAAAGAACTTGCACATTTGGTGTCTATAAGAGTAGAAGATGTGTTATGTATGAGTAGAAGAGTAGTTTTTTTCTTTAATTGCCTTTTTAAAATCCAAGTCATCCATTTGTAGAAATCATATTGTGAAACTTGTGTGTGCCACATTGCAAAGAATTCTTAATGCTTCTAAGGTACCTTAACACGTCAACTATCAATATAAGTGGTGTTTCATATTAATATCCTAAAATAACACACAAAATCTATAATTCACATTAGCATAATTTATAAATGATATAATTGGTATATCTTACACAAATATGTTCATATTAACATCCTAAGATGATACTACTAAAATGGCATTTATGGGAAATAATTCTCCAGAGCCTCTCGCCTTTCTTCATATCTTGTGAGGAGGCACTGACTCTTGTTCTGGTCTCTTTTTCAAGGACCTTCTGGTAATGAACAACCCTGGAAGACAGAGAAAGTGTGTTTCCATGGAACAAACAAAGGGCAGGGGCATACCTAATGCCCATTTTGAATGATTTGTTTTCCCTAATCTCAAGCTGCGTCTCTTGTAATGCAATGTACTGGGTGGCAGGGGTCACTTGGCTCTGTTGATGTTACCCCTGTGGGAACTGGGGCTCAGCAAACAGTCACACAAATGATGGCAGTCTGCAAGTAGGGTAAAATCTTAGGCCTGTCATTTTTTACAGATATGTGATTTATTATACCTACTGTAAGTAAATTAATTAGCAAATAAACTCTTCATTTATGGAAGACAAATGGCACTTCTGAAGTTCTAAGAACACGGTAATTTATAAAATGGCACATCTATGTCTGAAAACCAAATTCATCATTCATCTTTATGTTAATTTATCCCTTTTTAAAAATAATTCATACGAGAGATACTTTTCTTTCAAAATATATGTCAAATCATGTCACTACCTTCTTCAAAACATGCCAGTGACTTCCCCTTCTCGTTCATGGTAAAATCCAAAGTGTTACCCACAGCCTAAAGGACTCTTCCAGACCCCATCTCCTGGTGCTTCTCTGAAATTATCATGTGCCATGCTCCGCTGTGTCTCCACACGGGACTCCTTGCTAGCTCTTCTTCAAACACACCATACACACTTTCTTCTGAGGCCTTTGTGTCTGCTTCCTCTCTCTGAAACAACCTCCCATTCATCTTCCCTCTGTTGCTCCAGACCTGATGACTACAATAGCCAAGAGCCCACAGAAGTAATATTGGAACAGAAATTCTTTCCACGGTAGGAAGTATACACCAAATTGTTTTAACATTTTCCTAACATGCTTCTGCTCTTATTTATATATTTTTTATCTTGTACATTTTGGTGTAGATCTCTCTTATAATTTGGCTTTCCTTATAATTCTTATCTTGCTAAGGTAAAAATCGGCACTAAAAAACTACCAACTTAGGGAATAAAAACACCCATAGTACTTGAAACATAATTGATGATTGGCGCAAATACCTACTGCACCAAATATGCTTCTCCTCTTTTTACCCATGTTCTCAGCTAAAAGACTGCAATTCTGCCTCATTCTTGCATCCAGATAGGGAAATGTAGCTAATTTCTGAGAAGTGAGTTACAGCAGAACTTGTAGGTGATATTAAGCAGTGCTACTCAGAGAAGATTTGCTACTCTTTCCTTGAAATGATTTGGCTGTGTCCCCACCCAAATCTCATCTTGAATTATAGCTCCCATAACTCCCACATCATGGGAGGGACCCCCATGGGAGGTAACTGAATCAAGGGGTCAGGTCTTTCCCATGTTTTTCTTATGATAGTGAATAAGTCTCACGAGATCTGATGGTTTTATAAGGGGAGTTCCGCTGCACATGCTCTCTTGCCTGTGGCCATGTAAGATGTGACTTTGCTCCTCACTCACCTTCCACCTTGTTTGTGAGTCTTCCCCAGGCATGTGGAACTATGAGTCAATTAAACCTCTTTCTTTTATAAATTACCCAGCCTTGGGTAAGTCTTTATCAGCAATGTGAGAATAGACTAATACATTCCCCCATCTCTTTTTCCTGCAACAATAAGTTGATCTGGGGCACAGTTAGGACGGTAGACCAAAAAGACAGAAAACAATAAAGCTAGAAGGTACTTAGGTCCCTAATATACGAACTCTGTCTACTACTACAAATAAGTGACATGAAAATATATGACATGCCAACTTCTGCAAATACATGACATGAAAGAGAAACAAATTTATATCCTGCTTCAGCCAGTACTGCTTTGGAGTTTCTGTTTTATGCATCAGAATATAATCTTGAATGAAAAGCTATTCAAAGAGATTTGAGTAGGCTAATGTCAAACTATTCAAAGAGATTTGAGTAGCCCCATCATTCTGTTACCCCATCCTATATCTTTTTTTTTATTTTGAGATGGAGTTTCGCTCTTGTTACCCAGGCTGGAGTGCAATGGCACGATCTCGGCTCACCGCAACCTCCATCTCCTGGGTTCAGGCAATTCTCCTGCCTCAGCCTCCTGAGTAGCTGGGATTACAGGCACGCACCACTATGCCCAGCTAATTTTTTGTATTTTTAGTACAGACAGGGTTTCACCATGTTGACCAGGATGGTCTCGATCTCTTGACCTCATGATCCACCTGCTTCGGTCTCCCAAAATGCTGGGATTACAGGTGTGAGCCACTGCCTATATCACTTTTGTTCTATCATTTATCATCCTCTGACAAGGATGCCTTTATTATTAATTGTTCATTTGTTTGTTGCCTATTTCTTCTCTCCAAATCCCAACTAGACTACAAGTTTCAAGAGAACAGGTCTTTCTTGATGACTGGTATATTCTTAGTACCTGCAAAAACAGCCACTCAATAAATGTTAAATATGTGAAAGATGAATTGGTCATTGAATCTTTACAAGTGATCCTGTGCTATGAGTATATAAATGAGGACTCTTATTTGGAAGTAAGACCATTTTTTCTGCATTAAAAGCACTTACTGGAGATCATGTATCGCTTTTTCACATTAAGTGAGGCTCACAGATAAAATTGAGTGACTTGTTGGTAGCAAATCAAAGTCTTACAATCATAAAAGGCTGAAGGGTGTCCTATTATTCTGCAAATCTTTGGTTGATTCCACAGCTTGAAATTCCTAAAGGACACACTGATTTCTCAATTCGCATATCAATGAACAGCCTTTTTTTAAAGCAAAGATGTTATCTTTAAATTACAAATGGAAACTTGCACTCCATGTCAATCAGAGGTTTGGAAAGGGGTGTGTATACAATCTATGGTGTATAACTTCTCAGATACAATCTGAGAAGTTTTTGATGGCTTAGAGAGAGTAAGGTGACCAATAATTATTCTTACACTTGAAATACTTTCACTTATGCCTTATGACTGCTATCCTCAGCCAACAAAACTTCTGTATGCAAGCCATAAAATATTTCTTGAGGCTCAGAAAGTGAGTCTCTTTTTACTGCATGAGGATCAAGGGCATAATCCAGACCTGAGAGTACAAGGCCCACTGTGGAATTCCATTGTGCACTAACAATGGAAAATTACGGTAATACAGACTTAGATACTATGGGTCATTTGGAAATAGAATTGTGTCTTAAAACTCTGGTCAATTTTTCACCTTATCAAAACTGGTAGAGTTCAGGGGAAAAAAAAACCAAAATCTTAGACAAAGGGACTTCAAAACCATTTGGTAGAATCCACTCAATTTGCATGTAAAAAGATTTAGGTGCAAAGCTGTTGAGTGAGTAACCCAAAGTCAATCAGGTCAAGGAGGAACCAGAACCCAGGCCCATTCCAGGAAGGCTCCTGTCTCTCCAGGGCACCATCCCATGAGCCCCATTCTATAATTTAAGTTTAGCATAGAGTCCCTGACCTGGTCCTTCTATATATCCTGAAGAGCGAAAATTACCACAAAATTCTAAGGCTGGTAGCACAGTGCCTGGGAAATAGTAAGCCAAGAACTTGCCTTCATCACCCTCATTTTGTTTTTTGTTTTTTGTTGTGCCATTCCCCCCTGGATGTGGCCCATTTCCTCCACTCCCTTTGCATTCCTTGGGATCCCTTCTTTCCTATTTTTTCATTTGATTAAAGATGGATGCTTGGCTGTCACTTTCAGCCATCAGTCTGTACTGAGAGAGGGTGTATGAAAAAATCAGATTTCATAATATTAACAAAATCATAGCATTTAAGGTGATTTTATTTTTCATCTGTAGCATTAAGCCTTGGAGTCTGGGTTTCAGTTTGAGATTGACATAGAATACAGTCTTGGCATAAAACAAAGTGTACAGATATATGTTTGGGAAGAGGTGTGTGTGCGTGCGTGTATGTGTATGTGTATATGTGTGTTTGTGTATGTGTGTGCATGTGTGTGGGTTTGTATGTGCATGTATGTGTATATGTCTGTGTGTATATGTGTGGGGTATGTATGGTGTGTATATGTATGTGTGTAGGTGCGTGTATGAATATGTGTGTCTGTGTACGTGTGTGTGAATGCATCTGTGTGTAAATGCATGTGTGTGCACATGTGTGTATCTTTGTGCAGTTTTAACATATTTTGTGTCTGAGTCCTGATCAAGAGCAGAAGGATAAATAAAACAGTGACAGGATCAAACCTCATTATGTTCTCTGTCCTTCTCAAGTTGGAAAATGAACTTTACCATCCTCTTTAGCTTTACTATTTAATGATGAAAGAAAATCTCTCCGACAGGTCCTATCATTGGAGATAATGATTGGCTCTTGTTATAGAGAATAACCGTTAATTGCTAATTTATACATGTTTGCTAACTTCTTTCCTTCCTGGCTTTAAAATTGCTAATAGTGAAACAACTGTTACCTGAAAAAAAGGGAAAGTGTTTGTTTGTTTTCTATTCTCTTAAGAAGTCTTTGCTTAGACTAAGTTTATAGCCTACTACATAGCAGGAACCCTAAATTGTGAGGATGAGAAACTAAAGATACATAAATCATGCTATCTTCTCAACAAGGAGTCCATCCTGTAGAGAAAACAAACATCAGAAAATAGGACTACGTATAGAGTCTTGCATGCGGGTCACATACATATGGGCCAAGGAAGGAGATAATTAATTTTCTAGGTGACTCAGGGAAGGCTTCATGATCTGGATTTTATTAAATAGGGTAGAATAAGCCAGACAAAGAATTGGAAAGGCCATTCTAGGAAGAAAGAACAACTGGCACAAAAAAGGCAGGTGTGAAGTGGCATGCCATGTATTAAAAATGAGAAGTGACGAGGAGGTTGGAAAAATAAAAGTGTAGAAAATAAATATTTTCTAGTCTCAGTGTAAGATTGACTTAGCAATTGTTGGTACTCTGTCAAAAGCTTCTGTGAACAAGCCTCCTCATGAGAGTGAGAAAATAGGAGCCCACATTATAAGGATGGGAGTTAAATAAACCCGGGGTCAAATCTCTCAAATAAATTAAAGAATAGGCACATTTTTATGACAAAAATAGGCACAGTTTTGTAATAGGAATGTTATGTTTATAACAAACATAACCGTTGTTTCTTTTTCATAAAAGAAACCCGGAGTAGGCAAACCAGGTTGGCATGGAAACCTTGGCTCCACAAAGATATTCTGGAGTCCAGGTTAGTTCCATCTTCTACCTTTGACATCATCTAGTTTCAGAGGCAGAAGATGGAACTAACCTGGACTTCAAAATTTCATCATTCTTATCTACATGTTTCAAGGTGATTCATCATTGAGTCTGAGCTCCAACTTTAAGATCTGGGGAGAGGTAAAAACCAAGGCAAGCAATTGCAAGCAATGTATGTGCAAAGCTCACACGTCTGCCTGTTCCTCTCAAGCTGGCTAAACCTGGTCATGTGGCCACACCTAGCAGGAAGGAGGAGCTGATACATGTTCTTGGAGGCCAGCATGCAAAAGCAGGAAGAAAGGAGCATGGGTTTGTGAGAGAAAGCCAGATGTCTGCAACATTCTAAATTATCAAAGTCAGTAGCAAACCCCAAAACTAGGTAATCTGTGATCCAGGAAAGGTATGTTCATAATTCTTTTGCAAAGGGATCTACATATTAGTCCTGGCTGAATGTATTAGCTCTGTGATTTAAAGAATGGTCCTAAGTGTTCTTATCTCTACTGGGAAGATCTCCTTATTAGCTGATTTTGAAGATCTCTTTTTTGTCACATTTTCTCTCCCTCAAGCTTTTCTATGACCTGTATGTTGTAGAGACCACAGCCTTCTTAAAACTCTTCCACCCAAGCCCATGAGCTTCTTGAATGCTGCTTCATTCCAGATCTCTTCAAGCTCCATTTTCACCAGCTGTGCACCTTCTGCTTCTTCCTCTTCATCACTTGAGTGGGCTCCTATCCTTGACCAAATTCTTAGAGACACTCACCCTTTCATTAGTACCCTCCATCCTTTCATCATCAAAATCAAGTAGCACTTCTAATACTTTTCCTTTAGATATAAATTTCCAGTCTAAAACCCTTTGAGACTCCATTTATCTAAAAGTATCTCTTGTGGGGTCTCACCAAGACCTGAAATTCTACAGGTCTAAAAATGGATTGGTGCTACCCTGTCCTAATTCTTGCCTCCTCCTTTTACTCATTGGGTATTCAGTCACCAGCCACTGGAACTTAACATTTGAACCTCTGATACTCTTCACTTACTTGCTGTTGTCATCCAATTTGTTGACATGTTGTTCCACTTTTTCTTTGCCAATAAGTCCTAAATCCATCAACTTTGATTTTTCTGATGGATTTTACCCTAGCACAGTACTCTGCTCTCCCTCATGTACAATTTTTCTAACTGGTTTGACATTAGTCATGCCTTGAATGAAATTTGCTAATTTTGGACTAGTCATTTTTATTCTTGTCAATTTCCAATTCATTCAACATTCTAATAGAGTAATTTTTCATCCTTTCTTGTGATGTTTTCATTGGCCTAGGATGCTTTCCTCTTTTATACTGACTTGAATGAGACATATGTTTTGAAGTCTGTCTCAAAACTTCTTTTCATGTCCTCTTCCACAACCACCTCAGCCCAGGTAATCATTCTGGCATTGAATTCATACTCATTATATATTGCCTTGATGCTTTCCATAAATGAAAATTGTATATATTACCCATCAACTAGATTGTTATATCATTGTGACATGAATCATATTTATTTTTACCTCTGTGTTCCATAGTACATATTAAAATGAGTTATCATTAATATATAATAAATACAACTAGTCATCTAACTAGCACCTGAATTTTGGAAGACAGAACCACTCATATGAATATGTAGAACTATACTGTCTGTCGACAATTACATATTCTTAACTGATTTATATTTAATGTCTTAAATATGCTGCTATGTTGATACCCTTTAGAGCCCCAAGCCAAAAATACTTATCTTGGATTTTGCACTTCTCCTATCTTTCATGTTCATGCCAACAGCAAGTCCCATTATTTCTACCACATTCCTTCTCAACCACTGTCACTGTGCTCCAAGCTATCATTGTACCTTACCTGAATTACCATAAGCCTAATTTTTCTCCAGCTTTTGTGCTAATACCCCATAATCCCCTTTCTATTTCAATATTTTTTTTTGAGATGCAGTCTCACTTTGTTGCCCAGGCTGGAGTACAGTGGTATGATCTCAGTTTACTGCAACCTCTGCCTCCCGGATTCATGCGATTGTCCTGCCTCAGCCTCTGGAGTACCTGGGATTGCAGGTGCATGCCACCATGCCTAGTTCATTTTGTGGTTTTAGTACAGACAGGGTTTCACCATGCTGGCCAGGCTGGTCTCGAACTCCTGACCTCAGGCGATCTGCCTGCCTCGGCCTCCCAAAGTGCTGGGATTACAGGCATGAGCCAGCATACCTGGCTACAAAATTCACTCTCATAATCAAATATCCATTCAATTCTTCCTGAGTGTATTGTCTCCATCTTTATGTGGTCACTGCAGACAGAGCGATGAGAAAAGCAAAGTCTCTGCTGTGAGAATCCAGGCCACCCTCTCCCATTGGCCACATGCCCACTTGTGTCCCTTTCCTGCCCTCCTTTCACCTCATGGTCTGATGCCTTTCTTTTCAAACACCAAACTCCAGTAATGTCTTTCTTTTGCTCCCTAATACTTTTACCTATTTCCCATCCCAGGGCTTTAACATCTGCATCTGTCATTTTCATGCCTGGAAAGCTCTGCCTGAATTGTGTGCATGGCCCTGTCCTCTTCACCATTCATGTGCTAGGCCCAGTGGTACATCTCCTGCAGGCCTGCTCCAGCTGATCATTCAAAAGTAACCCTTCCCCACTGCACATGGATGACATCATCGCCCACTTTAATTTTCTTCATTGTCCTCTTTACATTCTCAAATTACATGATTTTCAGTATGTCTGAAATTTTAGTCTTTCCTAAAGACTATCAGTTTTATGAAGGAAGGAACGTTTTCTTTCTTGTGACTTTATTTCTTGGGTCTGGCTCGGAGAAGGCAATTATTTGCCTAATGGATAAAATTAATCATATATTCTTTCAGGGTTTGAGGAACAAGCTTAAAACTCTGGAGAATTATGTTTAATACACAGATTGTTTTTCTCTTTCTAAATTATAACTAAACATTTCAACAACAGTGGGAAAGAAAGTCAAGTTTTGACCAGCAAGGAGTAGAGGCCTGGTGATGATTCAAGAGTCAAAGAGAAAGTGCCGAGAAACAAAAAGAGTCAACTTAGCAATGGGAGAAACACTGCTCTTGTAGGTGCCAATCTGAATGGGAGCCAAGAAAGGCTTTAAATGAGTTGGAGACCAGAGAAAAATAGTCAAATATGGTAAACCCAGATAAGAGCAAAGTAAAAGGCTCTGGCTGTGAAAACCAAGACTAGGAAATGATTTTTTTCAAGAAAAAATTAAAAAATAAAGTTACTTCTCCTGTTTTGTTTGTTCCTTGGACTCATTTTGATTAGGCTACCATAAACTGGCCACTGTTTCAAGACGGAGTCTCTCAAAGGCTAGACAATTACTATGTTACTGTCTCTTGGTATTGCATGAATGTCACCATGTGACAGGTTTTCATATAAATAATGAAGTAACACCATTAACAGCCAGAAAAGGGGAAACGGAATCAACAAAGGAAAGCTCTGTAACTTAGTACGCCATCACTCTGTATCTGACTGATAGCTTTGAGCTTCCTACTTAGCATTTATCTTAATTATTGTATATGTCTTGAAAGTATAATAGTATAAAAATAGTGTTTATCTGTTCTGTCTAGAGGGAAGAAATCACTTGTCAAATAAACTTCCAAAATAAACAGTCTATTGGGGGGAATAGAGGAGGGACAGCGGGGCGGGGAGCTGGGGAGGAATAGCCTGGGGAGAAATGCCAAATGTGGGTTAAGGGGAGGAAGGCAGCAAAACACACTGCTATGTGTATACCTATGCAACTATCTTGCACGTTCTGCACATGTACCCCAAAACCTCAAATGCAATAAAAATTAAAAAAAATAATAATTAAAAAAATAAAAACCAATGCATAAAACCTTGTGTAGTACAAGGAAATTGTGTAGAGAGAGAAGGATCCAAATCATGAACAAAGTAAACATCAATCTAGTTCTGATTGGAACCAAGCTTCAATAACACAAAATGAGTGTATTTTCCAGTACACGTCTGGATAATGGATATATCCTTGCAAGCAAGTCCTTGAACTCTGTACAGCTTATGAGCAAACTGTACTACAACCAGCAAATTACACCTATTTTTCTTCATAAGCAAATTGTATCTGTTTTTCTGTTCTGACACCAAATCAGACCCTCATCAATTCACATACAGTTCATTAAAATAGTCTCCCATTTTTGGTGACTCTTCTCACCTATAGTTCTATACAAATCCATAATAATAATTGTTCTAATTCCTAGCAATTTTACCCCATTGTGATCATTTCCACAAAAGATCCCTTTGGATATTTACTTCTCATGTGACTCAATTACTGTAGGATTATAGGGTTTTTTCTGGGAATTCTATGTTTTGTTCTGCATTGCTGCTGATCTATTCAATGCTGTAGGTTGCCTAGCCAAAAGCCCTGGATATGGAATACATGATCTACATTACATATAAAACTTAAAAAATGAGAAATTTTGTTGACTCATGGTGCCTCAAATTACCATAAATGACATAAATCCTTTAAAATAGATTCATTTTTCAAAGTTCTTAATGACTTGGAAGTAGAAATTAAGACTTGGAATATCACTGAATAGACATTAAGGAAGGTGTGGGGTACAAGCCTGGAGAAGACATGGGCTCTGCTTTGTCCACAGCCTGACACTACTACAGAAACATACAAATACCACAAAGAATAACAAACATGACAGCAATGCCGGAAATACAAGTGCCCCTGCATTTTCAGAGAGACAGGATAGGATTCACAGGCAGACAACACTTGCATCTGGTCTCAAAGGCTGAGAACATTCCAGGTCCAAAAGACAACCCTTGCCAAACTATCCAGGAACAACAGAGAATCATGAAATGTCAAAAATCAAGCACAGTGCAGTGCCAGTTGAATTTGGAGCAGAAAGCATGACTGGTTACTGGGTCAGAGTTTAACCATCAACAGATGGTTACAAATTGTTTCTTTTCTCAAATTTTAATGTAAGGAAAAATTCAAAGTAAATTTGTACATGAAACATTTCTTGTACATTTAAGCAAATGTGTATACTTGAAATGTGGAGTTCATATTTAAGAGCAAAGAATTCTAAGAATGATACTTTCATTACAACTCCCTTAAATAAAAATCAAATAAATGTATAATTCAGATGGTTGGAAACTTTCACGTATAATCAATGTGTAGCCTAAAGTGAGTCTACAGTGCACATCCACGAGCTGCTCCACACACTGCTCTCTCACCTGGGTTTTGCTGTTGAGAAACCCAAAGCCATTCTGACCCGATTCCTTGTACATCACTTTTCCCCACCTCTCTGGAAGCTTTTGGAATCATCTTTCATCATTAATGGATTGAAATATCTCAGTAATCCATCCAGGAGTAGGGATAGTTTCATCAATTCCAGGAACATTTGTTGAAATATTCCATTACAATTTCCTTCCTCTTGTCTCTGTCTCTTTTAGTAAGTCAGAAGTAAATAAATATTCTGAATTTGATAGATAACACATATAAATATAGAACATTATACTATTTATAAAACAAAGTATGTTTATAAAAATAGATAATTGACAAATTTTAAGATTTACAATACATGCGTATTTTTCCAAGAATGAGTTTAATGATATGCTTCTCAGCTTCAGGATCTAAATAAATGTTCAAATAATTTTATCAACATTTTTACATTGTCAAAGAAGATAAACATTTTCTAGGATATTTTCATTCAGATCACTTATAAATTATGAAGTATACTTTGGCAAAACATGCATGACCTCTGTTTTCATATTTTAAATATTTTCTGTCTTTTGGATGTGTGGCCACTGATAAAATATAACAAAAGTGATCCATCAGAACGATACTGTTAAAATGAGTATTGTGATTTTAAGACCAGTTTCAAGATATGCACCTTTAGAAATAAACAAACTGTCTGAGCTATCATTGTAACTGATATTAAAAATACACTGTAAGCACATATGACTATCAGCATTCTCTTACCTAAAGAGACTCAGGATACTTTACCTGGTATCAGTAGACAGACATTTTTGGAAGTGCTTAAACTCCAGGAACTATTACACAGAGTTTGCATGTATATGTTTTACAGGGGTACAAATTTTCAAAGCAATATGTGTCCCTAAGAGTTACTATCTAGCAAAATACCCTGTAACCTTTCTTCCCCGTGCCACTGAATGCAGCTTTTTCCCTGCCCCGTCTGTTTCTCTCTTAATTTTCTTCTCTGACTTCCACATAAAGAGACAGGTTTTCTATACCCCTATTGTAAGGACAAAAAAAAATTTATCTTAAATTCCCTTGGTCTTTCATAAGGGAGTGCATAGCAATGAGGCCCGACTGCCATCCAGAACATTAAGTTAAATTCTGAAGGGTCTCTGGTACCTGAACATATAGAATCTATAGTTTTAATTTATAGAAAATCGTTTTAAAATGTGCTATAACCTATGGACTCTTAATAAATAGTCTCCCTCTCCTGTTTGTAAAACAAATGACACATAGAAAAAGGAAGTTATTCAAATAATCACCTGTGAATGTAATATTAATATGTACCTGATACACAAGAAAAATAGACATATATCAGTTATTTAAGAGATTTAACAGAAACTGTGATTTGGAAAGTTTGATAATTTAAAGCTACCAGTAATAAGCAAGGTACTTGCGGTGTGGGATTACTGAAGGTATTTTAATGCATGCCTGTTTAGGAAAATGAGCTTTTTTATCCAGTCTATCATTGATGGGCACTTGGGTTGGTTCCAAGTCTTTGCTATTATAAACAGTGCCACAATAAACATATGTGTGCATGTGTCTTTATAATCGAATGTTTTCTAATCCTTGACTGGGGAGGGATAAACTTAGGAGAAATACCTAATGTAGATGATGGGGGGATGGATGCAGCAAACCACCATGGCACCTGCATACCTATGTAACAACCTGCACAATCTGCACATGTACCCCAGAACTTAAAGTATAATAAAAAAATTTAAAAACAACAAAAAAAGAAAATGAGTGTTTTTTTCTACTCAATTTTGGACTGAAAAAACAATATTTTCTGTATTCATTCACCAATTTACACCTGCAGTATAACATCATAAACCTCAAGGAGGCAGTGATTAATATGTTTAAGATGGACAACAACTAGAAGAGGCTTTTAAATGATTGCTTCTTGTGGGAATGTCAAGTATCAGATTATTCTCATCCCTTATCACTGCATTAAATAATGTTAAAATACACTTAAATGTTGACTAAACAGCCTTCATACTTTTTATTTTTTGTATTTTTCACTTGTGATATATGGAGCAGTTCACCTCTGATAGCAAGTAGATCTCACTATAATTTCTGTAGTCACTTACTTGCGAGGTCTCTCTGCCTTGCCTCACTCCATGTGAAGCCCACAGGCTCGGTGGCTGTATCTCCTTGCACTTTATTGTATAGGATAAAATAATCCAATATGGTCCTTTGGATTATTTTACAGGCTGCTTCTTCCACTGCATGGTATTGCCATTATTATTATCACTGTTACCATCACTATTTCTTCATATTAGGCTATCACTTTTTTTTTTTTTTTGACGGAGCTAAGGATTGAGTGCAGTGGTGGGATTTCAGCTCACTGCAACCTCTGCTTTCTGGGTTCAAGTGATTCTCCTGCCCCAGCCTCCCCAGTAGCTGGCACTACAGGTGCCTGCCACCACACCCAGCTAATTTTTGTATTTTCAGTACAGACAGGGTTTTACCATAGTGGCTAGGTGGGTCTTGAACTCCTAACCTTACGATTCTCCCACCTCGGTCTACCAAAGTACTGGTATTACAGGTGTGAGCCACCACATTCAGCCAGGCTGCCACTTCTTAATTGCCTATTACCTACTATAAATGCTGGCTTCTAAAAGGTACAGAAAGATAAAATTATTGGCTGTAGACACACAGATAAAATGTGATACAACTGTAATTCTAACTTATTCTGACTTTATAATAGAAACCTGCTTACTATATTAAGACATCAATCTCCTTTGAACAAAAGAAATATGTTTCATCTATTTTTGAATCCAACCCATTTTTTCCCAAAATATATTCCTAATAATCAGTTGTTTAAATAAATCAATCTTTTCTTCTTTTACTTGAAAATAGATTCAAATAAATTTGAAAATTTTCTAGACCAAATTTTTAACCAAACAAACAAATCAAATCAAGGTTAGGATGGCAAAAAGTGAGTAAAGAAAAAAATATTCAGTAAACCCAAGTGCTTTCAGAAGGAAAAAATGATTCCAACATATCTTGGAAGAAATATGAGGTTTCACCCTTAGACAAGGCCAATAATTTTGTTTATGGAGCCAACAAATTATTGTCAGTTTTCCGAAGGTTTCACAGAGGCAAAGGACAAGACTTCTGTGTTTTTTTTTTTTCTTAAGGAAAAAAATATGAAATATTGGACAAAATTCCAGAGATGATGTTTTAGCCCAGCATCAATTCATTTCAGCGGCGCCTTCTGGATGGCGGCTCCACTATGGGAAATTACCAGCCATTTATCATCACCTACTTCCTGCTTGCTGGGGCCTCATAACCCAGCTGACAGCCTCTGCCATCTGTTCTTGGATAATAGTCAAGGACAATAAATACCTCAGAACAACAAAACATCGCTCTTTGTGTTTATTTTTTCCGCCATTACTACATACCAACCTCATAAACATACTCTATGGTATTTCATTAATTTAATCACTCATTTCACAAAATCCTTTCTAGTGGGGAAAGTCAGTTCTCTGAAATATCAAGCAAAGTATGTATTTAATTACTTTTGACCATATGTTTAGCATTGGAACATTTGCTTATGATAGAAGTAGGATTCAAAATTAGTATTCTGCACCATCCAATGTGAAAAGTTAAGATCTGGAAGAATGCCTGTCACCTCAGCAGGTGACAAAAATGGAGACAAGCGATAGCACTGACTTTACATATATTGAACATAGAAGGCTGTGTGTGAAAGAAAAAAAAGGGAAAGAAGTGAATTCATGGCCCAGGCACTTGATAGAATTGTGGCACTCTTGGAAAAGTGTCGTCTATAGGGAAAGCTGGTTTGAATTTGCAGCTTCTTCACATATCACTACTGACTCTGAATCCCACTTTTCTCATTTACAAAGTGGGGAGTATCATCTTACCAACTTCGCAACATGGTTATTAAAAGAGCAAGACACTCTAAAATACAGTCTTACTCTCCTTTACTAGTAAAGATCACGGCAGCAACGCGACTTGAAGACATATGAGCCTACAGTTTGCACGTCATGGCCCTGTGATTCCCTGGACTCCAAACACTGAATTAAATAGCTCCAGTAAGCTGTGAGAACACCACTCTGTTATGAATCCATTTCAGGTTTTTAATGGTTATTTAAATAAATCATTGTTTTTACCTGTTTATGGGAGGTATGTTACTCAATTTGTATTTCAGAAATATATTTTCAAAAGGTAATCATTCAGAGATCCCTTGCCTATATGTAAAGCTCTCCTATAGAGGTTGTTTTTTTGCTAGGAATTAGTCTGTAAAATCCATGAGAGCAGATAGAATAGACAAATGTAAGGAATACTGTCCAAAGGACTACCAGATCTCCAAAATGCCATAAGATTATTCTCAACATTCTGTGTCCGTTACCTGTGGGCTCTAAGATTCATGAACAGAGAATAAAAAAGGGATGAACATTAAAGACAAAAAGTGAAGATGTCAGAGTAGAAGGAGAAACAGTAAGTTCTAAGGAATATATTAGAACTAGGTTTACCGTGATTCATCTATCATGCTAGAAAACTTAGATAGAGCCATGCATTTGTAGATAGATTAGATAAATCTTATGAATCTCTTTATTTGAACAACAAAAGTACTACACCACCACTCAGTTTTGGATCTTTGCTTAGGAGTATCTGGCTCTTGCTCTTGGATATGAAGATATCACTACTTAGAACTGTGCCTTGGGTGTCACACAGCTCCAGGATAAACGAGGATAATGGAAGTTCTTGAACATCAGTGTTTCTGATATTCAAGAGAGTAGGCATAGGGCAGTCACAAAGGGAACACAGACATCTCACGAGGCTTATAAAAGTTTCTACATACGAATTACAGAGACTGAGGTGCTTTTCCCAACCACACATGGACTCCTTAAATGCAAAGACCTAAAAACTAGGCACTTCAAAAATCATAAATAGTTTCTTTGGAAGATCAATTTATCAATGTACAAATACACTTACTGCTAAGCTGTATCTTTAAGGGTATTCTTTCCCTATTTCAATTGTGTCTTGATTTTTAACCCATTTCTCTGTAAAAAAAAAATACAATTCCAAATATAAATGTCATTTTTAGGAATAATTGTGGATGAAATTACAATCCAATTTGTTGTAGCCTGGCAGAGGGAGAATAAGAAGAAAAGCAAGAGTAAGAATGGATTTTTAAAAAGCAGTCTAACAAATGGATCTGAGAAAATGCTGTGTGTGCATTTGACATGAGGAGAAAGGGATTACCAGTTTATTTAAACAAGTAAATAACATGGCAGTCTGAGATGCAGTATTCTTCACAACTTTGTCCAGGGGTGAACAATGAGAGGCATGTGATCTGAATCATCACTTGATGAACATCATTATTTTTTTTATTAGCATTACTTGCTGTCCTTAATTCTGTTTTCAGCTGGGCTAGGGATGGGCAAAACTGAACAGGTGCACAGCTTGCTCACATGGGTGCATCCCTGCCAGTCTGCAAACCACACGTGGAGATGCAGTGTCTAACTCCTCTCCTCTGTATCTCCAGGGCCTAGCACATAAAACGTACTGAACAAATGTATGCATGGAAGAATGAATGACTGGACTAGCTTA
Organism: Saguinus oedipus; assembly: GCA_031835075.1. Classification (NCBI taxonomy): domain Eukaryota; kingdom Metazoa; phylum Chordata; class Mammalia; order Primates; family Cebidae; genus Saguinus; species Saguinus oedipus. The sequence goes on along the minus strand of CM063169.1, from coordinate 6,936,848 downwards.
TAAATATTGTCTTGCTTACTTTACCAAGAGACTTTATTATCAGAGTCCTGTTTAATGAAGCTACCATTGTCCATCTATCAAGGGCTGTTCTCACAATTTTTGCATGAAGTGGGTACATTCCTAAATATCTTTCTCTACTCTTTCATGTCTTCATGGTGACACCACCCAAGAGCTTCCAAAAGTGGAGTGTCCATGGGAGGCCCTTATTGCCATACACACACTTCAGCTGAGAATGAAAGAACAAAGAGCCTTAACAGCAATTAGTTTATCAAATGAGTTATGGCCCATACTGCTTTAGGCAATATTGAATCCCTGTCTTGATGCCTTGTGATGCAGAATTGATCAGGGGTATGCTGGAGAGTCTGGACAGTCTAAGCTGAGAAATGAGACTGTGACAACCTGGATATCTAGAGGCCCTAAAGGAAGCCCTGGGAAATCAGAATGACCTAAGCATGCCTGGGAATAACACGGAGCCCCAAAATAATTGGGTACAGAGAAAACACCTGCAATTAAGAGGGTTTGGGCATATGTGGAAGACAGAATGAAGTCATCAAAGAACCACATTGGCCATTTCATTGTTTTGATGCAGGCTGTTTAGTATTTGCAAATCTGCTACCTGTCAGTGGAAAAGGAAACATGGTGTAAGTAAATTTTACTTGAGTAATTTACCGCATGTGGTCTTTTAAATCTACATCTGCGTGATTTTGACTGTGCAGAAAAAAATAACATCCTTTTAATTTGCATTTTTTCTAAATAGGGCATATGTGGCATCCTATCAGTGGCATTCTGCATGGGGATAAAACTGAATCAATCATGTCTTCACTGAATGGGGGGAAAAAAAGAAAGCCAAATCCTTATGCACCAAGAGCATGTGAACCTCCAACCCCCACAAATGGCAATGCCACAATTTGATGTCATTTTAAGAAATAGTTTAAGCATTTAAAAATGCTAAAATGATTAACTTCATCAAAGGTTAAGACACATTTCTGCCCCAAATAACTTAATTGCAATCCATTTTAACTGAAAATTTGCCTAAAATATTCAGGACAACGAAAAGCAAACATTACTGACAAGACATTTTAGATCAGAAATTTTGTTTATGGTTTTCCTTATTTTTGAGGGATGGCACATACAATAAATTCTCAAGAAGTCAAGAATAAAATATCAATTTACAAATTATCCAAATTATTGTTTATCTTGTGTCTTTTCTTCTCCTGTCTTTTAACACCTTTATGAATACTGGCTCACTAGAAGTGCTTAGAAAAATCAAGAAGATAAATTTGAATGTACTATCTTCATCACCGTTAAAATCTTGGATGTTCTTCAGGGTCACAAGTGAAGCCAAAAGCAAATTCCAAGTGTCTACATTTTGGTAGCTTTTTACTAAATGGCAATGAAAATCTTTCTACTAGGATAAATTTGTGTATAAAAATAATTACTGAAACAGCATGATTTTACAAGTGCATTGAATCAACAGCAAATTTAAGCTTTGAGAAGTTTTAAAACTTTATTTTAGGAATTTTTGAAATATTCAAATAGCTATCTGTGACTTGAGGGTAAATAATCTATCCAAGATATTTTTTTTTTCCTACGCATTTAAAAATAGCTGGTATTTGCAACTAAATATTAATTTTATTAGACCAGACCCGTTTAGTTTTTATAAAACTTAATATAAATGTATCTGAATTATGAGTACATGGCAATTGTTATACAAAACATGAAAATATAATATTTAAAAGTATAAAATACATGTATAACTGAATATTGATTAAAGTAGTAAGTTATCTAGGAAACTTGTATCTTCTTTGTTTGCCTGAACTTTGGAAATTCCCTTGAGGTAGGGCGGGGCGTATATGCCATGATTAGACTTGAAAGATTTGCTAATAACATATCAGGCAGGATAACCAAACAGACTGTACAGCTAAATTAGCCAGCTGACATCTCAGCTGAAAGATGGTACTGGTAGCTGCTAGGCACTTCAACCACTTCTATTGCTGAATAGATTAATATTTTTTGCATTTTTACTTGAATGGAATTAAATTTTCTTTGTATACCTGTTCTTGGTTTGCAGGAAAGACACTAGAGATAAAGACTGTGATTATAATAGTCACAAGTACTATTTTGACAAAAATCCTTATCATTAAGAGTACCACCGTCATAAAGTTAGAAAATATTTAATCTTTATTTGGCATGTAAAGATAAATGAAATAATTTAAAATATTTTAAATTAGTAACAAATCAATGAAAATTATAATATTCAACATCTGGCTTGCAAAATATCAATTTTATTTCTATAAGTTGTTTTTATAGGAAACAGAAATGAGTTCATTAACCTCTAAATTTCAAAACACTTTAGAGTCACTTAGAAGAAAATGCAATTTATGACCTTCAGGATGATTTTTGCGAGATATGTTACTGCCTTAGTGTCGTGTGCTCACCAACTTTGCCCATTGGTGGAAAGAAAATAGTTTGAATTTTAGACTAAATATATACTAAATAAGCCAACTCCATTTCTAAGAAAAACCAAAAAGTCGTCCTATTTACACTATACAGTATAACAATATTTTGTATATTTGGCAAAATCAAGAAATATTTAGAACAGAAAATAGTTTGCTATTTAAAATGGAGTTATTCTCAGAGGTTAGAAACAAGTCTCACCCTTTTTTAACTCCTTTATCTGTTTATACATCTATTATGTGTGACTTTCTCTAAGCTGACTTTCGGTGCAGTAAGTGGGTATCACTTTACATTGCCTTAAGAGGAAGAAGTTGAGCCTGTGTGTGTCATGTCGCAGTGGTAACTCAATCATTATCCCCTACTCTCCACACTTTCCTCTGAGATATGACTTTATCTTATAGAAACCCGAAATCCCCCACACATTAGCTGCAGTTGATGGATTAAACAGAGAAGTCACAGGATGTGTGGGACTATTTGTAAGCATTCCATTATAAACTTTAGCATAGAGTTTACAAAGACTTATAAAACTTATCGATAGAAAGAACACGTAAATGTAAATTGATAAGCAGTAATGAGAAAAGAGACCAGCCAGTGACCCGAATGCCTAATGGAAGTAATAAAGACGAGAATAACAGTAAGAATTCCCATTAGGATAACTTAGTAATTTTGTGATGCCAAGTAATAAAAAGAAAGAGTCAAACGAGTATAAAATGGAAATGAGTGTAAGATCAAATATGAACAGAAATATTCCAGAGACCCCTTCCCTTCCACAGCTTTAAATGCAGTGACACATGAGTAACAGTCTTCATTTGAGTGACCAAGTTTAGTACTTATTCTGCCACATAATAGGCTTTGATCATTCAGTATTATTTGAGACTTCTTCAGAGACTGACTGAAATATTTCAGTACATCCAAACCCATCTTTTAGATAAAATGACAGTTATACAAATGTAAATTTGATTAGAAGATTTTTACTTACTTTATTACACATGTCAGTTAAATGCCAGATGCAACATAAGGAGTAATTCAGGGTCATTTTCTTTTAATTTTTATTATGGTGTTGACTTTGCCTCCAACTGAGTGATGGTAACTGGATTTAGGTCTGTTTGAATTTATAGCCCTTTCCACTACTTTCATAAAAAGAAGAAAGCCATTTAAATTTTCTTTGCTTTGTTTTAGAATTGCTTCACACTGACAGAAACCAAGTATGAAAGAAACTTTGTGATTGATTCTCAGTGTTTACTTTTCAAATATGAAGATATAATCAAATTAATATATTTGGTAAAATAATTTCTAAAAATTAAATATTGTCTGAACATTTTCCCTCAACAGTCAACTTATACAAAGAAGGATTCTTATTTCTTATAATACTGAAGATGGATGGAGACTGTCTGGTCCTTGGGACAGTCGAGTAAATAACTGACAATGTTAACCCTCCAATTTCAAATATTTACCTAACCACATGAAAAAATTTTACTCAGAGGACACTTTCTAGTTATTTTACTCAATGTTTTTTAGAAATTTGCTATGCTATGATCTCATTTTTATTTGGCAAAGAAAATGTATGTGTGTGTACATGTGTAAATATTTTTTAAAATGCCAAGTACAGGTATATTTAATATTTTTAAGCTTTTAATCTGTATGTAGCTAAAAATATTCTTAATGAGTTGCTAGACTCTCATAAACAATTTAAATTACTTTTAATCTACTTCAAAATATTGTATTTGCTATGATGACTAAGAAAGAAAAAATAGAATATTGGTGAAACTAGTTAAACTATAAATATTTAGAAAATCTCATTAATCTGTGGAAAACTACTTAATTTTTGACCAATTAAAAATTGCATAGATCTGTAGATTATTCTAGCAATAGGAATAATTCACTTAAAATACTTTAAACTATTATTTCAACTATTTTTATTATATAAGATAGTTTCATTAAAAGTGTGGTTGGTTTTTTGACATTATTTACACCAGTGCTATAAAAAAAATAATTCTAAGAAGGGAAATACTGAGATAACATTGGCATGTCATATAAAATTAATAAGTTCTACTACCAGAATAAGAAACAGATAACTTTATTTCATGGCAAAATAATAAAATGCCTTGATTCAGCTTAACCTAGGCTCATCTTGATATATATGAAATTGAAACTGTATAGAAAACATTTACTCATTTTCTTGGTTGTTATCATCAACTTCTAAAATTCAGTCATTATCAATGTCCACACAGATAATACACACATTTTTAGATCATCAATGTCCAAACAGATAATACACACATTTTTAGAAAAACCTTCTTTGCACGACTTTTATCAGCATTTGTAGTTACCGAAAAATTCTTTAAAAAATAAATACACATAGAAATAAAATCTTCTCTGGATGTAAATCATCTGCCCTTTCTGCCATCTATACATATTCTTTACTTCTTTTTCTTCAAAAGTTTTCAATGTTTTAGCATTTGGGTAGCAGTCTAAAAAAATATAAGCAAGTTGCATCTTTTATAAATATGTAGAAATAATTTTTAGTTAACACTGTTGATCTCTTTAGCAAACGTCATTTTTAAATATATTGACTCTAACTGTATTAGAGGGTAATTCTGAGAATTAAGATGGTCCTGTGTCTCCTTGATGAAGTACATATTGTGTTCATTTTTAAATTAATAAAACAATAGATTTCAAATTAAAAAAAAAAACACTTTCAATACACTTAGAACCATAAATTTAATCTAGGAATTTAAACCTTAAGAACATTTAATGCTCTATGTTACTCTAAAACATCTTCATATTTTATGCATATAAATCAATGTCTATGACTAAAATTGTTTACCTAATGAAAATAATATTAATACTCTTATCAAATATTCGTTCATGGTTTTATTATTTTATACCCTAGAATTTTATTATAGTTCTTGAGAAAGAGTATGCAGTGACAAATGTTAGAGTTAGATTTAACATGGTACTAGGTCATTATCCTCTAGTCACGATAACTTCCCAAAAGAAATAAGCAAGTTTTTAATTAATTCAATTAGCAGAGTATACCCCTAAGTGAACAGTTATAAACACACAGGATTTTAAAACTGTGAGAGACCTAGGTTTATCCCCCCAAATTTTGTCCTTTATACCATTCAATAAATTCTAACCTGGAATCATAGGTGGCAAATGATGTGTTTGGGGCATGTATGTCATTTGCTTGACATCATACACATGATACCATGAAGCCCTGAGTAATAATAAAACAACTAATTAATGCTATCACTGCATATCTAGAAAAAATCAATTATGATCAATAATCACCTCAGGACTGCTTCTGGTATGTTTCCACCAGGAAAAAAAAAAAACCAGAAATGAGAACCATATACTTTTAGAGACTGTCTTGGGTAAGGTACCATAGAAGGGGTTTTCGAATATATTTAATCTTTATAACAATATTTAGGGGAGTGCATGGTGGGAAATAGAAACTCTAGAATACTGAGATTTAGGCCCTCAGATGACATATTTACAGCTAATTAAAACTTCCTTTGTCTCAATTATGACATTATCTCAGCCTTCTATATAATGATCTATATTCATTCATCTCCTTTTCTTCACATCCAAACTCCTCAAAACTGAGACTCAAACAAGCCCTTCTCTCCACTCTCCAATTCGTGGAAATTACGCAGAAAACAGGCTGTAGTCTACGTAACCTCCAGATTCCAGGTCTCGCTGTTGTTCACAGCTTCCAGCATGACGGCAACAGTGCACAATCTTACTATGTCAATTCCCGGATTAACACTCTCTCCTTTACTGTGTGGAAAATTAGGCACTCAACAAACATGAATTAATTTATGAGTAATAAATAAACAAGTGTTTTACATCTAGTTGAACACTGAACTACATAGTCAATCAGTTCCCACCATCGATACCACCAATCTCTCCCTATCTCTTTCTTTCCCTCTTTTCTTCTCTCTTTTATCTCTCTCCCTCAATCCTCTGTGTCCCTGCATGCAGGTTTGCGGGCGTGTATGTGTTTTTCCTGCTAAAGTAATTGGTGTAAGATACTATCAAGGCATTGCACATTTACTGCCCTTCAAAGAATCCTAAAAAAAAAAAATACTCCACCAATAGTGATTAATTGACGAAAGCAGGGTATGATAAAAATAGTGATGTCCAAAACAATTTTAGGTATTCACCTAGGTTTGTGTTTAAAGTATAAAATCTCTTACAAAAGTATTTAAGTGACCCAAAATCAACTGTGACAATTTTCTTTGTAAGTAGGAAAATTAAAGTGAATTAATACTGTTTTTCCTTTTAAAAGGATATGTTGAAATGGTACTGTCAGTTTGACAACCCTGTGAAGCCCCACATTCGCAATGTACCCATGTAATAGATCTATACATGTACCTCTGGATCAAAAACTAAAAAAAAAAAGAACCGAAAAGGAATATAGAAAACTTTGGCAAAATATTTGTGTGCACTGAATTTGCCTGAACACTCTCAGGTCCATAGTTTATCTTTTATGATTATATAATTTCAAATTTTAAATGTCCCAATAATTAATTTAGCATGTTACCATTTTAGCATGCATACAGATGCACACACAGTTAGAAAGTGTTTAAGGAACGTGAGAAAACAAGACAGCAACCAGGGTCCCTGAAGGGTTTTAATGTCACAGTAAGGGAAAACAGAAATCCTTCAGTCTCTTTAAATCAGCGCTTTCAACCTATTCATTTTGAAATTGTCAAACCATCCGTAATCATGAAAAAGTTTATCTTCTAATTAACTGGAGTATATCTAATCTAGCACATAATGAGAACATTATTCTAATTATAAGAAACATAACTATTTTACATAACAATTTAAAAGAATGGTTTCAGGACATCTCCTCTCTTGTCCATAAACTTTAGGGTATTAAAGTTGTTAAAAGATGGTGTCTCATATTTTCTACTGATGACACTAAAAAAGCTGTGGTATCGACTGCTGAGGAGCAATTTTCTAATATTGCCTGAATACTTACGTTTTTCATGACCCACCATCTACACATGCTTGATCATAACAAGCCAAAATAGTACTAAATAACTGCAATTCCATAGCTGATTTTTTATATAAGCAAAGAATGAGCTTATTTCTATTGCATACTTTCTAATTGCCATATTTTCCAGATAATCACTTCTTAAGAAGACAAATGGAAAACTTTTATTAACATGCCCTGCCTGACACAGCTGTCACATGTATCATCTGGGACCATGAGTGACGTAAAAGAAAAAAATCAGAACAATTCCAAATACCTGCAAAATCAAGGCTACAATAATGCAGCCTATTTTAACAGAAAGAGTTGGAAGTTCCTGTTCTACAGATGATCATGTGATCTGTCTGTCAACATTTACTGAAATTTCCCCCTTACTGGCACTGTGTGGCCTCTGGCTTTTCTGCTTAGGTTTTGAATATTGCTTGGGCTCCAGCTGACATTTTTAGCCACTGGTCTCTGACATGCCAAACAAAAAGAGTAATATTAAAGATGGTGGAGTGGAAACGGCCAAAACCCAGCTATATATGTGGAAGGGTGGGTATCAGTCTTTGAGGGCAATAGAGAGAAAATTATCTTCAGTAGAGGAGGAATGACCTGTGGGAGAACACACCTCAATGAATACAAGGTAGTGGGTGTCTTGCAATATTAAGGTCTCTGTCCATTTCAGGAGGCTAACCATCATGTGCTAAAGCTTCCAAAAAAGAAACTCAACTGCCTCCTCCAGAGAAAAGGCAATTTTCATTCCTGTTCATTTCTATTTTGTTCCATGTTGGCAATATGCTCAAAATTATGCTTATTTAGAGAAAGATATCATATCTGTTCTCTTAGGAAACTGAACTTTTTGAAATCATTGCAAGGTGCTGAAAAATACAATGATGATTGGATCTTCTAGGTATGTAACTCTATTTCCCCAGCTTTGGTTTTGCATTTGCTTGAGATATTTTGATATATTCAAATTAAGATAGACCTTAAATGATATTTTGCATAAATAGAGGGTGTTATATTTCATATATGCCCTCTGAAAATATCAGCAGTGCTTTTGAAGATAAGGTGAACAAACAGATTTTTTGGGTCAATCCTTGAAGAAGTCTATGTTATCAAAGACACTAGCAATAAGTGGCATGTCTATTACCTTTATGCTTTATGACTTCAATACACGTACACACACACGTATGCTTGCACACATACAAACACGGCCCTCCTGCATAGGTACAGGAGGTCAATTAAGGAAATGGTGATTGAAAGTATGCTTACTGTACAAAATTTAGAGAATGTCTACAGAAGTTTCTCCTATGTAGTATTCCATCTCAAACATAATTACTTTGAGGCCTCTCCTTTTATATAATGAGAGCGAAATGCATGAATTTTTGTGTGTGCATTAAGGTCTAGCTGAGACTATCAATCTCATACACATCAAATTTTTTTCTTCCCAGGGCTTTTGTTCTTATAAATAATAGAGGTAACATAAAGGGTATTTAATTGTGTAAATGACTTGCTTATAGCAAAATACTATAAAAGCTTACAAAAGAAAACTAGTCAATATTAGATAGTACAATATAATTGTAAACCACAGTAGAAACTTTATTGAGACCAAACCTATGAATATCAAAATTTTTAAAAATGAAAATCACTTTTGTTACTAACGAATCATTTTTAAAATGATTATTTTAAAAATCAATCAGTAAAGAATAAAAGAAAAAGTAAAACTTATCCACAACAATATGTAGAAAAATATGTCAGTTTCTCTTCATCTGGTTGTTAATTACCACTTAAGTCAAATTCTCATCTGTGTTAAGAAGCTGTAGAAAACTAACTTCTTCAAGAAATATAAATAAGAAAATCACCATGACATTCAAAATTCAAGGTTGCAGATTATGTGTTACAGTGACAATTACAAGATAGTAACTTGGCAATCAAATTATATTAAATTTATCTAGGTAATGTAATAGTATCCTCTACAAGACTTAGGGACACATCTAGATGGTAAAACCTAGGTTAACATTTTCTCTCTGTCCAGAATTTGCTCTATGGACACATACAACATCCACACACAATATACGCACGCGCACACACACAGTCCTACTTTGTCACAGCTCTGTGATTTCCATTCTATTTAACTTCACATTATGAGCACCAATCTCTCTTGGTTTTTCACCCTAATCTTTGGTAACAATTCCTTTTTCCTTTGCTGAATCCTCATATTGTTCCAATCTCTTAATACGAGTAGACCAAGGTTCAGAAATGAAATGCCTATACTCACGTTTTTAAGTAATCTCTGTCAGTCTCATGGTTTTAAAACAATGTATAGAACGATGTTTCTCAAATATATACCTCCAGTCCTGGATTTCGTTTAACACCGACCTCACAGACCCAGTTGCTAAGGCAAAATCATTAATTGGATGCCTAATGTTCATATCAAATTTAATATGTCTAAAACCAAAGTTTTATTTCATCCCATCTCCAGCATGCTCCTTTCTCAGTCTTGTTAAGATAAGCAAAGAGATTCCATTATTCTACTTTCTCTAGCTAAAATTTGCAACCTATAATCCTCTGACACGCAAGCTTTGGAAGTGGGTCTTCTGCATAGGATCATCTTTCTTCATGTCATTGCAGGGTTTGCACTGTTACTTACTCAGGTCTCTGATCAGTATCCTTCTAGAAGAGAAGTCTTTACAAGACCACCTTATCTGAGAGAGTGGGCCTTCTCCGTACGTTATCAGTATTTACTTACTCTAGCTTACTTTTCTTCTCACTTATCATGATCTGACATAATTTTCTTCCAAACCAAATTACATTTGGGACTCTGTGTTGTTGGTTGTTTGCTTGCTTTGTGCTGCTCTTCCTGCCAAGACTAGAAAAGTACATGATGCTTAATAAACATTTATCATATTAAGGAATAAAATAATTTTGTCTTATATCCCATATTAAGAGCTTGTCGTAAGTCATTTTATTGATGAACATTCATGTTGTCTCCAAATTTTCACAACAAAGATGCTTCAAGGAATATCTTTAGACACGATTCTGTGCACATGCAAGAAAGCATCTCTGGGGATGTGGCCAGAATTATTATTATTAGGGTGTGGTGTATCCAATCTCATCTTTGAGATACACAGCCAAATTGCTCTCCAAAATTTTGCACCCACTCCAGCAGTTTCTGATGTCCCATTTCTCGACATCTCAGCCGACATTTTTGATGAATGTTTGATTTTTTGTAAATCTAATGAGTATAAAATCACATTTTGTAATTTATTTTTACTTTAAATTCATTTCCAAATTATGAGTGATGTTGAACACTCTTTTCTGTGCCTGTTTTCATTTTGCCTGTACAGTCTCATGTGAATTTTAATTAGTATAATGGGATGAGAAACTAAGAAGTGTTAATTGTTATAAAGAAATACAATAAAAATATGACTTGGTTTCTTTAAGTAAGTTGTATAAGGTAGGTTAGGGTACTTACACCTGCATTTCTGTAGGCATTTGGTAAATCCCAGGCTAATTACATGGGTCATAAAATATATCCAGCTGTGTGCAACGAGGCACATTTAAATAATTTTGAACATTTTCCCACTATATGGCCTAACTCTAGATATGTTACTATTACTCAAATGATACTATCATAACTTATAAAACAAAATCACAAAAACTAGATAAATATCTCAGGTGCTTTACATCTGGTGGTTAATTATAACTTCAATCAAAATCTCCTCTCTGGTTAAGAAGATGCAAGAAACTAATCTCTTCTGGAAATATTATAAATAAGAAAATCGCCATGACATTCAGAATTCAAGGTAGAAGATTTTGTGTTACAATGGCAATTAGAAGACAGCAATGCAGCAATAAAATTTCATCACATTTATCTAGGTAATGTGATAGTATCCTCTGTAAGATTTAGGGATACGCAATAGGTGGAAAACAAGACCAGGGCAATGGTAGCTTTGCCATGGCTTCCTCATATTATCAGTATTTTAGAGTTAGAATGACTTAAGATCTTCATCCAACAAGGAAAGATGCCAATTGTACAGAGTTAATAAAAATATACCTCCCCAAGCTCTTATGTAGGTTAATGTCTCGGAGGCCATTCTAATTACAGACATGTTATTTTAATAAAGTTTTAATTCAATATTCATAAAAATAAAATATTTTGATGCTTTTCTTTTTGAATAGCTAACTTACTCCATAAACTGAGATTCTGGCTAAGTCACTTGTTTTTTGTTTATCAGTTACTTAATAGTAGTCGGTGCCTGCTGTATGCTTACATAGGTACTAAGCCCAGTTCTAGAAAGAGAGGTCAATGACATTAATGTCTATAGACCCTCATTCAGGACCGTACAGGTGAATAAAAGATAAAAACAATAAAAGTAGCGTAAGATTTAAAGTAGCACTATGATTGACTGGTATATTGTTAGTATTTTGAAATATTCCTGACACATAACTTGACCTGGATAGTATTGGTTGAATGAAGGAGGAAAATTACATGTCCACAGACACTTGAAGGATGATTAAAAGGTATTTTAGGCAAGTGCCTAGTAAGGAAACTGTTTGTGCTATCTGGTGGTTCAGGGCAACCCTGGATGAAGTTATGACAGAGAGAGAGAGCTGATGAAGAAAAAACAGATATTTAGGAGGGGTATAAATCACGCAGGTCTTCCTAAACATGTGAAGGATTTCTGTCTTTACCTAAGAAAAATATAGAGCCCTGAAAGCAATGTCAGCTGGGGACTGGCAGGTGCGCCTGCCCTTTAGAATGATTGTTGTAGTGGTATCCATTAGGCAGTGGGCCAGATAGCACAATGCTTCCCCACCCCAGACTGAAGCAGCCCCCAAGGAGGCTAACGCCCTATTTCAGGCTGGAGACATGAGGGCCTGCGCTGAGACTGTGCTGAGCAGGATTGAGGCTGATTCCAATTAAGTATTCCTCCTAGAATACCTAAATCCAAATTTGGGAACTTGAAGAAAATCTTATAGATTATTCTATTGTCTTTTTAAAAGAGAATATACATCTATTTTTCTACCAACAACACTTTCCTGTGCTCTTCTGCAAGAATGGTTTCAGCTCACCTCTAGGCGCTCATGACAGACCAACCCAAATGCAGTTAGAATTCACGGTTTTTATCAGGACGCTTTGTTCATATCTTTGGAAACTAAATTATTAGATGACCTCCTGACTACAGTTTCTCAAGGTGTAGGAATATCCTAACAAAGTCAATGTCTTCACACTTTTCAAAGAACTACGGCAGGGTCTCATTCACATCTGGTTCAGGGTATTTTCTTTGTTCATAAGCACCCGGTTTGGGGATTCAGAGATAAATACAAAACAAAACACACACACACACACACACACACACACACACACACACACACAATGAAAAGGAAAAAGATAATTTTTCTTTGGAAAAAGGTGGAACTAGAGTATATTCCTTCATATAGACATATTCTTAGCTAAAAAACAACGCTGTGACTCGAACCCAGTATCAGTTTTACCCGGTGAGAGAGAAATTATTGAGCCTCCCTGCCCCGCTTCCTCCCTCCCTCCCTCTTCCTTCTTTCCTTTTCCTCCTAGTTCTCTGACTCTCTTCCTTCTCCCTACCTTTTTTATTTTAATGGGACAAATTTCCCACTGTTTCCTTGAACACTTTTTGTTCAAATTCATCATGACTTAGGCAATTTCTTTAAAATAAAGTTTATGATTTGCCTTTAAATAATTAAGGGGTGCTTAAAAATTTAACTTAACATTTAGTTTGATTCTCTAAAATGTTTAATTCACTAAATTATGCCTTCGAATTGAACCCTGGAATCTGCATGCTTGTATTTGCTAGTTTTCATATGGATCCATCCATCTCACAACGCCATCCATAACCTTGCAGGGTCAATAAGCGTAAACAAACAAAACCCCAGAATTCTCTATGCTTATATGTCATTATAAATATGCAAATATATGTATGTTTAATACCTTAATCTTCTTTAGTAATTTTGTAGCATGTCTTTGTCTTCTGCATAAATGACCTGGCATTAGGCCTAGTCAGTGGAAGAATGGACATGGCAATTTGGCATCTCTCTTAATATAGACAGACTCTCTGGTCCCAGTCATGTCTGAGAAAGGAAATTTTACTAAATCCAAAATCGTTTCTCATTAAAATTTCTTTTTATGAAAATCTTACTGCTTATTGTTTTATAAAGTAATGCTAAAATTAGTAAAAATGATTTTTATTTTTCATTGTAATTATGCAATTGAATAGTTTTACAATTTCTACACTGCTGAAAATGTTATTGCAAAAGTATTTCTAGTCAAAACACACTTCCTCTTTGCATTTCCCAGGTTACTTATAAACTCATGACTCCATTTTCTGTTAGTTGAAAATCTACAGAGGTAACTTCATTTCCTAAGAAGAATGACTGCCATGTGCCAGCCAAAACTGCTCAAATTTAAAAACTTACTCTCAGGTTAATTTAAAAAGTTGGCCAAATATGAGAGGCTATTTTTATAAATTTAAAGCAAAAATATGTATTGTTTTTAGAGCTAAAAGTCATCAACATGCAAATATTACAATCTAAAATTAGTGATAAAGGCTTATTTTTAGTATACCAAAGTGTATGAAGAAGAAAAGATGAAAATGGATTAGCCAATATCATATAAAATGTACACTCCTCTTCTTTTAATAACAGGTGAGGAATGAACGCATTAACAGAGAGCCAACTTAAAATCTGACTTTAAAAACTGAATTGAGGAAGATAGTGAAGATTGAAACCAAAAATCCTTGGAATATCATGTGGGGGACCAATGAACCACGGTATCTGTGTCTGCTGCTCCATTTTCTATGTTTCCATCTGTGACTCCAAATGCCAACAGGATTCTGGTGAATACAGTCATCTATTTTAAAAATGACTTGCTTTTTGCACGTTTTAACACTCTCATGACATACATTTCTTAAGCTGTGCACGAGGAGATTGTTCTATTTTGTTGCCCTGGAGTAGGAGGAACGTAGAGGTGACACACACCAGTCACGTGCAGGAGGCTGTGTCTTCAAAGAATTTATTTTTAATTGAGGTAAAAGTCATTCTCAATTTCATATCTTCCAGAAATAATTGGTTCTCTAACCATATTCAAAGACAGAAATGATTCATGTAGCTAAAATATGTCTCAGACATGAAAAAAAGCATTCAAGTACACAGAAGTTAAAATACTAATAATGTTCCTCCCCCATTTTCTCAGTCAGTGATCTTTAGATCAGAAATGATGTACTCCTCATAATTGCATTCTTGCCAATAATAATTACAATCTCCCAAATGCAAGCACACTAAAATGCTTTACTCCTATTTTAGACGACTTGTGGGCTGCATTTAAAATTGTTGGCTTTTAATCCAAATAATTATTTTCCTGTTTTTTAAAATCTAGATTTCTAATTCAGCCCTTTCCCCACCCTTCTTTCTAAGGAATTTAGAAACCATTTTCTCATTTGTATAATTAGGCATTTTAGAAGAACCAAAATGAAAATACTCAAAGCAGTGTAATTCCAACCTGAATGTGTGGATTTTTTCATTTCTTGGGAAACGTATCTGAACAAAACATTGCTGATTTCAGAAAAGTACAGGATGCATTTTAGTTAACATGTTTGATATTCTTTTGGAAGACTCAATTGAAAAGACAAGAAAGTTATTCTCTATAATTGAGGCTGGAGAATAAAACATGGGATGAAAGAAGAGGCAGAATATGGCATGTTCCCTCATTAATATTCCATAATATTTTGATTTTAGAAATTTAAGCTCACAGCATGAAATTTATCTCCAAATAATTTCTGTGCTACTTCCAAGTTACCTGGTGGCAGTGGCCACTGGGTGACCCTCATGAAGCTGTGCTGCAGCCTCAAGACCACAGCTGAATTCTTGCAGAAACAGACATCAGCAAGCCCCCTTTTCAATCTCCCCATTAGCCATGAAATAATGATAACACTACAGGTAGTAATTGTGAGAGCTTTCATTTTTCTGAGTGCTGTGTTTCAGACCCTATGACAAGAGTTTTACATGTATCTTCTCATTACAAGAAAGTATACTCCAAAGTTGACACAGTATTGTCTCAGTTTACAGGTAAGGAACTTGATGATTAGAAATTTCATGATTTGTCCCAGGTCACAGGACAATTAACTTACGGAGTTCATCATGAATTGACTCCAGAAATGAACTCTTAACTGCTGCAATACCCAAGAGGACGAATTAAGAAAAACATTTGTCAAAGCATGGTTTTCATTTGTGACAAAGATATCATTTGATACAATCACATTAATAACAGTCTGTGTTTTCCTTAAGTCAGAATTTCAGAACTTGATATGCTTCCTTTCCAGTGAAATAGTTGAATCTATTACTGTCCATGGCATTAAATATGAAATATATCCTCCTGCTCTCTTTCCAGCTTCATAGGGTGTCATAACTAACTGTTCCTAAAAGAAGTGGAGACATTCTCCTACCTTCCTTCCGGTGAACTGATACGGGACTTGGCTTTGCAGATTTACAAAAGATACGAAGACAAATTCATTGTTAGGCTTATTTACTTAATAGTATATTATCATGTTTTTGTTTTTATTATTTCTATTATCTATTAGTTTTTGTTATGTGTATCATTTATGGGTTTCACAGGGAAAAAAAAAGATTAAAGAAAGCAGAACTCTATTCCTAGGAAGGGAAAAATTCTAACTTGATTCTTCTTGGAAATTTCCATCTATGTACATATGACACTAAAATGTTCTATAGCCTAAAAATGTGGCTTATCTTTCCATATGGTGCTTCTCCAGAGAGCTAGACAAGGGTGTTGCAGATTAAACAAAGTGGGCTCCAGTCCCTGCTGCTGGGAAACATCCTCTCTGTACAGTGAAACATATTAGTTGAAGAAAACATTTGTTGAAACATTTTCTAGCAGACAACCTGTTCCCATGCTGAGAAGCTAATGTCTTGCCCCTTATGCATCAGTTAATTCATTCCAAAAACACATGTAGACCCAGCCAGGTTGTATTATTGAAATCATTATCCATCAAGGGATGCAAACCTAGGGGTATTTGAATTTTAGGATGAAATAGCCATATCTCCAAAAATTTTCACAAAATAGGCTACATCACATAATTCTCTCTCTCTCCATATATATATATATGTGTGTGTGTGTGTGTGTGTGTGTGTGTGTGTGTGTGTGTCTAATATATTTTGCTTGTCTATATATATATATACACACACACACGTATACACACACAGTATATATATATGTATATACATATACATATAGATGTGTGTGTACATATATGTGTGTGCGTGTGTATATATATATATATATATATAATAGGCAAACTGTCTATGGCCTAAATTCACATGTACATTTAAAAGCCCCAGAATGAGCATTTTACAGTTCTCGCTACAGTAATTATTATGACAATGGTACTAGCGATCACAAAGATCAAATCAAGTAGTAGAAGTAAATGTGCTGCTCCCTAAGGAAACATTCTCCATCTTATCAACCTTATGTGCCTTCATATCTCATATATGCACATACATATACATGGCTATCTTACAGATTTTTGTTTCGTTTTGTGTTTTTAGATGGGATGTTGCTCTGTCACCAAGACTGGAGTGCAGTGTTGCAATCTCAGCTCACTGCAACCTCCACCTCCCTGGTTCAAGTGATTCTCCTGCCTCGGCCTCCCAAGTAGCTAGGATTACAGGCGCCTGCTATTGTGCCCAGATAATTTTTGTATTTTTAGTAGAGATTGGGTTTCACTGTGTTGGCCAGGCTGGTTTTCAACTCCTAACCTCAGGTAAGCAATTCACCTCGGCCTCCCAAAATGCTGGGATTACAGGCATGAGTCACCATACCTAGCACCTTAAAATCTCTTGAGAGGAAACATCTCAAGTATATTTCGTGATACATTTAAAAAACAAATTACACTGTAAATTTATTAATGCAAAATTTGCTTTCAAGGTGAATTTATAGTTGGTTGGTTGTTTGGTTGGCTCCATATTTTCTGTGCTATGATATTACTGGGGCATCAGTGATTTGGAGCACTTGATAAAATCTTTCCTAAAAAGTGAAATAAATAGTCTTGATTTGTCTTTATTCCGCAGCAATCTAACATCGCTAAATTATCAAAGGTATTATTTGTACTTTGCTCTCTCTAGCCTGCTTATAGTTGGAGGTAATTCATTTTCTGTTATTCTGAAGGCAGATTCTTATTATATTTGTATGTTGGGGCAAAAGTAATTGTGGTTTTTGTCATCACTTAATGGCAAAACTGCAATTGCTTTTGCACTCAACCTAATAGATCACAGTCATTGGGGCATTTCTAAAAAATATTACGAGGGCCCAAAATGTATGAAACCTAAACCCAATCTCAAGGTTATCAAGATATTTCAACTAAAAAATAGGTCAAAGGAAACATAATGAACATGTGATTCAAATTGAACAAATATAAGAGTTCTGCATAGTAAAACATTAGGAATTTAAGTACTTGGGTCTTAGAAGATTGTAGACTTAAATTGAATATATGAAAGAAGCCAACCATTTAATTCACAAGGCTGAAAAACGAACATATGGATAACCCAAAGAAAGAAGGAAGAAATATGTCATGAAAAGAATATAGATTTAATGATTTAGAAGGAAAAATAAGATATGTTTTCAAAACACCAGAGGGAGGTTCTTCAAAACTAGTAGTAAATTAGAAAATCATCAAGTGGAAGGAAGGAAGGAAGGAAGGAAGGGAGGGAGGCAGGGAGGAAGCAAGCAAGCAAGCGTCCAAAATATACACTAAACGCAGGGTTATTATTTCTTTGTCTTAAAGACACCTACTTAGCAAGCCCTCCTTCCTCCCTTCTGCTTGCTCAGTGATGTCGGGTGTCTCTGTCACAGAGGCAAAATAATGACGGGATGAAAAGCCATGGAGTTTGGGATGAGAACACTGGGTTGGAGTCCTGGTTCTATCACTAGCTGTGTGACCCTGAGCAATTTACTTAACTACCCTTGCCTTACTTACCATTTCTTTAAAATGAGAAAAATACCAGAAGCTGCTACATAGGACTTCATGAGAACTTGATGAGCAGCATTTGCAAAGCAGTGAAAACCACAGCTGTGACATGGAAAACATAATTAGTCCATAAATCCATTCTCGTAATCTTTCTCTAAAGAAGGATGTGCATTCGCCATGGACTTCACTGTTGACACGGAAACCCTGGACAAGTACCTCTATGTGAAACTCTGTCATTTTCTTAATTTTCATCTCATTATTTTAAAACATTTCTGCTAATTCTTGACATTTCTCCCATTAAAAGGTGAAGTGTAATTTCTCTCCCTCTAAATATGAAACAAACTAATGTCCTATTTTGATGAATAGAATGTGTTGGAAGTAACATGACATGGCACATGAGATTAGGTCACTAGAGGTAAAACAGCTTCTCCTGGCTCTCTCAGGAGAATCAGGCCCTTGGGATCCAGGTATGGTGTTGTAAGAAACCCAGGTCACGTGATGAAGCCACATGACAGGTTCAGCTGAGAGGACCCACTAAAACTCCACCACAGCCAGTGTATGATCAAATACATGAGTGAAAGAATATACAAATAATTCCAAGGCCCCTATTCCAAATGGATCAGAGATGAAATGGACCTACAGAGATCTGCCCAATATGCAGATTTAGGATAAAATAAACATTGTTGTCAGTTAGCCCGTTGTGTTCTAGGGTGGCTTGTTACACAGCAATATATTACCAGCACAGACTTTGTCACTTCAAGTGGAGTATTGCCATGTCCAAAACCCTAAAATATGTATGAGTAGCTTCATGACTGGGTGGTAAGTGAAAGCCACACTTGGTGACATACAAGTAGTTCTAGAAGTGCAGGCAATGGTTGAAGGGCATTTACTACATGTCAGATATAATTAAGTAACTTGAAAATTTAAGAGGAAAAATCATATGCTTATGTTAATAGACACAGGAAAAATAGAATTGAATAAAATTTCCTTCCTTTAAAGAAAATCTTAGCAAACTGAGGTCAAAGAATATCGTAGATTTAAAAGACAGTATTCTTGGAGAAAATATATGTATATACATAACAGACAAATAATTACCAAGAATACATCTATATTTACATGAATTAACAGGCATATACATATGCCTGTGTTTCTCAAAATCAAAATTTTTAAAGGGGAAAAATAGAAAAATAAATGACAGGAGAAAACAAAAGTTTCAAATAGCAAAATGAACATAGATAAATAATGATGATGATGGATAGAGAGATAATCAATTTTAGAAGTGATGAAAGGAATACAAATGAAAACTACAATGAAATGCTTCCTGTCTGCTCTCAGATTTACAAAAACGTAAATGGTCTAAAAAATTGAATGAGGATAAAGACATGGGGAAAAATAAACTCACAGGTGTTATTAGAGGAGAGCAACGTGGTACGGCTACTTTGACAAGCAGATACAGCCAGCGTTTTGTCATTTATAAACTTTAAATAGACATAAAACCATGATATATGTTGTTTCTAAATACAATATGTGTGCAATTGTTTGAAAATTGTGCTAGAATGATATATGTCAGTTTGTGATAATACCAGCCTCTGGATTTTCATAATGGTTGAAGAGAACTTGGACATTATTTGTATTATTAAAGTTTAATCAAAGAATACCATAGATTTAAAAGTATGAAAATACTTGAAAACAAATATTGTTTGTTCTAAGTGGAAATGAAACAGAATGGTCTCTGGAAAGTAGAAAATGGGTTCACGAGCCTGTGTATAGGGAATGTCAAACCTTACATCTGTCGTGAACATTCCCTAATTCTAAGAATATTATTTGAGGATGGACAGAGTCATCATGGAGGTTTCCTTTTCGTCAGTGGGGGATCAGGGGCTGGGAGAGCTGACACTAGTGTGGAGAATGACATCGGCACTGTGTGGATAGAGAAGGTGACAAGAAAACCCAGCGTTTTGAAAAGGACGCTGCCGGCCACTTGTAGATGAGCAGGAAGGTAGAAGGAGAGAAGGAAGGAGAGGACAGGGAAACCTGAGCACACTCTGTAGCTACAGTCTCAATATTGCAAGAGCGCAGACTGCCCTGTAGGTGTAACTATTTTTGTGTTGTACATTGTGTAGTTATTTCATTTTTTTACCCTCCTGGTATTCAGAAGTCTTTTTAAAAAACTGTCAGTCTGTCTCAGCTGTGCTAAGGGAAAAGAAGGAAAGGTGTTTTAGTCGGAGCTTTAAACGGAGTGCCCCCTGTCAGTGGGATAGAGAAATGGTGCAGCTGCTGTGGAAAACAGTACTGAAGTTCCTCAGAAAGTTAAAAATAGAATTATCATATGATCCAGCAATCACACTTCCGGATATACTTCCAAACAAACTGAAAACAGGATCTGGAAGACAGATTTGCACATTCATATTCACAATCGCCAAAAGGTTAAAAAAAATAATAAAATAAAATAACTAGAGTGTCCATTCATGGATGAATGGGTAAAGCAAATGTGGCACACACATAAAATGAAATATTATGTAGCATGTAAAAAGAAGGAAATCATGTCATATACTACAAAAAGGATGAGCCCTGAGAATTTTATATTAAGTAAAATAGGCCAGTCACTAAAATAAATAAATAAATAAATAAATAAATAAATAAATAAATAAATGGCTGAGTGCAGTGGCTCACGCCTGTAATCTTATCCACTTTAAGAGGCAGAGCCAGGAGGATTGCTTGAAGCCAGGAGTTCAAGACCAGCCTGGGCAACAAGGCAAGACTGAACTTCTACAAAAAGTTAAAAAAAAAAAAAAAAGAGAGAGAAAGAGTGAGAGAGAAAAGAAAACAAAAAATTAGCAGGATGTGGTGGCATATACCTATAAGCGCAGTTACTTGGGAGGCTGAACTATGACTGCACCACTGCAATCCAGCCTGGATGACACAGCCAGACTCTGTCCTAGAAGAAAGGAAAGATAGAAAAGGAAGGCGGGAAGAAAAATGAAAGGAGAAGGGAGAGGAGGGGAGGGGAGAGAGACAGAGAAGGAAGGAGGGAAGGAGGGAAGGAGGGAAGGAGGGAGGGAGGGAGGGAAGGAAGGAAGGAAGGAAGGAAGGAAGGGAGGGAGGGAGGGAGGGAGGGAGGGAGAAAGGGGATGGATGCATGGGTTCACGGTTCCACTTATATGAGGAATCAGAAGTTATTAAACGCAAGCAAACAGAAATGTACCAGGGGGTGGGAAGAGGAAAGAAGTAGAGTTGCTGCTCAGTGGGTGTAGAGCTTCAGTCATGCAAGATAAAAACATTCTAGAGATCTGTTGTATGACTATGTGTATACAGTGACCAATACTGCAATATACACTTAAACATGATTGAGGGTGTGACTGTTTGTTTTATATGTCAGCTTGCCTGGCCAATGGGATGCCCAGACTCTTGGTCCCACATTGTTCCGGTGTGTCTGTGAGAGTGTTTCTGGATGAGACTAGCACTGGAATTGGGAGGATGAGTAGAGCAGATGGCCCTCCCTGCTGTGGGTGGGCCTTGTGCAGTCAGTTAAAGATCTCAATAGAACAGAGAGGCAGAGTCAGAGAGAGCTCCTCCTCCCAGAATGAGGTAGGACATTGCTCCTTCTGACTTTTAAACGCAGGCAGGAATACCGGCACTTTGCGGACTTCAAGCATGCCTGCACTTGTACTGGCATTGGCCCTCCTGATTTTTAGGCCCTGAGACTCCAGCTGGAAACACTCATTAACTTTCTTGCCTGCTGTAGATCCTACCTATCTATACACCTCTATTCACAGCCTATGGGCTCTATTTCTTTGGAGGACCCTGATGAACAAAGAGGGCAAATTTATGTGTTAGTTTTGTTTGTTGGTGTTTTCAACCACAATAAAAAAGTAAAAAGGAAAACATGAGTCCCGCCTCCCTTGGAGGAAGTGGGCAATTCATAGGGATGGGCATCAAAGGTGAGGACCCAGACCACAGGGAAAGGTGAAACTCCTCGGGAAAGTTTCCAAACTTTCAGTTATGTTTTGTCTCCTGCTTCTTTTTCTCACCCACAAATACTAACTTTGGAGCTTTTTCCTGATGAAATTTCAAATATTTTGTTTTGTTTAATCTTGAATGAGGAGGTGGAGTCTTATATTCAGAGGCAACCAGTGTCATTCCATCTTGTCTTACTACTGGAGACATTACAGAAAAGAAAGCTGAAAATTGGCAGGTAGGTGGCCTCCACAACCCTGATTGGCTAAATTCTTTCTCTCTCCAGGCCAGCTGGGGAATCCTTTCCTGAGGGTGCTGCAGACTCTGGCTAACAGTGGGATATTTAACTTATCATTTCTCCTCCAAAGTCAATGGAATATGACCACCAATCTACCATCAAAAAGAGAGTGACTGAAATTAAAGTATAAGTTTTATAAAATAGCTGTGTACCTCTTCTTGTAGATTTCAGTTCATGTTTTATTTGAACTGCCTTAGTTTTCTTATTTCTGGGCCCTAACTCCATCCAGCAACATCAGAAAAACAAATCATTACTTTATCTATATGCCCATAATTATTTGCAGGTATTTAATACAGTTAATGCATAAGTTATTTCAGTTAATGTAGTATAGCGCTTAGCACAAAGTAGCTATTCAATAAATAGTTTTCAAGTCAAACTGGAATAGGTTTTCTTGGAAACGACATGGAACTCAGGAATAAAAATTTTAATCCCATTTCATATTGGGCAGGAACTAGAGAACCAAAAATCTACAGTCGTGGAGTGACTATTCTGTGCAGGTGCTGTGTTCATTACTTCCTGTTTGCATGTCATTTAGTTACATCAACCCTGAACAGTAGACACTATTAACATTTCCATTTTAAAGATGAGAAAATTGATACACAGAAACAGTAAGTACTACCCCAGCTTTTTCAAGATGTTTTCAACTGTGTTTATCTACAATATTTCTTGTTTGTGCACTTTGCTTATTAGATTTGAGAGGAGGAGTTTAACGCCCAATGGACGAGACCCTTTGTCAGAGAAAATTCCAAATCTTTCATATCATAGCAAGATCAAAAAATCTTGAAACACATACTACTCACTTACCTAAAAGTAATCATTTTAAGCACCTTAATAATGCTGCCTTCTCTAGCATCATCCAGGATTAGAGAAATCCTTCTCCACATCCAGCCTTTTGATAAGTATATGTGTTCTTGTTAAACAGGCCAGGTGTCGGCTACATCTCCCTCCCTATATCCTGAGATCCTACTATGAAGGCAGAAGACACAGTTTGCATCTTGAGTCTTTTACTTGCTCTTTATGTGACCTTAGGCAAGTTACCTAACCCCCTAGCCTCATTTCCAGGTTTATAAAATGAGAATAATGGAATACAATGCCTAAGGCTGATATGAAGGTTTGATGAGTCAATGATTATAAAGTCCTTAGAACATAAGTGCTGGGAAAATAGAATACTGCTATTTAAATTTTCATTAAGTAAACAAATATTCCAACTATTCTCTTGTTCTTTGATCACATATACTCTCTTTTCTACTCTGAAATATTACAATGCATGAGCCTCTTTTGGAAACTTTGCTCTTTCAATTCCCTCCCTCCTTCCCTTCCTTCCTTCCTTCCTTCCTTCCACTCAAGTAGCTAGGATTACAGGTGTACTTTCTTCCTTCCTCGCTCCCTCCCTCCCTTCCCTCCGCTCCCCTTTTCTTGTTCTTTTTTCTCTTTCTTCCTCTATTTTTTGAAAGAGTCTCATCTTGTCACTTAGAGTGAAATCCAATGCTATCCAAGTAGGTAGAACTACAGGTGCATGCCACCATGCCTTGTAATGTTTGTATTTTTAGTAGGGACAAGGTTTTAGGGGTTTTATCACATTGGCCAGGTTGGTCTCAAACTCCTCACCTCAGGTAACATGCCCGCCTCAGCTTCCCAAAATGCTGGGATTACAGGCATTAGCCACTGTGCCTGGCCCATCCTGCATTTCTCTGCTTCTAACCATAGACAGCTGAATATGAAGCCACCATTACAAAAATAAGTTGACATACACTTGTCCTCTCCATTGTCCTCCCTCAGTTCAACTAACGCTTTATACGTTTTTATTGTTTTTCCTATGAAGGGACAAAAAAATCCCATCTCTGAACATGTTTGCCCTAATGTCACAGTCCTTTGTCCACAGTAGATACTCAATAACAATTAGCCTCTGATTTCCATTCTTTGTGCCCCCAGTACCACGTTGGTGGGTCTGCTCACTTATGCTTGCTCTTAGCCTTCCTTTTGCATAATTATTTTCCCGACCACTCTCCCCCTGTCAAAGTCTTACGATGTTTCACAAACCCTGCATGAATTCATAAGTTCACCTCTGTTTCTAACAGTTCTCTCCCCTTCACCTCTGGTGGGACCTATGGTCTATAAAATGATGGTGTCAACCGTTGGCCAGGAAATTGCCAAAAGAATGCCAAGATATTGATCCCCTTCACCTTTGGGGCAAGGTCATAACCTGGAGTGCGTGGAGCCCCTAGGCCAGCCACTTCCTCTGAACCAGCCTCACTAACACTGTATACATACAAACTCCCTGTGCTCTGATACCAAAAAGGTGGGGTGCACTGGTCCATACTAGTCATTTGATGCTTAGAAATCATCTTGATTATCTTTTCTTTAAATGTCGATGGGCATTCTTCTAGGTTAAATTATGAACCCTCCTAAGATTGATAAATATTAACACTTATATCTTCATCAAGCAGAAATATAGTATCTTCTTGGAGAAATGTGTTTCTTAAAGTAAGTCTCCATGGCATGAGTTTAAATCCCAACTTTGCTAGTTAAAAGCCTTATGGTAAGTTAGACATCCATAACGCCCAATCTATTAAGTCCTAATCTGCCAAGTGTATAAACTGATGTCCTCTACACAGGACTATTGTGACAATTAAATGAGCGAGTGTATCTAAAGTGCCTGTCACACAAAATTCATGCAATAAATGACACCAGCTCTCTTATGTAACTCCTAAGCTATTGCTGAAGATAAATAAGATGTGAAATTAATACCTGCATAAATAAGATGGAAACTTCCTCGAAAAGAAACAGCTATTTAAAAGTTACAATAAAAGTTTATCATAGAAAATGAAAATTTAAATGTTAAGATTAAAATTCCAACACATTCACACAGTGTTTAAGTTTAATGCGGGAACTGATCTCTAGTTAATCTCTCTTAATGTGCTTTGTTAACAATTAGCCTATTCTTTGTAAGAACTCTGCTCTCACACAGAAATCCCATCACATTCCATAATAACCCAAGGACATTTGTCAGTTTTAATAAGGGCTAAGTGTTTGCGGTTTTCTTTTGCCATATATGTTGTAAGCAGAATTTATTTTTAGTGTCTATTTCAAAACCATATATGTGGTCTTTTTGATGGAAATGTGTTAAAACTGAAAACAAAATACAGATTTGGTGTTGAAACAGAAACCAGGAAAGCCTCCTGCAAACATATCAGCTACAAGATTGAATTCAGATAACAAGATCCTTACTCATCCTTCTTTTAGTCCAAAGCAAATGTCAGTAGCTGCTATTTCATCCATCCTTTGTAGAACAAATGCCAGACAAGCTGACATATGGAAGACACACAGTGCTTTGAGGTCATCTGAACATTGATAGAAGTAGAAGGACAAGTCAGTCCCCATGCAGCCCAGGACTCCTCACCACACAGCGCAGTGAGTGTGGCCAGCAAAAAACCAACTCCAAAACGTCCTGCTGTTTCCACCTGCTCCTGGATAACAATAAAACTCTATTTGCAGTCAGATGCTATCTGTGGATTATAATGCAGAAATAACAGCTAGGTAAAGAAAAATAAAAATCTCTTATAGAGCAAATTTTCCATATATAACACAAAACATAATGACTACAAATAATTCTTTTCAATACACAAATTCCAGGGTTGCCAGGCGCCATGGCTCACTCCTGTAATGCCAGCACTTTGGGAGGTTGAGGCGGGCAGATCATGCGGTCAAGAGATCAAGACCATCCTGGGCAACATGGTGAAACCCTGTCTCTACTAAAAATATAAAAAATAGTTGGGCATAATGGTGTGCACCTGTAGTCTCAGCTACTAGCAAAGCTAAGGGAGGAGAATCACTTGAACCCAGGAGGTGGAGGTGGCAGTCAGGCAAAATTGTGTCTCTGCATTCCAGCCTGGCAACAGAGCAAGACTCCATTTCAAAAAAAAAAAAAAAGAAGGGTTTATACAAAATGGTGTTTCTCTATTAATATAAATAGATGCACATTTAACAAGCTAAATTTATGACAGATACCTTCAATCTGTCTGGGATTTAATCATTCAAATAAAAGAAATTAGGCATTTTACATCTTAAATTTTGCATCTTTAAATTTGAACATATTCATATCCTTTAGAATTGAACCATAGAAATGTTTTAAAATCCAAATCTGGTATCCATCGTAGGGAGCAAGCTGGGCGTTCTGTAGGATATGGGGCCCTGATTAGTGAAAAGGGAATGGGAGAAGGAGAGCTGATTAAAGGTATTGTTTAATTTATAATCTATTGATTGCATTCAACTGTCTTATCAGAGAATCACTAGTGACAATCGTTCTACCAAAAGATTCTATGCTTGGCTTTTTTCTTTTTGCATCAATAAAGAAGAACAACATGCTTCCTATGCATGTTATTTACTTAACCACTTAAAGAAGCTTATTGAAGATTTTGATCCTATATACCTCTATGTGAGATGAGAAAAATCCATTCTCAAAATTTAAAAAAAAAAATGTCTGACCACCACTGCAGTGAATGTTGAACGACCCATCAGAAATAACTCAGTGGAGAAGAGCTACAAAGAAGCAGCTTGGAGGATATCAGGGGGTTGAAAAGACAAGGAATAAGTGGAAAGCCACCGGCTGAGTGAAAACAGTAGGATAAGGTGGGAAAGGCTGGTAGATAAAGCAGCAGGGGCAGGACAAGTGCAAGGAAGGCAGGTGGAGAGGAAAATGAGGAAGTCACTGTTTTCAGGGGTGCTGGCAATTTTTCCCTTTCTTTCTCCTTCATGTTTCTCTTTAGCATTTCTACAGGCACCCGAGTTATCAGTATTTCCATGCTCACCCATCGACCATAATTCACCACTCTGAATAACTGACACACTCCAGATACATGTGATCACCTTCCCTTGCTGAAATTTTGCTTTATCTCAATTTTGGACATAAACTAAACTGACAAACACATTTTATTCATTTACTTATTTTTTCATGCAACACGTACTTACTGAGATATTCCACAATGAATAAAATAAGCATGCACCCTGCTCTCATGTAGCTAATAATTAGGAAAAGAACAAAAATGCATTTAAAGCTATCGACAGATCAGGCTAAGTGCTGTGGAACATATAAACAGGACACAGAGATGGAAAATAAAGGAGGGCTGTAAGCAAGACTGTCACGAAAAACCCAGTTGAAGACAGGAGATTGCAGCTGAGACAGGAAGAAACCAGAAGAAACCAGCTGAAACCAGCCATTCACAGTGTGGGCAAAACACTTCTAGAGAAAGCAAAGGAAACTGCAAATAAGAACTGTTAGGCAGGAAAGAGATTGCTATAAACTGGACTTGGTGGAATTTCACTATGGCTGCAGTGTTGTGAGCAAGGGGAGGAGGTTGCAGAGGCAGATGGGGCTGGAGTATTGTGTGCATTTGGGTTTTATCGTTAAGTGTAAAGGAAAGACCCTTGAGTTTTCAATAGAAGACATATCCTAATTTTTACCTTAAAAAGACTATTTGGCCACTGTGTGGAGAATGAATTAGAGTCAAAAAGATTGAAAGACAGGAGAACACTCTGAAAGCTTTTGCAGCTCTCCAGGTTAGAGAGATGGCAGGTTAGAGTTCTTGGACGTAAACTAAACTGACAAACACATTTTATTCATTTACTTATTTTTTCATGCAACACGTACTTACTGAGATATTCCACAATGAATAAAATAAGCATGCTCCCTGCTCTCATGTAGCTAATAATTAGGAAAAGAACATAAATGCATTTAAAGCTATCGACAGATCAGGCTAAGTGCTGTGGAACATATAAACAGGACACAGAGATGGAAAATAAAGGAACTCAGTTTACGTCCACAACAACTTACTGTGATGGTGGAAATGTTCCCCATTTGTGCCGTTCACCATGGCAGCCACTAGCCACATGTGGCTATCAAGCACTTGCATTGTGACTACCGTGAAGGAAGAATAGAACTTTTACTTTCATTTATTTAGCTACCAGGATGCTAGCTGGGAGTAAAGACGAAGGGTGGCTGAATTTGATATGCAATTTGGAGAATTTGCTGGAAGATTTCATGTGTGTGTCAGGGACAGGAGGGAGACAACTGTGAAGGAAATGAAGGAGTGAAGCACTCTGACCACTCGTTAGGTGGCAGTGTCATTTAGGGACAGGAGGAATATTGGAGATGGACTGAGGGTCGGGGAAGATTGAGGCTTAGTCTGCATGGGTGGAAAGGAAACAGACAGACAGTTTGAAGATGGGCTAAGATGTAGCAATGATAGCAAAACCTAAATGACGTATTGCTTTGTATTTCTCATGTCTGTCCAAACCTCTTTATTCCTACTGTCACTACTCTAGGAGATAGTCATCATCCGATATCAGGAACAACACTGTTGCCCAGAACTTACTGTGATGATGGAAATGTTTCCTATTTGTGCTGTCCACCATGGCAGCCACTAGCCACATGTGGCTATCAAGCACTTGCGTTGTGACTACCGTGAAGGAAGAATAGAACTTTTACTTTCATTTATTTAAATGGCAATAGTCCTGGTGTCCAGTGGACAGCTTACTAAGGAGGTACATGTCTAGAATATTACCACCGTCTTCTGTTCCAGAGACATGAAGAGGTTATGCTGATGAGCTCAGATAGGTTAAGATGTGAGGAGTCCTCTTTTCTATCCCGTTAGAGTAAAAGCACTCAAGCAGTGAGACAGTCGAGACGTGTAGAGAGAGGATGGAAAGAACTGACCTGTGGTCATGATAAGCAGCCTTTCATAAATCAAGAATTTGTACTGATTTGGAGAGAAATCCCAAGGTAAAGTATCTCATTGCCTTGCAGCATAGCCACGGCTTCATGGTACCCTGGTATTCAGCGGGAATTTCAGAAGGAATACAGCTCCATGTCAGAAAACTCAGACAGGGCTGCCTGAGAATGTAAATCAAATTTTAACACATTTCATTTTTCTTTATTAGTTTATGGTCAAATGTGCAATCTATTACACAACTTGAATTTGTAAAGACTGTAAAAACATCAATCATCTAACAAACTGAGTTTTTAAGAGAACAACACAGACTGTTCAAACTGGAGGTACTTAGAAATCATCAAGCCTGTGACTTGAACGAAGCTGAGTGACTTCCTCAAGTTGCACAACTAGCTAATAGCAGAACTACGACAAGAACGTAGGTCTGCTTATTCTTGGTGTGTACTGTTTAGACTCTAATGTAATCATGTTATATAAGATTTAGCCATACAACAGAAACTGAAGCTTTTTATTTTTCCAGAAAAGGCCAGTATAAAAATTTTAGAAGCTAGAATGTATGGACATCCTGTCTTTCTGTCAAGTTTCCCTTATGAATAAATTAGGGGTGGAAAGAAACAGGTGTCCTCTTTTTCGTGTGTTCATTATTATGTAATCTGTCACATATTAATTGAACAATTTTTCTGGTGTTTTCCAACTGGCTTTTATTGAGCTTTTAAGCTGAACAATCCCTAATTCTGATGTTTGAAACCTGTTCCAAGGAAAAAAAAGAATTCTCCTCCAGGATAAGAAAAAAATAATGCCAATGCTTAGCCAGGAAGCTTATCATTCAAGTCCAAACGTCCACATCAGAACCACAATTTGATGGTGAGCCAGAGAAGAGATTTCAAAAGAATGCTGGTTTCAGATGAGGGAGAAATACCCCTGTTATTCAAAGTTATCAACACCTGAGTCACAAAGAGACCCATCAAACACTAATAATTTGTGCAGAGAATAACATGCTATCATTGGAATGATACCAGATAATATTTAATTGTGTGTGTCATTTGAAAATTCTGAGGGACAGACAAGGTCTTGCAATTCTATAATTAGATGTTAATGAATCTTCAACAGGATACCTAACCAGCTGGACTCTGTCTCTCCTTTATCCAGGAGGGGATATCCTCCCCATGACTGGATTCCCTGGAGATTGGGCAGAGGTGTCCGATACTGTTGCAGCAAAATGACTTTGTCCCAGCAGTGAGAACTCTGGCACCTATGTTCTCTATTGTCAGGGTCTGTCGAGTGACTGAACTCCCACACTCTATTCCACCACTCTTTGGCCAGTTAGGATAGAAATGGCAATCACGGTACATATTTAGTACACAAAAACACTCAACCAACACACACCAGATACAGATGGGCTAAATATTAAATGTGTTTCCACTTCCACCATACTTGTCTTTGGTATTCCATTCCCATTGGATTATGTGACAGAGAGGTCTGAAATTATTCTGCGAGGAGACTGTGAGGGTGGTGTTTGGTCATTCTAACTCCGGGCTTCTCCTCATCCCAATCAATCACTACCCCTTGGCTCTTCCTAATTTTGCCAAAATGCATTTGGTTTATTTGAAGAGAAATTTTAAGCCTTGGTACTAGAAGTAATCATTTTTACTGGTGGGTGTGTGTGTGTTAATTTCAGTAGGCAAGGACGCATGATACCCATATCTTCATATTATTCATGGTACCTGGCTTATTAGAAAGTCAAGTGCAGCGTGTAAGTGACAAATAGTCTTTGGGAGCTTCATTCTGCCAAGTAGAACATGTAATTAGATCAGACTGACTCACGATCTGGAAAGTTTTGCTGTTGACCCATCCCACGATGGAAGGTATGCAGTGTTCCGGATGAACTTCCAGTTAATACTTAGATTCTGACTGTTTAAACTCTCCTAGCAACTCCATCACATTCTTCCTATCCTAAATTACAGCATTAACACTGCAGTCCATTATTAACTAGTTAGCATATTTCAAGGACAGCAAGAATATTTCACTATTACCTTTTTAAGTTAATAAATATTTTCCGATATTATTAATACTATTTAAGAATGAAATAATTGTAGATACATGTGTGCACATGCCTTTTATTAATGGTAATGTTAAGTTTTCTAATATCAAGAAGCTGTGAACTGTGAGAAGATGCTAAAAAAAATTCTGTTTGGTGAACTCTTTAGCTAGGTTGGATGGACATAAGATTACAGAGAACTACTGAGTCATCAGAAGAACAGTCCTAGCAATTAGAGAATCATGTTTCACATGCCTGCTATGCCAACTTAACATGCTACTGCGAAGAAGTTCTAGCTTTCAAATAACTGTGTTATTTTTTCCTCTCTTATATTTGTTAGGCTATTACTTTTTACATCTGGGTATTTTTGTTCCTTAGACACAATGCACATTTCTCCCAGTCCTGATTGTAATGTCTGGCTGTCTGGCCTGTCACTCTACCTGAATACCAAATACAATAATCCATGAGAAAAATGGAGGTGCACAGCTCCACTGACGCCATGATGAAGACCTAGAGGAGGCGGTGGTCTTCTGATCGCAGCTCATGTTGGAATTCAATCCCTGTGTTTCTGATGCAAGCTTAAGTCTAGATAACTGAGTTGCGCAGGGCTCTATCTCCCTCTTCGCTCCACGAGTTGGTTCCATCATGGATAACTGGGAACGAGATCCTTCTCTACATGGGAAAATGTCTATGGTTCATGGAATGACATCTGAAATATGCCCACAAAGCAGCTTTTGTGTTTTGTTTGCTTGTGTTTTGAAATCAAGTCTCACTCTGTCGTCCAAGCTGGAGTGTAGTGGCTCGATCTCAGCCCACTGCAAACTCTGCCCCCAGGTTCAAGTAATTCTTATGCCTCAGCCTCCCAAACACAAAACAGTTTTTCTAAGAATCATTATTCTGTTTCATTGATAATCTGTCTCTGCTGAATTTTGTCTGCTTAGCACAGAGGTAAGCTGCTGAAAAGAGAAAAATATACTGTACAATACCACAGGGTTGATTTCACCCCAGGGGCTTGCAAATCATTCTGCTCAGGTGGCAAATTTAATAATTAATAAACACATTGCTCTTAAACTAATAAAAAAAAAACATTCAATTTCAGATCCAGCTCAGATTAATTTATTTATCTTTATTTTATTTATTTATTCCTTTGCTTTCTGTAGACAATGCACCCTCTAGGGAATGGTTCTTAGGAACTATTATAGTAACTAGACATAGCAGTGGAAGTGAGAGTATTTGATCTCATCTACAGGGTTTTCTACTGAAGTGAGAAAAATACATTTATATGAAACCACGTCCATCTGGGACACACATTTACAGCACCATATAAAATTATAGAGCTATTAAACAAACATGCTTTAACCAACAATATCTACAGTACTCTAGTATATCAAGAACCTCTGTGATCGTTTACCAGTGTTTCTGAGGACATGCTCTTAAGAATGCCATGAGTTCTTATCCAAACTTTATCACAATGGTGTGAGTCACCTAGATCTATAACCCCCTCATAATTTTGCATGGAGAACATAAATAATAAGACACACACACATAGTCAACTCCATATTACCTGTTAAAAATTTACAAGTTCCTATCAATATAATTTTGGTGGAGGGTTTATAAATCTTCTACTGTTTTAATATCTCCTATCATGACTTCACTGTATAGTCTGAATTCCGAGGAAAGAAACAGGCAGCTATTTGCCTAACGTGAAATTTTCTCATGGAAATACTGTTTTTCCTGGTGATTGTTACATGACTAAAAGAATCCAAGCACTTCCAGGCTTGGAAACAGAGGAAAGAAATCAGAAAAAAACAAAATTACTCCCTCTGAGCCATATCTTTTAAGTTTCTCTTGAAAATGTTTAGGATGCCTAGGAATTTAAAGGCAGAAATATCCCAAAATTTTATATGAAATATAAGTAAACGTGTCATGGGCACTACTGCTTCTTTCTATTGTATGCATACTTGAAGGGAATTGCCCAAATCATCTGTAGAAATGCAGAGATTTGGCTTCTTTGCTGTGAACTAAGGGGAGTGAGGTGGGACTGACCCCCTGTGCTCTTTTGACATCTCTCAAGAGATCTAAAATGGTCAGTTCACGTATATTAATTAAGCAAATGAAATGGGCACATTTAGAAAACAGTAACAAGGAAAGTCTTCATGAACTAGGTTATACCTAATCATGGGATAAAAGAAACTGCTTTGACCCAAATGATAAGGAATTATTTTCTAGATGGAGAGAAAATCACACACACAAGCATTTTGCAGCAAGACAGTGGATGAAAGTGTATACAGAGATATGTATAATACGTTAAAACACAGACCTGATGGAAGCACCACTGCATTCCAGTTGTCTGACAAAATAACAACAACATCAGCTCCCATTTGCACAGTACTTTAACACTGGTAAAATGTCTTGAAATATTATGGCATTAATTTCCTGATGGAGAACAACTCAAATGGAGGAAAAATCATCCTCATTTTACAAACAAGGTAACTGAGACTCAGAAATTAACTAATGAATTATCCAAAGCTACTTATGCACAAGAAAATGGTAGAGGGAGTATTCGCTGTTCTTCTGACTTTGTATCCAGTGGTTTTCTACTAAGCCACTGTGTGCTTTACACAAAGGTAAGCACGTTACATGTGAATAGTGGGGAATAAGGATGGGAAAACCCTAAGAAACAAATGTAAGAGCTCCTAAAATTCATTTTTTTTTTAATTAACTCTTCCCTTCCACTGTATACTGAAGTTCTGGTAAAAATTCTTAAGAAATCAGAAACTCCTTAATCTGTAGTTCTGGAAAGAACCACAGGATGTCATCCTCTATAATATTTTTTAGGCAAATTATTTTGAGTTTTGAGATGGAAAATACAGATTTTTTTAAAGACGGCATAAAGCTTCACGTTTTAAAGTAAAACTTACTATTTTGAATGGTATTTCAGCTATATGGCTTAGAAATCAAAATGATTTAATAAATTATAGATTGAAAAGATTTGCCTCTACTATAAAATTTCTGTTGCTATCAGTCTTCCCACCAACCCATCCTCACCTCCCACAGTGTAGTGTGTACCCTCCTGAATGTCTGTCTTACACACACACACACACACACACAGTTTTCATCTTTATTACATAAAAGACAGCATACTGGACACATCACTCTGCATGTTTTAAAATTTAATGTATCCTGAGATCTTCCCTAGTTAACACACAGAGAATTTCCCATGGTTTTTAACAGCTGCAGAGCACTTCAACATATAGATGTTTATATAAGGATGTTGGGTTCTTTCAAATTTTTGCTGTGAAACTTCTGAATAGTGAATTATAAAAATGGACATAATTAAAATGTAGTTTGATGCATCCATATTGATGGCTTTTGACAGGTAGCTACCAATACCACTCACTTCCGTGTTGCATTGTTAAGCTCTTCCACTGCTTTCTCAACAGCCAATAATGGTTGCTTATCTTCCTAATAAAGGAGCGGGGGTGAGGAAAGAGATGTGAGATTATGAAAAAGATGGAGGAAATCTTGGAGGAAAACACTACGCTGCATTTTCAGACCTGAAGAAAAAGTAAATCACTCAAATGTCCTAACCTGTAGAACTTTCCAAATCTCTATTCTTAGCCATTTTATTCTGTATAACCCACGTTATGCACCGTTTTACTCTGCATAACCCATGGTTTTTTCAGCACACATTCATCTAACTTTATGAATATGATTCTAACTGTCTATTGTGGCTTCCATTTGGGCTGAAGAATTAGCATCCCTTGTGGGCAGACACAGAACTTACACACAGAGTACCAATTTTTCTTGCCTTTGGAGATTAAATTTCCACTAGTACCTGATAATTTGACCTTAGTCTATCTCCACTTACAGCTTTATGTAGACACAGCACTAGATTCATGTCCACCCACAGGCAATGTACTTGAAAAAACTGAAATGTGAGTCAACGTTTTCGATAGAAGGGGCTAAATGAAAAGCCCCCTAACGATTAAGAAAGATGCTAACTTTCTCACACTTAGCAGAAAACAGCACAAAGAGATGAACTACCTACTACAAATTATTAGCTATGTCTTAAGTGACAAAACTACTTAACATAGAAGTTACTATTTAAGGAGTCTCTCACCAGAGCATGTCAAAAGAGCATGTCAAAAAGTGTCTTAGAGACATTGAAAAACTGATTCCTGTCTTTCAGATCTACATGTTAGTGCTGCATTTTATGTAAGGCACCAAAAGTCGAAACAAAATGTTTCTAGAAGATCAAAATTTATGAATTACGTGCCTGAAAAATAAATTATAAGATCTTATTTGCTCCAATACCCATTTGATCCAATGTTCATTTCATCTTCACCATTCCCTTATACAGCCTTTAGTTCATCTTCCAGACCAGGAGAACTTGATAGTTTCCCCTAAAGGATAATATTTCTAGAATTAATAAGCCTTCTAGACTGGAGCCACAGGACACCAACAAAACATGTTGAAAAGTCAAAATTCATTTCTATCTGACACTAAATAACTGCTTTGACTGATTATTTTCTCTGAACTGACAGGTCGTTTTGGCAATGTAGACACAAGCTTAGTCAATTTAGCACATGAATGATACATGAGGGGTTCCATATTCCAAGCAGAAAAATTTTACAGTTATTCACTGAACACTGAGGGCATTTGCTTGGCTCAATGATGCTTATTTCAAAAGAAGTATTCATGATGTAGATTATAAAGGGTGTTTCTTTTTAACTTATTAATCTTATGCGTAACATAAGATTGGAAAATATTGGCAATGATTGTTTAACAGATTTCATTAATAACTGATGAGGTGACATCTATGTCAAAGCCTTCAAAAACTTTACTGAGTTACCACCTTTAGAAGTCTGTCATAATCATGCACACTCTATAAGAGTTATACGCAGAATGGTACCTTGCATTATCATTTATAACTGAAAAGTAAAAACAAGCAGAAAGATCTACAGTGAAATAGTGGTTAAGGGAAACCCTCATACGCAGTTGGTGGAAATGCAAATTAGTATAGCCGCTGTAGAGAACAGTATGAAAGTTCCTCAAGAAACTAGAAATAGAATTACCATATGATCCAGCAATTCCACTACTGGGTATATATCCAAAAGAAGGAAAATCAACAGATAAAAAAGATACCTGCCCTCCTGTGTCTTTTGGAGCACTATTCACAATGGCCAAAACGTGAAATCAATCTAAGTGGCCATCAATGGATGAATGGAGAATGTGTAAATATATACAATGGAATATTATGCAGCAATTAAAAAAGAATAAAATCTTGTCATCTGCAGCAATAATAATCTCCATTTCCTTGGATGAAACTGGATGTCATTATGATAAGTGAAATAAGCCAGGCACAGAAAAACAAAAATCACATGTTCCCACTCATACTGGAAGCTAAAAACACGGATCTACGGAGGTTGAGAGGAGGTTGATGGTTTCCAGAGGATGGGAAGGGTGGGAGGAGGAGACTTGAAGGGGGAAAATGACGTAAACATATTATCACTGAACTATACACTTAAAAATGGTAACGTTGGTAAACTATATGTGCATATTCCATCACAATAAACACAAATACATAAATTAAACAACGTTTTTGTATTTTATTCTTCTCTGCCACATACTGCAGTAATGAATTTGGAAAGCTGAACTCAATTTCAAAGTGGCACATTGTTCCTCATTCTTTTTTTTTTTTTTTTTTTTTTTTTTTTTGTTGAGATGGAGTTTTGCTCGTTACCCAGGCTGGAGTGCAATGGCACGATCTCGGCTCACCGCAACCTCCGCCTCCTGGGTTCAGGCAATTCTCCTGCCTCGGCCTCCTGAATAGCTGAGATTACAGGCACGCGCCACCACGCCCAGCTATTTTTTTGTATTTTTAGTAGAGACGGGGTTTCACCATGTTGACCAGGATGGTCTCGATCTCTTGACCTCGTGATCCACCCGCCTCGGCCTCCCAAAGTGCTGGGATTACAGGCTTGAGCCACCGCGCCCGGCCCTCATTCTTCTTTATGACATTATGCAAGGAGCAATTCTCAAAGATGGGCCAGTTTCAAAATGGCATAGTACACAAAAGTCGAATCAAATCCTGTAGACTAAGGTGATTTTTGTCCCTTGTGGAAACATTTCTAATCCAGTTGATTTAGATGTCAATCTATGTTCCAGTGAACTCAGGAAGGTTTTAATTACATAGAAAATGTTTTTATTTCTCACAGGAAATAATATACGTGAATTAGAGTGTGATTTTCAAAAAAAAACTCATGAAAGAAAATGAGTACCT
Organism: Saguinus oedipus; assembly: GCA_031835075.1. Taxonomy (NCBI): domain Eukaryota; kingdom Metazoa; phylum Chordata; class Mammalia; order Primates; family Cebidae; genus Saguinus; species Saguinus oedipus. Next base: position 6,899,088 of record CM063169.1, on the reverse strand, counting down.
TGTGAGATTAAGCCCTGCTCCAGCTTGACTCTATCATACTAATTTATCAGACCCTGTGTTATTAAAGAGGAAAGATTCTTAAGGCTTTAATCTCCTTATGATTATTATTAGAAAAGCCTATAATGGAGTCCATGAATTAACAGAAAGTCATATTCTTTTCAGTGTTATTTACCATGGGTAGGAGGAAGGCTGCCTTAATGGGTGCCACTGAAACCTTAATGAGGAACCCCTTCTGTACCTGTATTTTCTCTGCATGAAAGCAGCATGGGTGTCAGTGACTGGGGCATATTCTTTGCTATAAGCCTAGAAGTGTAATTTGCTTTATAAAATGTATACTTTAAAGTCAACACTTAAGGCTTAAAAAATGTCACTTAAAAGGTTACTTGGAACAAAAAGTCAAATGGAGAAAGAACTGCAATGGTGGGCCCTATTTTCCACCTTGTCATCCCACACATTATTAAGATTATCAGTGTTCTGCTTTCCAGAGAGAAAGCACAAATTTGACTGCATTCAATACAAATACTTCTGTAGGTGTGCTTAATTTGCCTTAAACCTGACTGATAGCAGCCATCACCTCCGAGTCCCCCTGAAACTGAACTCATTGGACAACAGGAATGTACTGTAAAGGTTTCTTCTGCCTTGAAACCAGAAAATGAAAAAAAAAAAATTAAAAACATTAATGACCAAAGTAATTCTACTTTCATTACTGGTAAAGTTATGTGGAATTTATAAATCAATTGAGAATAAAATTAAGCACTCATAAGTCTGAAAATGGACAGGTGATCATACAGATCAGACTTCTCTGTCTTCAATGACAGAGTCCTTTCTCTCCCATGTGACTGCTTGATTATCACATGTGCAATGTTTGTTTTTAATGAACCACCATGAAGGCCAGCTGCCCTTGTAGTGCACAGCTGACATCTTCCCAAAGCAAGATGTTTCCTTAAAAAAAGATGGTCAAGATGCACATTTTGGTCACTTGGTATTATAATTAAATGGCACTCCGACTGCCTCACTTTGCTTTTGTACAGTGCATGTTAGCTGATTTAAGGCCAAATTCAAAGGCCTTCTAGCATAATGGACACTATCTATATCCCAATCCCCACTTTTGCTTTCACTAGGGTACCCATTTATCTCATTATTTCCTTCAAGAAGAATACCAAGTGATACACTAATGGATCTCTTGCTGTTCGCACCTCAGTTTCCAACTGAGGCCACTGGCAAAATTATTAGTTAATAGGTTTTCATTCAAGACAGTGTACCCATTACTACTTCTTCTTTCGTGTCACAGGTATGTGTGAGAAATGCTTTCCCACTTTTATAAAATATGTTTCACATTAAAAGGTGTATTGATTCCATGTGCTCACAACTACCTAGCAAATGGAAAAGATAATTAGCTAAAACAAGTTTGCCAAAGTATTTTGCATATTAAACAGTAACATGGTTTTTCAGTTGCTTCAGGTAATATTCAATGATCTTTTAAAATAAGGGACTATCGGAGGTTTAAATAATACTCGAACATGATTTCAGTCACAATTTTTTTTTCTTTAATTCAGGAAAGAAACAATTGTCTTAAGCAAAACTGCCAACAGGCAAATCTTACTAAAAACAAAATAATAATAATAAAAGCCCTGGTTAACTTTCACATTGAATGCCAAATGGCATAACTTTTTACAAATTTTATTCATGTTTATACTTCAACATATTTTTAAAATCTGGGCAATTTTTAATAAGCATGGCATCTAGGCATCAACATGGTCCTGCGACAGACACATTTAACGAAGAATTAAGAGGTGATGTTCATGTGTTCTTTCTTCACGAATCTTTTTCTTACCTACCTGCTCCCCAGTTATTCTTACCTTTTAGGGCACGTCTTTTTATCATAATGAACAGTGTACATACAGATTGTTCTCTGGTACATAAAGCTTTACTTGGAAGCAGTTGTATTTCTCACTTTCTTATCCCTGTCTTGTACTCTCATAACCACACAATGCTGTGTTTGGAGCTGAATTAAATTTCATGACTAATGTGTGCTAAAGAAGAAAAATTTCTAGACCTATAATTAAAGGCCAAGACAACATTATGAAATGTGCATATTCATACTAGTTACAACGCATCTTCATTCATTTGACAATTAACTTGAAGACGCTAAATTTTTGGCAATTTCCTAATTCCAACTAAACTATGTGCATTAGGCTTTGAGTCTGACATTCCTCTTGAGATTCAGATCTGTGTTTTTGGATTGTCTACTGAACATCACTTGTTGGGGAATGACTTGCTTTTTTAAAAACCATCTAAAACTCAATTATCTCTCCTCACCATTCCACTTTCTCTCTCTTCTCATTTTTGATAAACAATGTCACTTCATCTTGTCACAAAGCTACAAATTTTGGAGTCATTCTCAGTAACTCCCTTTACTGCATTTCAATTGATCGCCAACTCATATGAATTCTACTTTACATAGACAGATATAGATAGACAGATAGATAAAGATAGAAATGTTTTACCATTTTTACATTTCATGAAAGATGTTTGTCTTAAATATATTACTTGAGATAGATGTGAGTGAGCTATTATATGTACATGCATGTATTCATCTCCATCTTATTCTTTTCCATTTTAATGAAACTCACATTATGACTTTCTGGATTTCCATTGCAGCTTCTGAACTAGTATCTTTGCTTTCAAGATCTTCTCACTGTAATCAATCAAGATACCTTTTCTAAAATATCTATCAGTCATTCATCTCTCTCTCTCTCTCTCTCTCTCTCTCTCTCTCTCTCTGTCTCTCATCTATCACCTCTCTCTCTCTCTTCTATGGCTTGGAAAAACTCTCTTTGCCTAATTAATCAATTTATGGCCAATGTTCCCTTATTGGAACACTAAGCTTGTAGGAATTATTTGTATCCTACTACTTACGGTCATCACCAAGGTTTGATTTTTCACACAAACACACACACACACACCAAAAAAATTGCAACCTCTGGGATAAATGGGTTAAGTCCCTTCTCTTAACATGACACAAGAGTTACTTGAATCTTTGCTCTCTGTCCACTCTTACCTCTGACCAACTCTTTTTGAATCCACTGCACAATTCGAGGCAGCATTCTTGTTCACTCAATATTCTCTCAAGACACCATGGACTCTGACTTTAGGACACTTTCTGGGCTAATTTTTCTCTCTGAAATGCTTCTGCATTCCCATCTGACTGAAGAAAAGCTCAAATATGACCCCCTGTCCACCAAACAGCATTAAACTACAGGGATTTCTTATAGTACTGAGAAGTCATGACTGTACAAAATTAATATACCATTTTTAACCGCTAGAGCCCCTTAAAGTAGATATACTGTTTTTGCCATCTTTTTACCTGCCGTCCCTCCCATATAGTTAAGCTCTCAACAATAACTGTTGAATGAATAAGGGAAATATATTTGTTATAAATCTCTAACAGGCAGTTTAGATATTTTGCATATACATGTATGATCTAAACCTGGCATTAAAGGGCAGCTGTTTCAAGACCAAAAGGAGTTCTGAGATATGGTTTGTAAAATATATATATTTTTTATTCTAGAACATATTTCAATATTCTCATCTCTTAGATGATTGAGGATCAGCTATTAAGCAGAAACGCTGAGGATTTATGCACACTTGACCGGCAGCTGGGGACAGCTACCTAGGTAACTGAACTCAAATCTTCTAGCCTTTTTAATCTATGGACCTAAATGTGTAAATATAGTAGTCTTTTGGAAATATTATCTTATGTTGGAAAAAATAGCTTTTTTTCTTATTCTTTTGTTGTGATTTCAAATATAATTTTATTTATTTATTTGAGACAGGGTTTCCCTCTTTTGCCCAGGCTGCAGTGCAGTGGTACCATCACGGTGCCACCACCTCACAGGCTCAAGCAATCCTCCCAACTCAGCTTCCCAGTAGCTAAAACTAAAGGCTTAACCCACCACACCTATTTTTTTTTAATAGAGGAGAGGTCCCGCTCTGTTTCCCAGACTTCAAATATTTTAATGCATAAGTAATAATAAGACCTGCCAAGACTGTACTTGCTATACTAGAAACATGGGTTGAAGACTTGTGTACGTGTCTCCTGTCTGTGTAGGGGTGGCTCCCATTATTTTACAAATGAGAAACAGACTTTGAGACTATAACACTATAATAATGAGTCATATTTTAAATGGAGAAAATTATCTTTTATGACAGCAGCTAAATGATCATCTCAGATTTTTAGTTTGTTACACTGTGAGAAAATTACTTCCAAAATTTGGTAAACATAGCAGAAACAATGCCACTGAGTTTAGCAAATATCCAGATTTCAGAGAATAAGTCCCTCTCTAGAGCTTTTTATTACAGAGGGAGGCATGAACAACCAGGACACGCCGCAGGACTCACTCCTGAAAATCACTTGGCTGGCCAATTGCGTTGACTAGTCATGCATATGCTTGCCGAGACCTCAAGTAGCAAAATGATTAGTTTTCTTTAAGATAAGCCTCTACATATCCTTGCTGAAATCAAACCAAGAGAAAATTCATCTCACTTGATGGAGATTTTACATATATATACGTAAATACATATGTAAAATATAAATATATATGTAAAATCTGCATCAAGTGAGATGAATTCTAATATTAAATATAGATTTAATAATATATATTACAGATTTAATAATATAAATATATATTTTTACATATATATAGCTAGAAATAGAAATATTTCATGAGTTTTTATTTTGCAAAGACAAACAAAAGCATCAATTTAGCCACATAATTCTCTTTCATTCCACAGCCTCTCTCTGTCTCATCTTTGTCTCTATCTCTGTCTCCTTCAATTTCCCCTTCAAAATTTTAGAAAAAATAAAACTCCTACAGGTTTCAAAATTACAATGATCCATGTTTTCATCCTCCCCATTTCATAGTCTACAAAATTTAAAATTTATATGTTAATAAAAGTAAATTATAACTATTGTGTTAACAAAGATGTTGGCTGACAAAACACCTTTGCATTTGCTATTTAATTTAAAATGAGTTTAATGTACCACATCAGTATATTATAAGTGTCTGTAATAGGATATAAGCATTTTAAATGCTCTGGTGGCAAATACTATATCTATCTCTGTATCATCTCCATATCTGTCTACCTACCTGTCCTTCTTTCTATCCATCCATCCATACACACATATATTTGACTGGTTCGTCTCTGCCTTTACATCCTTGGGTTATTCAACTCCCATGTGAGGTTTCTGAATTCTAGTTTCTGAGGAAGGAAATATAAAAGAGTACGGGCATGAAGGTGCTGCACTTGGCTGATATCTGCAAAAAGCCCTTTCGGTTTTTTTTTTTTTTCTACTCTCTTCTGTTTTCCCTTCTCTCCCTTTCCTAAGGAACTCACCTCCCTAATAACACTCCCAACCTCTGTATTTCTCCGTACGGCATTCTCCAGAACTCCTGAGCCTCTTACTTTCTCTTTCATTATCTTCTACCGTTTACTGACCTCCCCATCCTGTCTCCAACTATCTCTGTAAACTAATGTCACTTGCTCCTACTCTCAACAAACCCAATAGAGAGTAAAAACTCCAACATTTAGCTAAATTTCATTCATTAGGCTTAAAGACTAAATTTGTTCTCACTTATATTTAACCAGATTATAATGCAAGCACATATACTTATATATATGAAAAATCTGAAACACTGCATTTGAAATGAATGAGGGGGTAAATGGAATATAATTATGTATCATGAGTTCTCAAGAGGAAAAAAAAAAGCCCAGAAAAAGATGGAAATTAAAGCAGAAACTTTTATAACAAGCCTTATGGAAAAAAAAAAAAGGAATGGCCAGGTGTGTGGATTTCACTTAGTGCGGCTCCTTTAAAAATTAGCCCCGTCTTCAGTGAGGATTAGTATGCAAAGTAAGACATGATGTATTTTTAGAAAGAGAGAATAGATGGCCTAGTGATCTTAAATTCAAGCCCCTCTTTCTTCTGTTTTATTTTTGCAAACAGCCTTTGTTGATAATTGAAAGAATGTCTAAAGAGCATATTCAGATGAAAGACATATGCTTTTATATTTTCATATAAAGGCAGAAAATTTTAGAAGTTAGTGACTTTTTAAAAATAAGTGTTTAAAGCTCTCCATGCATATGAAACACATATCTAAAACACAAATACAAGAAGTTCTGAAAATAATAATGTAAAATATAAAGAAAATTGTACCAGGGTACTCAAGAAATTATAGGTAATTGTTGACCCTGAGAAAATCACCCATCTCTTCACTCTACAGTCACCTGATCAAAACAAGGAATAATTGGAATCAATCATTTCTGAGGTCATTTCAAGCTCCATTTATCTACCATAATGTACCATTTTATAGATGATCTTTGTGAATGATCATTCTATGTTTTTATGCTAAAACATTAGCCCATCACTAATTTTACTCCTGTCCAATTTATTCACCTTCTACTCTGGTCTTTGTGATAGTGTATGTCCTGGTCCTTACAAATACCACATTAAATCTTTATAAACTTCTTTTCTTTTTTAGTTCTTCCTTATTAATAACTGTAAAAACAAATCCAGGCAGTTTTTTAATGTATCATACATATCCCAATATTTTTTCATATATATGGAAATATATTTTTCCATATATATAAAAATAAAAATATATTTCTATATTCATATATATGGAAATATATATTTACTTCCATATATATTAAAATATTTTTATTTTTTATATATATGGAAAAATATATTTCCATATATATGAAAAAATACTGGGCAAATGTATGATACATTTCATATATTTTTCCCATTATATATATAAAATATAAATATAAAATATATATGTACTTTCAATATATAAGGAAAATATAAATAAAATATATTTATTTTCCATATCTATGTGTTTTATATTTTTTCCATAGTAAACATATAGATATGGAAAATACATATATTTATATATGGATGTACATACTCAGCATATACATCAACTGATTAATCAACAAGCATTTACTCTCCATACAAAATTTAGTGAATGACCTCTGGAAAGGAGGTAAAGATGGCAGGGAGGCAGTGACTAACTGCCTACTTTGCGCTCCTCCCCCTTATACATATTTATACAGGGCAACTGCCTCCATGATTCAATTCCCTCCCACCAGACACCTCCTATGACACAGAGGGATTATGGGAACTACAATTCCGGATGACATTTCTGCGGGGACACAGCCAAACCATATCATTCACGCTTTAAGGCTAGCATGAGTTTCTAATGTGTTTTCTCTATGCAAGCCACTATTTATTAGCTGATTATCCTTGGGCAATTCTCTTAGCCTTTCTAAACTTCAATTCCTTCATCCATAAAATAAGAATGGTAATCATCGTAACGAACCCATAGGTTTGTGTGGAAAAAATCAAACATTCCCATGCATGGACAACTCTTAGCCCCATAAGCCGCACACAGCTGTTACTTAATGGTAGTTGCAGTTATTAGCAGTTTCTATCAAAGCACAATTTACTAGTTGCACAGTTAATTGATTGGCTTGAATAGGATACAGAAGCCTGTCACAAATTTGCAAGTATAATTTGGTCTTCTATAGCTTATTCAGTTATTAAATCCTAAACCTAAATCAAATTGAGGGATGTTTAGTAAGAAAAATCACATAAGTGATGAGTAAAGGAAAACATTTTACAGAGGTATGGAAAGGAAAGTAAGTAGGAAAAGCTACCTATTAAGTTGGTGCAAAAGTAATTGTGGCTTTCACCAATAGCATGGCAAAAATCATGAATACTTTTGCACCAACTTACCCTCATCAGTGGAGCTGGAATCGGAATCGAAGGAAGCTTGAAGCAGGTCAATCACATCCCTCCTGCACAAGGAAGAAGCAGAAACTGTCACTATGCCACACAGCTGAATTACTGAATCCATTACCCAGAATAGCCTGATTCAAAATCAAAGCTGCCAAACAAGAAACAAACTGGAATAAAATATGGATGAGTTTGCTCTAGCATCCCTTCATTGAAAGCTTTAAAACAAACACAAATTGCCTGGAATTGTCTGGTACCAATACTATAGAACTCACGAGATGAAACAAAACATTTGTTCATTGTATGTTATTTAAAAGATTAATTTGTGGGGGTCCCACCTAGACATTGATCAAGAAGAGTAACATTTAACCATTTATTTTCAAGGAAAAAAATGCTAAAAGATAGATCCTTTCCACTATTCCCAACTCTGACTGAATAAAACGCCTTCGTCTTTACCATACATCACTTGTTTCACTTTGATTGCTTTTTGAAGCAACAGATGCTTCTTACTTTTTAATTCTTCCTGTAGTTTTGTACAGTAAAGGGAAATACATTTTAAAGTGTAATATTACAGTATTCTTTAAATCAGTCTTAATTTTATAATATACTTGGCAGCCTCTATACGACTTTTTTCCAGTGCAGCAAAGTAATTTTCTATTTTTCTTAATACTGTCCAGTATTTAAATCTCACACTTAAAAGTACATAATATATGAGGTAAACCTGATCCATGGATTTAATTTTGTGTTCTTATAAGACTATGTTAATCCATATTACATTGTATTATATTATATATTACGTTACAGTCATGATCCACATGAAGACATAGTCATGAATGAGTCACGTTAACAGCAGTGGTCCCATAAGATTAAAATGTAGCTGAAAAATTCCTATCATGTAAATATTACCACTGTGTTATAACTGCCAATGGTATCAGTACCGTAACGTGCTATGCAGGTTTGCAACCTAGGAGCATTAGGCTATACCGTATAGCCTAGATGTATTGTGTATATTATACCATCTTGTTTTGCTGAAGCACGCTCTGTGATGCTTGCTGACAAAATCAGCTAGGGAAGTATTTCTCAGAACATTTGTTGTTAAGCAATGCATAACTGTACATTATAGTTATTGTGTGTGTCTGTGTGTTATGTGTAAAATTTCATAAGGAAAACTTTATTTCTCAGGTTGTGGGGGAATTTTATTCATAATTATTCTCTTTTTATTATGTTTTTCCTATACTCAAAACTCAAACCATAACCAAACCACAACAAAAACCTAGTACTGTTTCAAGGTATTTCCTTCCAACAAGAAAAGCCCTCTGTATTGTATTATATTCTAACCCCTTTAAAATGCTGCTACCTGATGATCTCTGTGTAAACAGGCTTTAAAATTTTAGTTTCTCCCCTTAATGAACGACTAAGCTCTCAGTCAATGAACACTACTGTGGCAGACTCATTTTCCTTTCTGCCAGAATGTACTCTACCTGGCCACCACATGCTGGTGTGTTCAGCGCAGGGCATGCATTCAACTGAAGCCCTTCTTTCTGCAGATCATTTTATCTTCCAGTGAAGAGTTCTGACCCATGTTGAAACCAAAAGTATGCAAATGAGAGGGCTGAACCAGCCACAAATAATACAATAAAGAGTCTCACGTGGGATGTTACATGTTTTTGAGAAGAAACTGGGTAATGCTCTAGAAGTCTTATGTACCTATATATTACATGGAAGTCAAAAAAGCATCTCATTCTCTGTCTACCTCATCCATTTTTCTTACTTGTCAAATGTTCACTTGCATTTCAGCTTGTAATTCTTGACTTGAGAGTCAAATTAGCCTATAAAAAATCAGCCTAGTGAGTACAAAGACTAAAACTCAACAGATATAATTTTAACAACTCTGTACCATATAGTGCCTTAATGTCCATAAGCCATGTTCCCAGGTTCAACTTTTCTCATAAGCCACATATAAAATGACATCATCTGTTCCTGCTAGAGCGTTTATAGAAATCAAACATAGCAATGAACCTATATATGAAAGCACTGGGAGTAATATATCTCTTTATCAATATATATATTATATATACACAGACACATAGTATTTGGGATGAACATTGGCAGACTGCTTCTACCTCCCAATGAAAGTGGTATCATTTATTTCCAGAAGCCGATTCCTCTTTTGTTTGGCAAAACATATTACTAGACCTGTTTGTTTATGGGAGTAAACTCCCACTGAGTAACCTAGGTAGGGAACGTGTGATTCATTCATTCATTCATTCATTCATTCATTCATTCAGCAAGTACTTCTTGCATGCTGACTAGATGCTGGACATCACTCAAGGTTCTGAAGGATAGCAGTGAATGAGGCAGAGGATGTCCCTGCTTGAATGAGTCTCATAATTAGGGATACAACAGAGGGAGAAGAGGATAAGAGACAATCACAAAATGAACTTATTGTTGAATAAGACAGTTTCAGAGAGTGATGCAAGCTTTGAAGTAAAGACCAATAACACTACAAAAAGCAATGAGACGGCCGGGCGCGGTGGCTCAAGCCTGTAATCCCAGCACTTTGGGAGGCCGAGGCGGGTGGATCACGAGGTCAACAGATCGAGACCATCCTGGTAAACATGGTGAAACCCCGTCTCTACTAAAAATACAAAAAATTAGCTGGGCATGGTGGCACGTGCCTGTAATCCCAGCTACTCAGGAGGCTGAGGCAGGAGAATTGCTTGAACCCAGGAGGCGGAAGTTGCGGTGAGCCGAGATCGTGCCATTGCACTCCAGCCTGGGTAACAAGAGCGAAACTCCACCTCAAAAAAAAAAAAAAAGCAATGAGACAAGAGGGCTGCGGAGAAGGTTTCTACGGCAGAGTCAGGAAGACCTCTCTGAAGAACTAGTACCTGAATCACTCAGAAGACAGCCATTTCGAGATTTTGGAGAAAAGCCCTCTGGGCAGAGGAACCAGGCCAGGCAAGGGCTCTGGGGTGGGATTGAGATCAATTTACCTGAAGCACTACAGAAGGCTGGTAAGAATGGAGAAAAGCAGGGGGGCGGTGCAGGGAGGGAGATGAGTAGTGACTTCACAGACATAGTAAGCCAGACCTCATAAAGATGGAAGAATCAGAGACACTGATGGCTGACATCTGGCTTCTCTATATGACCATAACATGTAAGTGCTTTTCATCAACAGGAGCTGAATAAACAATATCTGATTGATTGCTACAACAGCTGATGGATTACAGTACATTCTCAGTAAAAGCGAATTGTTCCCCTGAGAGAAACGATGAAAAAAGATAGCTGCTCCTATGAAGAGATAATTTACTTAATATAAGCCATTTATTTTGTTGGAAGCCAAAGGGAATCCTTCTAATCCATCCTCCATGGCAGCTCAACTGACTTGCAAGGCAAAATCTAATGCCATTCCCCTCTGCTCTTTCATAGAATACGGCCTGTAAGCTGCAACCTGGAACACAAGACCCTGCAGTGATCTGATCTCTGCCCACTTTTTCAAACCCGTCTCTCAACAAACTCACCTTCCTTTCTTTCCCAATGACCCAGCCAAATAAAACTTCATAGTTCTGTAGACACTCCATGTCACGTCTCCATTTGCTCATAGTATTTACTCGTCCTGGAGTGTCCTTACCCTCCACCTCCAACTTACACTTTAAAAACTCAGCTACATTTATGCTTTGAATTTTTATCAAGGAAACTTCCCTAACTACCTTGTCTGCACTAGCTGCTCCACTCCACACACTGTGCCCCGATCGCCACCTGTACATAATTCCGTACCACTGTGTGTTTAGGAGTGTATGCTCTCCTTCTCAGATCCCAGGCTTCTTCAGGGCACAGGTTTGGGATATAAACCCCAGCATCACCAGCACTAAACAAACACTGACAAAGAGCAAGTCTTAACTCAGGCATGATGTCACGCCTGAAACCCAAGTGAAGATGGCCATTCCCAGACGAGGTCCTTGCTGTGCTCACTGCACTTTTTTATTCTTATTTCTGTAACAACAAAGTGTTATTATGAGTGGGATTGCGCTCTACTCATGCCAGTATTCCTAATACCTGTGAAAGGTAGTTGGCACCTCATAAATGTTTCTTGAATATACAAATGTTTGAGAATTATCATTTCATGCAGTTTATATTATAGCTGTTTTGAATTCATCATTACAGTCAAACATCATCTAAGCAAATGCTTGATAAGGGCAAATCTTACATTCAAAAGGATTAGAATCACTAAATGTTTTAAATATTTATAATTTAACTTGTCTTCTTGTCTTTATAGAATTGCTTTCATGAGTGAAAAATAAATCATTTAAAATTATAATTAGAAGAAGCTTCTGCCAAAAAAAAAAAAAAGAAAGAAAAGAAAAACAACAACTTTACACAGTGTTAAAGGTTATAAACAAATTCTGTCTCAACCACTAAATACTACAGCTTTAGTCAGAGGGACAAAACAAAAATTATAACCTGCCCTACACGACAAAGTGTACAGCTAAGCCGATGAGAACATGGCTTGTTTATGCTGCAGTGCAAATATTTTTGGCATTATAAAGTCAAGACCGGGAATTTCAGAATATAATTTAAAATAAAATACTCCTAAATTTATAAGCTTATTTGGTTTTAACATTTTTACGATACAGTAAAATGGTATCCAAACAATTTTAGCCAACTTTCTCAGCAGCATTCTCATGATCTTTAATTAATTTCACATCAGTTTTACTATATAAGATTTGGAATGAATAAATATGAAACAAATAATTTGTAGAACAACTATTATTCAGAGATGACTTTCATTCATCACTCCATGGAAATATATCAGCCAGGGGATGGTATTTGTCTAAATAATTTTATAAGATTACTTTTATTTCAACACCTCATTTGCATGAATATTTTTCTAAGAATAATAATCCAAAAAATATAATTGGTATTTGTGTTATATCACTCTGTGTGAGACCTAGGAAGAATAGTAATAGAAGACCCCAAAGATGGAAAACAGCAACATTCATTGTGCTTCTCATTGATCTTGAGACCAATATGAGGCCCTATGACAAGATAAAAGATTACAAGGCATACAACTTCTCTTTAAAAAAAAATCAGCATCCAGCAGTCCCACTGCTTGGTACACATGCAAAAGTAAGGAAATCAGTATGTCAAAGAGATGCCTGCATGACCATGTTTACTGCAGCACGATTGATTACCCAAAATATGCAATCAACTTGTGTCCATCAATGGATAAATGGATAAGTAAAATATGGTATTTATACACAATGAAATATCCACTTGGCTATAAATAAATGGAATCCTCTTATGTACAGCAACATGGATGGAACTGAAGGTGATTATGTTAAATGAAGTATTTTAGGAACCAGAAAGACAAAAATCTCATGTTCTCACTCATATGTTGGAGCTAAAGAAGCGGATCTCATGGAGGAAGAGAATAGAATGGTGGCTCCCAGAGGCTGAGAAGAATCAGATGGAGGGGTATGATGACAAATGGTTAACGGGTATGAAAATACAGTTAGATACAAGGAATAAGTTCTAATATTCAATAGCACATGAGGGAGATAACAGTTTGTAATAATTTATTATTTCAAAATAGCTAAAAGTTGGGAATTTGAATATTCCCAACACAAAAAGAGATAATTTAGATGATGGATATGTTCACTACCATTATTTAATCACTACACATTGCACACATTCATCAAAAAAATCACTTGTGTCACTATTATACATCCATTTTAAAAAAAAGTCATCATTTTAGTTGGAAAAAACAAATAGAGATTTGAAGATAAAAATAACATCAATAATAGCAACAATGGGTAAAAATGATGGCTTGGTGACCACCGTAGGCAAGATATTGCTATTGCAAGCCCTTGAATTGAAATCATTTGATGACCTTAACATCCATATAAGATGGACTCCTTTAAGATTCCCATTTCACAGAGACAGAAATGGAAGCTCTGAGAATGTAACTTGCCCAAGATCACACATCAGAAAGTGGCAAAACTGTCATTTGAATGCTGACAATGAGGCTCTACATCCTGAGTTCTCATTCATTACATCAGCACTTATACAATGATGCACAAGTAAAAAGAAGCTGTACTGGAACCTCCTCAGAAATAGAAACCATATGAATACAGCATGTTTACCTATGCAAATTATGTACCACAGAGCTAAGAATATAGTAAGCATGCGATTAAAGATTTGTCCATACCCCCAAATCTCAAGCACCACAGTTGTATTTATTTACCTTCCATAGGTTTCAAATTCTGCATGTATGCCTCACAGTTGTAATTTTCCAAGTATTTCCAGTTACTGTGGCATCAGCAGCCATTACTAGGGAAGTCTGCCCATGTAATTCCTCCTTCTAGCATGAGGACTAAGAAGACTAAATAAATTTCTCCCTGCACTTCCCGTGCCTTTCCCTACACTGGTGGCCTCTGGTGAGGAACCAACAACAGCTGAGGCTCCAATAACCCTACATTTTCCTGCAGGAGGAATGAGGTTGGTGTCTTAAGGAAAGATGTGACTGTCCCTTATCATCCTTCCACCTACACTCACTGATTTCTTCTTTCTCCTTTTGGCAAAGATGTGGCCTCTGTGGCGTATTTCTACGAAAAAATTGAACACACGAATTTATTCATAATTAAATAAATCAGTGAACTTTCAAACACTGATGCTTAAATAGATCAGTTATTATCATCAAAATTCATTTGATAGCAACTAAGAAAAGAAACTAGCTAACCCTCAAACGGGTGTTTTCTTCAAAGGTGCAGAAATATTTCATGGAGACTAAGGGAACTTAGGGGTGGCTGGATCTCAGAAAAGAAGAACCAAAACCCAGAGCCCCATGTTTTTCTCCATTCTAATATGTTTCATTATTCCAGTGTCTATGCAGACACTATGCAGTGTCTATGCTTCTATTTCTCCAGTGTCAGACAGCAGCCAGCAGTCCAGATTTTCTAGACTCTGTGTTAGGGAACAGTCGGGGTCTCTAAGTCCCAATTTGACAGGTTCCTGGATGGCAGATCTTATATCAGGTCTCAGAGCCTGAACCGTGGCTGGGGGCGAACTCAGCAGGAGCAAGGGAAATCGACAATGTAGGGGGATTCATGAACCAGGTGTTGATACCACACGGTACTTCTCAAGAGTTTCTGGAAAACTTCAGCAAACCCCAAATCCAAATCTCACGCTACGTCGATTAATTCCAGATATCTCAGGGGTGAGATTTGATATCAACAGCTTCTACATATAGCTTTTCAGGTAACTGCAATGTGCAGTGAAAGATGACAACCCCACTGCTGAGACCAGGTAAGGTCCTAAGACCAGCAGCATCAACACTTCTGGGAGCATGTTGGAAAGGCAGCATCTCCCTGACTCACTAGATTAGAATATATATCTTAATATAATCCCCAGGCAATTTTTATGCACAGTAAAAGCTGAGATGCTCTGCTTCCAGCACCTATAAAAGGTGGGAAGACATAATTGCCATAATTCATGGAATTATATTTTCACTAAAAATGAAGGCTGAGTTTCACTTATTTATTTCTCTATTATTCAGTTAACTGAGCTAAAATATTGGCTATGTCTCCAAAATAATCTGAATTGAAGTCAGCACTTATTCATACATCCAACAAACATGTAAGTCAATGCCATGCACCTGGCACTATATCAGACATTATAGAATTTTAGTTTCCAATGAATAAAAAGATAGATATCATATGCCCAGCAGGTAAGATGTTGATCATTGCACACATTGCATGTTGCTGAGCTGAAGTGGTCTATTTTGCTTATTCACAACCATCAATTCTTGATATTTACTGAGCTATGTCAACAGATAGCTCCTGAAAATATCACTGGGATTTGTCTTAGTCAAATCCCCATTTACCTATTTCAATAATCCATACAGTTTTTGTGAAAGAACAGATACCAGCACATCACAGAGGGATACATACATAGGTAAAAAGATGACAAAGACCCATGTGAGATGATGGGAAAAGGAAAGAGTGGAGTGCACAGTCTGTGCCTAACACTTAACATAGCTCGACCACAATGTTTATCATAATTCTCCTTATGTTGTGCACGTTCATGTCAGAACGCCTTTAAACTTCAGTTAAAGATCTAGCTCTTGTGCTCTGCTCCTAAACTGAGTGTTTCGGGAAAAGGAGCTTATGCAGAAGGCTCACATTGGAGTTTCTGCCTTGTCATAATCTCCACATGGATGAGGGTCACAGTACATGCAGGCAGATGGCACATATCATGGGATAAAGATAGCATCTGACACAGTTGACTGCTGGGTGAAGAGCAGGCGTACGTCATCAGGTTTCAAGTTCATTCTCCATTGGGTGCACTCAGCCAAAGACACATTGGGAAATGCATTCACTAATCCAGACATTGAGCCCCACATGGAGTGTGGTCTTCACCCAATTCCCAGGAAGATGTTTATGGCTTGGTGATGATTATCCTCAAGAACACACTGAAGTTACACTCAAGTACAAACACAAATGCTTTCACCAAATGATTATTTCCATTGATGAGGCAGCTACCTGAATGAAGTTAGAAACAATAAATTTATAGACTTAAGGTATTACTATAATCAAAGAAGAATATGTCAGCAAGGAGGGCTAGCAACCATAGTTTAATAAACTCTTCCTATTCAAAAATGGAATATGTCACAGTTATTTATAATTATGGTTTCAAAGATGTATAAGTTATAGAAAGGGCTTCCAAACAGAGGTAAGAAAAACTCATGATACAGAAATGAAACTAATATAATTTCCATATATAGTGTATTGGGGGTGAAAAAAATGACGTCAATTTAAATTTGAAATTGTTTCATTTGGCACAAAGGGAACCAAGAAAGGGGGAAGATTATTAGAAAAATAAGCAATTTTATTTTCTTTGTGGTTTTATTTTTAATTTTCAAGTTTTCATATATTACATTGTATGAGAGAAAAATACATTTTCAATTTTGAAAGTGGAGAAGGTTTGCTGAACCAGGAAGGAAGTAGTGCCATGCCTAAAGCCAAGAAACGCTTGGCCGACTAACTCAATGCCTTTGTTCAACGCTTTCTGATAACCCACTTCCTGTGAAGCCTGGAGAGAGATCCAGGCTGGCCAGAGGCTGCCCTGCCCAGCAGCTGAATTTTGCATTGAGAGATAGGAGGTCAGAGTGAGGAGAGTGAAACTCCTCCTCCTCCCGAATTTCAGATGAATGTTTAGTGACAGGTATACACAGTTGTGCGATAGCTTCCGTCGGCATATGGAACACTACTACATACATACTGAGGAACGTGCTTCTGTGACTTCCCAATTTCACAATAGCCAGCAGGTTTGATATTATTTCCTCCATTTACATACACATAAATTCAAGTTAAAAAAATTCTATCCAATGTAAGTAGCCAATAAATGGCAAAGACCAAATTTGAACCCGTATCTAATTAACTTTAAATCATGTGCTTTTTCTACTCAACCACCCTCCACTTAGCTACTTAATGAATTTTTCTAGTTAATTTTAGCACCACAGAACAGAAAAAATAGCATTTAAAAAGATATTTGGAAAACATTGCATGTCCCATAGTCTAAGGAAACTGTCCATAGTTCTAAAATGCGGTCTTAAACATATTTTTAAGTGTTCATTTTTAAAGTAACTCCTTTTAAACCACACATAAAGGAAAGTGAACATACCTCGGGAACCACTACCCATATCAGTCATGGTCCTTGCCTCATACTGCCGTCAAGCAAAAGTAATCACTGCCATAGATGTGTTTTGCCTGTCTTTTGAACTTGATACACACAGAATCATACATTGTGTGTTACTGTGTCTATCTTGTTGTTGTGTGTATTAAGAGATCATCCAATTGCATTGCTTTATCTCATTGTATAAATGTACTACAATTTACTTGGCATCCACTGATGAGCATTTAGTTTCCAGTTTTAGACTACCATAAATAGTGCTGCTATAAATACATGTAAGCATTTTCGCTAATGTACCTAGGAGTAGAGTTGCTGAGTCTTCAGGACGTATATATTTAGCCTTAGTAAGTACTGCCAAACAGTTCTTCAAAGTGATTGTTGACAACACCACAGCAGTTACAATTGCTCCACATCTTCACCAAAACTTAGTATTGTCCTTCTCGTTTGAACCAATCGGATGGATACGGAAGTATCAAAGTGTTTTTCAGGGTGCATTGTTTTGATGACTCTGGTAGGCAGAACAATGCCCCCACCCCCAAAGATGTTCACCTTTTCATCCCTAGAATCTGTGAAGATTTTCTCCAACTTGGTACTATTTGTCGAGTGGAATGCTGTGACTGTTTATATGTTTTAGTGATGTTAATCTGTTTAACTGACCAATTGGCTTGGGTTTAGGTATGTTGCGTGAGTATTTATAACCTGTTTATCCTATCGACTTAATACACTTTTAATCTCTTTTCCTGTTTTGTTACAAGAGAGCCTGGGTAGTTGTTTTGTTTTGCTTTTTTTCCTTTTCTGGGTAGTTTTCTACAGCTTCTCATCCTCTGCGTGCTGTGAACTCTAATTTCTCTGTCTCTACCACCATGAAAATGCTGGGAGACCAAAAAATAAAAAATCTTTGTTTCACTCTCCAGCCATTTTATGCCTGGTTTCTTAGACTTTTGCCCTGAGCAGATTAATCAGCAAATAATTAGCACCATGTATTGGGTTTACCTCCTTGTGCTTTTCTCTTGATTTCATTCCTGGGTATCATAGCAAAATTCAGTTCCAGGTTTTTGCTCCCAAACTCCAAGGGGCTGTGATAAGTTCAGTTGCTCTTTCTGACTCTTGGTAGCCACTCTCAACCTGAGTTTGGGAGATCTTGATTTCATAGCCTACATCAGCAATCAACAAACGACACTATGGGGAAAACAGGACGCAGCAAGCTTCCCTCGGATAAAAACGGGCTTCCCTGCTCCCCGTAACAGCCCTTCTGGTAGTGACTAATCAGCACTGTCAGACGGTTCTAAACATCTTTTACAATTTCATCTAACTTCTCTAGAAGTTCTCAATGAGAACATGGGTCAACAAACTATTCCTTTATAACGAAAATAGTATTTACTTTTTAGATGAAGAACATTAACACTCCCTATCCTGTACTCTTTCACATACACTCCTTGGAAAGCTGCCAACTTCTTAAAAGAGTAAAATAAAACAGGGGCCCAAAGTGGCTCCGGCCGGATGTCGTGGCGCTTGCGAAGGCGAGGCCAAGAGTTCAAGGCCAACCAACCTCAGCAACCTTACAAGCTCTCAATGATTGGCCAAAAAAAAAAAAAAAAAAAAAAAAAAGTAAAATAAAACAACAAACAAACAACAAAATAGGTGTATACAGATAAAAACCCTCCCACATTCTACATAATAGCAGTAGTATCTTCCTAATGTTGTAGTGAAATAAAATGTCATGGGATGGGATTTTCATCTTTTCTAAAATTCAGAAGCCATTGACTTCAGTTGCCTGAGACATGCTTAGCCCTCCTTTTCGACTGTTCTTCCTCTCATTCTATATTCTCAGTTAAAACCACTAGTGTCTTCTGAATTGTTGATTAGAGGATCTAGATTATTTGCTTATTCTTAATTACTGAGTAAAATATTTTCACATGAATTTTTTTTCTATTAATGTAATCTGTATAATAATGCATTTGATTTCTAATATAAAATAAGTAACACTCTACATCAATCAATTTGATGAGACTCCTGAATTTAGCTTTATTTAATCATGACTTAAGTATAAGATAAATCTTTTTACATTGACAGCCATCTTTAAGAGCTTGTCAGTAAAATTTATGAGGTTAATTTATGAATATATGAATTCATTAGTTTAAATCAAAGTGGTCTCATTATGAAAGAAATTCATATGGTGATTCTTTTTTATTTTCTAAAGGACAATGATACGTATTTACATAATATTTTTGTAAAGATTTGACATCACATCAAAAATTAAAATGCACTTACCTTTTGACCAAGCAATTCTACTAATAAAAATTTACAGATATAACCACTCATTGGATAAAGACTTATATACTAGAATGCTTACTGTAGCTTTATTTATAGATCAAAAGTTTGGAAATATCCTAAAAGTACCCATTAAATAAATGATATTATACGTAATCAGTGAATCACTATGCAGATTGGGATAACTTATATATAATAATATGAGCAATCACCAAAATGTTGGTGAAGAAAACAAAATGAAAATGTAATTAAGTGCAAAGGAAACATAAGATGAGGATGCTTCCTGGAAACGTACAAGGACCTGAATAAATCCTGTCTCTTCCCTCACCCTATTCCCTCAGTAAAATAAAAAGATGGTTTTTAAAATTTTGTGGCATATTTTTAACCATAAAGATAAGTTACATTTTCACTAAAAGTATTCTACTTAAAAAAGAACCTCATTATCTTGATACTGGCAACTCTAGTTCATTCCTTTTAAACTGTTACACAGTATACTACGGTTTATTTTAAAAACAGAATTAAACTTTCTCCTATTGATGGACATACAGATTGCTTCTACAAAGCAGAATTGCAAATGTAACACATCCCATGAAAGCCTTAATAACATAAGATATGGCTTAAATAAACTTTTGTATTAAAAACATAGGGACTTTAGAATTAGAAATGTCCACTGTTGACAACTTGTATGGCCTGAACAAGTCACTAATATCTGAGCTCAATTTTCCATAAATGAAAAGGGGAGAAAAATATTTTTAAAAATTACTTTATAATTTAGGAATATTTACTTTATGGGTATATAGTAAATGTTACATAATGCCAACAACCAAGTTAAGTATGACATTTTCCAAATTTTAAGGCATTGAACATCTTCACGTTTGAAATGGGGGAATATGTTATTTCAAAACTGATCTACCTAGGCATTCATTTTTTAAAATTCAGCTTAACAAATTTTTAAAAGCTACCCTAATTTTTACCTGAAGATTATGAAATATTTTGTTTCAAAATTATGTGTATTATAAAAAGCTACAAATGATAAAAACAAGTACTATTTTTTAATCAATGAATTACATTTTACAGTACTTTTCAGTATTCAGAAAAACTGGGCTGAGTATACAGACAGTCCCGTATGTCACCTCCCATACATATCTCCCCTATCCTGTCTCACTACATTTTTACAACTGATGAATCAATATTGACACATTCTGATTAACCGAAGTCCCCCATTTACATTAGTCCCCCACTCTTTGCTTTGTGCAGTTCTTTGAGTTTTGTCAACTGTCTAATGTCATGGGTCCACCATTACAGTATCATACAGAATAATTCCACCGTCTCAAATGTCCTTTGTGCTCCACCTGTCAGTCCCTCCTCTTCTCCCTCCAAACCCACGATCATCACTGATTTGTTTACTCTCTGTACTGTTGCCTTTTCCAGAAAGTCAGGTAGTTGTGATCATGCAGTACGTAGCCTTTTCAGACTGGTTTCTTTTACTTAGAAATATGCATTTAATGTTTATCTGCATCTTTTTGCAGCTTAATAGCTCACTTCTTTTGAGCCCTAAATAATATTCCATTATATAGCTATATCAAAGTTTGCTTATTCATTCACCTATTGTAGGACGTCTTGGTTGCTTCCAAGTTTTGGCAATTATCAATAAGCCTGCTATAACATTCATGTGCAGGTTTTCATGTGGGTACAATTTTTTTATTTATTTGAGAAAATACCAAGAAGACTGATTGCTGGTTAATACGGTCAGAATATGTTTAGTTTTGTACAAAACTCTCAAACCATATTCCAAAGTAGCTGAACCATTTTTCATTCTCCCCAGCAGAAAATAGGCGTTCCTGTTTAGTCACATCCTTGCCAGCATTTGCTGTTGTCATTGTTTCTAATTTTGGGGATTCTAACAGGTATGTGGTGGTATCTCATTATCATTTTGTGTTTCTCTATAACATGCAATGTTGAGCATCTTTTCATCTGCTTATTTGTCATCTTAATATTTACTTTGGTGAGGAGTCTATTCAGATCTTTTGCTCATTTTAAAATTTGTACTGTTTGTTTTCGTTCTTGAGTTTTAAGAGTTCTTTTTACATTTTGGATAAAAGTCCTTTTATCAAGCCCGACTTGGTGGCTCATGCCCATAAGCCCAGTACTTTGGGAGGCTGAGGCAGGTGGATCACGAGGTCAAGAGATCGAGACCATCCTGGACAATATGGTGAAACCCTGTCTCTACTAAAAATACAATTAGCCAGTGTGGTGGCACACACCTGTAATCCCAGCTACTTGGGAGGTTGAGACAGGAGAATCGCTTGAACCCAGGAGGCAGAGGTTGCAGTGAGCTGAGAATGCACCATTGTACTCCAGCCTGGGCAACAAGAGTGAAACTCCATCTCAAAAAAAAGAAAAGAGTCCTTTATCAGATAGAGGTTTTGTAAATATTTCTCCCTATCTATGTTTTACCTCTTCGTTCTCTTAACAGCACAATTTTTAAACTGTTAAATAAATGGTATACCAGCATTTATACTGCTACCTAACTTGATAACTCTCCTTCTCATCCCACCATGTAGGAACTGTTAATCTTCACTGTTTATGCAAATATTCAGATTCTCATGCAGACATTTTTATATCTTGAGTTATACATCTGTAGATTAAAACATCAAGAAGCATACTTCTCCACTGCAAATGTTGTTAAGGAATATTATTTGGTTTTCTATGCTATCTGGTAAAAATTCATATAATCTTTTTTTAAGATGTACTGGCTATGCAGTTGTGTTTTGTCCAGGTTACATTTTATTTTGCTTAAAATGATTGAATTAGAGATTTTCTTTGCCACACATGTACATTTAAGTCCTGGGTTCTAGAGATGATTATTTCATATAAATTACCTTTCACAGAAGGCATATTTACTGAA
The DNA here is from genome assembly GCA_031835075.1 of Saguinus oedipus. NCBI lineage: Eukaryota > Metazoa > Chordata > Mammalia > Primates > Cebidae > Saguinus > Saguinus oedipus. The sequence goes on along the minus strand of CM063169.1, from coordinate 6,876,415 downwards.
TGCTATATATATTTACCTTTATTCAATCCTTTTTATGTGCAAATAAAGCTTTTCACATACGTAACAAGTTGATCAGTCAGAAAAAATAAAAAAACAACAGTGTATCCTGGAAAATTATTTTTTAAGTGTCATGGCCATGTTAAATGATAATTAAAAAGAAAGCTACAAAAGCTACAATATAACTGAGATAGTACACGGTATTCAATCTTGTATGAAAGAGACTTTGTCTTCTAGGAAACTTTATTTTGTGGCGTGCTGTGCCCTTCAGTCTATACCGAAAAAGATGACCTTAACTCAGCACAGTGCTTCAAGAGAGGTCAGGCCCCAGCCCCTTCCTTGCCATTCAAAATGATAGTGCTATGTGGGCTGTTACCAATACTTGTAAGTTACTTCGGCCAATAAATTATAGAACTTGAGAAAGAAGAATTACAGATTTTTAAAAATACTTGAAAGGGCACTCTAAATTTTAAGCAGATTAAATTTGCCCTGCTGATTCTCCCATTCTCAGAAGGAGTGTTTTTCAAGTTGCCTGTTAGGTTGAAGATTGTTTTTGGTCCTGGTGGCATATCCTACACTGTCATTAACGATATAGTCTTGATTTATCCAATAAGGTAAAGCCATTACAGATGCCCCCCCAAATCAATAGTGCCTGTCAAGGAAGGTCACCTAACGGGGGCCAGGGTCTCCCTGGCCTGAGGGGGTATGCAGTGAGGCTGCGCCACCTAGTGGCTGCGACTTCGAGTCTCCTCCAGCAAAATCAGATGTTCTTGGCCAATGCTGCCATTTGAATGGTAATCTCTGCAGCCATTAGGGGACTATCACACACCGGGGCCTGTCAGGGGCTGGAGGGATAGGGGAGGGACAGCATTAGAAGAAATACTTAATGTAGATGATAGGTGGTTGGGGTGTGACAAACCATCATGACACATGTATACCTATGTAACAAACCTGTACATTCGGCACATGTCCCCCAGAACTTAAAGTATAATAAAAAAGAAGAAAAACGAACAAATAAACAGCATTTGCAACGACCTGGATGAGACTGGAGACTATTATTCTAAGTGAAGTAACTTTGGAGTGGAAAATCATACATCGCGTGTTGTCACTGATACGTGGGAGCTAAGCTATGGGGACACAAAGGCATAAGAATGACACTATGGGCCAGGCGCGGTGGTTCATGCCTGTAATCCCAGCACTTTGGGAGGCCGAGGCAGGTGGATCACGAGGTCAAGAGATCGAGACCATCCTGGTCAACATGGTGAAACCCCGTCTCTACTAAAAATACAAAAAATTAGCTGGGCACGGTGGTGCGTGCCTGTAATCCCAGCTACTCAGGAGGCTGAGGCAGGAGAATTGCCTGAACCCAGGAGGCGGAGGTTGCGGTGAGCCGAGATCGCACCATTGCACTCCAGCCTGGGTAACAAGAGCGAAACTCCGTCTCAAATAAAAAAAAAAAAAAAAAAAAAAAGACACTATGGACTTTGGGGACTTGGGGAGAAGAGTGTGAGGGGGGCAAGGAAGAAAAGACTGCAAATAGAAACCAGTGTATACTGCTCGAGTGTTGGGTGCACCCAAATCTCACAAATCACCACTAAATACCACCCTGTACTCCAATAACTTATGAAAAAAAAAAGAGAAAGAGATCATGTCTTTCGCCAGAACACGATGGCACTGGAGGCTATTTTATCCTTAGCAAACTAACACAGGAATAGAAAACCAATTACCTCATGCCTCACTTATAAGTGGGAGCTAAATGATCAGACCTTATTAATAGAAAGAAGGAAAGAAGAGACGCTAGGGTCTACTTGAGGGAGGAGGGTGGGAGAACGGAGAGGAGGAGAAAAGGTAACTACTAGGTGCTGTTCTTAATACCTGGGTGATAAAATAATCTGTACAACAAACCCTCATGACACATGCTTACCTATGTAACAAACCTGCACGTCCCCTCAGACCTCAAACAAATGTTAAAAAAATTATATATTCATTACTTCGTTTGATTTGTCTAATGTATGAGATAAAAGGAAAATGAGTTACTGTGCCTGCTTTATATGTGAAAAGAGAGTAAGGCCCTCGTTGAGAGCCACATGGTACATAACCTTCCGCCTTTGACATTTAGTCCTGGGTTCTTTCTGTTCTGCATTCTTTACTTGCTTGGAGCAACAGTCAGCAAGCAATGACCTTAGGTCATGCCAGGGATCCTTTAAAACTCAGTGCTTTTCTAATTATACAACGTTGAAATGTCAGGTCACAAAACTCAATTTTTTATTACCTTATTTGAATAAGTATCTGAGATTTTCATCAGTATTTTGAAGTCCTAGAGATTTGGGTTGCCTTTTTTTGTGAGGGTTGGGAAATCTCTGAAATAAGAAAACTATATTTGAAAGTATTAACATTATATTTCTGTTGCAACAATGAAAAACTCGACAGATACCAGTGTTAAATGGAAATTTAAAAACCAACCTGTTCCAAAGGATGGAGTATTAATTAGGTTTTAAATGGAGCAGACATTTGAGCTTGTCTAACTCTTCTTAGCAAATAAAACTGATGTCCCACCCACTTTCACCTTCCAGACTTCCCACTGTCTCTGAACTCAGCTTGCTATGTGAGGTTCAGAAGAAACCATTCCACAAAACTGTTTGCAATAATATACACTTGAGGATTACTAAATTTCAAGTACTGAGATCTAGTCTAATTAAAATAAGACTTCAGAATAAAGGGAATGATGCAAAGAAGGAAGGAGGTATCTTACTTTCTGATGTTCAGATATTCAACCAGGACTCTAGAGACTGCTCTTTGTGAATATATGAAAGCTAATTTTAAACTTGAAAGTTTTCCATTTTAATGAATGTGAGATAATAAACTGGAAGACATACTGTGATTTTTAAAAATCTTCATAGATATATATTTTACTCTATAAATAACTTTATTATGCTTTGCTGAAAAAACTACTGATGGTTATGATGTAGGACTGACTTCAATTTCTGGTTTTAGCACTAAAAAAAGACTGAGTATTCATCTACAACTTGGTCTGAAACTTTGGACAATTAACTTAAGCTTTTGGTCCAGAGTTTCATCAATGCAATGAAGTGATTGGATTACCTAAGGACTTAATTCTGTCTCATTTAAATTTCTGTGATTCTGAGTTGTGGGCAATTATATCGCTCTATTTGTCATTCTGGCCTTTGTTATAAAGCTTGCTTAAAAATTCATTATGTGCCTAATGACCTTTAACATATTTAAATGTTCTTATTGGAGAAACAATAATGGTTCTTCAAAGTTGAAGATATCTAAATATAATGTTTTAAATTTTAAGTTTTCTTAAAGGTATACACAATACATTGCCAAAGTCCCTTCGGTGAAATTCAACATACTTACAATTTTTGGAAATTCATGATAGAACATCTTTGAGCACCATTATTTTGCCCACAGAAGTCTGCTTCCCTAGCCCCAAAGGATCATACCAATCCCACATGTAAAATGTATCCAACCCCATCCTAATATCCCCCAAATCTCAATCCATTAGGGCATAAACTCAAAATCATAAAACTCATCAACTCAGAACTCCCAAATTTCATCATCTAACTTATCTAAATTAGGCCTGATTTGGATATAGGCAGAGGCTGTGTCTACTGCAACATCCTAGGAGTGAGATTTTACTTCTGTTTTTCTGCCTGCTCCTATCCCAACAAACTAATCATCCTTATATTATCAGTTAGTTTTTCTTTTGGGAATTGAGATTACCCCTTTTTCACAATATGGAAACATCAATGGTTAGAAGCATTGTGCCATTTGGTGCCTCATGTTGCTGCTATCTGAATTTCCCCATAGTCTGTTCTGTGTCCACTGGGTTGGTATTACTTATTTTTCATGACTTCTGCCAACAATGCTTCAACAAAGACACACGAGGGTTGAAAGACACTTCATTCATAAACAAAGGCAGAAAAGATGGTAAAATACACTTGGTATCTTTATGGGTTGCTTTTAGTTTAGAGTATCATGAACAAAAATGGACATTTTTAAGTATTGGTAAGAACATGACATTCCAGGGGAAAATAATCTATATTTAATCTTACCACATTAAACATGTAAAATTTGTATGTTAAGTTGTGTATTTTTATGTTAGTCCAGTAACTAATGAATTCTCTCATTCTGTTTATTTTATTGTAGGGGGAGAAGGTAATTGGGAATTGTCCTATAGGGACCCAATTCACTGAAAGTTTCCTGACTGCTGAGACAGCAAATTACATAATTATCTAACTACTTTTACACTGAGGCATCATTTATTTTAGTGTCTAGTCATCTAACACCAATAAATATAATCAAGCCATTGCTGTTCTTAGTAGAGAGGTATTTTTCTTTTTTTTATTACAAAATAGTGTGGAGAAATGTCGGAATCTGTCAGCGATGTCACTAACTGCAGCTTTGTTTTTTTAATTTCAATGCACCTGACCTCTTCATATAGACAGGCCATCCCCAAATAGCATATATTCTCTCTACTTCTAACCACAGTGCACAAAAGATACAGCAATCTACCAGAGATGACCTTCATGACTCTATATCCCCAAAGCCTACCTCGGCTGCCCAATTAGAAATAACCTTGGAGCTATTTTCAAGGTCAAACTTACTTGCCTCTCACAGGGCTCCCCAACCGACACCACACACACAAGGATGGAATAAAAAGGTAAATAAACAGTAGAGCAAGTAAATTCCTGTGCAAGAAAGGAAAAAGAATACAGCAAAGTCTTCAAAATCTCCTTTCATTTGCAACCCAGACAGCAGCATTAAATAAAAATCTCATGCAATTATTTGGTTTTCCAAATTATTTTGTTTCAAAAATTCAATGATTAATAGATCTAAACCCAAATCCAGCAAAGGAGGGAAATAATGAAGATCAGAGCAAAACTAAATAAAATTGAAACAAACCAACCAAAGAAGGATAAATGACATAAAAAGCTGGTTCTTTGGAAAGATAAATAAAATTGATAGACCATTAGTGAGATTAACCAAGAAAAAAAAAAGAAGATCCAAATAAACTAAATTAGAAATGAAAAGAGAGATATTACAACTGATACCCCAGAAAAAGAAAGATTATTCAAGGCTACTCCAAAAATCTTCATGCACATAAGCTGTTAGATTGGTACAAAGTAACTGCAGTTTTTCCCAATACTTTTAATGGCAAAAGTAGGCACTCAGCAATGCCATTACGTTTAATGGCAAAAACTGCAATTACTTTTGCACAATAGAAAACCTAAAGGAGATGGATAAATTCCTGGAAATGTACAACCCTCCTCAATTAACCCAGGAATATAGAGAACTCTGAACAGATCAATAACGAGCAGCAAAATCAAGATGGTAATTAAAAAATTGCCAATGACAAAAAAAAGCCCAGGACCAGATGGATTCACAGCTGAGTTCTATTAGACATTCAAAGAATTGGTACCAATCCTATCAACACTATTCCAAAAGATAAACAGGCGATCCTCCCTAAATTATCATTCTATGAAACCAGGATCACCCTAATACCAAAACCAGGGAAGGACGTAACGAAAAGAAAACTACAGACCAATATCCCTGATGAACACAGACGCAAAAACTCTCAACAAAATGCTAGCAAAACAAGTTTAACAGCATATCAAAAAGATAATCCACCAGGATCAAGTGGGTTTCATACCAGGGTTGCAGGAATGTTTCAACATACATAAGTCAATAAATGTGATACAGCACATAAATAGAATTAAAAAGAAAAATAACATGATTGTCTCAATAGATGTAGAAAATGCATTTGACAAAACCCAGCATCCCTTTATGATTAAAACCCTCAGCAAAATTGGTACAGAAGGGACATACCTTAACGTAATAAAAGCTATCTACAACAAACCCACAGCCAACATTATACTGAATGAGGAAAAGTTGAAAGCATTCCCCCTAAGAACTGGAACAAGACAGAGATGCCCACCTTCACCAGTTCCATTAAACATGGTACTGTTTGACAGTACAGTATTGGGGAGAGATACATGTATTGGGTATGAATTTAATGCTGTGGGTAGAAAGTATTTACCAGTCTGTGGGGATACTGCCCTGATACTGCTGACCAGAGACTACTCTGAATTCTCAGGAGACATGTGCTCTTACACACAAACCTATTGCTCACTCCTGATTCCACCTAAGAGGCGCTGATTTTTGTTATTTCAAAGCTTAAAACTGATTGTAGGCTAGTAATTGAAGTATCAACGCCATGCATTCCTGTGTTGAGATTTCCTACCTATTTACCGTTTTCCTGCTGCACAGTTCCGTCTGACACGTTAGACTTACATGAAGGTCCTGTTTTAGAATTCTTTTATTCTAGTGAGGGGTTTTGGTAGTAAACTCTTAGGTTTTGTTGAACTGAAAAGATTTTTATCTCGCTCTCCTTTTCGAAACAAAACTTTATTGGGTGTACATCTTCGAGAGGTTATATTGGGGGGCACTTTGTCTCCTGGTTCTCAGGGACCCCATCAAATACCAGTTGTCAGTCTGACAGAGGTCTTCTTATAGGTGACTTGTAAGACTTTTCTCCGTATTGCTTCACAGTTTTATTGTGATGTCTATTGGTGTGAATTTCTTTTTTCCTTTTGTAGAGATTCGTTGAATCTCCTAAGGAGAAAAACTGGTGGACTTATTTTACTTAGTCTGCAAAATTCTTACCTTTAAATTTTTCCTTCTGCCAATTATCTCTCCTCTCTCTCTCTTGCAACATTCATTTGCTTATATAAGAGCCTAACCTGTCTACTTTTCATGAGTCTGGGTCTCTTTTTCATTATTCTTCATCTCCGTCCCTGCTTTTTAATACTTATGATTCTTATCACCTTCCTTAATAATATCTACAATTCTCAGGTCACTTTATATTAATTATCAACACTCCATATCTCAAACTGTACTTCAGGTTGAATAATGAATTTGTGCTTCACCTCTAAACCAAATGAATTGGTCTGGTCTTGACTGGTCCCTTTTTCTAAATCTCTAAGATTTTCTAACAGTCTAGTGGCACTTTCAACCCCTATTTCTTGTCATAATCTTAAATTATTATATTTCTGAAAACTCAAGTTGCAAATTTTCACTCTTCTCATAGCCTTGTATTATTCTCAGCTCAGATTCTCTCACTCCTGCTCCACGAGTTTCTTAACCTCACCGAAGCTTTCTTATCCTTGACCCACTCATCATTTCTTACCCATATTATTAAAATAATCCCACTGCCTTGAATCATTCCCCAATTCTAGTCAGTCTACCTTAACACCATGAAAATGATATTTCTACAACAAAAGTCTGATTATGCCCTTCCCCTACTCAAATTGTTTGTTTAGTAGGTCCCTGGGAAAGAAAGATAATGATCTGAAATGTGACTGCTTCTCCAGATCATGATTCCATCTTCTCCGTAAAGCTCCATATTAGTAGAAACAAAACTATTTGTAGTTACCCATATGCACCATTATTTCTCCTCGTCTCTGTGCATTTTCCTGTTAAATATTTTCTTTGGAATACCCTCCTCAACTAGCTACCACTGACATACACACACACATTCATTCAAACTTATCTTCCTAATGGACCCTGTTCTTTAATTAAGAATCCACTGAAGTGTCACTTTCCTCTGGGAAGCCACCCACCAGGGTGAATCAGGAGCCATTCCTTTGCTTCATACCATCCATTTCTACTTCTCGCCTAAAATGTGCATGTCATCTATTGCATTTATCTTCTTTTCCCCCACTAGATTGCTGCCTCATCAGTGGAATGCCTTCCATCTTCGTCTTTGGTCTCCAGCGGCCTGTCTTCCACACTTTTTCATTAAAAGAAAACAGTTAGATGAATTACATCTAAAAAGACCATCCTTCTAATCCGTCAAACTAACATTTACTTATTTCTAGAGAACTATTCTCCCTTCCTCCTCTATAGCATTCTTTCGGCATCTTTTTCTGAGACATTCGTAGTCTAACTTGTATTACAGTAGAATTGCCTATCGCTCTTAATAAATAATAAGAACCTCCATGGCAGTGAATGTGTTTTTTCTTTCTATATGGTGCCTAGAATGTGCTTTCTAAAATATAAAACCAATAATATATACTTCTAAATTTATAAATGAGATTGTTTTGGCTGCCACTGAATTCTAGGTAATGTATTCTTTTTCTAAATGTTTGATTATATAATCAGTTACAGGTGGTCCCTCACTTTTAAAAAAGTATAAATCGCCAAATATTTTCAATAAGGCAGAATTAATTCTGAATCTAATGAAAGCTTGAAGTAATATTTGTCTTTCAAATTAAAACATTTTTGACAATACAAACCATAATCTCTTCACTTGATTTATAAAAATCTTACTGTTCATATGGTTGGTTTAATTTCCTAATTATTTTGTATTTGTAGGCACAGACTTGGCCATGATCTGAAAAATTTATCAAATCAAGTTAAAATGTATGATTTTTAGGGCACAGATGATTTTTAGGCAACTGAAAAATACTTTGTGTGATACACTATAATGGTGAATCCATGTCATTATACATTTGTCTAAATCCATGGAACATACAACACCAAGAGTGGCCCGAATGTAAACTATGGACCCTGGATGATGATGTGTTGATGTAGGTTCATCCAGTATAATAAATGGTGAGGGACACTGACCCTAGGGAGGCTGTGCCTTGGTGAGGGGTGTGGTGTGTAGGAAATCTCTGTATTGTCTGCTCAACTGCACTGGAAACCTAGAGTTGATCTAACAATTAGTCTTAAAAAAAAAAAGTAAGGCTGCAAATGTCAAAGGATTATTTTCTTCATTGCATATTTGGAAAAACATCCATGAGTTGAACTCAAAGTTATTAAAAAAAAAAAAGTAGCTCTAATCATTTTACCAGAAGCAGGATTGGAGCACCTCTCAAACAAGATGTTTTCAGTGCTATGAGCTTTTCTTTTCTTTTCTTTTGAGACGGAGTTTCGCTCTTGTTACCCAGGCTGGAGTGCAATGGCACGATCTCGGCTCACCGCAACCTCCGCCTCCTGGGTTCAGGCAATTCTCCTGCCTCAGCCTCCTGAGTAGCTGGGATTACAGGCACGTGCCACCATGCCCAGCTAATTTTTTGTACCTTTAGTGGAGACGGGGTTTCACCATGTTGACCGGGATGGTCTCGATATCTTGACCTCGTGATCCACCCACCTCGGCCTCCCAAAGTGCTGGGATTACAGGCTTGAGCCACTGCGCCCAGCCTGCTATGAGCTTTTCCAAATGCTAGAAATTTCAAAAAAATATTTTCATTAATCAACAAAGGAGATTTCTCAAGCAACTTTATGTTGATTTGGGTTTCAAGATTTCTCACCCGTTTCCAGCCACCCCACACTTGCCTTCCTCCAAATCTTACTGGCATTAAATGAAACCCTTTTCATTGCTAGCAATGTGTGCTGGCAAGTACATTAAACTAGGCTGCCTCAGATACTTCCAATTTAATCTGTAAAGCATACGCTTTATTGTTCGCTTTGGAAAGCACTTACGTAGCTTGCTCTTACTCTCACATCTTGCTGTTCATGACATATTCAAGGAAGTAGAAAAGACATTATTATATGATGTCTAACAGCCAAACTGGAGTCTTGTCTTTTGACAGTGGTCAACTGAACTAGTACAGGTAACTAGATATGAAAGGCCTAACAGAGAAGCTTCCTAACAAATAAAAGGACTCGGCATAATACCTTAACCAAGACATGCCACATAACCCAAGGATTAATTTAATTAGCATTACACAATGTTCTGTGAAAACTGAATTACCTTCCATCTCACAGTTTGAGATAACATCCTGTCATCCATCACGACTGGGAAAATCATGAGTTCTCCAGCCCAATTCACATTGAGGCAATTATGCCTAGCTAATAAGAAATGTCAAGGAATAAACGTATTCTACAACACTAATGTGAAGCCTCATACTTAATACCTGTTATAGCTCTATTCAGAAGAAGAAAAAACGATGATAAACAACAAATAAATCTACATAAATTTCTTTTTTGTCAACTCTTCAACCCAATCTAAAGTTTTAATTCCTATAAATCTATTTCCATGGCTAAAAAAATTTTTTAAATTGCACGAGGAAATTATTATCGCTTACTTCTGCTCCAGGAAAGACTCAGTTTATGAATTCCCCCTGGACATAAAAGAAGTCAGAGTTGGAGGAGAACAGCAGAAAAAAAATCTGTTTTCCCATTAAAATTAAGTCCTTTCTCGTGACATTTTTGGACATGGAAGTCTTCTGATATATATTGTTCTCTCCCCTCCCATTTTGGCAGCCACTCTTCGCCCTCCCGTAGTGTCCCCTGGCCTAGACATCACAGCCTGGCTGGGTGGCCATTAATGTGCTGGATGTCTGGGGGTCCTGGGGTGCTCCAGAAACCATCTACATGGAGTCCTGGGCACTGGACTCAGCCAGCTGGCAGAACTCATTATTTCCAGGACATGTTGCTAAGACAGAATAGAGCAGCCAATAAAATATATCATCTAGCACCTTCCACATTTTACTTAGGAGACTTTTAAAAGTATTGAAAGCATGAACAGTGTTGCCTGCTAACGCTTTCTATTAATAGAGAATATTAACCCTGATAACTAGCAGATACATAAATACCTAGGAAAAGTATGGGAATCATTTTTTCTTTCAAACTAGAGTTGTTTTTAGCCGTTTTGATTTCCCCTGCTGGTATGTTTCATGCAGTTTTCAAGAATCATGTCCATTAAAAATAACTTGGAAACTGAATTAATGTCACATAATTCACCTTTCATTATGCAATATAATTTTAAAGATTCAAAAAATGAAAAATGTTAGCAAATTAACAGTATAGAAATTTTAAAAGGGAACCGCATTTATCTACATATTCTAATGAAGAGATGATACATATCATTGTTAGTTGTAAAAAGACACTCTCATTTTACAGAGGCTCAATGAGTATGTTTACAATTGAAAGAATATTAGCGCAACTAAATTAAGACTATGCTTTTTTGGCTAAGTATGTTTTAGCGATTTTGGAAACAAAATTAACCTACATAAATTAAATATTTAGAATTTTATTTTGATTTTTAAGTTTTTTTTTTTGACAGTGACATTATTTAATGTGCCTACTATCTGAAATTAAATGAATTAATTCATCTAAATTAAAAAAATATATAACCCCTTTCTCACTTACTGGGATACTACATATTTGGTTGAGTAATTTGTTTTCACTGAAAATATGATTATGTTGGTACTATTAGCTATCATCACATCGTCTTACAGTAATAAGACCTTACAAATAAAACATACTAAGATATTTCATTATTGAAGAAGAATGTTCAACTGTGTTTGAAGGTGAAGATAAATTCTAGTGATTCTTTTCATAACAGCACATAAAATTCATTCATCAGTTCCTTAGGGGACAAATGTTTCCTTTTTGTGTCCAAGGGTAATAGCCCTGAATAGAAAACTAATGAAATAGAAATTGCTTTGTCCTACAGCCAAAGAAGACCTTCAGAAGGTATGTAGCAGATATCGCCAGTGCTGGAAAAATACACAATTAAGCCCCCTTCAGCATCTGAGTCCTTGTTAAAGGTTAAAAAGACCTTTAAAGATCTTCAAATCAGAAAACCCTGAAGAAGCCTGTCAAGATAATCGTATTTTTTTGTGGTTTTTTGTTGTCATTGTTGGTTTTTGTATGTGGATTTTAGTATCTCATACCACAGTTAAACCATAATTACTCAAATTCCCCATTATCACCAGCTCAAGAAATACATCATAATCTGTTTCAGAACTTAGAAAACAACGTATAATACAAACTGATCTTGACAATATCATCATCACCTCATTACCAAATTGAGTGGTGAATTCTCAGTTATCTTACTAGAAAGCTATTGGCATGATTTTCACAATTGACCCCATTTTATTTCGTGTGCTTTCTTCATTTGGCCTGCTAGATACCACAGTGTCTTTTCCTTTCTACCACCACTTCGGGTTCTGTTACTGGTTCTCCTCAACTCCTTTACTTCCAGTGTTGTTGTCGCCATAGAGCTAATCTCATGTCTCTTTACTCCCTGCTTTGTGATTGCACCCAACACCATAGCTTCAGACATCATCCGTGTGCTGATGACTCCCAAATGTACACCTCTAGCTCAGAAGTCTGCACTAAAGTCCAAGCCCATATGTATATCTTCTGCTTGGCACCTCTGCTTAATATTTAATAGATGTCTCAGTGAATGACCCGATATTTTCTCCACCAAACCTGCCTCCCACTCTCCCATTCCCAAAGTCTTCTATCCATTTGAATCAGTGAGGACTCCATCCTTCCAGTTTGCAGGACAAACCTAAGAATCATCCTCCCCACTTCTTTCTTTCACATATACTCAGTCTGTCCACACATCTACTGCATTGGGTCTACCTTCCAACGAGACTTACAATCCAATGGTTTCTCATCACCTTCCAACACCTTGTACAAGCCCCTCTCCAGTTTCACCTGGATCACCACATTAGCTCCTAACTGCTCTCTACTGACACTCTTGCCATGCGTTCCTAATTCTATTTTCAACACAGCGGCAAGTAAATCAGGTCATGTCACTCTTCTAAGCATAGCCCTCCACTGTTTCCCATTTAATGCAGAGGAAAAGCCAACACCATTACAATGCCCTCCAAGGCCTTACCTGATCTACTTTCCCCACTACCACTCCCCAGCTTCAGTCTATGAACCTATGTCCCATCATTCAGAGATGATGACTTCTCTCCTATTCCACTCACTCCCAAGTTTCCCTGGTTTTACATACTTTTACCACAAATACAAACACAAGAAAATGGTTCTCTTCAACGCATTTTGTGGAGTTTTAATACCCTCATATCTTATTTTTTCTACACCACATTATTTTAATCCAGTGAGATATTATACGTTCTTCCTAGTATTTAATTTGACGAAAGCATGTTTTTCTGTAAGTACTACTGCAGTTCTCCCAGGGTACCTTGACTTTGGGGTGTCTCTATGTAGGGGTTTTTGTTCTCATCTTCACATCCTACTCCAGCTCTTTGGTTTCAACTGTTGATCATACAAAAAACACTCAGAACAAGAAGTAACAGATGATATGGCACTTAAAAGCAAACATGATAATCAAACCACTACACAATCATAGACCACCATTCAAATTTTTGAAAAATCTTCTCTGTATATCATGGAAAATATTTTCTTATTTCTTACAATGGCAAAAAGTACATGAACCACTCTTTTGTTATACATTTATCTCTACATCATATAACTGCATACCCAATTAACATAATTAAAATTTAAAAATATGTGACAATATGGAAATTTATGTCAATTATTTTTTAAGTGGAAAGGATGTACCCCATATTTCACTGACAACTTATATATTGGTAGGTCAATTATTTTTCAATCTATTTTGAAATAAGCCCTTTCAAAAGTCACTGGCGGATGATAAGGCATATACTGCTAAACAACCTACCAAATAAAATAAAAAGATATTCCTTTTAGCCTTCCCAAAGAATAAACGTGCAGGGTTTAGAGATGGGAAAATAGTACTAATTCCCTATTCTGTACTTCCCATCTCAACTACTAACCCCTCTGAGGTTTGGAAAGTCCCCGATCCTTTCTCCCTCCAGTTTCATTGCTGCTGTCCAGCTTCGGTGGGTACCGGAACCAGAAGAGCTGGTGGTACCTTTCTTCATATCCTGAGTGTCACTCAGCTTCAACTTCCCTAGGGGCCCCTGTACTGAGAAACATTTTGCAAGCAGAAGCTAATTGGTTCTTCTGTTTGTCTGATACCTAGATAAGTAAATTTTCCTTTGTCTGTTTCAATATTTGCAATATTCATGATGAATAATTATATTTCTTAGGGGTTTCTGAGTTAGTAATAACAATTGTTTCTCTCTTCCAGTCCCTAGAATTTACAAAAAAGTATACATTAAACTCAGGAGCAGCTCTGTCTTGTGATATTTGAGACTGCTTATGTAGAGTCCAGGCCTCTCTGCCCTACATGACTCCATCCATGAAATACTCTATCATAAATCTAACAGCTTTTCATTTATAATTTAGCTATGGTTCATAACCTACCTCAGAGAAACAGAATGAAATTTAATGAGCTCAGACCTAGGGGACATTATGAGCTTCTTAGAAGACAGCCCATAAATAGTATACCAAGTATTAGAATGATCTGAGTTTCACTTTCTGATACCACATCCTTAAAAAACTGATAGCTTCAATATCAGAAATCATTAAACCATACCCAAAAATTCTTGCTTTTATGCTTTTCTAATAATCCTTATACATATATTTATAGTTTTACATACTTAATAGTACTGATATTAAGCATTTTGGTATATTTTTCTTATATGTTCTTATATAATCAACAAAAATTTTGCTGATAATCTATTATATGTTAAACATTACCCTAGGCCTAACACATAGAAGAAAAGAAGAAGGGAGGGAAAATGATTTGATTCTAGTTTTCAGGAAAGACTCAACATAATTGGGAAATGCTAATGATAGTTTTATTTAGATATAATTTTTACATATGAAAACACTTTACCCAGTAATAACCAGTAATCAGAATTTACTCTTGATACTCATCGCTTAAATGATTGTACAGAATTGCAGCACATGCTTGAAAACGAGAAAATGTGAAACTCAGAATGCTACAGTAAAACTGCTAAGTCCCATCTTTAATACAAATAAATAAAAACAGGAACACGTGATTTTGTAAGCACAGGCCATTAACAGAGCAAACCAATGCAATACAACATAAATGAGTCATGGGGACCTGCTAAAAATATTGGATTCTCTGAAGAAGCACAAAGCCACTGCGAGAACAATCAAACATCTGTTATTTACAACAGGTTTACAAGCAGAGCTTGCGTGAGCTCATCACAAAGGTTTACCAACACAACCACATTTTTCAGAGATGAACAGCCTAAGAACATATTTTCCTTCCTTGTTTCAATAGTGTTTTCTGTTGAGGTTCATGTGCTCATTGTAGTAACTAAAAAATAAAAAAGCAATCCCTTGGCTCTTTTTTGAAGAAGAGATTGGAATATACTGCAAGTCACAACAAATGCAACTGCAATCAGGAGTCCTGTTTTAGCATCCATCCTCCCACTTGCCAGCACTGCACTGTCTTATTATTCTCTCTGGGTCACGGAATTATGTGGATAATGATGCTGCAAATCCTGACTTATGAAAGCTTGCCCCAACCGAAATGATGTTTGGAATTATTTGGCTTCACCCTATAATTTTTAATGATTCACAGAAAATGCAAAATAGTTGCTCTTAAATACTTTTAGAAAATGCATTCTTTTGACTTCACTGTCTACTGTGGCACAGTCATAAGTTTATGCTTCCAGTTTAGAGTCACATTAAAATTACTGAAAAGGTTAGTAAGATCAGCTCCAGAGAATTCGCTGGTGTGCATCAAGGTGAATCCATCATATGGAAGAATGTAATAAAAAGTGCATCAAGTAGGCGAATTTAAATGTGGTCTTAGTGACTAGAAAAATACTCCTACCAGTAAAACTGTTCTTTTATATACACATGCACACACAAACATGACATGCAAGCACACACACACACACACAGGCACACACATATTCTTCCTAGAACCTAGGAAGAATCCTAGTCTCACTGATCTTTCTTTTTTATTGCGTTTTAGGTTTTGGGGTACATGTGCAGAACGTGCAAGATAGTTGCATAGGTACACACATGGCAGTGTGTTTTGCTGTCTTCCTCCCCTTCATTCACATTTGGCATTTCTCCCCAGGCTATCCCTCCCCAGCTCCCCTCCACCGCTGTCCCTCCCCTATTCCCCCCAATAGACCCCAGTGTGTAGTACCCCCTTCCCTGTGTCCATGTGTTCTCATTTTCTCACTTTCAAGAAAAGGGAACACAGGGTAAGGGATTTAAGTAAGACCTCTCAGAAAGATGGGCTAGAGTTGAGTCCCCTTTTCTCATGGAAATCAGTGATAAGGCTATCTTTCTTCCACCCTGTAATAGTAAATGAGCTAAAGTATGTAAATGCCCAATGTCTCTCCTTAGACAGGGAAGGTGTTTCATCTACAGCAGCCAGATATAACCTGGTTGCTTTTGTTTTGAGACTTTTCACTATCATTTTCATATCCCATGGGCTACCTATTTCTTACCAGCTCTTCCAGATTACAGGGCCCAGACCTGCCCACTGTTCTTCACAACCACTGACAGTGTTCCTTGATATGGTCTAAGGAGCACTGATGGCACAGTGCTGCTCATATTTATTGAGATTACGGCCTAAAAACCCTAAAACATTTCCTGAAAATTAATGTTAAGCAAGGTCTCCTCTACTTGCTTAAGAGTAATACCCTGTGCTGGTAGAGTTAAAATTCAGATGTAAGGTTTTCATCAACACAGGCAGTCAAGACATTTTTGGGTCTTGATTCCATTGTCTAGCCTCTTCTCCACCCTTTCTGGTACTCTTATGGATGACACACCTGGAATAATTTCTCAGCTCTGTCGATTTGTAATTCTGTCACTTTCAACAGTCATTGAATCTCTCAGATGTGCAACTTCCTTATCAAACAGGTTGTACGTTCAATTCAATTTTAATACAGTAGAACAAAAGTAAATATAACTTGCCCTCAAATTTCATAAAATTATTATTTCAAGCAATGAATAATAAGTACTCAAAATAGTGAAGAAAATTTGAGGAATATGGAACTGGTACTTTCTTAAGGTAATAATATATCTTGTGAACCTATGATAATTAAAATATTGGCATCAGTAAATAAAGGGGGAGAAAGATCCATGATAAAGAGTAGAGATGGTAAAAACAGAATAAATTACACAGGGGAGTTTTCCATACAATAAAAATATATTTAAAAGCAGAAAAAAAATTGATTATTCGAAGTTGGGGCTGGGACAACTGGATAATCATTTAAGAATGAATGAAAAAGAGTCAGCTCTATAGCTCATAAGCATAGTCTGCTTTGCTCCATTAAATTTTTAATATAAAAATTACAAGAAAATCAATGTACATAGTTTTATTTAAGCTGAACGGGAAACGCCTTTGAAATCTAATATCAAAGGAAGAAACAATTACACAAAAGACTGATCAACATCATATAAAGCTAAAACTTTTATTAAAAAAGTACTTTAAAAGTTCAAAAGTAAATATTTGCCACATATAGGAGAACATAAGACTTTCTAGTTTTGAAAATAAATTAAATATGGTCATATGCAAGACCAGAAAATCCACAAAAACCAAACAACTAATGACAAATAATTACATGAAAAATGTGCACACGCAGCACAGAGAGAAACAGGGCAGGTTAGGATGATGCAACATCTCTTGTTCAGAAGATTGCCATATGCCTGGAAGAATAGACGTCAAAATGTGAATAGCTTCCTGTTGATAGGAAAGGTGCTTTATACTGTAATTTTCTGAGCTTTTATTTTTCAAGAGACATAATGGTTTTTATAATATATAGAAAAGAAATCCTACTTCTATTTTAGCAGCAAAATTGCTTTGAAAAAAATCTACCTCATTGATTCCTAAGAATGAAAATCAGAAAGAGCCTGTGAAAGCCTTAACATGACGCCTAGCAAAGTAGGCATTTGGAGAATGTGAGCTAGTTCTCTGTTTTCCGGAATACTCTGGTGTCCACATGGGGAGGAATTAATCAATGAACACCCTTTTGAGTCCACCAACCAGCTGTGAAGCTTCTTTAAGTCTGTTATTCAATCTATTTCTCTCCAACACATCCATAAAGGTGTCATGAGACTTTTTCAAATGGCTTGCCATAACAGAGGAAGATTGAATATTATAGCTATTATACTTTCAATCTAATAATACCTCACACATATTCGACAAGCGGTTTACCTTTGAGAAATTGATGCAACATCTATTGTCTTTGAATGCTGTGGTTTAGGCATTATCCATAGAGTCTAGCATAAGATAGCATATCAGGGAGATGCCCCGTGTGGACATGGTGGTGAAAACACTGTCCTGGCAGCAAGTGTAGTCAGGCTTGCCTTATCCTCAGCATCACCGTGTAGAAAGAAAACTGGATAGTGGGCAAGAAGAGAGTCAAGGTTGCCCTACTGGGAAACTTGGTTATGGCTAACATAACCCTTAACAGTAAATGATTGCCTTTTTAAAATCTGTGATTCTTTTACATCATTCACTTTCTTATTACTTCAAAAATTACTGCTCTTTACTATAACCATCACCAGTGTTATTAACCAGCATTTCTGTCAATACTTTGACTCCTTCACAAACTCCCTAGTTAGACTCCAGCAAACCAAGGTGATTTTAAATTAACTGAGGTAAAAAATTCTCCAAGCCGCACGATGGCTAATGCCCATAATCCCAGGAGTTTGGGAGGCTGAGGTGGGTGAAATATGAGGTCAGGAGTTCAACACCATCCTGGCCAAAATGGTAAAACCCCATCTCTAATAAAAATACAAAACTTAGGTGGGCATGGTGGCGGGCACGTGTAATCCCAGGTACTCGGGAGGCTGAGGCAGGAGAATCTCTTGAATCCAGAAGGCGGAGGTTGCAGTGAGACGAGATTGCACCGAGATTGCACCACTGCACTCCAGCCTGGGCAACAGAGCAAGACTATCAGAAAAACAAAAAACAAACAAACAAAAAAAAACTATCCAAGGCCACCGGTGAGCTGCGAACTGCAAACTGTGGACTTTGTTGTCCCCTTGATGACACTCAGCAATCTTTGGCATCAGTCACTACATCATCTTTGCCTTTTTTTCTCCCCCATTCTTCATCCCTCCCTTTTCCTTCACTGGTTCTTCCTGTGTCCCTTCACATGGAGATATATTTATTCCCCCAAATCTAGATTCTCACTTCTAACTCAATGGTGTCAACAGCAAATGCACACCTATCTCGGACAACAAAGGTACCTATAGCACCCACACCAAAAACACCTTTCTGTTTCCTCTCCTTTCTGTATGGGTGTGGCTGCATGTTCGGACTTTGGCCTTATCATCTAAAGACTTTCCAATAGCCCATTACTAAACCTCCTTTTCCCTTCTCCCGTTTCCTCCTGTCTTTTTCTCTGCTGTTAAAGGATTAGTTTAATGAGCTTTAGTTCTCAGAAGACAGGCTTTAACAAAATTCGTAGAGAAAAAAACCACAAAATAGCCTGATTCACCTCAATCCTCTTCTAGGCAGGAGTTGGAGCTTGTCTCAAAGAAGAAATCCAGTTGCTGTCTTCTGGAAGGTGGAGGGGGTGCTGCATTTACCACAGGAGAATTTTGGTGATTATGCTCAATTCGACTATATGGTGCTATTCCTATTCTCTCAGGATCAAGCTACAAAAAGGAATCCATGAGCTCAGATCATAGCATTTTTCAATGAATAAAAATAATCAGGGATGGGAAGAGCTTTGTTAAAGGATACACAATTAGAGTGAGATCAAAGGCATGAGTTCTATGTCCTACAGCAATGTAGGATGACTACAGCTAGCAATAATATATAGTTTCAAACAGCTAGAAGAATAGTGAATGTTCTAGAGACAAATAAATGATAAATGTGAATGGAGATGCTAATGGCTCTGATCTGATTATTATACATTATAAGCATCAAAACATCACTAGGTACCCCATAAATATTTATAATTATTATGTGTCAATTAAAAAAATAAAAAAAATAACAGTAATAATGAAGAAGTAAATGAGGTCAGGGTCACAGAAGATGTCATTCAGTTGTACTTGTTGGAGCTGATCCATTTGAAGCAGAAGGCACAGAAATGGCTTAAGCTTTCTTCCCACACCAGGAGCCGGCACCCTGTAAGCTGGGCAGCAGCTACTCAGTGTCCTCCAAAACACATTTACTGTTCTCTTTATTACTGGCCCAAAGATGAGAGCAACATCAAACCATCGCTTAATTTTCACTTTCACATTCCAGCATAGATTTTAATATCTAATCTGATTTCCTGGCCTTGTCCCCTCTTTAGCCCTAGTGTGACCGGTGGAAAAGTTAAAAAATAAAAACGCTCAACAAAATCTCTGCCTCCATGTTCTCTGCTAGCCTACTGTCCTGCACTGCAGTCTGAATGTAACTCACAAACAAAATAAGGTACACACTTAACTTTTCCAAAATCTGTGTCATTGTAAATTCTATTATCCAAAACACAAGCATGCTATCAAGCATCTTAATCAAACCACACACCCAGCCTCTTTTCCATTTTATCCTGAGTGCATCCTATTACTTAGCCCTGCCTGGATCACTCACGGGTCTTTGAATATGACCTGTGCTTCATGACTATAAGGTTTTGTTCATGCTGTTCCCTCTGTCCCCTTTTTTTCAATTTACTTCTGTTGGGAGGGCGATCGGCATTTACGTTTTTTTCTTAAAAAGCATTTATTGAGTCCATTCTACATGCCATGCAATGTGGCAGGCCCTGTGCCTGTCCTCAAGGGGCTGAGACTCCCGACTGGGAAGAGGCTTGTTAAGGAAACAATCACACATCTGCAATATATACTATAATGCATACACACACTTAGGCAGAGACCTGAAGGGACAATGCAAAACTTCCATTTAAATATATGCAAGACCATAAAACACCATTTCAAAAGCATAGAAAAGGAAGGGACTCCCAATTCAGAGATCAGGGAAAAGTCCAGGGTGGCAGAAGTGAAGGTCGAGTTGCGGGCAAGTGTGTTGTCAAAATGTTTCTTCTTGCACTCTCATTCCCTATCCAGCGACTCAAAGGTCAGATCCTGTTGGAAGCTTGGAGCTCAATGCTAAGGCTAAAAAGTAGGTAGATGAGGATGTTGTAATGGGATTTGTTACAAAGTGAGGATGACACTTTGAGAGGCAGGTTAGAGGTGCCCTGTGGTACTGTAGTCAACAGATAAAGAGGCCAAGGGGTTGGGACTTGAGAGACATTTCTATGCTTTTCTAAAGGCTCAATCCAAATATCACCTTTCATATTAGATTTTTCCTTCCCAAAGGAAACTGGTATTCTGTGTACCATTTCCATGGCAACTTGCTCATCCTTCTGCTCTGACATTCCTGGTATTTGCCCCTGCCTGTTATCAGCAGGTTCGAGCTTGCCCCCAACTGGGCTATAGGCTCTGGGGCTACAGGCTTAGGTCTGGATCTCGGAATTCTCATTGCACCTGCACAAAGACAGCATCAGTGCCCAGCAGATGCATGTTGAAGAAATGTGATTAGGGTTGTTCTAGGGGCTTTCCCGGGGGTGGGCGGGGGAGGAAATCTTTCCTGTATCCCTTAAAAATGTTAAACCCTCTTTCTCACGTTGCATTATAACTTCCTTATCTCTTGCTTCTTTTTCTGGAATCTCTAGAATTTGAAACTGTATCTTTAAACATATTGAAGAGTTTCGTGTTTAAGTGTTTTTGTTTCATTAAATGGTTTGTTTAATATTATGTTGGCATTAAATAGGCTGAGTCTACTGTGTCCAAAAGAAATGTGTACCTAAGGTCCTTGGCCTGGGGTTTCTGTCTCCGTAGCTACTGCTGCCTGGTTCTATCACTGACACTTTAAATATTGCTATTAGCACATGCCAATTCTTGTTCTTGAACACTTTTGAAATACTTTGACAAGGAAACAAGGAATACCAAAAGTCACTATTATAGAGCCAATCCAGATGAGGCATGCAATGTCACTCATACATGGGGATCTAAAAACTGCATTTTCCATACCTTCTTCTTGGTTCTAATTGAAAGCATGAAGGCAGGCAAGACTTCCCTTCTCAGCGTGAGGAGCCACTTGCTACCAGATTTCTAGAAGGTCTCATTGGAAACTGTCAGCCACAAGCAGAATTCCAAGGCTTGTGAAATTACAGGTCAATTGCTTCCCATGCCTATTTTCCATTTTTCCCCCAAGATACAAAGGTTGTCAGGAACTTTCGCCTGCTCAAGAGCCCTGGAAAAACAATGAAGCCTGCTCCGAGGAGTTAATACTACTTTTTCCTTCCCTCCCTTGAAAGTGTAGAGTCAAATTAAACGAATGCATACTATGACCAAAGGACCACTTCAGACCTCATAACTTTCCAGTATATTTGCTTTAATAATACTATGTATTCAACCAACAGAGTCGCATGGACTTCGATCCGATGCCTAAAGATGTCAACGGGGCAGTCGACATTCTGGGAATTTGATCTTTAGAGAGTCTGGGTGTTCAAGCAGAGGAATAGTAGGAAGAAAAAATCCATAGCATGCTTCCTTTAGGCATGAGACACAGTATAAAAATATGTGGCATATTTGGAACATGTAAAATGACCTGTCAAGACTAGCTAAAGGAATGGGGCTACCTTAGGAGGGCTGCCAGACCCAGCCCTTTGTCATACAGACAAAATGTCATTATCACAGCATTTTATGAGGGGTGTTCTATGTGTATCTTTAGAAATGCAATTCTAGCTACAGTTTACAAGAAAGATGAAAGGGTAAAATATTTATCTTTGAAATATATTTATACACATATATACCTCACAATTGCATGGACACATTTTTAAAAACTGGTATAAAATAGTACATATGTTTATTTTTGTTCTAAGCCTATAAAATTATTTGACTTTTAAAATCATATAAATTTTCTCAATAAGGCCTAAGAAACTAAGGAGAAGAGAATAATAAAATACCAAAAGAATTCTAAAATTTGTCAGGATACAAAATATTTACCTGTTAAATCACCCTACAGATTTATGGCTTTGATGAGACATTGTCTCCACTTTGAGGGTCAGATTCATATATATGAATAGATAGTCGTCCCCCACCCCACCCCACCCACCCCCCACCCCCACCCCCCCAGCCTAGACTGGATTCAGTCATGCAATTTTGGCTCACTGCAACCTCTGTCTCCTGAGTTCAAGCAATTCTCATGCTTCAGCCTCCTGAGTAGCTGGGACTACAGTCACACACCACCACGCTTGGCTAATTTGTGTATTTTTAGCAGAAACAGGGTTCCACCATGTTGGCCAGGCTGGTCCCAAACTCCTTACCTCAAGTGATCCACCTCAGCCTCCCAAAGTGCTGGGATTACAGGCATGAGCCACTGCACCCAGCCAACAGTACTTCTGAAGCCACAGATATGTAAATGTGAATAAACACAATTGAGAAAACCAGAAATATTTATCAGGAGCCTTAAAAAAGTTAGACACTCTGTTTTGTAACTCTCCTTCTTAAATTCTGTCACAGGAATAATTAGAATTGGGCACAGAATATATAATCAATTATGCTAAGCAGATTATTATTTATAATACCTAAAAATCAAAACTAAATTTAATGTTCAGAAACAGGAGAATAATAAAATCCATCGTGGTAAATTCACATAATGAAATATCACATAGAGATTAAAATCACTTCTTATAAGAACATGTAGAGATAAACTGCTAAGTGAAAAATGAAAGACAAAAATCAAAATATGACCAAAATATTGCTTTAAAAATGTCTAATAATGTTATCCACCTACTGTACTGTTTTGTCAATCATGTTATTCTGTCAACGTGTCCATAGTCTGTAATTATATTGTAAATAATTAAAATTGTGAGATAATGAAAGCAAATGCAAAAAAGCAAACAAAATAGTAGAGACCTGTAATTCAGATGAAGGAAGCTTGAATTCAGTTTTCTAGAATATACATATTTGGGTTTAGAGAGGCAGCTTCTCTATTTCGCAACTTTAAAGTGTACATACCATATTTCTGCTATGGCATATTTTGAAAAGCATCTATACACAGCCATGACCTACAATTTTTTCAGTTAATTTATTTATTTTCAGGTTTCTTAATAACCAGGCCATAAACAATTACGGAAATCATAAAGTCCATCCCTTTTTTGTGTGTCAAAATGAAAAATAATCCTGGCTAGACTATTTGCGAAGTCAGTGACCTTCTTTGACGCATTTACTTTTAGCTTGCACTTTACAAGCTTTCTCTTCCCTTCCAATAACTCCACAGACAGGAGGACATTGTGAAAGAGAGGATGAATTGTGTGCTCAGTGGATGGCCGGCAGAAGGTGCCTGAGGGCCACAAGAGGGAGGGGAAGTGGGTAGGAATCCCAAGATGTTACACACACACACACACACCCCTAGAATGACCTACTCATCTATATAATGTTTACAGGGCTTCTAGTTTTGCAAAATGCCATTGTTACCCACAGACATAGTGCCTGAGAAGTAAGCAGGAGTGTCTCATAAAACAGAGCCATGTCCTAACTGCCCTAGCGGCAAATCCGAATCTCTCCAACACCAAGCAAGTCCCCAGTCTCCCTGAACGTGCTTTTGTCTGCGGGCATAGATGAGTCCACTTTCATATTGTTACATAGAACTGCCCCTGACCGGGTAACTCATAAAGGAAAGAGTTTTCATTGACTCACAGTTCAGTGCATCCGGAAAGAACTCAGGAAATTCACAATCATGGAGGTAGGTGAAGGGGAAGGATGACTCCTTCTCCAGGAAGCAGCAGGAAGGGGAAATGCTGAGCAAATGGGAAAACAGCCCCTTATAAAGCCATCAGATCTCGTGAGAACTCGCTATCGAGAGAAGAGCACGGGGAAACCATCCTCAGGATTCAGTTACCTCCACCTGGTCTCTCCCGTGACACGTGGGGATTATGGAGATAATGGTGATTACAATACAAGATGAGATTTAGGTGGAGACTCCAAGCCTAACCATATTAAGGGCTTCAGGAGGCTATAGATAAAGGGTTTGGCAAACAACTGGTGTTTGAGACATATTTGTTCCCCTTTCTGTGAAAGATCTTTAAGGCAGCTTACATGATGATTGTGAGCTGTACTTTTCACTCGCCCTCCTTTGTTCTGACTTTTCTCCCTAGGCCCATATATTTTGTATATTCCAAGATAGCCTCAGTTTCCTATAGCTTAAAAATATGTTAAAATATGATCATTCATTGTATCTAAACTTTAATGTTTAATTTTTCATAACCTTGTCAATCTTTACATCAAAAAAACTTATGGCAGGAAAATATGCATTCTTCAAAAAATATTTTAAGTTTTTTTTTTAATGTGGAAACCTTTAATATAAATTTTCCTATGATAGGATACAAAGTGTTTTTCTCTATTAACCTCTGCTAGGTATCTCTAGTGCTTAGCATATAATAATTAGTCACTAAATATTTGTCAAAGAGTGAATGTTAGACCTGGGGGCTGGATAAGTGAGGGTAGTTACAGAGCCAGACCTCACTGTGCAAGTGACTTTTGTGCAGGAGAAGGCAGGTTAGAATCATACTTAACATTATGAAATGTAATTCGGCTTCCTTTAAGTGTAGGTCAGTTCTGTGCCCTGATGGAGGACAGGTATCATCCTTAGGACCTCCTCAGCAGCCCCCATGGGGTCAGGGAGGTGTAATTGCTGGGTCCAGAGAATCCCTCCTCCAGGCAGTCCTCAACTCCCACTAAGCAGCTGGTGCTACAGGGTGGGCATCCTGGCCTTCCCTGGCTTCTCTCCATTTTTACACCACCAATCAACCTCTAGGTGGAAAAGACGGATCTTCACGTGGAAGCTCCAACCAGCCCATGGATTCCTACATTCCCAAGTGTCTCCATTTATTTAGAATTAGGTTTCTTAAAGCCTCAGAGCTCTGCACTAGGGCGTATTTGAATCTACTGGTTCCATGCAGCTATTTCTGAGAAGCAAAAACACACATTCATGGCTCTGCTTTTGCTCCCATTCTTTCAGTGAAGAGAGACATTCTTCCCTCCCTCGACATCCCCAGGACATCTGAGTGTGTCCCCTCAGCGTCCATCAGAAGAGGCAGGAGACCTCCCAAGCACAGCTGCTTCAGAGGCCCTTCATGGGTGCCTATGTGCGCAGCCCATGTGCCCAGCTGCTCAGGAGCTGTGCCCACAAGGCTCTGAATTGCTTTCAAGAGAAGCCAGTGTGGTCAAGCTTCCCACAATTTGACATTTTACTTCCAAGAGAGGAAATGTTCTCTCCATACAGACACCGACCTTGACCGCGATGACGCCAGGCTGACGGGTTGTTCCTGAGGAAGGGTCAGCCCCTCCCAGTGCACAGAACAACTGTTTTTTGGGTCGCTGGAAGCTGAATTCTTTTAGCTCTGATGCCAACTCACATGTTCATGTGTGTAGGAGTGTGTGTGTGTGTGTGTGTGTGTGTGTGAACATGTGAGAATTCAAGGGTATAAGTATGAGTGTGTGCATGAAGGTGTGTGATAGTGTGTGGTGTGTGAGAATGTGTGTGAATGAGGGTGTGTGACTGTGAGAATGTATGTGTGCGTGAGAGAATAAAGGTGTGTTTTTGTGAGTATGGAAATGTGAATATGACAATGTGGGTGAGAATGCAAGTGTAAGAATGTGTGTGCATGAGTGAGTGGTGTGTATGAGTGTGAACAGGTGTGTAAGAGTATTTGTGTGTGCAAGTATAAGAATGTGTATGTCCATGAGAGAGGGTAACTGGTGTGAGAGGGTGTGTATATGAGAGTCTGAATGTGCATGAGTGTAAGAGTGAGTGCATGTATGAGTGTGAGTATACACATGTGTGCACATGTCACGTCAATTTTTCAGTTTTTCATTTGTTTTTTGTAAGTCTAGATCTTGCATTTTGCTAAAGCTGAGTGAACATTTGAAGGCTTGTTTTCAGCAGCCACTGACAATAATGCCATTTCCTATTTATGGTCTTTTCTCCTGCTGGTGACTGACCCTACGTTACAGAGCAAAATACCCGGCAGTACACATGTGACAGTCAAGAGACCAGTCATGCTAACACCGGACACGTGTCTTTGAAGCCATGTGTCTTTATGAGTGAAATAAAGAATCTGTCAGAATCAGAAGTCCAACATAGCTATTTATTTGACTGCTGGTCTGTATATTTTAGTATAGATTGGCCACACTGACTTCAAATGAAGTAAGTGGGCAAAGTCAAACACATGAATGAGATGACAGGGTCGCTGGTCTGGCAGAGCTGGGGCCGGGGCTGGGGCCGGGGCCGGGGCCGGGGCCGGGGCCGGGGCTGGCTGCCTGACCAACCCCTCTCGCTCCCTAACTGCACTGGGGTGCATCTGTGAATTCTATAGTTTCAGGGAGAAAAGTTTGAAAAAAAAAATCACTATTTTACATAATCTGTGTGCCCAGAGAACCTCTACATTTTTAAATTCAAATACCAACCTGAAGACGTGAGGGAAGGCAGGACGGTCCATGAGGTGAGCGGGGAGACCGAGTCGGGTGAAATGATTGGAACAGGTTGTCCATTCCCCCAAGGCTGGTCCAATCTTGTGATACTTCATGTTGTCCTCTGGATCCTGCTCTCACCCAATGGCTGCTGGTGCCTCGGGGAGGCCATCCTCTCAAGGGAGCCCAAAGGATGGCAAATCCCGCTCCTTCCTCCCGTCACCACCCCTGACACTGTGCTCGTTCCAGAAGCCTCAACTATTTATAGATGCATAGGCTGAGAAGCAGCAAAATAGAGCGAGCTTAAATGACAGAGTGGCCTCGTTACTCCTCCTCTCCACTACCCCTAAACAAGATTCCCAGTCGGCCCTTCTCACTGTCTGTCCCAGGATCACGTGCACACTGGACTCCTGTGCAAATCCTACAATCACAGTGCACCCAGATGATCTCCTGGCCTTTTATTTCACTAAGAGGCATGAATAATCATGTATTGGAAACATGTTAAAAAGACAATTGCTGGACAAGTTACTAAGGTTTAAATATGCTGATCCTAACCAGACCCTGCTTTCTACTAGGTCGTGCAAACTCCTCTTGAGGCCCACATTGATTTTTCTAACCCTCTAACAACTCTGTAAAAAAAAACACAGTATCCCTGCCTTCATTTTGAACATAAGAGGAAAGACAAATACCGTAATGTGCTTTAAGAAGCCAAAAACGGCCAGCAGCTGTGATGGCCATGTCATCTGTAAGCAGGGTTCTGCCCTGCTTGCTCTCTGGGGCCCGCCCTCCCCGCACTCATCCTGAGACTCTTCCTCTAGGTCTTCAGGCAGCTCTCGGCTCCTTCCTCAGCCCCTTGCACAGGCTGTTCCCTCTGCCAGCACTGTGCTCTTCCCAACACGCTGCCTGTCTGCCTGTGCTCTGTCCACATTCAACTCAGATATTTCATCCCTAACAAGGCCCCCAGGATCTCTCAGTCAAGATTAGGCTGTACTTTTATGTTGTTTTGTCATTACACCTTTTTTTTCCATTTTCTTTCTCAACACTTTTTAAAGAGTGTATTTTTTGAGTGAATACGCATTCATTTATTTAACTGCCTCTCATGCTGAACTACAAGCTCTATGAGGGTTGGCCCACCATTGCCTTGCCTATGTTATCCAGGGTTCGCCACAAGATGTGCTTCCTGCATTGGGGCATGAATCAGGATGTCTAAGATTTATGTGGAAAGTCAGCTCAGCCCAGGTGCAGTGGACTTTCCAATGCCCTCTGCTACAGGATGGCTCCAAAATATTTCAAAAGCCTATGTTTGTCTTAATTATAAATGCAAAATTAATTATGTTTAGGGCCAATTTTAGTAACAAATTGCTCTTTATTCAAATATTTTAAATAAGAGGTGGGCATGGTAGTTTACACCTGTAATCCCAGAATTTGGGGAGGCCGAGGGAGATTTGCCTGTGGCCAGGAGTTTGAGAACAGCCTGGGCAGTAAAGTGAGACCCTGCCTCTACAAAAAAAAAAAAAAAAAAAAAAAAGAATTTAAATATTAGCCAGGTGTGGTGGCATGCACCTGTAGTGCTAGCCGGGGGAGGATTGCTTGAACCTGGGAGGTCGAGGCTGCAGTTAACTGAGATTGTGTCCCACACTCCAGCCTGGGCAACAGAGTAAGACTCTGTCTCAAAAACAAATACATAAATAGAATCAGTAAGTTGAATAAACACAACCGCAGATGTAAGAAGGCATAATTTTATTTTGTTTTCTCACCACCCTTTAAAAATACCTGGTTAAGTAATCTTTCTCAGTCACTGAACAAATCTTCTGGGAGAGTTCCCACGCCATATCTGCTTATATGTAGTCAAGAGACAGACTTAGGGTCACTTTATGCTGCAAAATAGTCTTAACTCTGTGATTAGAATCTACACGTAAAGATGCTCTTCCAAACTCCAGAATTAACTGAGCATTAGGTCTTTCTGTTTTCCACAGCTCATGGCTGGAAGTCCTCAGTGGGGACGGAGAACACAGTTCTTCCACTCCCTACCCTTTGCTCCAGGTGGCTGCTTGGTTTTGTCCTTTCTTCGCTGGTGAAGTTGAATGCTGGGGTCCCCAGAGAGGCCCTGGCATCACTGAAGCTGACTCTAACTCAATGCACGGCCTCTTCAGAGCTCTCCTGCTGGGCTCCTCTCTCCTGGGATTCTTTTATCCTGTACAGATGCATTTCTGTTCTGGGAGTGTCACTTTCAATTCTGTCCTGTCACTGGACTCCCAGTGGAACATATCCTGTGAAGGTCTCCCAGACACCTGCTGACAGGACCCAAATCAACCCAATACTGGCTTTTGCCTGTATGGCCCACATCTCTTCAAATGTCCTTGCTTCACAGACTCTGGCAATAGGCCAACCCTGCAGCCACCTCCAAAGCATTGTTTCATCCATATATTCTCCATCTCGGCTGCCCAGCACACCCCAGATTCAGGGCACTTGCACCTCAGGCCACAGCCCTCCTGATATTCTGGGCAAGGGCGAGCCACCAGCTGTCTGTGGTTTCCCAATGCAGAATCCACCTCACAGCGCTCTGTTTTACCAACCTCCAGCACCCGCAAGAAGTATTAACCTCCAGCTCATCATTTCACAAAGGGTACATGGGAGCACCTTGCTCTATTCTAAATCTTCTTTCTTATCCTTGACCTTGCTAAGGGGTCTCAGAAGGTTTCTCGATGCCATTCCCTGTGTAAATGGGCAGAGGGGAGTAAGAGGAAGCGTGTGACACACTGGCCTTGGCATTTGGCAGGCAGACAGGAATATGAAGATGAAAGGATCCCAGTCTCACATTTTCCTACAATCACTTGAGGTAAGCTACTGTAATGTTAACATGATAGTCCTAAGCAATCCTAGATAACTATGATTTGTTGCAGGAGGGATGAGTCCCAAGTGGAATTAGAGAGTATCAAGGAAGACTCCAGGGGAAGAGTGGGCCAGGAAAGAATTCTCTGCCCAGTGTTCCCTTCATCCCAAATTGAACATTAAAACACAGGTTTCTAAAATAGAATACTGAACACAGATTCTCTGGCTGGTGGAACCCTTTTAATTGGAAAGATATGAAAAAACCTATCATTTCAGTTCAGTTGTCTCTAGTGAATTATTTAGCCACCAACAATGAGGAATTTCAGCAAACGGAGTACTTTTCAACATGCACAGATGTTGGCAAATATCTTCAATTTGGTGTAAAGTTCCTAATTAAAATAACAACTATACCTCTCTTTAAGTAGCTGGCAATATTAACCCTGAAGGTTCCTCCACACCCACAGATGCCTTTGCCACCTACTTACACCCTTTCCTTCCCATTGCTAATCAGGGTTTCATTTCCCCAGGATTCCTGTGAGTCTGGGGACCAGGTCACCTACTATAGTTACTGGGGCACATCTCATCTTCTTTCCTAGTCAAAAACACACAAGAAGGCCGGGCGCAGTGGCTCACGCCTGTAATCCCAGCACTTAGGGAGGCCAAGGTGGGCAGATCACAAGGTCAGGAGTTCGAGACCAGCCTGGCCAACATGGTGAAACTCCATCTCTATTAAAAGTACAAAAAATAGCTGGATGTGGTGGTGCATGCCTATAATCTTAGCTACTCAAGAGGCTGGGCACGAAAATTGCTTGAACCCAGGAGGCAGAGGTTGCAGTGAGCAGAGATTGCACCATTGCACTCTAGCCTGGGGGACAGGGCAGGACTCAGTTTCAGGAAAGAAAAAAAAAAGGACTCCTTAAGGATACAAACTCCCACTTTAGCATGTTTGTTTCCACAATGCTACCAAAGGTAGGGTAGGGGGATGATGAGTCTTACTGAATTGGTTTTAATCCAACAAGATTATTGTTAAATAATTATTTTAAATAATTAAAAATTATATAGTAATGACTAAAATATAAAATCACTGATTTTTCTAAATGATTAAAAGATTATATAGAAAACATTCATTGGAATTCAAGCACAGAATGCTAGTAACTTGAAATGAAGAAGAATCTTTATGACAGGGAATATATTGTTTTTAGAGAGAAAAAGTTTATCTTGACCAAGGCTGACTTCTGTTTCAGCAGCAAATGGATCCATGGATCTCTAAATGTGCTAATCTCATACCTAATAAAGAGCTGTGGCATGGAAGAAAAAGGGATGATTGATACATGAATGCAAAGTGCAGAAATGCAAATGATCAATTCCCCTGTGGATTCATGTTTTGAGCAGGATATTTTGAGCAGCGAGTCTCTACTGACTCTGTTCTGAGTCCTTGGTGTTTCCATGGTGCATAGGTTGATGGGGTTCCTCTCGCACAAACTCACTTTCTAGATAGGAGAAGGGAAGAATAAAACAGACAAGCTACAGATATCATTCATGATGGTGCAGTGAGGAATGTGAGGCAGGCTGATGTGACAAAGTGGCAGGGCAAGGGTGGAGCAACTGGGCCTCGAAAGGAGGAAGGTGGGGCAGGCGATGAGGGACAGTCTCTGAAATGCTGACTGTTGCCTGAGGACCATAGGAAAAGCCAAGAGAATGTCTGGGAAGAACATTGCAGAATGGTCTCTCTGGTCGTTAGTTGCGTGGTAGAAGCAAAATGGGAGTATATTGCAGGCAGCAAGTGGGCAGCAGGTTTCAGATGAAGGCAGAGGATGGGGGAGCACCCTCCCAGTAGAAAGTCCAATTTTACATGATTGACAGCCTCTAAATCTTCCCACAATATAATAAAGCAATTGTATGTTTTTGTTTTAGAAAATAAGTCCCAACATTAACAGGCACTTCTCCAAAGAAGACGTACAATGGCCCGCCCACAAACATGCCAACACACTCAATATCTCCATCATCAACGAAATGAAAATCACAACCACAATGAGATATCATCTCATACCAGTCTGAATGGCTATTAATAAACAGTCAAAATAATAACAGATTTGGAAAGGGTGTGAAGAAAAGGATACACTTACATGCTACTGGAAGGAATGTAAATTAGTTCAACACCAGTGGAAAACAGTATGGAGATTTCTCAAAGAACTAAAAATAGATCTATCATTTGACCCAGCAATCCCACTCCTGGGTATCTACCCAAAAGAAAAATAGTTTTATCAAAAAGACACCTGCACTCCTCTGGTTGTTGCAGCCCTATTCACAATGACAAGGTCACGGAATCAACTTAATGCCCATTAACAGATGATTGGATAAAGAAAATATGATACATATACACCATGGAATACCATGTAGCCATAAAAAATAAAATCATGTCCTTTGCAGGAACATGGATGCATCTAGAGGCCATTTTCCTAAGTGAATTAATGCAAAAACAAAAAAATCTAATATGGAATGTTCTCAGCTGTAAGTGGTAGCTTAACAATGGGCACACGTGGACATAAAGATAGAAACAACAGACACTGGGGACTCCAAGAGTCTGGAGGGCAGGGGAAGGAGGGGTAAGGACTGCAAATCTACTTTTTGGGTGCTATGTTCACTATCTGGGTGTTGAGTTCAACTGAAGCCCAAACTTCAGAATCATTCAATATGCCCATGTAGCAAACATGCATATGTAGCCCCCTTAATTTAAGGAGAAAAAAAAAGAAATTGATCCGGTACACACACACATGAGCATGTACAGACACAGACAAACACACAAACACACACACACACACACACACACACACACACACACACCCATCTGAGAGCCAAAGAAAAGAAAAGAAAATGGGTCACAAACTGAAGTGTAGGGAAATTAATTGCAGTGGTATGTCTTACGTCTTATATATCTTGTTGAATTGGGATAATAATTTTACCTACTTTAACAAGTTGCCTAGAGCAACACTGTTCAATACTGTGTGTGCCAGTGACATGCAGCTATTTGTTTCTCAGATGAAATACTTTGTATAAGTATCACCCACACAATATTTATACTGAAAAGCAAAATAAAATTAGAAATTCAGATTGTCAATTGTGCTAGCCACATGTCAAATGCTCAGTAGCCACATGTAGCTGCCACAGACAGAGCCTCTCCATCAGTGCAGAGACGTCTTTGGAACAGCACTGAGAAAAATGCCTGAAATCCCAAAACCAAAAATTAGGCAAAAATATATTTAATTTTCAAACCGATAACATTCCTCGACAGAACACTGGCATAGAACTTTGGCATTTTAAAAACAAAATAGAACAATATTAACTTAAAAAATTCTGAACACTAGTACTACTATTAATAATGGTGACTAATAATTTCGCATTGCCTTCTATGTGGCAAACGTGTGCTAAATGCCTTAACCACATACTCTTATCATTTTCACTTAAATCTAATGGCATAGGCACTGGTATTATGTGGATTTTATGGCTATGAAGATGGAGGCTCAGAAGAGTTCATTAACTTCCCTAAGGCTACAGAGGTATTACATGTGGCCCCAAGTGTCCAACTCAGGCAGCAGACTCCGGATTGTGTTTGTGTTACAGACAATTTTTCCCACCTGACATTACTGTGAGGTTAAAAACCTTTTACACAGGCAAGTGGTAGGATTTTACTGAGTACTGACAAGCTTAACATTACTAAATTCAAATTATATGCCATTTCTGTTCCATTGGATGAGTGTTAAATAATCACATAAATACCAGCTACAGAAAAATATATAACTATGTTTTGAACAGTATAAAATGCCTTAGACACACATGGCAAAACACTTTCAATTGTTTTTATAGCTTAACAGGAAAAAGAAAAAAAAAATGAGGAATGACAAGTCTAAGGCAGTTTTCCAATAAAATAAAACCAGACTTCTTTTTTATTTCTGTATAAGAAAATTTTTTGGGGGGAAAACCCACAGGCAGTGTCAAAGAGTGTATCTCTTTGCCATTCCGGAGCTCACGCTGAGGCAGCCCCACGTCCAAAGGCCACAGACCTGTTGCTTGAGAACTGAATCAGAAATGTCAAAGCATAGGAGAAATCTCTTTCAGAATATATACAGGTCAGAGGCAGACGATGGCAGAAATGGGGCTCCTGGGTCAGGTGACATAAATGCATTACCTAATGAAAATAACACAAAAGTGCTGCAGACGAGAGTCTCGAAACGGAGGTCACTGGTGAGGATGCTGGTGATGAGAAGCAGCAGGAGGGCACATTTTAAATGGAGTCCAAGGACAAACGGCACGGAACAAAGAGACCCAGCTCCTGGAGCTTAGGATTCTGCTCTGTCATGGACTGGACAGGAAGGCTGATCAGACAGCTGGCTTCCCTAGGGAGACATTTTTTGTATTCCCCTTGACAACATCCAGGGAGACTTCACCCTGCCAGGAGTCACAGGGGTGCAGGAACCAGCTGTGACTGGAGGCAGATTCTCAACTCAATCCCGCCAGCACTTCTCACCTTCTCCTCTGACTGTCCTTCTGTCCTTCCTCTGTTCTCCCTCTTCCGACAACCTTGTCTCCTTCTTCTTCTCTTCTCTCCTTTTTTCCACTCAGGTGCTATTGACTAAATTTCATGATGACAATTTTTAAATAATTGATATGATGAAATCAATAATCTTTTACTGTTTTTATTTTGATCCTAGTACATCAAGAATCACACTGGAGTTCAACTTTTATAGTTGCTTTCTGAGAAATGAAGTTAGTTCTTTTAATAAATTGACACTGCAAAGAAATATACCTTGGCTATATGGACCTTGGTCAAATAGAATTTCAAGAGACTTTTGTATGACCCTAAATTTGAACTCTAAAAATAATAATCTTGAAATACTTAATCATTAAAATCTAGACATCAGAGTCATGACAGATATTTTTAGAAAAAAATAATTGGAGGATTTTCAAATTCTCCATGTTAATCTGGGAATGGAACAGTGATGCCAATAAAAATACTTTTTTCTTCTAGAAAAAGTCTTAAGATTCTTGGTCTGTGTAACTGAATAAGTTATGGAAACTCTGAAAACATTCTAGCCTCTGCTTCTTAACTTGGTTTTATTTGTCTTCATTCCCTTCGGCAAACGGAAGACATAATCAAAAGTAACATCTCACAATAACTTCAGGTTACGAACAATATAGCTCCCTGCAGCTATAACCAGATCTTGTACTTTGTCTATGTAATTACCATTTAACTTTGGCATTTAAGTAAGTAAAAGTGAATAAATTATGCAAGGAAATTTAAGAAAGGAGCTAAGTGCCTTTCACTGTTAAATTTAGCTGATTTAGTACTAAGGCAATCCTTACAAATAAGTCTTATTGTCCCTCTATTTTCTACACATAAAGAACATGAAAAAAGGGAAGATTAGAAAACTGAGAGTTAGAATAAAGAACTTGCATTGACATTCTAATCCAGTTCTGCTGTGTTCCGGTCTCCATACTTGGCAACCTTATTATGCTTTAAGGGTTAATGCACTCAAAGCTTCAAATGAGAACGTCTACAATTCAAAAAGAAAAGAAAAAGAGTTACAGTGTTTTGTGGACAGAGAAAGGATGTAAATTAGGGAATATCATATTCTTAGTATGCAGTTCACAAGTTCCGTAGCATCTAAAAGTTTCCAGGACTTGACTTCCCCAGGGAGAATTCAATGTAGGACATCTGGAATGATAGATTTTACGTGTATTAGTTCAGAGAGTTAAAGTGGTTTTTGCATTGTCTTCTGGGGAATTAGTGAGTGATCTGAACTACAGAATGCATTCAAATTTAAAGATACCTTGTTTAAGTAGAACAGATCAACTTTATACGCTGAGAATGCTCATCTTAAAATTTAAGAAATGAAAACTTAATAGAGAGCAATGATATGATCTCAGGGTAGGATAGAGTGTCAAGGGAAATAAAAATATCTTTTAGAATAATTTGCCAAATATGGTCAGAATGAACATTTTGAAGGAGATGGGAAAGGAGTGCTTGATGAGTCTCTGAATGATGTCCTAACCAAGGGACCAAATGCTGCATTGGAGAGGATGAAGAAAGAAAGAGAGAATTTTAATTATTCATGCTACAAACACTTGTGCAGAGTTTCTAACAGTCATGAAGAAGGTACATGCAACCATGGATTCTTACAGTGATATGGAAAATCTATTTAGCTTTACATAAATCTGAGCCAATATAATTCATGGTCTGTTATTGGAGGAATTATGCCCCTGCCCTAAAATTAATATGTTGAAGTACTTCAGAACTTTGAACTTACTTTGTAAATTCAGTTAGTCAAGTTATGATAAGCTCACACCGGAATATGGTGGGCTTCTAATCCTTTATAACCAATATCACTTATAAAAGGGAAAATCTGGAATTGGATGCATACACAGTGAGAATGCCAAATGAAGATGAAGGCAGAGATTGGCGTGATGATTCTGCAAGTCAAGGAATATCAAACATGGCCAGCAAATGGCCAGAAGCCTGGAGAGGGGAGTAGCACAGATTCGGCCTCACAGCCTCAGAAGGAGCCAACCCTGCTGACACCTTGACCTTGGACTTCTCAGCCTCCAGAGCTTTGAGACAATAAATTTCTGTTGTTCAAGCTACCCAGTTTGTGGCATTTTGTTACAGTGGGGCTAGGAAACAGATAAAGTATCCCAGTACATACTTTACTTCTGATTACTGATATGGACAGAATGAGATTGTTAACGACATGGCACACCCTCTGCATTTGAGATCAAGTAAAAAGAGGTCATCTTCCTTCTCACATGCACAGAATTCAGTTTTTCTTAACACCATACTTTCAGCCAAAGAGGACAGCAGCAAATTAACAACGGAAAATGACAAGAGCAAGTATCTAAAATCCATGTATACTGTGTAATTTATTTTCAAATATTGTGTATGAATGTTGTGCTTGACGGTTTTTGTGACATGTTACGCTAACGGGAAAATAACAAGAAAGTTATATGAATAAAAAATAGGCAAGAAGAGTCTAGACAAGATTCTGTAAAAACAAAGAATAATGTACGAAAATAACAAAAAGAGTGTGTTAAAAAAAAAACCGCAAGGTGAGTTTAAACAAGATTCGGAGGAGATGTGTGCTTTCTTAAAAACGGTTTAAGCCACCACACTAAACTCTCCACTATTGTGTGGAACAATTGAAGACATGACATATATCATATTTATTATTTTTATCTTAATTTCTGAGAACAGACATTCGTATATTTTTCTTTTTTTCTTTTTTATTTTTCTATTTTATTTTATTTTTATTTTTATTTTTTAATTTTTATTGCATTTTAGGTTTTGGGGTACATGTGCAGAACGTGCAAGATAGTTGCATAGGTACACACATGGCAGTGTGTTTTGCTGCCTTCCTCCCCTTAACCCACATTTGGCATTTCTCCCCAGGCTATCCCTCCCCAGCTCCCCCACCCCCCGCTGTCCCTCCCCTATTGTTCTTGTTCAATAAATGATTCTGAAATCTCTGAATGAATGAACAAATGAAGCAAATAAAATCTCATGGACAAATGAGCATACTACTCACCACACTGACCATAATTTCTTACATTAAGAAGAGTTGAGTTGAGGCATATTGAGATTTACAAAACATTCTTATTACTTAAAATCATTAATTGTTGATTTTGAATATGAAAAGTTCAAAAATAAATTAAAAGCCTAATTTCTTTCTGCTTAGACTCTAGTGAGAATGGGTTGCATTTATTGCTGATTTCTCTACCTTCCTTTGAGCAGCACTGAATACCTGAATTTAGTCATCTAAAATAGAATGGTAAGCTTTTGTAATATTATTACTGTGTGAAAAAAATGAATTTGTTAAAGCAATCTATGGCGAATTATATTTTGATGCAGACATACAATGTAGCCAAACATAAACTTTTTATTTCATTTAAAACCTCAATTTTCTTGAGAAATGAAATCTAAATTGATTTTATATTATGCCAATCTGGCCCAGCTTGAAGCAATCTAGAAATTACTTTAATTCTGGCTATTTATGGATTAAAGTCTTGTACTTGCTGCTAAAGAAACCTAGATTATGTGATCCTTAATTGTTTCTTCTGGGCTGTCAATCATAATCAAATAAAAATGTGAATCTGAAGCCAAAACTATCCATTATAAGTAAAAATGTTCTCATAAACCTTGAAAAAGAACTGTGCAGCTGACATTTAAAAATAATCTTCTTAATTTGGTATATATTTATGGCTATGCCAAACTAACAATGTCTACTTACTACGGTTGTATGGCTAGAAATCTCCCCTTCACTGTCTGCCTGAATAACTAGAAAAGCAGCAGCAGTTATTAAATGAACTTTAATTAAATTTCTGAATTTAGATAAAAAAAATAACAGTACACTTTTAAAATAAACAAAACGTGGGAAACATTTTTTAGTCACAGCTGCATGGAATCCCTGTTGTGCTTACTAGGTAAGGCAAGGTTATTTTAGAAAGGCATTTTTCTTTTTTTTTTTTTTTCTTTTATAATGGAGGTAAGGGACGTATTTGTTGCACCTAGTTCATTATTATTGCTTATTTAGTACATTCTACTATATCACTCTTCTAATTGCCACTGACCTTTGACCATATAAATGGAATATAAAATGTTTCCCCCCTAAAATAAAGATGTCGTAAATGGACACACTGAACAGAAGACAGTCTCAGAAATGCAAAGACGTGACTGCATTCAGAGACCTCGGTCCTTCCAAGTGCTGGGCTAGCTGCTTCACACACTTTGTGGGTTCCTTGTAAGATCTCTTAGGTAAAAATTGCCACCTTCATTTTGCAGAGGAGGAAGCTGAAGAGGAGGAATCAGTAAATCACACATGTAACGTCACAGTAATAGGATGGTGCCAGCCACCCCTTGATCATACCACCTGACTTTTGTACTTTACCATCAGTAAGACAGAACTCTCCTGCGAAAGGCTTCTGGCTGCAGGTAGGAGAACTGTATGTGGTAACCTGTAGCAGGAAGCAGTACTTGTTAGAAACATGGATGAGGGGTTTTACAAACAGCTGTCGAAGCTGGAAAGGATTAGGGGATGCTAGAGATGCTGTCTCAAATCCTACGCATGTAGGGAGCTTCTCAGCCTTCATCCACCTTTTACAATCGATTGGCAAGTTATCTTTCATTTTCTGCTTCCTCCATAAGCTCAATACTATTCTACCTGACTTATAAATTTATTTTTTTCTGCCTCTCTCCATTGTTTTGATTTGACAATTCAGTAAGCTAAGGAAAGGCAGACTGCATTTGCTTGTGGTCTCTCTCTCTATATATATATATATTTACATTGTTGAAGTCAAAATCAATTGTCAAGCCAATGAATGGTTTACATGGGAATTAATTCGTGAAAAATCTGATATAGTTTGTTTTATTTGGTGTGGGAAGTGGGGATCTGCATATAACAGAGACTGGGACCCAACAACAAAATATTTAGGTACTGTTAAATTACGGACACCTTACTGACATTTGAGATACAGTCATTGTGCCAGTTTTTGAAATTTTCTTGCTCAAGTCTCAGATCAAATTTTAATTATATCAAAATAGTCCTGATTTCTTAAGCAAAAAAATACTAATACTGCAAATATCAAACTTTACTTATAAAATATATTTATTTTCCCTCCTTTCCTCCTCTGCAACTTCTCTGTATCTATGACACTATTTTGAAGTCAGTTCTTTTTTTATTTTTTGGAGACAGAGTCTTGCCATGTTGCCCAGGCTAGAGTGCAGTGACACAATCTTGGCTCACTGTAACCCCCGCTCCCAGGTTCAAGCAATTCTCCTGCCTCAGCCTCCCCGGTAGCTAAGACTACAGGCATGTTCCACCATTCTCAGTCAATTTTGGTATTTTTAGTAGAGACAGAGTTTCACCATGTTGGTCAAGCTTGTCTCAAACTCCTACACCCAAGTGATCCATCCACCTGGGCCTCCCAACATGCTAGGATGGCAGGCATGAGCCACTATGCCTGGCCTCATGTCAATTCTGATTACAGGTTCTACCCCCAACCAACCTGAACGTTGAAGAAGCTCCTTACCCTCTAAGCTTCAGTTTTCTCTCATGTAATATAGAACCGATAACTACGTTTAAAATAGAAGAAAATAAAATAGGAAAAGCATCTATCCTATGTCAGACTTTAAGTCAGAGAAAAACTAGTCCATTCCAGACAGTTAAGAGATAGTGATCCCTACTTTAGATGTGTAAAGTAGGATAATTTTTATAACATAAATTTTCCTTTGTAAAAACCAATGTGCATTAAAACAAACAAACATAAGTCGACCATAAGGTTATGGTCACCGTGACAGAAGAAAACATTCAGTGACTCTCCTTTTAGGTATTTTTGCAACAGGTTAATACATCACTTTAAAGGCAGATTTATGGTTTATATCCAAATAATTTTGTTTATTCCTTCCTAGACACCTGCCTAATTTAATTTTTGTGCTTGTTCAAAGCCCAAAATGAGCTCTTAATTTAAATATGAAAAGTTTAACTGGGGCTTTTAGAGAATAAAAATAACACAGGTAGAGAGAATAAGCAAATAATACCATTCTCCTCGGATCTAGATAAGTACTCTTTCTATTACAGCATGCATCTTGCCTTATTACATCAGTGCTTTTCTGACATACTCTTTTGTTACAAGGCTTATACAATCAAGCACACCTTTATCAAAAGCATAAATAAGATGCAGCTTTCAACACACTGCCTGGTTCAGTAAATTTTGTCCAATGAATTACAGCAACTTAACAATGGAAAATATGAGTTATGTTTGCTCATCTATAAATTCTTCTTCTTTTTTTTTTTTTTTGAGATGGAGTCTTACCATCACCCAGGCTGGAGTGCAATGGTGCGATCTTGGCTCACTGCAACCTCTGCCTCCTGGGTTCAAGCAACTCTCCTGCCTCAGCTTCCTGAACAGCTGAGAGTACAGGCATGAGCCATCAAACCCAGCTAATTTTTGTATTTTTTAGTAGAGATGGGGTTTCACTATATTGGCCAGGCTGGTCTTGCA
Organism: Saguinus oedipus; assembly: GCA_031835075.1. NCBI lineage: Eukaryota > Metazoa > Chordata > Mammalia > Primates > Cebidae > Saguinus > Saguinus oedipus. The sequence goes on along the minus strand of CM063169.1, from coordinate 6,835,414 downwards.
CCCCTGACCTCAGGTAATCTGCCCACCTTGGCCTCCCAAAGTGCTGGGATTACAGGCATGAGCCATCGTACGTGTTCTATAAATAATTCTTAATATAAGCCCTTATTTGCTAGTCATCTTTGAGATTATGAGACTTACAACAATAAGAAGCTAAAGATTACCTCTGGTAAAAGATATGCTGTATGTAATTTACATTTCAAAATTTCCAACACCTTGCAAATGTTAATCATGGTGGGCCATTTGATAAAGGGTGATTCAAAATCCGATTTCTATTTCACAACTGACAACCTCACACAAATAAGAAACAGTAAAAACTTAACAGGTAGATAAGGGTAGCTTTAAGGACTTGGGAGTCAGACACACACAGTCTTAAATACTAACTCTACTGCCTACTAGTTAGGAGTATCTGGGCAAAGTACTTCACATCTCCAAGTTAAGTGACTCTGTGTGTGTGTGTGTGTGTGTGTGTGTGTGTGTGTGTGTGTGTGTGTGTGTGTGTATGTTTCTCTTATATACATTTGTGTGTATAAAACACAAAATACCAGAATTAATAATGTTTTATGAAAATATTGGGGATTTAAATTAGGTAGTACATATGAAAAAGAACTAGTAGTTTTTCATATACAAAATGCTTAATAAATAGCAGCTCTTTTTTGAGTATTCTAATTTAGATGATGTTACAATTTGGAAACACTTGTATATCTTGCATGATTTTCACTTTTCCACTTGGCCTAGGTTTTGTATTTTGTAGATCTTGTCCTTGCCTCTACCCTACCCTACATGCTTACATTTACATTCACATACATTCTCTCTCTTACTTAGAATCTTCCTCCTCTATAATCTGCTTCCTTTTTTATTTTCTTTTATCCATATGGTCAAGTAGCTGTTGTGTTCAATAGGCATAAAAAGAGAGAATTTTGTATGTCAAGGTAATTTTTTGGGAGTTTTAAAGAAAGTCTAAATAGTGATTACAAAGAAGTTAAGTTGCTGCCTAAGGCCACATATCAATGTGATGAAAACTGAATAGGAAATAAAACCTAATGCCTAATTTATGAGTATCCAGCACTTCAAAAGAAATGCCTATTCCACAGGACACATATTTATAAAAGAATTCTGATACGTTTTATATGACTCTGCTAAAAGATTCTTAACAGCTTTGGATTATAAGGCATACATCACATGAAGATACTAATTTATGAAGTATCTAAATTAAGTGGAAAAAAAATTTGGTGTCAGATCTGATGTAAATTATGGTCCTTTTACTTCTTATTTGGGTGACATTAGCAAATTTATTGAACTTTCTTGACTTTTGGTTTCGCTTGTAAAAAAAATGTTATAAGTAGCAATTACTGTAATAAATAGAAGCAATGGAAAGTTTAAAATTACAACTTCTATTATAAAGCTTTTTTATGAAAATGTCCCCCATCTACCTCTTCTGAATAACCAGTCACGTTTCTCAGAAGCAACCAGTTTTAGTTGTTTCTCTTGTATTTAAATTTATATTTACATATAAAAAGAGCTCTTATATAATTTTTGCATTATATATTTTAGAAATTTTCTACTAGTTTTTTAGTTTTTAAGAAGTTTTATAGTTTTATGATGTTTTGGTTTTTGGTCTCCAGCTTTTAAGTTTAGGGGTACATGTCAGAAGGTACAGGTTTGTTGCATAGGTAAACATGTGCCATGGTGTTTGCTGCAGAGATCATCCCATCACCTGGGGATTAAGCCCAGCATCTATTAGCTATTCTTCCTGATACCCTCCTCCCACCCCCACCATCCAACAGGCCCCAGTGTGTGTTGTTCTCCCCATGTGTCCATATGTTCTTATCATTCAGCTCCCACTTAAAAGTGAGAACATGCAGTATTTGATTTTATGTGCCTGTGTTAGTTTGCTGAGGATAATGGCATCCAGCTCCATCCATATCTATGCAAAAGACATGATTGCCTTCCTTTTTATAGCTGAATAGTATTCCATGGTGTATATGTACCACATTTTCTTTTGGTAGTCTGCCATTGATGGACATTTATGTTGGTTTCATGTCTTTGCTATTGTGAATAGTGCTGTGATGAACATATACATGCATGTATTTTTATATTTATTTTATACATATATAATAATATTTTATTATTTTATATTATTTTATACGTACTCCTTTGGCTATATGCCCAGTAATGAGACTGCTGGGTCAAATGGTATTTCTGCCTCAGAAATGTTCTACTGGTTTACTATTATGGTGTATGGGTGGATATTAACCCTGTCACTCCTCTTCTTCACCTATTTATCCATTTCTTATCTTCCACCAAATAAATACTTTATACCAATCTTAGTTAAATTAATAATTAGCTTATACATTTTCTAACTAAATGCTTTTTCCTGCTGTATCCAAATGTTTCTTCTTTGAATGAATTTTGGTTTTCTTAGAGTTAACAAATGCCTTGTATTTCTTCATTTGCTTATTTTTCTAACATATCCACAGTGAAGTTATCTCAAATCTGCAAAAGCCCTATCAATCCTAATCCATTTATTTTCAGATGCATATGAAACCCTACTTTTCTTTTTCCCCCGGAGTCCTTACTCTGGAACTTTACTAGACCTGCCACACATAAGGAACCTCTCCTTCCTGCTCTGTGAAACCCTGCTCCCTCATTTTTGCTTTTCCTTTCATGATTTACTCTATAATTTTGGTGACACAAAGCATTTGTAGCTTCATAACAAATATTGAAATGGAGCTAAACATTTATTAGCTATTTTGCATGACCAAAACGTTTTGTTTTGTTTTGTTTTCCTCTTACTGTTATTAATAGTTTGGCTTCCTATCGAGTGCCAGAGAATATGTCTATTTTCCCACCTTTGGAAATTACAAAGGCATTGCTCTCTATCTTCTAGAGTCCAATGCTGTTCTTAATGCATGGAAACCCATCTGATTAATCTGCATACAGCTTTTTAAAAGAAATTTTGGTCCTCAATGTTATGTTTTATCGTGTAAAATTTTATTTTAGTGTACATTTGTGTGAGTTCTCCATATCCTCTATTCATCGTTCTGGTTCAAAAAATATTTGCATTTTCTAATTCTGAAATGTATTATTGAATTATTTCTTTATTCCATTTGTTTTCTTTTGTTCTTTCTTTTCTGAGGTCTCAATAGTTAGATCTAAGACTTCCTGATTATTTTATCTCATTCACCAATCTTTTCTGTACCAATGTCTCTTCGAATTCATTACATTTTTGAAAAATTTCCTCATATTTAGATTAAAATTTTTCTGTTAAATTTTTTTCAGCTACTGTGTTCTTAACATCCACAAGTTATTTTTTCAGTACCCTGGCAGTTTTTTTGACACTGGTACCTCACAATGCAACACTGTTTATTTTGAGCCAGTTTTATACATTGCAGATTCTAAGACTCCAACATCACTATCTTTTGCTTGGAATTATTGGGTTTATCCTAAAAAGAACTGTATAATCTCCAGGTTTTGGAAATATCTGCATGGCTACAGTGATTCTCAGGTAAAACAAAAGGACTGGGAACCCTACCTTTCAGTGTGTGTAATATGATATATTCATCCTGTTTTCATTTCTAAACTTTACTTTGAATTGAGACGCCCCAAGTCTCAATTTCTCTAGCTCACTGTTCCACAGGACATGTCGGTAAAGAGTATGAGAGAGGGGAAAGAATGCTCCCTGTTTACTTCATTACCTGTTTGTCTAACTATTACATAAACAGAATTTCAATCAGTGTTTCTATTATTAGTCTCATGACTGGCCTATATAACTTATGGAAATACGTTCTTACAAATTCTGAGCCTCCTTGTCCACATGATGTGCCAGACCTTAAATACATTCTCTCATTTCAACTTTATACCAGGCATATTAAAAAGTACATATAAAGCACACTGCCATGTGTGTACCTATGCAACTATCTTGCACGTTCTGCACATGTACCCCAAAACCTATAATGCAATAAAAATTTAAAAAATAAAAATAAAAAATAAAAAGTACATATATTACTCCCTTTGATATACAAGAAAATAGAGGTACTCTTAAGTACAAAGGTACTTCCCAAGACAAACAGATATAATCTCAAGACACTGTAAATTGATGGGGACAAGACCCAAACCCAGCGTTGTCCAACGAAGAAGTTGATACTATTAACTTCTACCTGTCCTGCCTCCTCACAAACTGGGAATTCTTTGTCACAGTGAATTCCCAGTGTGTGATGCAGTCATTACTGAGGGTTTTTAAAAGAAACTTGAAATAAATTCAAACCATTTACTGCAGTTAATAACAGCAAACTACTTGTGAGACGGCATACATACAGATATATGCATTTGCTTTTGAAACTCTGGCAGACTGCACAGCCTAAAGTGATGAGCTGCAGAAGGTTCATATGCTAAGTCTAAAGATTTTATATATATATGTGTGTGTGTGTGTGTGTGTGTGTGTGTGTGTGTACATATATACATATATAATCCAAGTTGTTTTATATATATGTGTGTATATGTATGTTATATATGTGTGTGTGTACATATATACATATATAATCCAAGTTATTTTATATATATATGTGTGTGTGTATATGTATGTTATATATGTGTGTGTGTGTACATATATACATATATAATCCAAGTTGTTTTATATATATATGTGTGTGTGTGTGTATATGTATGTTATATATGTGTGTGTGTATACATATATACATATATAATCCAAGTTGTTTTATATATATATGTGTGTGTGTGTATATGTATGTTATATATGTGTGTGTGTGTATATATGTGTGTGTGTGTATATATATATATATATATATATAATCCAAGTTGTTCCATGCTTACACAGTGAGGCAGAAGTAGAAAACAATACAGATTTGTCATTGATCATGAGATTATTATCAGACATAAACAAAATACTGGCTTAGAAAGAAACACAGTGAGAAAGTAATAAAATTATCCCTATGCTTTGTTCCCAAGCCAGGGTTATAACATAAAAAAACAGGGTGAATCAGGGAAGAGAAACAGGGAAACAGGGAAGAGAATGTAGGAGAATGGAACAGGGAACTTCGAGTACAGGCTCGCCTTCACTAAGTTCCTCTGGCAGGATATCTACTCTCTGAAAGAGTGGCAGTGTCAACGTTCTCATGGTACCATATAATACTTAAATTTTAAGTTTAAGTTTTTATATATATATGTGTGTGTGTGTGTACATATATACATATATAATCCAAGTTATTTTATATATATATGTGTGTGTGTATATGTATGTTATATATGTGCGTGTGTGTGTACATATATACATATATAATCCAAGTTGTTTTATATACAAAACAACTCTTTCTAACCTCTGCTGAGGGCAAAACAAAACCAATTACACCTTTAAGCATAGAAAGAAAAATAAAACAGATGCTTTAGTGAATAAAGTGTGCAAACCTTGGGAGGCTTTGCTTTTATTATTATTATTTGTTTTTTATTGACAGCTTATATTTTGTCATAGATTTGCAGGCATAAGAGAGGAGTTAACTAGTATTTTTCCAGCTAATACATACTGCAGATATTTAAGATAGAAAAAGAGAGAGACAGATGCTCGGCTTAGTGGTGCAGTGCTTTAAAACACTGAAGAAACTGCCAAAAGCTTAAGTCAATAAAGAATCAACGTTTTATCTCTAGTAACGCCAATGACTACAACCTAGACATCTGAATAAAAGGTACATTATTCAGCTTAAGTACACATGTTCTACATCCCGCTAAACTGCTGGGAAAGGCAAAGCTGGATGGTTGCAGTATTCTGAAACAATAGGAGTCAATCTTCGGTGGCAATAAAATGTCAAAAATGCTTTTCTGCAACTCCCCACACAAAGGAGAAAGTGAACTATCAGTCAAAAATGTAGCTAGAACTCTGTTCCCTTCCGGATCTTATAAATTTTATCTTTTAGGAATACATGTTATATAGAACATGTGGACACACAGCTCTGCAAGACAGATTCTATCAGCAGTTACTTCACTAAGCCTAATAAGACACCACAGTATATTAAGATTTCTCACATGCATCCTTTTAAGTAGATTAGTTTTATCCTAAAATAGCTTTTATTATCATATTTATTTTTTCATGCCTAATCTGCCTGCTCTTCAGCCGCTAGAACGGTTCTCAATGCACATTTAAATTTAGCATTAAATGCAGTCTATTTCATGTGGTAAGTCAAAAGCAGGATCTGCCGTGAACAAAGCATTGCAACCCAGAAAAATAAAAGATTGGCATTTTTAAAATAGAGAGAATGTAAGCCAAATCCCCCCCACATGAAGTAGGCTGTACTAGAATGAATGGACGTCGACAGACTGGTTCAGTGATTGGCCTGACTGACTCAATTCTTCAACTGTAAATGTCCTGCTTTATAACTTAAAGTACCACTAAATAAATATTTTCTCTTAATAATTCTAAGCTTGTTCATAGTCGAGTGCAACTGCTTGTCAAAAACATATGGGGAGAGGATCATGCCCACCAGTTTTTACATGAAGAACATTCCTATGGCATTGTGCCAGTACACCCTTCAGGTAAGCTGAAATAAACCTAAACATCTGGGAGTCATTAATTTCTTTCTTGAACCATAAAAATTATGCATCCAACATAAGCGGCAAAAGGATGTAAGTAGCTTTTATGTGTAATAGGAATTTTAACACTGTTTTTGGCTGCCTCACTTTGGAATTCCCTTTTCATGTTTGCGATGTCTCCCACCTTTAGCAGACCCCAACCCTCAGAACTGAAATGAAAATTCTACACTCTTCTTTTTCCAACCCATCCTACAGCTAAGGCACAGGCATGTGACTTAGTCTCTGCCAAACACAAGCACTGACTTCCCTACTTTGAAGAGGCAAATATTGAGCCAAGCAGGCAGGAATGCAGAGACCAGCTCTAGTCACAGCGTACAGTGTGACTGCCCCTGAGATAGACATGGCAGTATCCTATCTGGCCAGATATCTGGGGGAAGACTTCATTGCTCATAGCTATATAGCCTTCACACTGGATTAGCTAGCTTTTTGAGAGTTTCTATTAGCTACCCAAGAGCCTTAAATGCATTTCACTTTTCTGCTTAAATTAGCTACACAATTAGCCAAAGTCTTTTGCTTCCAAATAATAACTCTTACTGATTCTCTATATTTTGTTTGCTCTAATTTTTGATCTTTGTGATTTCTAAACCAAAAAGACACACAGTGATGTCTGGTTTATGAAACGCATGCTGTTCTCATATAAATAATTGTAATTGGCTGGGCGTATGGCTCACCCCTGTAATCCCAGCACTTTGGGAGGCTGAGGCAGGCGGATCACAAGGTCAGGAGACCATCCTGGCCAACATGTTGAATCCCTGTCTCTACTAAAAACACAGAAAAAGCAGTTGGGCATGGTGATGCATGCCTGTAGTCCCAGCTATTTGGGAGGCTGAGGCAGGAGAATTGCTTGAACCCAGGAGGCAGAGATTGCAGTGAGCCGAGATCGCGCCACTGTGCTACACCCTAGGCGACAATGCAAGACTCTGTCTCAATAAATAAATAAATAGAAATGATAATAATTATAATCCGCCCCCCACCACCACACTCCAACTGTTTGCATGAATAGGTGTATGTGTTTTGGGATAGCACCAAATAAAGTCAATTTTCTATCTAGAAAATGTTCGTATCATTTTTTTACATCAAGATAACAACAGGCACCTTTGAAACTCATGATAAAATTTGCTTCTAGGGAAGTGTCAACTCTTACGTAAAAATCTATTGCTCACATTTTTTCTCTATTATGTCTGAAATCAGGGAACTCTTACAAGGGAAGAAGGATGATCATTATTTAGAAATTACGATCGTCCTTTAAAGTCATCATCTTTTCTTTGCAGCCATAATTCTATTTCTGGATGCTCCCTCAGTTACTGATGTCTTGCCTCTACTGGATCTCCCAAAATGATCTCAATTCCTAACAAATGCAGTCGTGAACTTTAGATACAGCAGGTGTCACATAAGGTGCTAAAGGGAAGGGGACAACTAGGTCACAGTCTTTGCCTACAAGGATCTTAAATATCTAGGGTAGGACTAGTATATAAATAATACTGATAAGAGACAAGCTGTAATTATTTTAAGAGGGACATAGGTCAAGTGTCACCGTGAATTAAAGAAGGTTCTCGCCATTTTTGAAAATCACAGAATCATGGATATCACTTCAGAGTTTACAAATATGCTATTGTTGAAATAATTTCAACCACCAATGTGATGCAACAATTTTACCACCAACAAACCATACCTTTTCTCTTGTTTTTTTTTCCCCCCTTCAACTTTTATTTTAAATTCCAGGGTACATGTCAGGATGTGCAGGTGTGTTACATAGGTAAAAGTGTGCCACGGTGGTTTGCTGCACAGATCAACCCATCACGTAGGCATTCAGCTCAGCATCCATTAGCTATTCTTCCTGACGCTCTCCCTTGTTTTTCATTTTAGACAAGTTTTCTATTTCTATGTAAAATGTATTTATCAATAACTAACACATTTTTTCATTTATGTTTACCAGAAATACATAATCAGCATAGCTTTGGAGACGACATAAAATAAATGTCATACTAACACCAAATAACCACAACAATAACAACAGCGATGGTATTCTAAAGTAAAAAATACTCCAAAATTCAAAAAGTGATGTCATATTTTAGAGTATCTGTTTCAGCTGTGGTGAAAGATCTCATTTGCATTATGAAATGTTGAAGTAGTGTAGAGTCCACAAATACCACTTTCAAGGGCTCAGTGTCTTTTATATCTGGATTCACACATCAACTCAATTTCATGAAAAAATGTACTTGTGTGTATTGTAAACAAAACAGATTGGTACAGGTAAGTTTTCTATGGCAGTAGAAGAGATTAGGCATGGGTATTTCCTCATGCGTGTCAGCACAGTCTGAGGAGCTGAGCTGAATTTCCGGTTACCAGGCAAGGTGTACTCTACAGTGAGAACATGGATTATTCATTACACTCTCTGTCAGGCTCCATAATCAAACTAGTCTCAAAGCTTTCAATTCACTGCATGCTAACCAACCAGCTATGTGACCATAAATGTGCTTCACAAGGAAACTAGTTCTGGAAAGGAGATAGTCTAGATTGCAACCATGTCAGTGTAGCTGCTGACAAGATGCTTCCTTTAGAGAAAAAAATACTTTTTTAAATTCTGGTTTCTCACTCAGAATCTTCTGTAATTGATTTCCATCAATCAGCAACAGAGTTGCATCAATAGTCTCAACATGCATGTGGATTTCCAAAACTTTTCTAAGCCATTTGTCTCACCTTTTAGAAAGCCCAGACTAAACAGTCAACAAATCTTTTTTTTTATGCAATTTGATATAATTACAACAAATAATTACAATACTTTAGGAGACATTTTCAACCAGTTGTTGGCAATATACCATGGCAAGTTTTCCCACATTTATGGCCTATGCTGTAGCTCTCAGTCTCAAATATAGAATATTTCTGAAAGTTTTAACCAAACCTCAGATTTGATTGAAAGGAGCTCAATATAAGTTTATGCACTTGAGCCAGGAATAGCAGTGTGCAACTGTAGTCCCAGCTACTGGGGAGGTTGAGGTGAGAGAATTGCTGGAGCCTGGAAGTTTCCGGTTGCAATGAGCTATGATAGTGACATTGTGGGAAGGGGAGGGGGAGGGAAAGGAAAGGAAAAATAGAAAAGAAATATTGTGGCATTATCTACACTGCAGACATACCAAACCTCTCCGTATCTACTCTCTGATTAAAGAATTAGCAACAATTGCCCATTAGATAACAGGAAACCAAAACCAGATTGGCTCATTCTTGGTAAGAAATTCATATTCCATTATCCTCACCACAAGTCCTACTGTCATTATCTTCAGCACCCATTATCATCACAGCTTAGTGCTTACATTTAACCAAAGAAAGGGATTTTCAAAGAACAAAGACCATAAAGAATCCCCAGGAGACCAGAAGTTCTGCACTAGGGCTTATATTAGTTCACTTTCACACTGCTATAAAGAACTACCTGAGACTGGGTAACTTACGAAGAAAAGAGGTTTAATTGACCCACAGTTCTGCTCTGCTGGGGAGGCCTCGGAAAACTCAGGAAAGAAAATCATGGCAGAAGGCAAAGGGGCACCTTCTTCACATGGCACCAGGAGAGAGAGGGCGAGAGAAAGTGCCACACTTTTAAACCCTCAGATCTCAAGATGGGGGAACCACCTGCAGGATCCAGTCACCTCCCATCAGGTCCCTCCCTCGACATGTGGGGATTACAATTTCACATGAGATTTGAGTGGGGACACAGAGCCAAACCATACTCTCTTTCACCTAAACTATTTTAAAAAGATTTGTTTAATCTCCTAAACAGTGGAAAACTATTATGGCTCTTCTCCCAAATGAACTGAAGTGCAACGCCATCCAATAGAACTTTCTGCAACTATAGAAATGTTCTCTAACTGCACTGTCCAGTGTGGAAGCACTTACGGTTAGTGTAACTGAGAAAATGAATTTTAAACTTTAATTTTAATTAATTTAGAATGAAATTAAAGAGACCAAACAGACCAATGACTGCTGTATTGAATGATACACATTCAGTAAACTGTTGCTAAGGCAGTTATTTCTGAGAGGATCACAAAATATTTCTCATTTTATCATTTCCCACTCTTTCAATATTGGTTGTTTATGATATAAGGAAAACGGTTTTTTATAAATTCCATGAAAATCATGATGAAACATTGCAGTGTTACAGTTAGAAAATGAACAATGTTTCATCATCAATTCACTCTATTAGTTTATATATACTATAAAAGGGAAATCTATAAATGTGTATGGAATCTTTATCATTAACTTGGTGCCTGTTCTTGTCATGAAAACTTTGCTGAGATCAATACAGTGGTCAAATCTGGTAGGCATCGACATCCAATGTAGGGGAGAGGGGTAAGATATTAACTATTCCAAGTTGCCTTGTTGACAACATAAGTGTGATTATTTTTCTTTTAGTATAAAGTTAAGCTGTTTCCACATGTTTCATGGATGTGATTCTATATGAATCCGTATAAATACTTTCCTCTGGCATATATCTTATATGAACTTGTGGTACATATGTATAGGACTTTATGTGTGTGTATATGTGTTTATATATGCACACAGACACACACACATATAAATGTGTATATATATACATACACACACACTTATAAATAAGCAGTGAGTCTTGTTTACCCAGGAATGACTGAATCTAGGTGTTAGTAATCATTTTATGAAAGACTACTTCAAATAACATTGATTTATCCTACACTTTCTTTATCCCTCCAAATAATGTGATTTCTCCTTCTGAGATGCTCAGTAACTGGCCACTCACAGATCTATTTCACAATTACTCTTTATTTACCTCATCTCTACACTACTTTGTCAGCAACCTGAGGCAAGAGCGTGCATCGTGCACGACACAGTGTTATCTATACACGCTAAAAGAGTGCCCTTTTTCCAGTAGATATTCCGGAAATGCTTATAAAATTAAATTATGCATCATATTATAATAATAAAAAAACTCATAATCCTTGACTTTTTATTTATTTATTTTTTAGACAGAGTCTCACTGTGTCACCCAGGAGGGAGTGCAGTGACATGATCTCAGCTCACTGCAACCTCCACCTCCCAGGTTCAAGTGATTCTCCTGTCTCAGCCTCCCAAGTAGCTGGAGCTACAGGCATGCATCAGCACGCCTAGCTGATTTTTGTATTTTCAGTAGAGACAGAGTTTCGTCATGTTGGCGAGGATGGTCTTTATAGTGCTTTCTTTAACCTAGTCTAAAGTAGATAGATTTGCAAAGGAAGAACCAGTCAGTTGTATAAAGCACCCAAGAAAAGCACCTGCCTTCCTTAGCACGTTGCGGGTATCCGTTTTCCATAAAGGTCTGTGCGGCAGCTGTTGTAAGAGGAAATATCTTATTAATCTGTGACACCCATAGGGTATTCAGCAGAAATTTCAAACAGCATTTTCAGGACGTTCAAGTACTACGACTTCTAGAAACAGAAAGGAAGGCTAAAAATGTATGTTTTTACTGCAGCGAACGACCTTGTTTTCAACCTCAATTAATAGGAAACAGGCTTGATAGCAACAGACTCTTTCTAATGAAACCAGTACTTGAAGGCTGCTGCTGCAATATAGCCACATGGAGGCAATTTGAGAGTGTTTCTCAGCCTGAGAAACAGGTTTTCATGTGGATTACCTAAAATCACACGAAGTCCCAGCAAGAATGTACAAATAAAACCGTGATTATATCAAATCCTTCTACACCAAAAAAAACCCTTTGAATTGTTAACCTTAATTAAGTATAACATTTTAATCCTACGATAGACGCACACATTATACATGTTGCCTCAGTTTCACAATTAGGACATAAAGGCATTGTCCTCATTGACCAGTGACACCATTAAACTCAGATGTTTACATGTAAATTTGGAGAAGCCTCAATGCTTCTATTTTTCCTTTTTCTGCTCTCTCCTAAAAGAGGTATTAATAAACAGTGCCATTCCCAGAAAGGATTAAAAAACTGGAAGGAACTAACCCAAAACAAACAGGCAGTAAACACCCCAATAAAACAGAGGCCAAGGCAATCCCCAGCCTGAAAAAAAACACATTAGATGTGAATAATCAACAAAAACTGAATTTTGAGAAATTGAATTGAACTGAGGTCCAAGATGGAGCATGGAGGCCTTTACAAGCCACAGAAATGAACGCGGAAGCTTCTTCTTTCAAGATTTGATTAAAAAGTCAAAGAGACAGCACAGGGTCACACAGACGCAGGAAAGCAGACCTGTGAACCAGGAAGCCCCGCCCCAGCTTCATTTCAGGGAGAATGAGAGTCCAGCCAGACAGTGGACTGCTGTACTCATAATTTTTCTGTAGCATGCGCTGGAAGGATAAAATAAAAGGAAGCAGTGAAATGTCACACCGTGTGAAATGCGTGTATGAAAAGGTACAGAGCTGTCTTTCAGCAGATGGTCTACAAAAGCTTTTCAAATTGCTACCTCATAACAGCTGCAGCGGTTTGATTCCGTAAATTCAAAAGACTTTCTCTTGTATGCATTCAAAGACAGAAGCTGACTTCGCTAACCCACAAGCAAAAAAACAGACACTGAGTCTGAAGGTCCACCAGGATTCCTTTCCATGTGTCTGGAGGTGGACGGTGTCCAGCGTGTTAACCTGACACAGAGGAGCTAGCCCTTCTTGGTTCCAGGACAGGGCACTCAGAGCGGACATGGCACTGCCTGCAGCTCCAGAGAACGCCTTCCTGACGCACATCCACAGGTCAGAACCACGTCCACACATCAGGGCAATGGCAAGGCAGCAGCACATTTTCTTAGGAAGTAGCTCTCTTAAATGTATCTTGTAGTTTAATTATGTTATTCTAAGCCCCCTCTCCCTTCGGTAAGCACACACGCATCATCCTCTGCAGGAAATGAACACAAACAAATGGTTTTACTCTTTCAGGGCACAGTCATATAATTGGGCATCCCTCCTTTCTTAATTCATTACACTTTCCCTCTGCTCTCTTTTAAGGGCTCTGATGTTTTTTACTGACTATAATGATACCAACATGTAATGGCATGGCCCATATTTATGCCTGTGTGCTGCATGCTAGGCTCTGAGCCAACTGCCTCACCTGATTTCCTACAATCCTCACAATAGCGCTGTATGGTGGACACTGTCATTGTCTACCTTCCACAGACGAGTGAACTGAGGGTCAAAGAGATTATATCATTCTCTGAGGTCACACCAACAGATTTAAGAGTGGACTTTACAAACTGGTGGCCTTAACATTGTGTTATTATAGTCTCACCTCAATGTGGCCTTCAGTCTCTGATTTACTTAGTGAACCATGGAGGTTGAAGGCAAAAGAATGACAAAATGGAGCTGAAAGTAACTAGCACATACAGGTGTGCTATATATTTATCAGTAATTTTTCTGTATCTGTTTTATTTAAAGAGGAGGCCATAAACTGCATCACCCAATATCCTAATCCTTCCCAATGTGCAGGTACAACTCTGCATGATTAGAAACAAGACCTGAATTTAAAAACCTGCATCATAGGCAGTATGCTTTATACACTGAAGGAGAGAAGTGTAAACGGTTAAATGAAAAGAGTGAAAATAGTTGAAGAAAGAGAACAGAGGAGAAGAAAGGCCCAGGTTTAGAGTCAGAAGGCTTGGATGTGAGTCCTGCTTTCAGCTTTTACCACCAGTGAAGCCTGCACAAGCTACTTCAACTCTCTGATTTCAGTCAGCTTCGCCATATAATGAACAGAAAATCAAAATTCAAAAACCTTCTCTTGTATGTTATCAAAAAAAGAAGCTCTTACAGCTATTGTTTCTGAGATGACATGTGTTAATATAAAGAATATTTTACAGGGCAAAGATTCCATTGACGGTTGAACATGAGATGTGATGGTGAGTGCGTATATTTAAAGCTTAGAATTAAGCTGCAGAGCTGTCCTTGAGATCACATGTGGGCCCCTGCTTCCTGGCTTCATACTGTGAGACCTGACACTGTGAAATCCCCCAAGTCACCCCTTTCTCAAAAAATTAGAAAACTAGGCCAAGCACAGTGGCTCACACTTATAATCCCAGCACTTTGGGAAGATGAGATGTGCAGATTGCTTTGAGCTCAGAGGTTCGAGACCAGCCTGTGAAACATGGCAAAACCCTATCGCTACAAAGATATAAACATTAGCCAGGTATCTTCGGACACTTAGAGTTTATTTCCTGTGAGTTTGATATAGATGTGTTTGTTTCATTGCTTTTCCTACACAGAAATTCCAAAAAATTAGGTGCCGTATCCATGACATCATGCTCCACCTACATTTTCTGTGCCCGAGTTTCATATTATGAATTATTTCAAAAATTAACCAGGTTCTACCATATACGGTAGTGCTATTCCAAATGTGGATATTAACAATTAGTTACTATTCCTAGCAAGGGAAGAAACAAAATTGAAGGTGTTCAGAAGGTTTTCTTTTTTGCATATTCTCTCATTTTTATTTTTGTGCATATATAGGTATATATATTTGTGGGATGAATGTGATGTTTTGATACAGCCATATCATGCATAATAATCACATCAGGATAATTGGCATTTAGCATTTAGCATTTCTTTGTGTTTGAAACATTCCAATTCCACTCTTTCAGTGACCATAAAGTGTTTTTAATAACAATTTAAAAGGCTGTGAAGTTCCTGTGCCTGATCAAGGAGTCACTTTGTTGAAGAGGCTGTGGCAGAGCTGGAGTGGTTTCAGATTCATGTGATGAGCCGCCTGTGGTGTGAGCTTTGTACAGTCAGGTACAGTAGGACCTTGACAGGCTGCAACGCAAGGGGGGAACTGAGCCCTTCAGCAGAGTCCAGCTGCGAAGCAGGACACCATAGTGCACACTTCTGGCATGGACGCCTCTCGCCTCCTTATGCTTGCCAATGTGTTCGGCCCCATATGAGCAGAAATAATTATGCTGGATTAGCAATAAGTAACCTTTTTTACAAAAGTTCAAAAGATTGGGTTGCAGGGTTTTGTAAAGGGGGATAGAATTCTTTCCTTAGAGTTATACGTATCGCTCCAGAGAAAAGGAAGGAAAATGGAACAGTTAAAGAGTATGGCATGCTCGCTATTTTTTCCAAGTTTGCTAAGTTGGATGCATGAACCATAGTTAACTTTGGGAAGCTAAAAAGGAAACTTAGGATGTAAAACTTAGGGTGTCCATCTCAGGCAGTAATTCGTACCCATTTGTGTCACCTTGCAAGCCGACATTAATATCTTAGATCCCCCAACAATGCTTCCATCAAGACCATTCAGATGTTCTCAAAGGCGTCAGACTCATTTGCACTTCTTAGCTGGTGTTATTGCCATGGATAAGAGAGTGCTGAAAGGTTCAAAATTCAGAGTCTGCATTTGGAAAAGAGAACTTTCAACCACTCAAGAATGGCACTCCCTGATTTCAGACAGGTGTTTAACCCAGGGGAAGAATGTATGAGCATATTTTGTTTCAAGGTGCCATATACCCTGCAAAGGCTTCAGCAGTGCTTAATGCGGAATACAAGAGAGAGGACAGCTTGATTGGCTTTCCCTCCCAATCTCAATTTCAGTACATCCAGAGTAACAGCTGGATGTGGGAGAGAATCTCTGCACTTACACTGACAGACAAATTGGTTGGGCCACCCGCTTCCTCCTCACTGTCCATATAGGCAGTTGACACATTTACAAATCTTTACAGGACATTCTGCTGAAAATACTTCCTCTGCAAAAGTGGATATGCAGTGTCCAGCTTAGCTGGAGACAGAAAATGTGAATATATTTCAATACAGGGGTTTTCATTACATGAAGTGTCTTAAACGTCTGTGTGATAAGGTTATCACACAGGTGTTGCTCACCTCCCTAGGGGGTGTGATAAATTTTGAATTTGGTAGGAAAAGAGTTCAGACACCAACTGTTGTTACTGACAGCAGTGGCAGAGGAGTGGAATTATGAAGAGAAACACATCTTTACACATTTTTTCATTGTTATTTTGATAGGGGGTAGTTTTTTTTAAAGAAAAGACAGCCCAGTATACTCTGAATGAAAATGTCAACTTTGGAAAAAACAAAATCATTGACTCTCAGAATTATGATAAAACTTAAAGATCATCTCTTCCAACTGCATACCCATGCTAAAACCTGCTCCAGCGTGCTTAGCAGGTAGATATGTCAACTCTCCTCAAAGCTCACCCACTCCACCCGCATATCCCATGTCAAAGCTTCCTCTCTTTGACCTAGGTTCCTTACATTGTGCCAGTAAGATTTACTTTTTACCCTTCACTCATTAATTCTACTTGTATCCAATGGGAAGAAACATTAGTAAAATCCCTCTTCTAGCTGACAGATCTTTCAATATTTGAAGTAGTCTGTCC
Source organism: Saguinus oedipus (assembly GCA_031835075.1). Lineage (NCBI taxonomy): Eukaryota > Metazoa > Chordata > Mammalia > Primates > Cebidae > Saguinus > Saguinus oedipus. The sequence goes on along the minus strand of CM063169.1, from coordinate 6,818,477 downwards.
AGTGTCAATCCAACAGGTTTTTAATCTACAAGTTTCCAAGTGTAGTGCCCCAACGAGCTGCATAAGCATCACCTATGGACATACCAGAAAGCAGATTCTCAAGTCACAGCACATACTCACAGAATCAAACTCTGAGGGTGCAGCCCAGCAAGCTCTGGTTTAACCAGTCCGCCAGGTGATCCTGATGCACACTGAGGGCCAGTGAGCTGGAAAACCGTTAAAAGTGAAAGAGGAGAAGTTGAGGCACCTGTGGGCTGCAGGATCAGAGGCGCCGAATGTGTTCATTAAGGTATCTCAGAGATATTAGGTAAAAAGCTATGTCCAGTGCTCAGGGAACTGCAGTTACAACGAAGAGGCGAGAAAGAAAAGATGCAAGAGTCTTACTCTACACAGAAAAAGACCGATTTTCAAAAAGGAAAGAAAAAAAGAAAGGTTTTTTCCTTCTGAAAGCCAGGTGTGGGGAAAGTAAGACAGCGCCCTCCATGCCTTCACTCTGTTTTCCCCCACCCCAAATCCCCAATCTTAGCCTCTGTTTACCCTTTCCTGACCTTAGTCACTGAAACAGCCACCTTCAGGGCACAGAGTTGAGTGGACATAATATATGGAGATCTGCTTCAGCCTTTCTTCTTTCTTGGCCAAGTGATTTTTTGCTCTATCTTTCTTCACATCCCCGACTCACTGGTCCTCAGTGCTGCTACCTAAGCCTACTTGCCCTCAATTAGACGCAACCCTCCAACTGCTTTTGGCCCAGCTGATAAAATTGGCTTTGGCTTTTGGTTCCTAAATTCTGGCGAGGAACCAGATTGGAAACCAGGTGTCTCCTTGGCGAATGCATATTCTCCATCCCGAGGCAAGAGCTTTGCTGCTGTAAACACATGTCCTGGATGGCACTGTCTCCCTGCCTGACCCCTTCTGGAGTCTTTCCCAGTCTAGATTTCTGACCATGATGTTCTAACTTTCTGTTAGGACCTTATCGCTCTGTCTCAGAAGCTCAGTTGCAATGTTTTATGCAATAGTTGTTCCTGACCCCTGAATATGATGGATAAGATGGCTGTGGACTTGCGGCCAGTAGTCCCTAAAAGTCAAAATGCTTGTCATGTCATCACAATCAGCAACTGCACCAAAGCAGTTCCCACAGAACCTGCCTCATTCAGGGAAGAAGACTCCCATCCCACTTCCTCTCTACCTACCTAGTGGCTACCACAACTATGATTATCCTACTGAACTGTGTCTTCAGATATTTTTCCTGGGGAGAAAATCTGCTCAGCTTGGCTTGAGCAAAGAAAAAATAATAATAAAGGTCGATTTTGTGGACTGATTGAGGGAGTTCTTGAGAGGAGTATTTAGAATTTTAAATGAGCATCAAACAATGAGTTTTGTGAAACGTGAATAGTTGCCCCGTGTAGTTGAAAGAACATGGTCTTTGAAGCCAGTGTAATGTAGTTTCAACTCTGGGTGTCAATGGACTTACTCAACAAATAGTTATTTCACCCCTACTCTGCACCAGGATCTGCACTTTCTAATGTGGTAGTCATTAGCTACTTGTAACTATTCAAACTTGAACAAGTTGAACTTAAATAACATTAAAAATTCATGTCCTTGGTTACCTTAGCCACATTTCAAGTACTTAATAGCCACGTGTGTCTGGGGCTACTGCACTGGACCAGGCAGATACAGAACATTCCCTTCATCTCAGAATATTCTAGTTCGCAGTGCCTAGGTTGTTTGGCATAAGCATTTGATCTTAAATTCCTCACCTAAATAGAAGCATAGTTCCAACTGCTTGTATTTGAATTCAATGAGATAATTTATGTAGAGCGCCTGGATTCCTAGTAGATACTTAGTAAATGATCACTATCATAATTATTTAGTCTGTTCATCAAAAAGGTTTTGCAATAACCATTTTATTTCCACGTGACGTTTTCTCTGTAACGAATTGAAATCTGCTGAATATCACAGAGGTTGCCAATGACCTTGTTGTTTTCTAGTTAGCAGCGTTTCTTGAATTTTCTAGCACTTAACCTTGTTGACCACTAGCAGCTTTCTGAAATATTCTCTTAGCTGCCTCAACAGGGCCTTTCCCATTGGCCCATTGCTTCCATCATTTCTCCCATGGAATCTCTCTAAAGTCTCCCATTTTTACTAATCTCTCATAAACGTTCACCTTTCTTTCTGCTACCGTTACCTTTTTTTTCCAGTGACAGAATCACACTTCCCCTTTCAATAGTCACTTTGTAAAGAAATCCCAAAATGTGTTTATCCTTTCCTGACTTTTTTCTCAGCTCCAAATCCATACTTCGACTTAGACATCTACAGTAGATGTCCAAGTAACTCACAGTGAGCTACTGCAATCCACTACGGATCTTCTCTCACTTCCAACTGTTAATAGTTGTTCCTGTCCTCTGACTGTCCCACTGCCCAGGATGGTATGCTACGTTGGGATCCAGGCTTGAGAGTCTGTATTCTACCCTCAAAGTCATATTCTACTCTTTTCCTTTCTCCTCAACACTGATCCCCAAGCTTTGGTCCCATTCAGCCCTTCATTGCGTCTAAGCCAAACAACACCAGCAGTCTGATGGCGTGCTCCTGGACTCCCTTTTCTGAACTTCATTCCAAATATGACAGCATGGCTGATTTTCCTGAGGACAATGTCAATCATGTTTCTCTCTTCCTCCTCAATAATCGCCATTCCCTTTGCTCATGTTTTTCTCTTTGCTTAGAATGCCCCCGCCATCTCCACTCACTATGTCACCACCCCAATATGCTCCCAGCTTTCTGGCTGCTCTTATTCATCACCACCTCCATGGAGCCTCTCCTGAAGCCACCTACAACTAGATAAAACTTTATTCCATAGCAGTTTGGTGGCCTCCACCCTAAGAACTCACCACTCACTAAATGTGCACATGACTTAACTGCCTTATCTACTCTCCTTCAAGACAATAATGTGCTCTGCTCAATTTTATAACAGGCATAGTTGGCCGGGCGTGGTAGCTCATGCCTCTGCCATTAATCCCAGCACTTTGGGAGGCTGAGGTGTGCAGATCATGAAGTGAGGAGTTTGAGACCATCCTGGCCAATATGGTGAAACTCTGTCTCTACTTAAAAAATACAAAAATTAGCTGGGCATGGTGGCACACTCCTGTAGTCCAGCTACTCAGGAGGCTGAGGCGGGCCTGAACCTGGGAGGCGGAGGTTGCAGTGAGCCGAGATCATTCCAATGCACTCCAGCCTAGGCGACAGAGTGAGACTCTGTCTCAAAAAAAAAAAAATAGGCATAGTTCCCAGAATAATTATCAGTGAGTATTGTATGGAGTCCAGCAACATATGCAGAATTAAGATTTTAAGTTCTGCATTTGACCACCTAAATGACTGAAACAGCCAATTACCCAAATCAAATAAATAAAATAAAAGGAACTTGGCTGGGAACCAGACAGAGATTGTTATTTTCACAAGCCTTACCCAACTGCCTGCTTTGTAGTTCTAATCCACATCCTTTCAATGACAGATCACTTCAGAGCAAAATCAAGCTGAGCTGAAGACAGTGATTACTCCTACCTTCTGGATAAACACAGGTTGAAACACATCTGTTTACACCAAAGGTTGCATATATGTGTTTTTTTCCATGCTGACAGTAAGATTCTGCACATTCTATTTGTGTACGACCACATTTGAACTGAAGACTGAGTTAACGAAAACATTATTGCTAAATCCCTTTGTATCCATACAGATGTCAGGGCTCTCTGTGGGCATCGTGGATGTCACTTGAATGTTATATTGGAACTTGAGAACTGAGTTGTTTACTCCAAAACAGACAGTAGTTTAAAACTGGTTGTTGGTGGATCACGAGGTCAAGACATCGAGACCATCCTGACAAACATGGTGAAACCCCGTGTCTACTAAATACGAAAAATTAGCCGGGCATGATGGCACATGCTTGTAATCCCAGCTACTCAGGAGGCTAAGACAGGAGAATCGTTTGAACCCAGGAGGCGGAGGTTGCGGCGGGCCAAGAATGCGCCATTGCACTCCAGCCTGGGCAACAAGAGCAAAACTCCGTCTCAAAAAAAAAAAAAAAAAAAAAAAAACTGGTTGTTATCAGATCTCAATAAACAAGCACGCATGCAGGCACATAAAATCATCATAACTCTCATTTCTGGAATAGACATGAAGGACAGGATTGCTCTGTGTATCATGCACTGAACTGTATGAAATGAAGTTAATACATGTGAAAATGACACCAGTTCCTAGGGGACACAGTACAAAAACAACAGCAAGCTAGCCCGCATCATCCTCCACCAGCACCCAGCACCAAGGACAATCCAGTCCTCCCAGTCCAGCCTGTCCACTGTGACAGTCCTTCCAGAACACAACTGTTGCTCATTTCGATATGTAAGCTGTGCTGGGAGGCAGAGTCAATACCTACAGATGGATTTTCATTTTTGAATAGAGCAGGTAAAATTATTTCAAGTTCTAATGTTTCTGAAACAATATGCAGACTACGGCGCAGTGCGGATCTGGTTTGCTGTCTCTCTCCGTGTGGTCCCACGCTGCAGGAAATTGCAGGCAGCCTCATCAATCCCCTTTGACGGGATTTCCCTCTTCTGGGATCTGCCCAGAATGTACACTGACTGTTTTTCTGGCAGAATCCAAACACCTAATTCCCAGGGAGGGATGGACGCTGGGGAGATCCTCCATTTGCATTTCTGCTTCTCATTATAATGATCTTACTGCCTAGCAGTGTCAAGCAGAATATGTAAAATCCTCTCTCTGTTCTCTCCTGGAGGAGAGGGAACTGCAGCGCGGTGAGGAGATCTGGTGATTTCCAATGTCTGATCATCAAAACACATCCCTACCGCAGATTCATGAATATTTTAAAACTTTTTGGAACGAAGCTTTTGGTATGCTCTATTTATTCACACAGGCTCGCCAGTGATAAATAGGAAACATCATTGAGAGTTTCTCCCCATCGTCTTTGAGTTTAAGACGGTTAACAAACTTAAGCATTCAGCAAATTAAGAAACAGAAACATCCTGGTAGAATTCTATGCAGACGATGACCTAAATCCAGAGAGGAGGAGGGAGGGAGAGAAAGGGAAGCGCGTTAAAAGTTCAGTAAATCTACCTTCAAACACATGGTCTTGTCATAAAGCAAAAAGCAGTCTGTGTGCTCATATCCTTTCTGTATTCAGAATCCAAATTAAATAAAACATGTTTCTTGTTTTCTTTAACTTATAATTTCTCCCTTGAAGAAGGGAGAAACCCTGAGATCCTAGATCATTTTCACATGTATTAACTTCATTCCATATGATTCGGTGCATGTTACACAGAGCAGTCGCAATCCTTGATATCTAGTCCAGAAATGGAAGTTATAATTATTTTACTTCCAAGAAAATTAGAAGGGCTGATGGTTCCTGTCACTGAAAATGAGGAGCCTCAGGTACATCCTTCATTGCTCCGGCCACTTTGTCTTGGGCGTTCTGGGCACAAGAATGGAAGTGGTGCCACCCTAATTGGGAGTGGCCCAAGTGTGCAGCCTCTCCTACCGGTGCCTCGCTGGAGGGCCCCTAGCAACACTACCATGCTCCTTCTGAACATGGCTGCCAGTATCTCTCCTGGAACAGTGTGGGAGAAAGGCTTTGGATCCAGAGAGACCTTAAATCAAACCTGAGCCTATCTGCCACGTCCATTAGGATAGGTCAGGGCATCTCCCCACTCCCTCATTTCCATCTGTAAAATGAAAGTAATCAAATGTGACTTCAGAGTTGCTGTAAGAACCGCAGATGCTGCATAGGAAGCACTCAGCCCCATCAGGTCACATGGTCACCACACGGATGGTTATGAGCTCACACCATCCCCCTCACCTGGGTACCAGGTATAAGGCATGACCATATATGGCGGTTCTGAGCGCAGCACCTGCATAGACCCTGAACAGAAGCTATCATGATTATTACACAATTTAGAATTTTCCATGTATTTATCAGAAGTTTTCAAAACTGCAAAGGTATCTTAAACTCCATCTAGTTAGAATGCACATCCACATCCTGAATTCCTTGGGACAGATCCTGGTTAATTATCATATTCATTCATCACATTCAGTCACTGGGTCAGGCCCCAAGAAAATAAACTGAGCATGTGATTCCTGAGTTACACATTTATGAGGACCCAGTACCAGAATTCCTTGTTGCTTTTGTGGCTCCTTACTTTTCTATGTATCTTTTGTCCTGCAATTCCCATTTCTAGATGTGTTGGTGTGGTCTACACTCTGAAAACTCTGAGTTCTATTTTCAGAATTTTGGCCTGGCTTGTATTGTACACTTAAGACCTGGCAAGCACAAAGACTGACTACCCAGTCTAAATTGTGTTCCTGTCATATGTTTGTGTGACTTATTAGTCTTATCACACAATTTATAGACACACACAGTATACACACACAATTTTATTCAATAACTATTTGCTGAATGAATGAAAGCAAGTGACATTTAGAAAGGGTTTAAAACCACAAAAGATTATCATACTGAACTTGGAGGCTAAAATGGAAAAAAATTAAAATGAGAAAAATGCATGAGGAGAGAACATTGCAGGCCTGACCACACTACATACTGAAACAAGAAGTGATTGAGGCAACCTATGCCTGAGGGCAATAGGGCCCAATAAATTTTTTTAATGATCTCTTATACTTCCCAAGCAAAAACAGACTTGTGGAGAAGGAAGAAAATTAAAGGTCCAACTCAGGTAAAAGAAGGTTGGATAAATCACAGAGTGAAATTGTTCTCTAGCTTACAAACTTTATTTAATCTTTTATAATTAGATAATTTCATCCTGTTGATCTAATTTTAACATGAGGAAACGTATGAAGAGCCCAAATATTCTTATATATTGTTATATTTAATATTCTTTAAGTTTTTATGCAAATATTTGATTTTACATTGATACAGATATGTTCAAAGTTAAATTTTAAGCTAAATAATTTAAGTTAAAATAAGGGATTCAGCCAGGTGTGGTGGTTCATGTCTGTAATCCCATCACTTTGGGAGGCCATGGTGGGTGAATCACGAGGTAAGGAGTTCAAGACCAGCCTGGCCAACATGGTGAAACCTCATCTCTACTAAAAATACAAAAAAAAAAAAAAGCAGGGGTCACTGATAGGCACCTATAATGCCAGCTCTTCAGGAGGCTTAGGCAGGAGAATCACTTGAACCAGAGAGCTGGAGGTTGCAGTGAGCGGAGATCATACCACTGTACTCTATCCCAGGTGACAGTGAGACTCCCTCTCAAAAAATAAATAAAATAAATAAATAAAGATTTCATTTTTTCACAGGAGAAAGATGGTTGCAAATTAATTTGTAAAGATATAATATTGCTTACAAGGAACACATTCACAGAAAATTAAAGATAAAAATAGGAGGTTTGTTTCATTTTTTTGAAAGAATAAGCTGGAACCTATTTTTTTTTACTCCCAATTTCCAAACACTTCTGCATCAGTTGCTATTCCCTTCTAAGATTCGTTTTCATCAGGGTTTCAAATTTTGCTCTTTATTCATCCTTCACTTTTATTTCTCCTAGTTTGGAATTCATGCTTGCTTCACAATGTTAACTACACATTGCTAAAGTTTTACCTAATACAAAAAAAGATATAGAAGAAAAATACATAATCCTAATTTTGTCTTATTTCTTTTTAATGTTGTAAAATATCTTGATAAAACCCAGAATATAATCATTCATATATGACATGATTTTTCTCCTCAGTTTGTCTGCTTCAAGATTTTGATTCAAATAAAAAACGATGTACACAACACTCAAATTTTCTCTTTTCTTCCTTCCTTCCCTCCTTCCTCCCTTCCTTTCACTTTGTTTTTAAGACAGAGTCTCACTCTGTAGCCATGCTGGAGTACACTGGCATAAACTCGGCTCACTGCAGCCTTGACCTCCCAGCTCAAGAGATTCTCCCGCCTCAGCCCTCTGAGTAGCTGGGACTACAAAGGTGCACCACCAAGCCCATCACATTTTTGTGTTTATTATTTTCTTTTTTTTTTTGGTTGAGTCAGAGTATCACCATGTTGCCCAGGCTGGCCTCAAACTCCTGAGCCCAAATGATCTACCCGCGTTGGCCTCCCAAAGATCTGGGATTACAGGCATGAACCACCATGCCCAGCCAAAACCTGCATTTTCTAGGTAGTCTGTTAGTCTATTAACAAGGAATATAGCTCAGAGGTTCATTTCACTGATACTTCTCATTCTAGCTTCCAATAGCTCACTCTTAAGAAGTCAACCAGAGATGGTAGTTAACAGATAATCTATTGATAAATATTTTGTGTTTGTCCTACTTCTGTATGAAAACAAGTATAAATACAATTCACTGCTATTTCACATTTTAAAACTTTTTTTAATAAATATTTTCTCAGCCTCATGATAATCAAATTTATTTTTGTATGATACATGACTCAATAAGAATCCTCCAAATTGCTTCCTCTGTATTTCTCTCTTTAGAGAAATGGTTGTGTTTGGGATCAATTTTATAACCACATTAGTTTGTGTATTACATTTGAACCTACTTTTTTAAAATTTCTAATTGCCCGGCAATTATAAGAATATCTATGATGTGCTGTGAATTATGAGAAAAAAATGTAAATATTTTTATTCTTGTCAAGATGGACAATTGCTGAGAGTAGAAAAAGTGAAGTAGGGCTGGGGGTGGTGGCTCACACCTGTAATCCCAACACTATGGGAGGCCAAGGTGCTCAGACCACCAGAGGTCAGGAGTTTGAGACCAGCCTGGCCAACATAGAGTGAAACCCTGTCTCTACTAAAAAATACAAAAATTAGCTGGGCGTGTTGGCACACACCTGTAGTCCCAGCTAATTGGGAAGCTGAGGCAGGAGAATTGCCTGAACCAGGGAGGTGGATGTTGCAGTGTGCCAAGATTGTGCCACTGTATTCCAGGCTGGGTGACAGAGCAAGACTCTGTCTCTCTCAAAAAGAAAAAAAGGAAAGTAAACTGCCTTAGTTGAACTCACTGACATACGCAGCCCTAGAACTGTGATTGTGTTCAGTAGACAAAAAAAGCGGTGGATACACTTTTTGTTTAACCTGATATTAGTGGCCATAAAGTTCCGGATTAGGAGTAAACTCAACCATTTGGGTTTTGTGATTTTTTTTTTCATGTTGCTGAGTATCCCAAGAAAAACCCATTCAGCTGGGTGTTTCTTTGACTATAAAGACTTTGGTGTTGAAGAAAGAGCAGTGACAACTGAGTAGACATTTATCCCTTTCTGTGACCAGCTGGTGTGCCCATGCATCTACCAAGTGGGGTGAAGGGGGGGTGATGGGTATGCTTGCATGCTCTGTCTCTCTCTACCTCTCTATGATCTATTTCTCTGTCACCTAGGGCTTACTGCCAGTTATTCAGTCTTGGTGTTAATACAAAGATGAAAAGATTGATAATTTTCATTTAATTCTATTGTTTTTCTTCATCGTTATCTTTTTGATGTGCAAAAATGCAACTCGCTTATGTTTTCTACTTTACCAATAGTGACAACAGAAATGGTTCCTTTCATATGGACCAAATATGTCAGCCAGAAACGTGGCGAAGCAGGACTTAGATTTCAGCATCTCTTCTCATCTTTCTTCTTAATCTGTGATGGAATATTTATGTCCTTGGGGCCAAGAAAATTATATTATGCTGTCTCACAAAACCACATAAAAAATTCCTCTTATTTGAATAAACTGACTTCACACTAGAAACATGATTCCAAAGTGTTCAAATTCCACATGAAGCTATGTGATGTAGAGAACAGTGCTTGCCCTCATGTACGTACAGACAATTTTAAATTTTGGTGAAAGTATTGCCTCTTATATGTATCTGGGTCTTATGCTATAAAAGGCAAACTCTTATGAATGCATCCTGTGTGGCTATGACTCCCACAAAAATATAGATTAAAAATCCAAAAATTTACACTTTGATCAAGACAGAGATCCGGGCACAGCCACACTTCTTCCTCGGATTCTCCAGAACTATGAAATACGTCAGGCAGAGCACAACATTGACAAAAATAAAAGAAAGATCCTTCAATGATACAAGACACTGCCCGTGGTAGTAAAGAATATGGCATATTTAAGGGAGAGACTGGAGGGCAACATATCTTTTGCTAAAAAAGAGGCCCAAGACAGAGCTTGTCATAAAAAAAGGTGACAATACACATAAAGAAACAAACTAAAATAATCTTTTAAGAATTTCATCTGAAAACATTAAAATGAGTAAGATGCATTATTTCCCTATCACTATGTGACATTCTTTGAGTTATTCCCAAAAAGCCCATCAATGATAGACTGGATAAAGAAAATGTGGCACATATACACCATGGAATACTGTACAGCCATAAAAAAAGAATGAGTTCATGTCCTTTGCAGGGACATGGATGAAGCTGGAAATCATTATTCTCAGCAAACTAACACAGAAATGGAAAACTAAACACTGCATGTTCTCACTCTCACTAAGTGGGAGTTGAACAATGAGAACACACAGACACAGGGAGGGGAATATCCCACACTGGGGCCTGTCAGGGGTTTGGGGGCAAGGGGATGGAGAGCATTGGGACAAATACCTAATGCATGTGTGGCTTAAAACCTAGATGATAGGTTGATGGGTGCAGCAAACCACCACAGCACATGTATACCTATGTAACAAACCTACATGTTCTGCACATGTATCCCAGAACTTAAAGAAAAATAAAGAAAAAGAAAAAGAATCCAGCCTTGAGGAAATGGCAGAAGAGACTTTCCTCTTTGAACCGTACGACCTGGTTTGAAATGGAGAAGATGCTCTCTTCTTCAGAGGCTGGCAGAGCTGAGATATCAAGTTCGAGGGCAAGATAAAGGTTCATGGCCAACAGGTCAAAAAGACATCAGCTGAACAAGCTACAGCAAGAAAGAAAGATACGGAAGGCCACCGAATTCTTGGAAGATATTTTGACTTTCTTGAGACTAAGAAGTTGCCCATATTTGATGTATTTGTTCATCACAGCAGAGAATGGCAATTTAAATAACTTTTTTAGGGGAAGCATCAAACAGCCTTTCAGGAGAAAGCATTCACTCTTTGGACCACCAGCTACACAATGAATTTGATCAAGTTGGAAAATGACAGCCCCATGTCTGAATGCATCTGTTTTTGTCAAGCAATAATCTAGGAATATTTTTTATTTTTAAAAAATTTTTTATAAAAATATACTTATAACAAACATAAAGAAGTATATGTGAAACAAGGAAAACAATGTCTGCAAAACCTAAAACATTTACCATCTGACAATATACAGAAAATGTGCCAATTCCTAACCAAACCCAAATTTGGCCTATTAAAAAAATTTCCTTTTCTGCTTACCCCTTTAGCTCTAAACTCTGTAATGGGATGCTATTCTTTGTTGTGACACTTCAGAGTGCTGCTGAAAAAAAAAAATAAATGTGGAATGTAATGTGTAAAGTTGCTATTAAAATGTTAAGTATTGATTTTTTTTTTTTGAGACAATTCTTGCTCTGTCATTCAGGCTGGAGTGCAGTGGCATGAACTCGGTTCACCACAACCTCCACCTCATGGGTTCAAGCAATTCTTCTGCCTCAGCCTCCCAAGTAGCTGGATTACAGGTACCTGCCACTATGCCCAGCTGATTTTTTTGTATTTTTAGTAGAGACAGTGTTCCACCATGTTGGTCAGACTGGTCTCAAATTCCTGACCTCGGGTAATCCACCCATCTCAGCCTCCCAAAGTTTTGGGATTACAGTTGTGAGCCACTGCACCCAGTTCTTTGATGCATTTTTAATTTAAAAAATAGCCTTGAATGAGAATGAATTAAATTAAAACAGAGGGTGCAGCTGCCATGACCGCATATAGTTAGTTATTTACTAGATGGAATTTGATGGACATATACCTAGAAGAACTGACTCAATCTACCAAAAATATTTATTGACTGTCTCCTCTATGCAATGTAGTAAAACATATTATGTATTCTAGATCTACAGAGCTCTTGGACAATATAATAAAAGTCACTTCTGATGACTATCAACAACAAAATCTATCTCTACAACATCCCTTCTCTAAGTCTGCTACTAAATTTGCTACAGGGAAGATCAAAGATCTGTGTATACCAAGAAAAATGAAAGAGCATATCTACAAAATAGGCTTCTAAATACACAACTACCATCAATACTCATTACGTTATTATTATCATTATTGCTATCTTGCTCTAAGTAAAGTGATTTACATTCCCAGAATTATTGAAAATATTGCAGATACATTAATGCATTTCCCACATTTTGCATATCACAGTAGGATTCAGGCTTAATCAATATTCTCCTGTCAAACAACCTACTTGTATCCTCTGTAATACAAAAATTACTTAGGAATCTGCTTCCCCAATTGGTTTCCTTTCCTTTTCTTTTTATTTGGTGACTGACATGAGTGGCTGCATTAAAATAAAAAAGTCTAAGTGCAATGTAAACTAAACTTGAGACTTTAATTGAATGCTTTCCCTGTACTTCTGTGCTCATCAATTTAATACATTGGCTGGGATTGAAATGACTCTCTAACAAGTCCTAATGTTCCAACCTAATACTTGCTTTTCTAAGAAGACATTCAGTATTAACGTTGTATTCAGTTATGATAGCTCAGAAACAACTTTTACATCCTATGGAGGTGATTTTCAATGTGCTTTTCAATAAAAAAAAGTCACACTTCTTTAATGTTTTGGGGGCACCTGATATGACTGCATAAACTCAGGCAACCATCTTCAAATGAATCACCACCATTCACCTTTTATTATGACTGAATAAATGAGTAACACACTCTCAAATAATTGCTAGTGATGCTTTAGGAACAAGGCGACATACTTCTGTCTGGCAGCATATGCCAAAATCCCTGGCTTGATTCCGTACCCACTTAGAGACAGAATAGCATATAAACACTGAAAATTGCCCCTTGGTTTTCAGCTCAAACCAGGGATAAAGTGCTCAGCATTACACTCTACCTGGGTGCTACGGGAATGTCAATCTCCAAGAGTTTGCCTGCAGAAGATGTTGAGTGAGCATGAAAGCTGTTCCGACAGTATACATTACAGGAATGAGGATTGTTAGAGTATTAGAGCATTATGCAATGTTGTTTTTGCTGTGGTCTTTCTTAGGCAGCTAGTATGCTGATTAGCTTTCCGGAAAACAAGCTGTGGAAGGAATCTTTGCACAGAAGTGTAGAAAGCATCTCGTATCTTCACAAAGAGATGATTGAAATGGTATCTTTTTATACTATAAGGAAATTTTACTCCAAGTTAACATGGCAAAAATATAATTTTTACTCTCAACAGTAGCCTTTATATATATATGTTCATTCTCAATAAAATGTTATATTTTGGGGTAATAACTGAGGAAAATGTACTTGAGAATCCACAATTAATTATCTTTTAACTTTTAGGTTCAGGAGTACATGGGCAGGTTTGTTATATAGGTAAACTTGTATCACAGGAGTTTGTTGTACAGATTATTTTGTCACCCAATATTAAGCCTGGTACCCAATAGTTACTGTTTTCTGTTCCTCTCCCTCCCACCCATCCCCCACTCTCAGGTAGGTGCCACTGTGTGTTATTCCCCATTGTGTGTCCATGTGTTCTCATCACTTTTTTCTCCCACTTATAAGTGAAAACATGCAGTATTTGGTTTTCTGTTCCTGCAGAATGGAAAGGATGGAATGGTTAGCTAAGGATGATGGCCTCCAGCTCCATCCATGTTCCTGCAAAAGACATGATCTCATTCTTTTTTATAACTGCATAGTATTCCCTGGTGTATATGTAGCACAATTTCTTTATCCAGTCTGCCACTGATGGGCATTTAGGTTGATCCCATGTTTTTGCTATGGTATAATCCACACATTAATTTATGCTACGGTAAAATTGAAAAATTCTTAAAAACCTTTCTCTGCTGCTTCCTTTGTCCTACAGAATTCTCCACAGAGCTATATGGATTTCAAACTGTAGGAATTTGTATGATGAAGAACAAGCAAAGAAAAGTAGGAATGAAGAATCGTCATTGGGGCCTTGCCATTGTAAACTGACTTAGTCCATACAGGCTTTTAACTTCTCACATATTATCATCTTCATTTCTAGGAATCTTTGACTCTCTCAGCCTCCTGGGAAGTAAATTTGCTTATTCTTTTTCATGAAGTTTATCTGGATTTCACTCACTTGAATCTTAACACTTATTATATATGCTATGTACAATATATACTGTATACTACATTCATCCTCTATATACTATACACCACATAGTTGCTATACTCTATAACATGAATACATACACATATATAACAACATACACATGATATCTATTACCTATACATGCATATATACTGTTTGCACTCATTTCAGTTCCATCTGACTCGATGTCTACATGGTGAGCACAGTGGGTTTTCATTTGCTGGAAGTGCAACATGAGAACCTGAAAAAAATGTACTAGCTACTTAAAAGTTAAACTTTCTAGTCTCACCAAGAACAGTCATGCTGCCCTGGACTTAGAGGTGGCAGTACATATGTCCTTCTCTCTATACATGCACTAGGGCAGTCTTCCAATGGCTGCTGAATATTTCTCATTTCCTTGGATTAAAAGAATCTTCACTCAAATCCTGTAAATATATTGGACATTTCTCAGAAGTTGTATGAGAATAATCACATGGTTGTTCACCCAGGTATCTAGGGCATTTGTGTCATAAAAGTGCAAGCAGTTTCTCTTAGGTATTATGTGGGACTAGAGAAGATGGTGAATCTGTGAATCTCAATGGTGAGATTTGTAGATTTCTCTGCTATTTTACCTGCTTTCATTGCTATGATAAATAAGCATGTGGAGTAACATAAATCTACTTCAAAATACACATAGACACATAACATATGCAACAGGTCCTAATCATTGAATCTATGCTTCGTTTTTCACTCTTCATCCATAAAGATACGCATAAAAACACTTGTGTACAGCTCACCCATTTGGTAAAAGGAAACTTGATTTTAAGTTAATGATTTTAAGGAAGTTCACAAAAAGATAAGGGGTTTGGGGTGAGGGCATTATTCTTGGTAAACAAACTGTGCTAATTTTATGGATTAATATAAAGAATGTATGAAATAAATCGGCACCCTGGAAAACAAGGGACACTTGGATTAAAATAATCCTTACTCAAATCCTATAAATATATTGGACATTTCTTTAGATTAGTAAGTTTTTCTATCAGAATAAAAATGTGCCAGTAGCATTAATCAATTATTAGCATTTATGCCTTGTGCCAACTTAAACTGTCTAGTCTCAGCCTAGCAACCTGGGGGGAGGTAAGAAGATCCAGCAGCGGCAGCTGCACACTGCAGAACTGCTTTCTTTTTCTCGTCCTAAACAAAGCCCACCTATGTATTCTTTGGATACTCCAGGATCACCACCGTCAAGAGAGTAAATTCACACTGTAACAATTGCGAGGGCCCCCGTGTATTCAGAATGGCTTGATTCTTAGTTATTTTTCTTCTGTTTGAATTTCTAAAGGCAGTGACAGAATTTTGACCATATGGAAGATTTCAACAGCTTACAACAGTAGTCTTTAATCTAGATGTATCTTTAAAAAACAAAATTATACAAATAGTCAGAGAGTAATACATCTGATATCTATTACAGTTCTCTAAAAATTAAAGGCATTTATTAGTATTAGTGTAAAATAAGGAAGTAATTTTTATTCGTTCCTAATCTACATAATGAAAATAAACCAGTGACATAAATAACTAGTAGGAATATCATGACATCAAAAGCCACTAACATCATTAATGAAGTTTAATCTATTTAGATATCTTTAGACGTTATATGATAGCAAAAGTTGTTGCTAGGACACAATTTATATCTATTTCCTGGAAGAGGAAGACAAACGGAAAGAAGAGATATGCATTGCTTAAGAAGGAGAATATGGTCTGGGAAATAGGACATTTTGTCATTGTAAACATCATACAGTTTATTTACATGAACCTAGATGGTACAGCCTACTACACACCTAGGCTGTACAGTATAGCCTGTTGCAAACCTGTACAGTAAGCTACTATAGTAAACACTGTAGGCAACTGTAAAACAGTGGCATTTGTGTATACAAAGTTAGCTAAACATAAAAAAGTAATGTGTTGCACTATAGCATTATGACAGGTATGATGTCACCAAGCAATAAGAATTTTTAGGTCAGTTCCATTATAATCTTACAGGAGCACCATTATACATGCAGTCTGTCCCTGACTGAAATGCCCTGATGGGGTACATGACTGTCTACGATAATGAATCTGGTCTTGCCACCACATCATTTAACTATGCACCTCATGGGATGGTACCAGCCAATGAATTCTACAATGTAACTTTGGGAAAGGTCATCACTAGGACCATCTGTGATGTTGCACTGTGAGGAGAGAGAAAAATCTATGGGTATTTTTTCTTTCTTCAAAAAACAAAAAGACTGCAATGGAATTAAGGAAAGAACCCAGAGTTAGATGCAGAGTCATGAAAATATATTTACTTTCCTTCCTCAATACCATTTATCTATAAATAAGTCCTCCTAAGAGTTATTTTTAAAGCTGTGGCATTATGGAAAAAAGTTTTGTCTCTAGGAAGATGCATTTTCAAATCCCATTCTTTCTGTTAATAGATAGGTGACTTGAATAAGATGTTTATGTCTTTGAGCCTCAGTTTTCTCTTTCATGAACTATGGATAATGCTTATTTCATGTGAATATTGTGAAGATGAAATAAGATACATATAATGGGCTCCCATTAATAACAATGATGAGAACTACCATTCCATCGACAGTATATACATCATATACTAAGAATTTGTATGAGTAATACTGTATTAGATCTCCCAAATGAGTTTTCTTTTGCTCTCCTTCCTCCACTGCTCTCCAGCCCAATGTTTAGACATTGCTATGAATCCCCTCCCTTCTATATGTGGACGTAAATTGGTGGCTACCCAGTGAACTAAACTCCACTTAGGAATGTACAGGATCAAAGACTCCTGCTCTTGGGAGCAAAAAATAGAGCTGCAGATTGCAGACCATGCCTTCCCACAAAGAATACAGCATTCCGCCAGGAAACCTCGTAGGCTGAGAGCCCAGAAACACTAGATAAAGACTTGATCTAAATCCAATTGCATGGGCCTGTGGTGAAAAATAGTAACCCAGGCCGCATAGTCCCTTCAGAGTCCCAGGAAAGAGGATTGTGATAAATTTCTGTTTTGTTATGTTGTACTCCACATAGAACAACTTGACCTGGGTGGTAAAGGCGTACCGAAGCCAATAGCCTTCATGACAGACTAAATGATGGATATTTCCAAATTCCACGTGATCAGGAATATAAAATGGTTGGATGAATAAAATAATTAATTTGCAGAAAATGGCCAAATGTTTTCAGCCAGTATTTGAGTCTTGGCAGCTTGCCTGTTTTGGCTGGCTTTAGAATGCTGACTAGCTCTCTTTATCCAGGAAGGTACTATAACATCAGAAAAACTCACCTGTAAATTCCCCCATCTGTGCACCCATATGTTTAATTTCTCTTTTCTCTTACATTAAATTGGGAGAGGTGTAAGTGGCAAGAAGTAAACAAAAATGTGACATCTGCACTACTTCAAAACAGACCCCTTTAGAAGCCATGATCATAAAGTAAGTTTTTTGACTGAAACATCTAATCACTTTAGTAAAAACAGTAAATATTGTACAAATAGCTGCAGTCTACTTGAATTTACATTATTAAAAGATAAAGAAAGTAGTCGCTATTTTTGCATCCCTTTAACCGCCAACTCTTCTTGGTGTAGGGATAATAGAGAAACACCACAAGCCTTGGATACCTGCAAATTATATCATCACAGCTAGTAAGATACATAAGGCAGTCTTACCGAAGAATGAGAATTGTGCATTCTTGAGCTTCGAACTGTTTTTTTTTCTTAAGTAATTTTTCTCTGCTCTGAGTTATATGTTTATCTTATGGCATTTGCCTCACTCTATCTTGTCTGAAGTTATTTTACGTTAATTTTCTATTCCTTGCTAGACTATAAAGACTTCGAGGGCTGAAACAATATATGCATACTGACTGGATCAAAGTTATCATGATGTGACTTACAGCCCAGTAAAATGTAACAAAACGAAGATGATATTTTCAAGGCTTCTATGACAACTGCACCACGATGCACATGCAGGCGCACACACACGCACACACGCGCATACCTAATGAGCTGTATCTAAACAGCTGCACTGTGTTTTTTAGAAATGTGGGCACTTCTGTAAGAGTGCAGTGGCAGCGGCGGCGGCATTTCTTAGGTTACATAATGCTTCCTTGTTGGAGTTTGCTTGTTGAATTGTTCATGCAGGTTGATTACACCCCTGCTGCTGCTGCTGTCAGTAGGTTTTCCCGAAAATAAGATGCTGCAACTTAGTAGGTGGGAATAAATCAGCACAAATAAACTGCAAACAAACTAATTCCTTTGTGCTTAAAATACTTAGTTATGAATCTCTATGAAACCTACATACTGTTAGTTCTCTAAAGAACTCCGAACTACAGAGCACAGCACCAAATTATATTTTACACTCCCACTGTTCAATCTGGGTGTTATATTAGCATTCAAATGTTTGGGGGTTTAAATGGCCTCTTCTTTTCAGCTCAATCCTGCTGCCTACAAATTCTAGTCATTTAAGCCAGTGCTTTAGTTAACAAGTTATGGAAAAAGCCAGAGTGAATCAGACTCATAGCTAATGTGGGGTATACAGAGGCCCTGATAGAGGAGCAAAAGAAAGGCTAAGACAGAAGTGCCAAAGTAGAGAGCAGCAGCTCCTTCTCCAACATTTGAAGCAAAACCAAATGAATGCAGCTCCACCATCTTAACATTGTTTTTCCTAGACTAACTTGGCAGGGGATTCCCACACACCGAGGAAACCCTAATGGCCTGCCAACCATTGGAGCAGTGCTGCCTTTCTAATTACACATATTTCCATGAATTATAACTTGGTGTTTTATCTGTGCAATCAATTTGGAAGACAGCTGAGAACCACATCAACTTTTCCATGTTCTTCTTTGATTCAGAATATTAAAACAACATTATTAAGTCTTTGTAAATGATGTCATTAATAGCTGCCTGAGTATAGCATACAGAAACACCAGTGTCTTCTTAGTAGACATTATATAATTTCCAGTTTTTCTTGATTATTATTAATGGTTTCATGACACCATTTCACAGCAGTTAATGGTTGTTCTTTCCACAGTCTTGCTAACAATAAACAAAATTCCTAGGTCAAAAGTGATGAATATTTATAAGGGTAGTAAGTCAAATTATTTTAAATAGTTTTATTAACATTCCAGTGTGATGTGGAATTCCTATTCACTGAATTCTAAATGGCATCAGATATTCTCACTTGAAAACTAATTGATTTTTAAAACAAATAGACGGGAAAGTTGGAAGATCACTCATTAGTAGAATTTACATTACTTTGGAAATTGTAGGTGATTATTTTCCATGTTTATTAGTCATTTATATATTTTACTTTATAATCATTTTTTAAACTCCCCAAATTGCTGGAATTCCTGGAAAAAGGAGTTAAAATAGAATGTAAATTTTATGTAGCTTCATCGCATACTTTTGCATAACTAACTTTCTGAGAAGCTTAAGGGATGAGAAAAGAAAGAAATTTCCTAATTATTTGTACATTCACTTCTGCATTTTGTACAAGCACATCAGTTATCTATAAAACTGTTCAAAAACGATCCATTGTAATGTAGAGTACCTTGCTCTCTGGAATTCTGTATGCCTGATAAAAAACAATTTCCTTCTTCCTTTTATAATATAGAGTCAGAATAATCTTGCCAAATAATAGAAAATGCATCCACGTACAATTCAGGCAGAAGGGTATTTAAACACGTGAAATCACTTGGAAAATACATAATTTCTCAGAGTTATTAATACAAGCATAAAAGAAGCAGCAGTTTTATACTAAGACATGACACTAAAATATTTAAAAATGTGGCTCTTTGCAGTCAGCACTATTTTCTGCAGAAGAACAATAAAATGAAGCATAAGTCATAATCAGCCACTTAACCATCTAATTTAAGTGTTTGTTTCTAAGAATAACTGTGACATTTTTGGGAACACCCATTAAAATTATTAATAGTGTATCCAGTTCATTTATGTCTTGCCAGAAAAGGAGGTGACTGAAAACACTTTGTAGAACGTTCCCCGGGTGATACTGATTTGTATTTATGAGAAGTTTCTTCCAGATAAGAGGTCACCATTTCCTGTTCTAAGTGGCTTTTACACATTCTGTGGACTAATGATTTTAAATCAATTGGTCCAATTGAACAATAACTATATTAATTTCATAAGATCATAATCTTAAGCCTGTACTTCACCAAATCACCCATAATCTTCCCATTCCCTTGTCCCCAAGCACTTTCTCATTCTTCTAATAATTAACTTGGGTTAAATAATTAATAATCTGAGAATAAAGAAACAACAACAATATGACTTTGTGTAATAAAAGTAGATTATTAAAAAGTTTCCCCCTACATTCTTAGAATGCGTCAATAAAAGGACAGTTAGAAATGAAATCAATACATTCTCAAAAGAGTTCAGTATAATTTTCTTTTTTTTTTTTTTTAAGTGCAATATTACTCTGCCACCCAGGCTGGAGTACAGTGGTGCAATCTGTGCTCACTGGGCTCATTGCAACCCCCGCCTTCTGGCATCAAGTGATTCTCCTGCCTCAGCCTCCCGAGTAGCTGGAACTACAGGTGTGTGCCATCATGCCCGGCTTATTTTTGTGTTTTCAGTAGAGATGGGGTTTCACCATGATGGCCAGGCAGGTCTCGAACTCCTGACCTCATGATCTGCCCACCTCGGCCACTCCCAAAGTGTTGGGATTACAGGCATGAGCCACCATGCCCAGCTGAGTTCAGCATAATTTTCAAAGAGAAAATTGAAACTAAATTTTATAATCAAAGAGCATGTTTGCTAGAAGCCATCATTCTCAGCAAACTAACACAGGAACAGAAAACCAAACACTGCATGTTCTCACTCATAATTGGAAGTTGAACAATGAGAACACATGGACACAGGGAGGGAAATGTGCACTGGGGCCTGTTGGGGGATTGGGGGGCAAGGGGGGTATAGCATCAAGACAAATACCTAATACATGTGGGGCTTAAAACCTAGATGATGGGTTGATAGGTGCACCATGGCACATGTATACCTATGTAACAAACCTGCATGTTCTGCACATGTATTCCACAACTTACAGTAAAATAAAATATATAGATAATATATAGTTTATAAATAATATTATATATGTATAAATGTATTATATATATACATATATATATATATAAATCTGGTTGTGGAGTTTTTGATCATACATTGAACAAATTATCAGACCTACTGATATTGACACTCATTGATTCATCAGGAACGTATGCTAACAAATATATAGACAATGACTAATGCCATGTACTAATACAGACTAATGCCATCCTTAATGTACAAAGTACATTGTGCTATTGTTTAGAACCTTGAGAAACTGAACTCTGCAGTGCAGGCGTTCCCAGCCCCCAGGTCTGTTAGGAACAGGGCCACACAGCAGGAGGTGAGCAGTGGGTGAGCGAAGGAAACTTCACCAATATTTATAGCTGCTTCCCACTGATCACATTACAGCCTGAGCTCTGCCTCCTGTCACATCAGGGGCAGCATTAGATTCTCATAGGAGCACAAACCCTATTGTAAACTGCGCACGTGAGGGATCTAGGTTGCGTGCTACTTATGAGAATCTAATGCCTGATGATCTATCACTGTCTTCCATGCCTCCCTAGATGGGACCATCTAGTTACAGGAAAACAAGCTCAGAGCTCCCATTGATTCTACATTATAGCAAGATACATATCATACTGTAATAATAATGGAAATAAAATGCACAATAACTGTAATGCACTTGAATCATCCTGAAACCATCCTCCGCCCCCTGTCTGTGGAAAATAGTCATCCATGAAACTGGTTCCTGGTGCCAAAAGGTTGAAAACTACTGCCATAGTGCATTCAAACCATTATAATTCAATATACACATTACAGAATTTATGTTTAAGAAACATTTTTGTTAATCTCAAGTAAAAAATTGTATTCATATGAATACATAGAAAACTAGGCATTTTCCTATTGGAAATGACAAATGCAGAATGGGACCACCTTATTATGAACAGAAACAAACTTGTAGAATATGTAATAGAATCAGAAGTGATACAGTCTGCGAGGCATCTGTTGATAGTATTATATGTGCCCTCTTTATCTTTGGAGATTAGAAGATAAAAATTTCAAATTATTATTTTTGCTTTGCAGGACTTAGTATGGAAATACTTAAAAATCAACTAAATGTAATTTACACTGAATTTCTTGAAATTGCATAGCATCTATTATTAGATTATTCATCATAATCTTTCAGACTCACAGGCAAAGGATAATAAAATAAACACATGTAATAGAAAAATAAAAGTGTTTACATATTAATTTCAGCCATTTTTCCATAAATCAAATTATTAGTGAGCTAGGCCACTTCTAGATATTACTGAATGTGCTCACTTTGTTTCTATGATCATTTTATAAATGGGCATCATTTTGCATGCTTCACTGGCTCAAGAATGGTTTGCCAAATTGGTGGACTATTTTGCCAGTCCTTGCTAACTTTTTTAGATATCAGAAAATGAAAATCTGCTGGAATCTGCATTGGAAGGAATAAAATGTATGCTTTGGAATATGTACAAGAGAAGGGTAAACTATTTCTGTTGGTTAAAGGAGGAGAGAGATGAAGGCAGTGAAGAACATATTTAAATAGCATTAAATTCAGCAGCTAGAGGGGCAGTGATCATGATGTTTATTCATTCGTGTATTCATTTATTCAATACACATCACTGTAGTCCTACTACATACCAGGCACCACATTGATTCTCTTGTTTGGTATCAGTAGCATTTTGTGAATTATAATACAACAGAATAAATTCAGCATTAAGGCAACTCATTTGTGACAATATGTCTGGGCTCATCAAGAGCACATTTGACATAAAATTCTGAGACCTATTATTTACATTTCATTCTGGTGCTAATTGGATTCCAGATTCCAATAACTATGGAGACTTTCTCTGCATGTTGTTCCCCCAAACAGCAGTGCAGCAAAAAGAATTTTCTACCCTAATTCAGCTTCCCCTACGAGAAATATTTGCCAAACCAAACAATGATCAATGAAACTATCAATTTATTGTTAATTTATGTACTGTTTTGTGGACAAAGAGAAGAAATAAAAAGGATAAATCCTTTCACTATTAATAAGAAATACCTATTGAGTACTTACCTTAACCCATTTACTGTCTTCTGTAGGAGCAATCAGGACTGAAAGCTTGAATGATGACAGGTATTTAAGCATTGGGTCACTGAGAAAACGATGGTACTACAAACAGGAATGGAAATATTTTCAATACTACAAGGGACCTTTTAGCACTTCTAAGTTCATTTCTGAAACACTGCATTTAGGAAATGGCATACTGTCCAGTTGGAATTGACAGGTGTAGGACCAACATGCAACTCAGGAGCCAGGTCCAGGACCCAGATGGTACAATTAAGAGTGACTGAATGAGAAACTGGCCGAGATAATTTGGCATATGAGATCTTGGAAGGAGAGAAGTTAAAGCCAAAAGTAACCCAAGATCTGAAATTTGGGTTATTCTCTAGTTTATCAATGAGCAAAGGAAAACAGAGCAAGTTTCCAGAAAGACATGAACATCAACAGCTGTGACTATCAGCTTGAGGTAAGAAACAGTTCTCAATCTTGCCACTACAGAGCTTTGGTCTTATGTGTCTAATGATAACAATAATAAAATAAATTAAAACTTAAGTTGAAATGAGAGATATCCATTATATATGTTTATAATGTGATGTCTTTAAGTAATGGTGCACCATGTTCTCAGGAAACAGCACGAGAGATGGATGGAAAGTCGTTCTCCCCTCACTCAGTAGGATCCGGTGCCTTAGCCTTTGGAAAATGTACAGGACATGTGGCCCGCTCCCACAATCACTTTTCCCTTTGACGGATCACTACCACCCTGACCGTTCATGTGCTGGCTCTTTCTTATTCTACAGTCTCATGTCAGACATCATTTCCTGCATACCAGCCATCCTACCTAGATATTCACCTAGAGTGAACATCCCTCCATTCAAGTTTGTTACGATTTGGCTGTGTCCCCACCCAAATGTCATCTTGAATTGCAGTTCCCATAATCTCCACCTGTCCTGGGAAGGACCAGGTAAGAGGTCATTGAATCATGGGGGCGGTTACCCCCATGCTGTTCTAGTCACCCTTAGTGAGTTCTGACAAGACCTGATGGTTTTATGAAGGCCTTTTCCCCCCTTTTACTCAGCGCTTCACCTTCCTGCCGCCATGAGAAGAAGGATGGGTTTGCTTCACCTTCTACCATGATTGTAAGTTTCCTGAGGCTTCCCCAGCCCACAGAAATGTAAGTCAATTAAACCTGTTTGTACATTACCCACTCTCAGATATGTCTTTATTAGCAGTGTGAGAACAGATAAATACAAGGCTTTTCCCCCTGGTTATTTCCTCTTGATTGCAGACCTTTGATGACTAGAGTGTGGTAAGCTCTACGTGAGCAGAGGCCTATTTTTGTTCATGTGTTATACTCACAATCCTGAGCAGAGGGTCTGGCACTTAATAGGCACTAGTGTTAAATGAACAAATAAATGAATAAATGACACCATGCTAAGAATTTTGGATGCTATGGAGAATGCAGAGATAAATCCTCAAGGTTTTGGCCTGGAGGAATATGGCAGTCGTATGCCACACCAATTTCCTCAGCATATGAATTTTTCAAGCACACCAAGTGGTTCTCTGCCTGAGCATGTTTGGTGATTGCTGTGCATGCTTAGTCTGTGCTGGGTAGGCTGGGAGGCCTGGGAGGACTTTTATAGGGAGCGCTTCTCAACTAGTACCAGAGGAATTTGGCATGTCGATATCCCAACTTCTTCCCTTGCTGAGCTGCCAGGCGGTCTTAAAGAGATTCTCAAAGGATTGAGTCTCAAGTTTCCAGATCATTAACTAGCTCCTTAACACACATCCTTTCCTTCCCTGTTTCTTTCCTTTCCCAGAGTCCCGTGTAAGTGTATAAGTGATTCCTAAGATCAGTTCCCAAGCAGAAACCTTGCTTCAGTTTCAACTTTCAGAAGAATCGACCTGTGTCAAGAAACTTACTTTCTAGTAAAAAACAGCATGCTTACATTTCTCCAGCAAAACGTTAAAGGTAATAGGGTTCATAGGACAGCATAATGTTAAAGGTAATAAAGGGGAATAAGAACAAAAGCACAGAGCACGGGCTATGGAAGTGCAAGAGAACTGAACCTAGAGGAATCCATTAGAGATGACATTTAAAGAAAAACAGAAACATGCGTTATATACACAACACCTTCCCAAGTCAGTTGCCACAGTTTGCACCTCACTTGGGTTAAGTTGGGAGAGAAAATTTGAAGATAGCCATGAAGAAATTCCTAGCAGGAGGCTATTCCTCACAGAGTAAACAGCACAGCAGATTTGTATACAGAACACACTGAGTGCTTCTGAGTGCCTATGCCGTAGGCCTTGCAAAGAGGATTAGTAAGAGGGTGGGTTATAAAGGAACTGTGAAACTAGACACAGGGTGTGCTGTATGTCCAACGAGGAATTGTGATTATCTTGCATAGGCAATGGGGAGTCTTAATGATTTCTTTAAAGGTAAACAGCATGATCAGAAGGGGCCTTAGAAAAATCGATCCTTTAATTATGTAAAATAGATTGGAATTGGGAAAGGGGGTTGTGAAATCCTTGTAGAAGACTACTCCAGTAGTCTAGGTAGCAAATAATGATGCCCAGAGTGAAGAGTATAGCAGTGGGGATGAACAAGAAAAGACAGAGGTATATATTAGACTCAGCCTGGCTGACTGTGAGGCAAGAGAGAGACTATAAAAATCCAGCACAGAAAGTACAGCAGACAGAGAGACCTTTGAGTCAGACAGACTTGGGCTTAATCCAGTGTGAGATCTTGCAAGCTGTTTAAGCCCTCTGAGACCAAGAATTTTCATTTGCAAGAAAGGGAAGAAGACATAGCCCACAGGCTTGTGATGCTTGAGACAGATAATGCATTTAAAGTCCAGCAGAGTGCCTGGAGAATTTTAGGCATACAAAGAATTGATGGTGGTTACTGTCATGGTTGTTAAAGGACAAATAAGTAAGCAAAGTCTTTGAAAATAATGATATCCCCAAGCCCAAAACTTAGCCAAAGGTATTAATATATTAAAATAAAGAATTGACCAATTGGAAGATGTATGCGGCTTCTCAGCCTGGAATTAACCATTATAGAAAGAGGGCAAAAGAGCGGTAAGTGCAGCCCTATACTGAGTCCAGCATCCGAGTCTATACAAATTATGTGATTTATACTCCTTCCTCTTCTTTGATATGACCTCAAAACAACCTTGAAGAACATAATCTGATGTACTTCATGTACTCATGTCCTTGTAGACAGACCTGTACAGAGTCTGTCTACAAGGACATGAGATGCTGGTCATGCTAACTTAAGAAATGCGCTTTCTATGAAAGTTATCTTTTTATTAAAATGTTAAAAGTTCTTATTTTAAATTTATATACTTTTTTATAACACGGTTTAACATCATTATACTCTCAATATTAAGATAAATTCAAGTGTCTAATAGTAAAAACCTTAACATTAAACTCAAGGAAAAAAGAATTAACCAAAAATATCTCTTTATTTATATATTCCAGTCATCTCACCATGACTGTCACACAGTGGCCTTTGACAGACCCAAACATATGATTCTACCACACAGGTTTTTCATTCTACTCCACTGGTATTCACAATCAGTATCAACACGAAAGTTAGAACTATTATCAACTTGAATAAAAGGTCCTTCGCAAACATGATAGAATAAATATTCTGTCCATAGTGGGGAAGGTCTGTGGTACTAATACCTAGTGTCAGGAGACATGAACAGGTTTTTACTTGCAACTAAAACTTAAACAAAATAATCCAGATAATTTTATTGTTTTAAATAACTTCTGAAGCACCTTTAGGAAGTGATACAGAACAAGACTGAAGGTGGATCCTGTTACAGAAGCAAATCACTGGATCGAGAATTAAGAACCGAGAAGGGAGACTGCTCTCTTGTCTTTCCTTTACTAGCTGTGTGATATTAGTCAAATTACAGCCAACCCCTAGCTCAGTTTCAAAAATGTTCTTAAGATTGTTGGATTAAATGATTACAAATGTCTTTAAAAGTTCTAGTATGCTGCCTAAAACTGCTGTTATTCCTTAGCTAAGACAAATTTGATCCCATCACTCACTCTTTTAATTTTATAATGGGTTTACACAGAAAAATAACAAAAAATAAAACATTTACAGTGACCTCTGCTTATTTTTCTGATTTAGAGACCTCAATTCAGGGAGTTCTTTTTTTTGCACATGGTACCAATATTTATTTACTGTTCATTACTGCCAGCAAGGCAGAGCAATATCATAGATACAGGGTGATATGGTTTGGCTGTGCCCCCGCCCAAAGGTCATCTTGAATAATAGTTCCCATAATCCCACATGTCATGGAAGGGACCTTCTAGGACCTCATCATGCTGTTCTCACCATAGTGAGGGAGTTCTCATGTGATCTCATGGTCATATAAGGGTCCTTTCTCCCTTTACTCTGTACGTATCTCTCCTGTTGCCTTGTGAAGAAGGACGTGTTCACTTCCCCTTCAGCCATGATTGTAAGTTTCCTGAGGCCTCCCCAGCCATGTAGAATTGTGTGTTTATAAATTACCTAGTCTCAGGTATTTCTTCATAGCAGCGTGAGAATGAACTAATACACAGGGTTTACCCCAAGGTGTTGAATAAATATCGATAACTGAGCCTATGTCAAAACGAAATGTATTTTCTGTTGGAGAAAAACAAAACCAGGTTTCTTTTTAACACATTATGGAAAACATTCGATTGCTGAACATGATTTTTCACTGTTTAGTATTTTGTTTTTGCACAGGTATTTTTGAGATCAATTGTCCTTTAATTCATTCATAAGTTTATAGTAGCAAATAATCTGTAACATTAATATTAAATAGGAATTTTACTATCAAGAAACATCTGTATTCTTAAGCAGTTAATTTCTGAATCTTTGCTAGAGATGCACTAAATGTAGAAGCTTCTTTTCAATGTTAACAGGAAAGGAACACTTGGTTTGATAACACTTTTAAAAGGGCCTTCAGCTGACTATAAATCAGTGCACATATTTCTGGGCCCTCTTTTCTATTCCAAGAACATATAACAGAGAAAGGACAGTCTCTTCAATAGATGGTGTTGGGAAAACTGAATATCCACGTACAGAAGAATGAAACTGGGTCTGTATCTCACTCAATATACAAAAAGGTACTCAAAATGGATTAAAGACTTAAATGTAAGGCCTGAAACTGTAAAACTATTAGAAGACACAGGGAGAAAGCTTCCTGGCACTGGTGTGGCCAGTGATTTTTTTGGGCATGACCCCAAAAGCACTGGCAACAAAAGCAAAAGTAGACAAATAAAATTGCATCAACCAATGTAACACTGGAATAGAACACCAGTGATGGTGCCCATATGCATGTATGCTATTGAACACAGCCTGGACAATTTTAATTTCACTGCCAATTTTCTGAGAAGGCCAACCATGGTAGCTTTAAGTCAGGATCTTGGTATATGTCCACAGACTTTTGAATCAAATGTAGTAGCCACAGGAGCCCTTCAGCTACATTTATTAGAATAGAAATTTTTTCTTTCTCAGAAGTATAGCCAAATCACTGATAGCTATGAAGAATGGAAAATGGAATTTTCCATTCAAGCTGATTATTGTGAAAATATGAATGCTTGGAGAAAAAGCTACATTTCTCTATCCAGCTTTATTAATGTATAACTGATTAATAAAAATTATACATATTTACAGTGTACAGTGTGATGTATTGAGATATATATATATATATATATATATATATATATATATATACACACACACACACACACATTGTGAAATGATTAAAAACAAGTTAATATGTTACCTAAAATACATATAATTTTTTGTGGTAAGAATATTTATGATATATTCTCTTAGAAACTTAAAAGTATATGCTATATTATCATTAACCATTATCACCATGCTGTACAACAGATCACCAGAACTTACTGATCCTGTCTAAACTGAAATATTTTCTCCCATTGCCTAGATTGTCTCTTCACTCTGTTGATAGTTTCCTTTGCTGTGCAGAAGCTCTTTAGTTTGAAACTTGGATTCAGGCTGGCAAACCTTGCCTCCAACCAAATAAATATATCTCCAAATTTGATTCTCCTAACAGATTAATATTCCTAAGTCAAATTCTTAAACTGTATTGTTTAGTGAATATGTGCCATGAGATCCAGGGACTACAACGTAAACAGACAATAAGATTGCATCAAGCAGTGAGACACTGGAATAGAATGCCAGTGATGCAGCCTATGTGCATATACGTTACTGAACACAGCCTGGCATTGGACATTCCTGAGTAATTTTAATTTCACTGCCAACTTACATCATGACTATCAGTTACATCTTGAGCCCTGTTTCTTTGCATTTCTTCACAGCATTATTTGCTATTCCCTGATGGTGATTTACGTTTTCTCCCTTATCCCCACATGTTTGCAAGTTTTCTTCTCCATCTCTATCTATAAAAGTCTGCCATCTTGTAAAACTAACTTCAAATGGTGCTTGTTTTGGGATGCTCAAACTTTCCACCAGATGGGATCTTACTTCTGCTAGGGTTCTCATCCAGTAGTTGAGAAATGCACATCCTTCCTTTAGTTTTTCTTAATTCTATGCATATTTGTCTTACCTTCTTCTGTCTCCCGTTGTCTCAAACACCTACCTCAGTAAAGATATTTACAACCAACCCAAACTTTTGCAAAATGGCCAAACTCTGGTGTAAAACTAATGTTTTAAAGGGAGTTGTGGGAACTAGTGGAAAATCATATGACCTCACTTGATAGTCTATCTGTATTACATCTTTCATTTTTGTTAAATATAGATAACTAAATTCTGTCATATAATAATCCTCTTTTCTAGAAAATAAGTCTTCAAAAAAGAGTTGTATTTATTCAAGAAAGGTTCTGGGCTTTTTTTAAAAAAAAAAATCAAAGGACTCACAATTAAAATGTATAAGACTCCCTGAGATTGTACATACACACACACACACACACACACACACACACACACACACACATGCACAACGTAAGATAAAATATTTCATACTAAATTTAATTATTTCTGATTTGTCTCGTATAGGCAATCAACAGTATATAGGATAATCTTATGTCTCACCAAATTTTTTCCCCATTCTGATTACTAATGAGGAACATCTTAAGTGAATGAGTTATAACTGAAAAAGCTCATGTTATTTCTGTAACCAAGGACTTTCATTCTAATAAAGTAACAAAATTCAATCCCAACCACAATAATCTAACTGCCCTTCCTCAGCACAGTGAAAATTATCCTCAGTTTCCCTCCTTCTCATCAGGAATCAAATGGGATGTTATATGCTAAATCACTCCAAAACGAGTAAAAAGCACAAGAAAATGAAAAGCAGGGAAGTCCTACCAATGTGCTTTCTCAGTAGACAATTTTATATTCTTTATTGAGTTTTATAAAAATAACTAAATTACAGTTTGCAGATTATAAGACAGAAAATTCACTGTCATGTTTATTATGAGCAAATTGTTGCTTTACAGTTCCACAAAAGTCACTTTGCTTAATATAAGAAGAAAAATAAATCTCAAAATAATAATGAACTAGTCTTTATACCACACTGGCATTGACTATTTTTGCTATATGTCTGGCATTTATTTATGAACACGATTATTCTCCATGAGGTCAGATTTTTAAAGTCCACGTGTGCCTATTACTGACAAATCTCCAGTGTTCAAAGTACAATTGCTTGAACAATGTAAACTCTCAATAAATATTTATTAACATACCTGAAAACTAATTAGTACCCATTAGTCAACAATCAATTTCGAATCAGTAGCACTGTGTACCCTCTGGTATTTAAAATAATGTGTTGAATATTTAATTGAAGCCAGTAATAAAATTAAATATATTTAGCACATGGAAATGCATGTACTACACTGGAATAGAGATTTCACACACGTATTTGATTAATTATATTATTTGGATTTTACCCACAAAGGGTGAGTCTGAAAATGGGAGAAAGAATGAGAGAAGTAATTAGAGGAAACTACAACTGGAAAAGGCAATTTAGCCATGGGGAATGGGCAACAGATAGCCTGAGAACACACGCAATACACATGAGGAATACTAGAGAGGTCCTGCCGCTGGTAATGTTGGAATGAAAGATGATCAAAACAATGAGTCACAGAACTATCATTATACTTCCCCAGTTATGATCTATAGGATGCTATTCCTGAAAGATGTTCTTTGGGAAATGGGTGATGAGCTAAAATCAATTTAGGAAATGACTCAGAGTATAATGTCTATAATTGTGTGTGTGTGTGTGTGTGTGTGTGTGTGTGTGTGTGTGTGTGTGTCACACATTAAAACGCTGAGAAACCTTTCTAACTTTAACTTTGTGAAACACATATTTTTGAAACTTCTGTGTTTTGAGGCAGTTTTCCCTTAGTAAAATGCAAAGGAGCTAGAGAAAAATTAAACTTTTGTGAAAATCCACTGACAAGTTCACTTTGATGAAGGGAATCGTCACCGTCTCCTTCCATCTGAACCACCACAGCAGCACTGCTGAACACCAATGCAGTGCAAACCATGTAGGCAAGTTTCAATATTCTAGTAGCTACATTAGAAAAGTCAAAATAAAAAACACAAAAAGGCAAACTTACTTTTAATACTGTATTGTATTTAAACCAACCTATCCAAAATCTGTCATTCTAGCATATAACCAATATGAAAAATGTATTGAGATATTTTACATACCAGAACATACTATACTATGTAATATACTGTACTATACACTATTTTACGTACTATAATATACTATAGTTTTTCATAGTATATCTTCAAAATCTTGTTTTTTACATTTACAGACTATCTTAATCTGATGCTAACGTTTCAAGGTCAGATCAATAAGGTAAACTTGATACAAAATTATTTTTTACTGCATATCAGTTTTTGCATTTTCATTGATTAAAATTAAAATTAAAATTCATTAATGATTTAAGAAGTATTGCCTCAGCCCCACTAACCTCATTTCCAGTGCTCAGTCCCACCTGTCCAGTGGCTGCCACACTGGCACGTGCAGACCTAGAGACTCAGTGCGTCCTCCGCCCGAGGACATCATCCCTGATTCTGAACATGGAATACGGTCTTCAGGCTGTCCAGCCAGGGTGTCCTTCTTGCTGTTGCATACAGTAATCACGGGAAGTGAGTTCTCAAAAAATACAGGAAAATATTTAATCAATGTTTAACTCATATTCCCTTAGTGAAGTGACTGAGCTGCATAACATATTTTAAATCTGCATACATTACAACTTTCCAGAAAGTTTATGTCTGGATGTGTTCTAGGATGAAAGTGAATCATATGAAAGCCTATATTTAGTTTTTTAAAAGATTTAGAAAAAGAAAAAAATTAGAAAAATTACTGTTGGGGACAAATTCCCAGACTCCAAAATTGATGTTGGATTTTATTAACATGAAAAAGAAAAAGAAAACAAAGAAGAACCACAAATGAAACAAACCCACAAATCGCGATATGATAGTAACAGGTAACAGTACATTGCAGTCAATCTGGACTTCTAGTGAAAAATAGCAGATGCTAAATGATACTCTCTTAAATGTTACTATAAAATGTCTATACACTGAAATCTCCAAAATAAAATACTAAAAATTAGAAAATAAACTCCCTGAAAGAAAATGTTTTATATATAAAACTAAGAGATGTTAAATTTGAAATAACTGAAATTTCCATGTGCTCTGTAAAGCAAAGTAACTTCCAACCGCCCTCCCCAACCCCAGGAAAAAAAAAAGTCACAATGCAGAAAGCTTCACTTAAAGACTCCATTCCAGTATACACAAATGAAAGTCGGACAGGTGGAAACCTTAATTTGGAAGCCTCTTGACTGAGTGATAAATAGGCCAGAAATTGATTAATCTCTTTCAACTACAAAACGGACAGCAATGTGCTATTAAGCATATTAAAGCAACGATTTCATTTCCCCTAGTGCAAACTAAGGAGGAAAGATGCTTTTCCAGAAAATTATCTATTTTGTAGGAATAGGAGGTTTCAACTGATTGACCTGCTTTAAGCTTTTGGAGTGGATAAATTATTGTAAGACTCACAACAAAACATCAAAATGTGTTCCAATACTATTTTCACGTAGCTTTGCCCAAGGTAGAGGTAAACAGAAATTGTATTTCTGTGCTTACAGAAACCTTTCTGTATTAAAAATAACGGGAAACTGACCCTGAAGAATATTTGTGCTTTGCAAAGTATTACAGAATCTCATTTAGGTAAAATAGTTATAGCTACACCTGGTGTCTGGACCAAACACAGATAACCAATTGGCTTGACTATTTTTCCTCAAAAATTTTATCAATTAAAAAGTTAGATCAACTTATTGCATACATGCACAATTTACGACAGTAAGTTGATCTAACTTAATTGAACTAAAGAAGTTGGTTATTCCTTAAAACAGACCAAATTAATGTCAATGGACTTTTCTACTGCATATATATAAATATACATTACCTGCTGAATGTTACTGAATATGTACAAATTGAAGCCCTATTAAGATACGGCTGTAAAATAATGCCTGTAAAATAATCTCTGAAATGCAAAATCAGGATGAGGAATGTAACACAGAAATTTATACATCTTATATTCTGTAAGAGGCTGCTTACCTTAAAATAGACTTACAAGAAACCCAAGCCTAGTCGATGATTTACTATTGACTACTGGCAGTATACACATGCGTATACACACATACACACATACACACACACACGCACACACACACATGAATGTGTATATATATTATAGGTATTCATAATTTAAAATAATATCAAAACAAATTCATGTAATCAAGGTGCTTAGAATTTTACCTCTGCTTATATAAATAAAATATAAACTTAATGTATTGCAAAGCATATTCATTTTTATATTCTATCAAATGCCAAATTTAGAAAAACACTAATATATTTACAAATAATTGTATATTTGGTACACATTAAACAAAAAATATTAAATGATTTAAAAGTATTAACATATTTGCATGTCAGATGCCTTGCCGACCTGATGAATGACATATCCATTACAAAAACTACACAATACTATCTAAGTTTCTTCTACAATAGAGTGCCAATTCATTGAATCTTCTGTCTTTCACCATGGTATTAGCCAACATTTAGATTTTGACTATCATATAAGTATTATGGTAGAATAACATAAAAATGTTCTTTATTGAGACTCATAATTCCTTTTAAAATTTTAAAATATTTAATTGACAATAAAGATTGTATATATACAAAGTGCACAAGAAGAAAATTTGATATACATTTATTGTATTATAAATATAATCATATAACACATTCATCACCACCCATGATGTTCATTGACAGATGAGTGGATAGAAAAAAAAGTGTGTGTGTGTGTGTGTGCACGTGCATGTAATGGAATAATGGAATACGATTCAGCAATTAAGAAAGGGAGGAAATGCTATCATTTGAGATGAACCTGCAGGGCATTATGATAAGTAAAATAGGCGGGGCACAGAAAGACAATTATTACCTTATCTCACTTATATATGTAATCTTCAAAAGTTTCTTCTGAAAGTAAAATCTAGTTTATTTCTAACCCCTTCCAGGGAGACTCTAAACTCTTAATAATTCCTTCACAGTAAACTCATCATCTTTTAAATAAATGCTCAGCAGAAGAAGGGAACTCAAGTAAGTTATTGCATTATTGGACATTAGATAACTGGCAAAGGCCAGGACATACGTAAATGTGTTTGTGCTTTTCAAGTAGTGAATCTATCATTATACATATAAAAAAAAAAAACAAAAAGGAATATAAAAGGAGCCATGCTTTTGATCCCTCTCCCCCACATTAGTACCATGGGAGAACTCCAAGTAGACTTGTGCTACAAATTCTGTTGTTATGAATTATTTTGTTCCCAACACAGACGTTTAGTAACACAAATGTGTGCACTGTGTCTTTGAGAACAGGGTTGTGAGTGTCTTACATGTAGGAAACAAGAATGGTTGGAGCGATTAAAGGCATGTCACCTGCTTTCCTCTGTAATGCTCCTTGTAGCTCTGGGTTTGGCCACCTGCCTTTTGCTTTAGTTATCTTTCCACTCACCCACAGGCCTTTCCTAATATCTTGAAAGATTCCCAACTTCTCCAAGTGATTTCTTTTCTAAGCTTTTATAGTCAATTTTCTTACTTTTAACTGGTTTATGATGAGAGGTTCTTTCATTAATTTTGCAACAGGGCTTCAATCCATACAGGTTTTCTAAGATTACAATGAATTTTTTCCATGGCTCTATCTGACCTTAAATTACTTGTAAAGTTTCTTGGCAGTAGAAGAACAAATCTTCTCTGTTGTTGTTGTTGTACTAATGTAAGTAGTGTGTTTGGTCATAACTAAGTCAAGGCAGTCTTTTTTTTTTTTATCTTCAAGGGGTGATAAAAAAATACAAAGCGGTGTCTGCAAAACCTCAGCCTGGGAGAGCTTTCTTAAAGTAGATAAAACTCATTTGATTTTTATTCATGTCCAGGCAAAAATAAATGAAATATTATGGATACATAGGATACTTTTTGCATGGGGTTTTATGATATTTTCCTCTTCATTTGTTTTTTTTTGAAAGGCTGAAGACATTGAAAGTAAACTTTATAGGTATACATGGTTATTTTTAAAGTTCTCAACAGAACGCAATACTGGGCCAAAACTGAAAAGCGGAACAAGGATTTAGGTTCATGAAGTTAACTGTACAAATAAGGTTGTGATGCAGTAGGACTGAGTTTCTGTTTGCCTGCAGATGAAACTGAGTGATAGCACAAACAAACGGCAGAGACTGAATGGAGGGTGCTGTGTTCAATTCTCACCCCTTATTTTAAAAAGAGGTATGGACAAAACAGAAGTCACATAGAAGAATGCTTCCAAATGTTAGGCAGCTGAAAATAGAGATTTTCTCTAACCCATGGGGAATAAAACAGAAAAATAAGGACGCTATTCTGCTTAGGTTTACTAGGTGTGACACAAATAAGCTGTCTGATAGGAACTGTTTAATTCTGAGATTACTTTCTTCCAACGTTTAAGTAAAATTTATATTTGTACTTATTCAGTAAAGGTGAGATTAGTTAGAAGGTAGTGATGTTTTTAATGCAACTCGACAAACATTTCATTTCATTTGATTGGATTTTAGTGGTCCATTAAATTCAAAAGCCAAAATTGTATATTTGTACATTATAAACACACACACATACACCACATATATGGAACAATCTAAGCACATTTAGCTTAGAAAAAATTCCAAAGAGAAGCATGATTATCTGCAAAGATCTCAGTGAAGGAAAGAAGATGATTTTGTTGTGGGGCAAATTGGACAAATATGTAGATCACTAGATTTTTTTAATTTAATTTCTAATCAATCTTAGAAAAAATAATTTTCCAAAAGCTGTCTTGAAAAATTGAATAAAACTGTCAGTGCATGAGTTTAAAGAAAACCTGAATGAAAACCCGAAAGGAAGTAGAAAGCATTTCTTTCATATGAAAGTTGGGCGATCTGCACATGTACCCCAAAACCTATAATGCGATAAAAATTTAAAAAATTAAAAAAAAAAAAAAAAAAGAAAGTTGGGCGAAACGATTCTCCATGATGTTTCACTCAAAGACTATGATTTTGTAGTTAGTAAGTTTAAGAAGTGTCTTTCCACACTTGTCTTTTAAATTCACCTAAATACTTTCATCCATTAATATTGACAAGAATAATGCCTTCACATATCAACACTATTAGAAAGGAGAGAAGAATTTGTAACTTCTGTAGATGGAGTAAGTACAGATTTTTCTTCAATGTTTAAAACTTTTCTTTCATTTTTTTCCTGGAATTTACTTGATTAAGAATTTCAGTTGTGATAGTTAAGGTCTTCTGGTAAATTGTATGTAGTAGTAATCCTGTATCTCCTTCAGTAACTGTTTAATAAAATTTCAAACCTCAGCTCTAAAATTGTGGATAAATTGAGAGGAACTGCAAAGGCATAAGCAGTTAAAACCTTTATAAGTACAAAAACATTTATTTTCTGTTTGTTTGTTTGTTTGTTTCCAGATTACTTTGCTATGGGCTCAGTTTAGATTCCATGCTGCTCCAGAGGCAGCCCTGCCTATGGCTCCCTTTTATCTTCTACATGAAACTTAGAGCTTTAGTTTAGCATTTGACGTATAGAAGACATGTCTTCAAATTATCTCTACTCTACCACCACACCACTCTAGCTGCACTTCTCCTCACTGGAGTTATGTCTTTTTCATGCCTCATAATTGTTGGTGTTCTGATCTTCTCTCACATAGCTTCTTCCACTTCAAATGCTTTTGTTTGTCTCTAGCTGATGGAGTGCCATATATCTTCAAGGTTCTGTTAAGTACAAGTTTATCCAAATGTCTTTTTCATGAGTCCATCTAAAAGTAATCAGAAGCTCTTTGGTTGCTTTTTCACACCAAAATTATTTGTGTTTGATTTATTTTGCATACTAAATTATAAAGGCCCAGAAGGCAGGAATTGTTCTTTATTTATCTTTGCAACTGCCACAACTCCCATAATGAACATATGTAGATAGACAAAATGATAAGAGCTGCTCAAAATTAATCCTACATATGTTTGATTGCACATGCCCCACACACATGCATATATACATGCAGAGGAAAAGCTACAATCTACCGCAGACTTGAAGGTGACACAAAATTTCAACTGGACTCATAACAGAAAATCTTGAATGTTACGACCAGGAGTCCTGTTATGTTAGGACTGAGGAAAATCAGATCCAGCAAGTTAATTTGCCTTCGTATTTTATTTACATACAATCTTATGGCAGTCCTTGAGATTTCTACATAAAATACAGATGTGATCACTAGAGACACAGGGGTCACCAAAGACAAAGAACCTATTTCATCTGATATCTACGCTTGTTATTACAAAGAAACATTAGATACTGTGAATATATTTTCTTTGTGTGACTCTTACATGCAGTCTCCATCTGGCAGGGAAG
This sequence comes from Saguinus oedipus, assembly GCA_031835075.1. NCBI lineage: Eukaryota > Metazoa > Chordata > Mammalia > Primates > Cebidae > Saguinus > Saguinus oedipus. The sequence continues at coordinate 6,780,103 of CM063169.1, read as the reverse complement.
AGAGGTTAGAAGAGAAGATCTTTTAAGAAAAATACTAAATTATTATTGCTAGGGAATCTCGTATCCTAAAGATAATGGCAGTGTTTTAAAACCAAATGCTAATTCATGTCTACAGGGAAAGGTATCTTTTTAAAATTCAGACCTTGACTCCATAGTTCGGAGTGAAACCTGAATTCTAGATTTTTAACAAGCTCCCCTGGTGATGCCAATGTGGCTGGCACACACACACCACTTTGAAGAGCAAGGATGTAGGGTAGAGACTAGTATATGAATCAATCATAACTAAATATGAAATAAGTTTAATGGCTATATATATATACACACACACATAAAGCATAAATACACAAATGCGTGTAAAACACAAATCTTAGCAAAAACTTCACATTTTAACATAAAATAAACCTTAGCCTAGGTAGGACTGACACAGCTTTTGTATTGTTACAACTGTCCTTTTTAAATGTTTATTCTTTATTAAATGTGCATGCTAAATAGCTCCATAAATTTGTCACCACTTAAATTATCCCTTCTGGCCCCCAAACCATGAATATCGACTTTCATAAGCATGTCACAGGTTGGAAGCCATCCTCCTATGGAGGTGCAAAAAAAGAGTATGTGTTCTCAGTGAAATCAAAACCAGGACCTATGCTTTCCCTTTCATACAATAAACAAGGACAGAAGACATATTGCACTGAAAAATTAATTGTTCGGTCACACAGAAAGGTTTCAGGATCTGATTTTGTTGTAATAATATTAGATATACCCATGAATTCATGGATGCATTATTGTTATAAGTTCATATTAAAGACTACAAATTAACATGTGTCCTGACTCCCAGTTTTCTTCATTGTGAATATTAGCTCAAAGATACTCTGTAAAAGAAAAAAATGATATGCAGATGTGACTCTAGACTAAAGACTTGTGTTAACACATAAGATCTTGCTCATACAAGCTTCTGATGAGATGCAGGAAATGGCCCATGCCTTTAAACAAGGAACAAGGCAGTAACTGAGGTCGTGTGTACTGGTGTGCAGCAAGCAAACACAGGAAGGTGTGAAAAGTGTATGATGTATCTGGAAGGTGAGGTCAACTCTATTAACATAAGGAAGACATCCCATAAATGTTACTGGGGTAAGAAGGAGAGGGGCAGATTTGTGGAGAGAATGGACATTATTTTGGAGAAACAGCAATTTTGGAGAACTGGACAGTAACATTATGGAGAGCTTCACATTCCAGTTAACACCACTGGCCCTCATTTGTTTTCTTCAGTCAACAGATACTAGTGAAAAGTCTATGTGAATGATAAGGAGGTAGAACTCTATACAAATGCAGGTCCCAACTCTGAAAAAGTAAACAGTTTGATAAATAGTAAGAAACCATGGTTAATATAACAGATTAATCCCCAAAACATCTATTTCAATAATTCTGAAAAACTTAGGTGAAGATCTGGTTATGTGTATACACACATGTGCACACATACTTTCTCCTCGTGTAATGGATTAAATTCCTGGGTTTTGTCACTGAAGCATAGACCTGTCCTAAGACCTTAAGAAAAACTCTTAGAGTTTTATTGGCTAATCAGAAAAATAAAGTATCAATCAAATGAATCCACTTAATTAATTTTAAGTTTATTCATTCTGGATATTTAGATTTAAATAATGTTAAAAATTCTGTCAAATCATCTTGAGTTTTGTAATTATATCATCCTTGATGGTTATCGATAACAAATTATCAATAATCTTTTATTTTGAACATTATAAATTGTATTACACTATTTCCACTATCAATTGTTCGGGGGCTAATGGAAAAGACAGATTATCTCTTTATTTGGCTATTGCTTTTATATATCCAACTGATGGTAGCATCCCTCCAGCACCACCCTGCAAAAATCACAAGAGAAAAGTAACATCAAAATACATCTCCTCTATTCGGCTACTGAGGCAATGCAAGTAAAATGTCCAATTGAGAATCTGATTAAAAAGATCAAAAGAACTGCAGTTGCATTTTGATTTCAAGTGTTCCTTCTTATCTCTATTACTCCTACCTACGTGACTATTTCTAAATAAGTATGGGTATTATGCTGACCAAACTGAAAATTTCTCGAATGAATATTTATCCATGTATGTATTTCTGCCTACTCACAGATGTCAAATCAGCAAAGCTATAAAGCAATTCATTTTTAATTTTTATATATTAATACAACCACATACATTATTGTATTGCACTCATCTGCTGAATCCATAAGCATGTATGTATACTTGCCATAATTTTGGCTTTTCAACAAAACTCAAGTTTGAAATAAGTTCTTTAATGTCAAATGTTTAGATATAGGATTGTTTTATTCAGAATCTCAATACAGGTTTTGTGAGAATGCATCAACCTAAAGAACAAGACCACTGAAATCCTACCTCCAAAGTATAAGACTCTCTGAAGCCAAGCTAGATGATCTAGGCTGAAAGAGTGTAGGATGACTCTACAATCAATTCTAGTTGCCCAGCCAGGAACCACCAAGTCCTCAGGGTAGTGGTGTATGTGGTGATTGCAGATTTTGGAACAGACTTCTGTCCTCTTGACTCTTGAGTCCAAGAGTTAAGAAGAAATGGCAAACAGCATGGTCGGGAAAAATACCTGTGACTGTCTTTTAGGGATATTCCTGTACCTTAGCAGAAATGGGTTCATTTGTGTCTCTGATTTTTTGCACACACACCTAGTTCTCACTGGTCAGACCCATATTCCACCTAGTCTAAGAGGACAGACTGGTTTTGTTAGTGCCTGTCAGGTCTGGTGCTAATTCCAGCCTTCGACATTCACAGAACCCAACAGTCATCACTCTGTGTTCCTCCCTTAGCTGTACAGTGTCTCTCTCCATCCTCTCTGTTTGGAGCATCAATTACCTATCTACAAATGGTATTTACTTTGCTTTTTTTTTTTTTTTTTCCTGGAACTGAGTTGATTGAAACTGCTGATCTCTTCCCAGAGAATCTGTCATTCTTACCAAATGTTTTCCCCCCACCCTCCAGCTGTGTCATGCTGGGAATGAAAAGGCCATCAAGACACACCATGCTCTTTAGGGTACATGAAACCAGAGCAGGTTATGATAATAACTTTTTTGTCACATTCAGCATTCAACAGTGTGAAATATCTATCCAGTAACAATCTGTAATTCTACCAAAATACCAAATTATTTTTCTTTCCAATATACAAGCATTCATGACTAAGGTAGGAATATAAAGTGAATACAGTCAACATAAAATTCAAGCAAACCTTAGCAAGTTATGCCAGCCTTGGCTGTCCAAGCTCAGGACATTTTGTGAGATATGTATAGAGTTATTTCATCAAGGTAGATTTCTGCTTTTTCTCAGAGGATATCTTTGATTTTCACATGTATACATGCACGTAGCAAAGAGAACTATGAACACCTATAGCGGGGAAATAATTTATCGTCCACAGATCAAAGAAGAGGAAGATTTTAAAAATCAATGTGATGCTTATTGTGAAAGAGAAAAGAAAGACAGACAACACAAGAAGGAACATCACAGAAGGAAAGCACCATCCCACCCTCCTGACAAGCGCTGCAACGTCTCAATTGATGTCTGCTGTTCTAATTCTAAGAAGTTCCTTCTTCCACTCTCAAAAAGGTCTTTGTTAAGACGATGAATTATATTTTCACAGAACAAGTAATCTGGAAATCTAGTTTCCGGTTCTTCAGTGGGCCCTAACTACTCTTCCCTTCAGTGAGTCACTGAGGCTCTTTGTAAAACGGTAATTGTAATATACTATGGATTCTCTCGAGATTGGTTATGAAACAAAAATGATATCAGTGATGTGACCACACCTTTAAAGTTTTCAATATTACTCAAATACTACACATGTTGTCATAATTCTAGCAAGGTATTAGCACTCGGTTACAGAATGTGTTTTCCTCTGAAATTTATGCTCTTCTTCTATAGCTTGTATCAATTGTACCCCATTTCCTTAGCAGCCATTATAATGTGTCTTTGACCTAATTTTTTGCAGCGGTAGTTGAGTGTGACTTGCTCTAATTAAGGGAGCCAAAAGAGAAGAAAGGAGCTAATCGTTACTGAAGACCTACTTCATTCTAAGCATGAAGTACCACAGTAGACACAAATGATGACAGTAATGGCTGTCCTTTGTTGAGTTTCTGATAACAGACTTCTATCCTCTTGCAGCCATGAGTTAATGGCTTAAGAAGAAATGGCAAACAGCAGGGTTGGGAAAAATACCTACACTTGTCTTCTAAGGATATTCCTGTATCTTAGAAGACATGGGTCCACTCGTGTCTCAGATTTCTTGCACATGAGTCTGGTTCTCATGGGTCCAGACTCATATTCCACTTCGTCCAAGAGGACTGACTAGTTAAGTGCTAATTCTAGCCTTAATTCCAATTAGAAATTAACCTAATTCCAATTAGGCATTTTTCTAAGCAGCTTGTCACAGATTGAAACATTTAATGCTCATCAGCCATCTTTGAAATGAAATCACTCATTATAAATAAAGAAGTGGGGGTCCAATACATCAAACAATATTTCCTAACAGGATTTCATATTCAAAGCACCTGATTTCAACAATGATTCTGTTTCTTAGGAACTGTGTCACCTTAGACAAATCACTTAATATCCCTGTCCTCTTACACATCTGACAACTGACATAATCACAGTACCTACTGCAAAGAGTTATTATGAGTATTAAATGAATTAATATAAGGATTTAAATATGCCTACTTCATAACAAGTGCTATGTAAATGTTAGTGATGGTTGCTACTGGCACTGCTATTATTGCTGTAATAAGCATTTTTATTGTCATCATTATTATTATGATCTTTGTGTACCCAAAGGCACACAACTTATAAGTGACAACATAAGATTCAAATCCAGGTATTTTGAGCAGTGACCCAGTTATTCAGGCAATCAGTACTTACTTGGTGTGGGCTATGATGCCAGGAATGAAACTATGAATAAAACTGGGAGTCCTTTTCTATGTAGCTATTGGTTTGTTTTCAAAGGCTCACATTCTATCAGAAAAAAAAGTAATAGTTAATTTTTGTGATGGTTGGAAGTAAAAAGGTGCTGTGTAAGAACACATATTGGTTGTGCATTTCCCTCTCTAGCAACACCTTTTACATGTACATCTGAAACGTGAATTAGAAAATAATCATGCAAGTGGTCATGGGAGAGCATCCCAGGCAGTGGGAAGGAAGTGAGTGAAGATCTGAACTGTGAGCCATGATGGAAACTACAAAGTCATTGTGTATGAAAGGTTTTGAAATGAGTTACAGAAAATCAAATAGGAGAGCAGGAGTCAGACCAAGGAAGTCTTAGGGAATGGAATGATGGTTGCATGGGTTGGAGGGAGGAAATAGTTTCTCAGTGAGTACAGGGTCTCAGTTTTGCAAGATGAAAAAGTTAGAGAGATCTGGTGCACAATGGAATACACTGAACACTAAGAACAGTACATTTAAAAATGGTTAAGACAGTAACTTTTATGTTATGTATTCCTTACAGTTATTTTTTTAACATATTAAAAAAGAAAGAGAGTCTTATAAATTGTATGAATGAGTTTTGATATTATCTGGCACATGATAAGAAATAATTAGAAGCTTTTTAGAGCGGGAATGGACAGAAGCAAAATAGTTACAGAAATTTCCAACCTCTGGACTCCAGCTTTTGTGGAGGCTGCAAGGAATTGCAATGCACACATCTGTTTGATACCTTTTTTTTTTTTCCTAGGGGACCACAAATTTAAGCTCAAAGAAAGAAAAATAAATTCATCATTTTTCTGGCATTAAACAAACTTTTTGAAACCATTTTATATAGTTTGTAAAATCTTTTAAGGCAAACATAATACAATAGAATCACAAAAATGGGACAATCAGTATCTGCACAAGTAAAGGATATTCAGTTAAAGTGTTCTTCAATCTCCTCCTCCCCAGGAATTAGTCACCTATTGAGCCTTAGTGGGTAAAAATAGCGACTCCAGTAAATTAAATATCACTAGATGCTATTCTTCATATAATGTCCACTTACAGCCTTAACACGGTTATTTAGCTGTCCTGTTATATTTTCTTCAGGCTAAATCACTAGTTCTCAAAATTACGTACTTTCAGAACATCTGGGATCTATACTTCTGTGTTTCATATTAAAATTCACACACAAAAAGGCAAGCCTTTCCAGTTCACTGGAGATAAAAATACTAGATAAGACTATTTCCACATTAAATGCCCTTCAAAATTTTTTCTTATTGCTCTGGGGCCTGCTTTTGCTTGTCTTATACAAACGACATTAATGAAAAAGCAGCATAATAGATTTTACTAGGAAACCTGAAAACAGCTGATGACTTCTGTCCTTGACTTGTGTACCTGTGGTTACAGCCATACACAATGCAAAAATATGATGTATCTATCAGTAAAATGTGTACTGCTTTGTATAACTGAATTAATACATCAACATTATACGAAGTTATACAGAGACAGGACTACCAGTATACAATGATCTGGATGAGATTTCCAACACCTGGCCCAGGGATCTACAGTACTAATCACAAGCTGTCCTATGCTGTGTCACCCTATGCTACGTGTGTCACTTCCTGTTCTCTTCCTGTTACTTTGCATTATATATCTAAATTGATTTAATTATCTTGATAATTTAATCTACTTAGTTTGGTCTGAGAGACTTTCTGTTCAATGCCCTCTAGGAAAGTCAACCAGGCATAGAGGTATCACAATATCAAGAAAATTTATCACTGCTGACTCCTATTTTCTTCTATCTCTTACAATTAGGTGAAAATATTATGGAAACTGGGCATGTTTGAAGAGGAAATAGAAAGGCTAGATGCCCAACATATTTAAGCCAAAGTTATTACTTATTTCAAAATTAAGCAGGTGATACGTTTGCATACATGATGTTATATAATGTTATACTATAATATATATGTTGTATGTGTATATATTTAATGTGTGTATATGTGTAACTATATATATGTGTCTATATATAATGTGCGTGTATATGTAACATGTATACATATGTGTGTGTGTGTATGTAAACAGAGAGAAAGAGAAAGGAAGACTTTGACATCAATACATCAATATCTGGTAAAGTATTCTAATAAAGGGAATTTGTCTTATCCAGGTGACACTAAAGTAAGAAAAATCAACAAAGGGAATACTGAATATATAATCTGACTTCATAAACCCAGCCCATACAAATTGCTGGGACTACATCAAGATGATCATTCTGTGTTGTCAAGTGTGGAAAGCATAACGGCTAATATTGAGAAGTCTCTCCTAGCATAAAGCTATTCATCAGATGACCACAGTCTGTATGATTGGTGCAAACAGTACCAAATGTCCAGTGATGGATTGGGATTCACTTTACCCAAAAAATTGGGATTCAATTTTTTCAGCAATATACTTTAGTGCTTAAGTCAACAATATAATCTCAAGTCAAGCTCTGCAGATGGCTGCATTCAATTAATAAGTCTCCAGACATTGAACTGAAAAAATCAACGCAGACCTTAAAGTAATTTATCTTACTATCTAGGTTACTTTATGCATGGAGGACATCCAGTGTCTGCTTTTCAAGTCACTGCAAATTACGGCATCCTTGCTAAGTCCTCTCTAAAACAAGAGCTGCTCCTCACCCACGGAACAAGACATCTTGGAGATATATTTGTCACTTCTCTGAATGATCGTTACAACTGAATGGAAAGAAAATATGTTGCTGGGATTAGAATATCCCAGGGATCCCCCCACCACACACACAGCAGCTCAACCACAGAGATACTGAAATCTCACCACTTTCTTCATTTTTCAGCTTTGTTGTGTTAATTGCAATTTACAGATTTTTCATTGCACCGCAAATGTTCAACAAGCCATAAATACCCTTTTCCGAAGAGCTGGGTCTCATCAGAATCTGTTCTGAATGAATCCAGTCCAACAGGGTTTCTAATTTTCTCTTTAAAATATTTATCCAAAAATAAAACTCCAAGGCTCAGTAAGAGGTTAACGTGCATGGGACAATATTATATAGTTATAGAAGTAACAGCATATGGAATTGCTATTTTATCTTGATTATCAAGATATTCTATAGCTCAGCACATAAGTTTGCAAGCCCACTTACATAGTATTTGCTTATTTTGTTCTGATTATGTATGAATGTACATAATCATATATGCATAAATTTATCTATTTAATGATAGATTTTAAAGTGAAATTGCTTTCATCTTTAATGAAACCATTTAGTAAATGAGATCCCTGCCACCCATCCTTTATATTTATAATAAATGAAAATAGATAACTTGCTTGCATCATTTATGAAACCTGGTCTCACTGAATAATCCTGAAATATTGTCTCAGTTTATTTAAGCTACTACGTAAATAAATATAGTAACAAAGGTTCCCTAGATTTTGAAGATTCTGAGAGAATAAAGTATTTAGAAAATACCTACTATTAAATCTTTATAACTATTTGAGGCACATGTCTAAGACAAACCACATCCTTTAGGGTGTAATCAACTAGCTGTTTTAAATTTCTCTTTATCTAGGTCACATTGCTCTTTCAACAAAAAAGCTATGTTTTAGCTGCTTCTGTTCCTTTGTTCACTGTGAGAATAAAAAGCTGCAAGAACAGAAAAATAATCTATAATAGCTCCATCAGAGGCAACCACTGTTTACATTTGATGATTGCCTTTCATATTGAGTTAGGAGGTGAATGTAATTACAGACATACGTGCGGCAATAATGAGGACTTGCTACAGCCCCATTAGCCTGAGAAGCTTAGCAGGGCTCTCTGAGGATACTTCTTGTAAGATAAATCTGTACCATCCCTAGTGATCAAGTAAATACAATAGATAGAATTCATTTTAGACAGCAATCTAAAGCCAACAGGGACTTAGCAGCTGTGTGAGAAATGCTGCTCTGCAAAAGGATAAATAGCCGATAACAATGTGCTCAGTGAAACATTTTTTTAATCAAATGAAATTCAGACATAAAGAAAAGATTAGGTCACTAAAAATTAATTTCCTTTCAAGGGAAATTTTGCTACAGGGTTGAAATGCAGAACTTTTCATAATAATCATGATAGGAAGAGAATTTTTGAAGTCCAATGAATTTATTGTCTCAGATATCTGCTGGGTTAATGATCAATACATATTTAAGCAGATGGGCTAAGTGTCAAATAGGATATTTTAGAATGGGTTTCAACCTATGAAAGAATTTATATCTGGATATGTAAAACATTTTCTAAAATCCTTAAAGCAACATTCAGACAGCAAATTCAATTTAAAATACAAGACAAATTTTATTAAAACAAATTCAATGAAAGAAAATTTCTAAATTTTAGATTATCATAGATGATTTAAAATAGTTCACAGGAAGGCAGAGAGTGGGGACTCCTGCTTCAGTCTTTGTTTCAATGGCTTCTGACCCACAGTATGAAAGCTACAGAAGTAAAACCAAGTTTATTCATATTTTCACGTTAAAAACAAAGTTGAAAATTATTCAGGTGATTTGTTTATAATTAGATTTTATATTATGGATAAAGGAATCAGGCAACTGACAACAGAAAGAAGTGGGGAGGAAAAACAACGAAACAAGGGTAAGACAGAGCCAGAGAGAGAAATCTAACAAAAGAGGAAAATAATATAGAAAAGGAAAGATGGATTTACATGCAGAAAAAGACGAAGACACACCTCACAGTGTGTTTCCCCGACAAAGAAACACAATAAACATTTCATATGCCGAGAAACCAGTAAATCATTAACAAAATTGATACACAACATGTGACCTTCTATGAGTTTTTCTAAAGTTAAAGTCACATTGTGCTTTGTGACTGGATGTATAAATGGCTTGTCACTTCCTGTTACTTGCCTCCAGGGCCAGATGAAATTAAGTCAAGGACTCAGGATTCCCTCCTGCTGCTGTGTGTCCAAGCGTGATTGGCAGCAAAGACGACTGTACCCTGCACTCGTGTTCTATTGCAGTAACTGGTGATTCGACACAATCCCACTGTCCTAAAATGCTCTAGCATGTCTTACAAGGATGTCAGCTGCTGGCTCACATAAGAATATTCTAGGTCACAGGTCTATGTGTAAATTAGCAGATGAGTGCATACCTTATGAGAAGTATCCTGGAAGTGAAAATGTATTTTAAAGTTAGGGGAAAGGTTTCAACATGTGTTTTCATGTTGATAGTACAAAAGTTACAGGTATGCTGCTAAAGGTCATTTCCCCCACCAATATATTTCATTAAAGTTTCACAACTAAGAAACTCTGGGCAAGTTACTGTGACAATCTGGTTTTACTTTATAATCATTATTTTTTAATCTTGACCTTTTTATAATATAATTTTTCTCTATATGTGATAGCATACCCTGCTCTAATATACACTGCAGGCTATTGCTATATCTTTAAAGAGCGTTTTTCTCATTTTCATGTTTTATATGATAAGAGACACAATTAAAGAGTGGGGAGATATACATAAAATAGAGACATGTTGAGAAGATAAAGACAACCCAGAATGATCCCTGGGCAGTTATTCCAGAGATTCCTCCTCAGAACCCTTTTATGATGAAGGGGAGAACAGAGCTGGGGTTAGATTGAAGTGAGTGCAAATCTCAGTGCCCCCACTTAAGAGTTTTGCATCCCTTAGTCTATTACTTCAATCTTCTGAGCCTCGGCTTCCTTAATTAAAAATGGAATCCATGATACATCGATCCAATGCCTCATGGGATTATTTTGAGAATGAAATGAGACAATACACACACAAGGCTTTGAGCATTATCTGGCACATAATAAGCATCCAATAAATGGATAGTAATTTGTTTCTAAAATTATGGTTCTGACATGCTAAATACTGTATAATTGTGGCAAGTTATTTCAATACTGTAATCCTTCCATTTTCTTTTACAAAATAAAAATAAATATATTTCCTAGAAGTGAGACTCATTTTAAGGATTAGAAATACTATTTGGAAATATTCTAATATGATGGGACACGATAAATTGGTTAATAATCCATAATAGCTTTTATAAAAATTCAGAATGTGAACACAATCTTGGGACTTATTTTTTTCTGCTAATTGAGATTTCCAAAAGCATTTATAAAGAGCAGCATGAACAACTGGAATCATTCTTGGAATAATTTTCCCTTCATCTCTAACATCGGATAAGCAAATGGAACAAAATAGACTAAAACTTTTTTTTGGAAGTAGCGTCAGCAATTGACTGGCAGATAGAGCAATTCCTTCAGAGTATAGAAATAAATACAGGTTTTAATACTAAGAACTGTTCCATTAACCCTTATATAACCAGGCAGGCCCTGATTAAATCACCAGCTGTGGGAGGTTTTGCTGGCTGAGCCTAAAGTTTAATGGGTTACCATCACCACTTAGAGAATTCCATCACTATAGATTCTCCAAATACCTCAAACTTCACAATTCACTTGTGTTCTTTATAATAATGATAATCTCCAACATTAGCCAAAGTTATCTAAGATAACTTTGACTACTTCTGCTGTTTGGAGCTACCTTAAAATTCAGAGGTAACTGTTTAGTTCTCCTTGAAAGGGTAGATGAGTAGTAAATGGTCAGCTTTAAATGTGATACAACTTTGCATGCCTAAAAAGTTTTAAATGTCAAAATTATGTAATATTATTTAAGCATAGCAAATTATTCAAAGAATATAGAAATGTAATTCTAGTTCACTGTTAAAAAAAGAGCTCTGCATCTTAAGGAAAGATACATTTCATAATATCTACAACTGGACTTTTACTTCTGAAATAGACTTCAAGTAAAAGTTTCACAAGTAAGTAATATGAACTTTCTTATCCAGTGATCCTTCTAATCATTCACTCTCAAGCCATTGTCCAAATGTTTCTCCAAAATACAGGGTTTACTAACAGCCTTTTGAGGGTGGTCTATGGTAATTAGGAAGACAGTTAATGACCTGGGTGAAATCTCAATGGGCTCATTATAAATGTTCATTTGATGCTTTTATTCTTCGTACTAGTCAATTAAACCTTTAATGACCTGACTTACATTTTTCTTTTCCCTTTTAAAATAACTTGCTGATTGCCCATTTCTCTGTGTTTTCTTTGCTTCTGGCAGTATTTTGGTTGCATTAATCCTTTTGGCCTAAATAGTCTTCGGCCTTTATTGGACCTTGCAAGTTTCTAGTCTTTTTCCTTCCAGGGAATGAGGGAGTATGGGTGTGGCACCTTAAATAAAATCACCTGACATTTTTCCTCAAAGGGGCATAAAACAATTTCATTTAAAATTGTACTTGAAATATCTATCTGTCTATCTATCTATCTATCATCTATCTATCTATGTATTCTATCTTGAAGGTTAAATTTGAATTATGTTAAGAACTAAATTAGAAAAAAAATCTCACCAAAATGTAAAATTAACAGAACTTTTAAATTTTACTTCCTGGATGTTTCCAAATCCTACATTCGTATATTGGTTTGAGATGCTATTTTAACATCTTGCGTGTATGTGTGTGTGTGTATGTGTGTGTGTGTGTGTGTGTGTGTGTGTGTGTGTGTGTGTGTGTCAGTATATGATAATTACTTGAAATCTGATTTTTTAAAATTTTTACAATTGAAAATATTAGTAAATTGTAGAAGGCTTATAATTATGACCATAATCAATACATAACACTATGTCTATCAACAGGATTGCATGTCATTTTATACATACACATATATAAAGTATTTGCTTTGTTTTCCTTAGCAGCATAAATGTATATATGTCCATATTATAAACATATAATACAATATAATAGATACAATCTATAATGTGTAATATAGTGTCAGAGGTGTTCAAACCAGAGCGATTCCATTTTGAGTGAGGACTGAGAAAAAGAGGCTGGAACTTGCTGGGCTGGATTCCCAAAAGCTAGGAATTTCTAACATGTAAATGTTTACGGTTAAGGAAACAAATTAATAATGTTTACTAAACAGGCCCAGACTTGGGAGTGTCCAGATAACCCATGTATGAAGAACAAAGACATTCCTAATTTTGCTTTAAAAATAATAATGCCAGCCAGGTGCGGTGGCTCACGCCTGTAATCCCAGCACTTTGGGAGGACAAAGCAGGTGGATCACGAGGAAATCCAGACCATCCTGGCTAACATGGTGAAACCCCGTCTCCAGTAAAAATACAAAAAATGAGCCAGTTGTGGAGGCAAGCACCTATAATCCCAGCTTCTTGGGAGACTGAGGCAGGAGAATCGCTTGACCCAGGGAGGCAGAAGTTGCAGTGAGCCAAGATCACACCACTGCACTCCAGCCTGGCGACAGAGTGAGACCCCGCCTCAAATAACACCAATAATAATAATAATACCTATTCTTGCAGAATACAGTAAGAAAATTAATCCTATATCACAAACCCTTGTACCAGAGCATATCTCCTCATATATAAAAGCGATGTACCTAGGATGGACGCGTTCCTCCTCTTACTTGCAAGAACTCATACTCTTTATGGAGTAGTTGCTCTTTCTCCACTTTACTTTATTAATAAACTTGCTTTTACTTTGCACCGTGGACTCGCCCTGAATTCCTCCTTGCACAAGATCCAAGAACCTTCTCTCTCTTGGGATCTGGATAGGGACCCCTTTCCTGTAACATTAATAGTGAAATTTTTGTAAAGTATTGAGGTAAGTGGCCCGTTTGTCTGATCTGTTATGCATTATTAGAGTTTCCATATTTAATGTGAAAAAAAATCCTGTCCTGGCACAAATAATACAATATGTCTCTAATTTTTGAGATAAGTTCAATGTAAAAACTAAATTCTGGGAGCTCTTTCAGGAGTTACATAAATGCTATGTGGAAAAAAAAAAGTCCCTAATTAACAATTTAGGTAATATATTAGTAAAACCCAAATTAAACATTGTGAGATTCGCAGCATCATTTACAAAAGGGCTTTCTAAAATATGTTCCATGAGAAAAGAAATTCTGGGGTGAAATATTTGTGGAAAACATTGTGAACTGTCTCTTCTTGAGTCACGGCCTTGACTATTAGCCTGTTAAACGCCTATCAAAAGCTCTGAGAAGCTTAGGTTCCTATGTCAGAGAAACACCTATTAAAAATCTCTGAAAGCAGTTTTCAATGGAAGAAACTTTTCTTTTATGTCACATTTAAAAATTCTATATAAAATCTCTACCACATGTGATTTTTCCTTTAAAAAATAATGTTTAAATTGCATGTAATATAAAACTTTGGGATAAATCTTCATTATCTACCGCATTTTAAAAGAGGTTTTTTGTTTTTTTTTTTTTTACATTTCACATTTGCTTTATTTAAAGAAGATTAAATGTTATCTACAGTGTACCTTGCTAAGTCATGTAAGATGAATAATTTACAGTTCCTATCAGGCTCAATGTCATTAAGAAGATGAAGCAAAAGTACTGGTAAGGTAAGCAGTATACCGGCCATGTGTTTGTAAACGATACCTGACTGTATTGTGTTTTTCATTCACTGAGTTTGACATATTTTACCTTGATCATATTCCAGTTTGATGGATTACTTTCAATTTTCATCAGAAACATGAACTGAAACAAAGATAGCACTAGCAAATCTTGATATACATGATAAATCATACTTCAGAGTTATAAATCATATCCAGAATAAACAAGCTCAAAAAGACTAATGTCTTTGTTTAAGGCTAATATATGGCTAGACCTCAAGTTATTATGGGATAATCTGGTAATTACTTTGCCATGGGGTAAAGAGGATAAAATACTGATAAAATAATTTCAATGATTGATTTCTTATTCTTGTCCTAATTATAATCCTGTATTTGAAATATTTTTTCTAAAACCAATAATTATTCTACAAAAATCTCTTATTTTTTATAACAGCATGAGTTTTTACACTTCGATTTCCTTATCATTTAAAAATAATGATAAGGAAATCATTTTTTTTTGTATAAGAAAAATGTTTTGTATAAGAAAAAAAAACAGCTATATTGTAAAGATCATTTTGTGGTTTTGACCCTGCTGAAGACAGATTTCCTCCTTAATTGATGAACTTCAAGTATTTTAAACCATTAGTTAGTTACTTAAGTCAGCCTGTTATGCTTCTATTCAAACATTGTCTATTATGATCTAGAAACTGAGCTAGAAATTGTACTTATTAATAAATCTGAAAAAAACGGTCACTGACTTCGCTCATTTCTCTTTACATTTCCAGTGGATTTAATAATACTGATCTATGGCAGCAGTAATTTGTGTCAGTTTAAATATGTGTATTTGTATTTACATGCACAGGTGTGTTACAGAGCTCCGATTCTCTAAGTCGGGCAATACATTTTTCTCAATCGTTTACAAATATTAGTGTCAGCTCTAAACAGATTCAAGGACTTTATAAATCAACTAGAGAAATGAAGTCCGTAGCAGCACCACTGGATTCCAAAATCAACTTGAATATGATTTTGTTATAGCATTTCTTTCCAGTTTAGGACAAAATCCTAAAAACTACAGTCAGAAAGTATATGTTCCTTTATCTTTTTCTGGCTATGTTAACTATGTTGGCCAAATTACAACCTCGCTGAGCCTAAGTTTTCCATTAGTGAAATGGAGGTAAACGTATTTCTTACCTAATACCAGCATATGATTGTGGTTACTACATTCTCTACAGTTTCATGATTTATCCAACAGCCATTTCCTGAATTTCTATTATATACAAGGCTTCAGTCCTAGGTGGTGGGGATGGCGAACTGGAGAAAATAGCCCTTTTTTTGTCCTTATGGAGTCTCTGGGAAAGGGATAACTATTAAATTAGCCATGCTATGAGGGAGCTGAAACACTTCTTTAAAAAACAGCCCTTAATCTCAGCTTTTACGGTTCTTCTCTCCTCTCTTCTGAGTCAGGAGGGCTCTTTCTTCCCTGATATCTCCATATTATGCACATGTCCAGTACTATGTGTCTTAGAGACCATATTATGCTACAGTTATAGATGTAAATACCTATGTCTTCCAATGAACAGTAAGTTTCACTGAGATCAGAAACATGAAGCAATACTGTAAATTAAACAACATTTTTGATGCTTTCACATTTATTTCATTTATTCTCTACGACAATATGGAAAAGTATTATGTTCCCTGCTCAAAGTTAAGACAACTGAGGTTTATGTATGCTGAACAGTATAGAGGTTAGTTAGGAAATGACCAAGCTAGGCTGTCAGAGCAGGTTAACTTTTATGCACCTGTGCACCTGGCCTAACAGCCAAATAGTGATATCATAGTCCTGAAGTGTCCTAAAATCACCTTAAAAGTGAAAGTTGACCTTGTTTTTCTTCTCATGTCAACTGTACAACTTGCTGGCTTCAGCAGCAAGAGGGAAAGAGGACATGGCATGGCCATCAGCTGTAGCTTTTGAAAGCAGTTGGGAAAGAACAAAACAAATGTACAAACTGAGCTAAATCTGGAGCATTTTTTAAATCATTACTATCATTAGACACATTGATTTAGCAGAGGCGGAGGCAATAGAGGGCAATGATGAATTGTTTCAGCTATGGAGTCAGACAGGCTAGGTTCTAGTCCCTCTCCATCTCTCACCAGCTGAGTAACTTTACTTGGGTACTTTTTTTTTTTTTTTGAGACAGAGTTTCACTCTTGTTACCCAGACCAGAGTGCAATGGCACAATCTCAGCTCACCGCAACCTCCGCCTCCTGGGTTCAGGCAATTCTCCTGCCTCAGCCTCCTGAGTAGCCGGGATTACAGGCACGCACCACTGTGCCCAGCTAATTTTTTGTATTTTTAGCAGATATGGGGTTTCACCATGTTGACCAGGATGGTCTCGATCTCTTGACCTCGTGATCCACCCACCTCAGCCTCCCAAAGTGCTGGGATTACAGGCTTGAGCCACCGCGCCCGGCCTTGCGTACATTTTTTTAATGTCTAGGTATCTTGTTCCCTCATCTGTGAAAAGGGACTAGTCATTGAACCTATCTCAAAGGGTGGTAAAGGAAAAATTGTATGCAAACTGTTTCTGGCAATATGGGAAGCTTTTAGTAATAATATTATAACACCTAAAGAACAGGTCTGGATTTATACTAGCATGAATATGTGACTAACACTATCACCAAACAGGAGTGTAGCTTGACTGACGAACTCTTAAACTGTACCATAGCCACATTTATTAATTCATTGATTATATCAATTTCACAAGTATGTATTGAATATCTCCTGAGTACCAGAAATCATGATAGATCTTATGAATACAAAGTTGAATAGGAAACAATTTCCTTAAGAACATGACAGATTTTAGAACGTACAAAAAATGTGAATCCATATTTAAAATACACATGAAATGTGCTTTGATGTAAATACTGCAATATAAATTAATACCAGTTTTAGTGGTGGCTTAATAAAAACAGTGAACATTGGCTGGACATGTTGGCTCATGCCTGTAATCCCAAAACTTGGGGAGGCCCAGGCAGGAGGACTGCTTGAGGCCAGAAATTCAAGACCAGCCTGAGCAATGTAATAGGACTCTAACTGTACAAAAAATTTAAAAAGTTAGCCAGGCATGGTGGCTCATGCCTGTAGTCCCAGCTGCTTGGAATACTGAGATGGGAAGATCGCTTATGCTCAGGAGGTTGAGGTTTCAGTTAGCTGTGATCCTGCCACTGCACTCCAGCCTGGGTGAGGGAGCAAGAGCGTGTCACAAACAAACAACAGCTAACATTTACTGATACTTCTGTATCTGGCAACTTTCCTGAAACTTCACATAAAGTATCTTGCATGGCTGTCAGAGCATTTTTATGAGGAAGATTTTATTACTGTACCCATTTTATAGGTAAGAAAATTATATTTAGAAAACATTTAAGATTTTCCCCAGACAGACAACTAGGAGGTGGTAGAGCCAGAAGTTTGCCTCTCGAACTTTATCAGCCTATAGCTAAGAAGTACAAAGAAAGAGAGATACACCCATTGACATAATTTGGATATTTGTCCCCACCCAAATCTCATGTTGAACTGTAATCCCCAGTGCTGGAGAGGGAGTCTGGTGGGAGGTGTTTGGATCAAAGGGGGCAGATCTCTCATGGCTTGCTGCTCCCTTCATGATAGAGTGAGTTATTGTAAGATCTGATCGTACCCTTTTAAATGTATGGCACCTTCCCCACAACTCTCTCTCTTGCTCCCGCGTTCACCATGTAAAGTGCCTGCTCCAGCTTCTGCCATAATTGTAAGCTTCCTGAGGCCTGCCCGAAGCTGATGCTGGAGCTATGCTTCCTCTACTGCCTGCAGAACAGGGAGCCAATTAACCCCTTTTTCTTTACCCAGCCTCAGGTATTTATTTATAGCAATGCAAGAATGGCCTAATACATCATTGATGCCTTTAAGAACAGAAATTGAATGTAAATTATAGGAAAGGAAGAAAGTTGCAGTTATTGAAATTTGAGGGAAAACAAACTTTAAAAGTCTCCTTTATGTTTGTTTATGGAATATATATGTTTAACAAAAGATAAACATATTCTTACAACATATTTCCAGAAATGTTCTTCCTTTGTCTTGGTAACACTGTTCTTACTTTCTGTCCTGTTCAAATTCTCTGCTGATTAATTTGCTGATGAATTTGAAGTGTAATTTATTAAGATAGATTTAAATCTCACGTTTTAATTTTTAAAGAGTTGACTCCAAACCCTGAGATGAGGAAGACCTGGGTAAATGAAATAACTTGTGAAAACACCCAAGACTTCTAGGGTGACTGTTTTAACAGGAGTGAACAGAGACGCTGCCAAAACTCCCCTGCAAACTGAGGCTGCATGGAGGGAATCACAGGATTTGAAACAAAGGAAACGTCTGTCTTTCTCCATCCCTTGCTGTGTAGGAATGTATTTGGAGCATCATGCTTAAATCTGGGCACCACATTTTAAGAAGGAATTAATTAGAGTGTGTCCGGAGGAGGAAAAGTGGAACAACTCATGTGATACTGTGTGAGGAGTGATTAAAGAAACTGGGAACACTGAACTTGAACTGAATTCTTCAAGGGGACATAATTACAGAATTCACATTTTAAAGACCTAAATGCTGAACAGGAATTGGAACCAGAGATGGAGGCCATAAATCTTAGGCTCTCTTCCTATTCATAGGCCCCATGACTCAGTTGTCACGCTGAACTCTCTTCCTTCTCTCCCCTCTCATTCATCAGGTCAGTAAAGGCTCTCTCAATCACCTGTTGTCACTGGGTGATTCTCTGTAGACAGCCTGTGGCTCTCAACACCAGTTCTCATGATCCAACGATCACCTCCAAAGCCTTTATGTTTTTAGCCATAAACTCACATATTTTTCCCGAAATTAATGATTTTTATTGAAAAAGTATTACTATTTAACTCTTCTTAACCTTTTCTTCTTTACAGTCAGTAATCAAGTTCTGCTGCTTTTTTTTCAGGTCGAGATTTATAAGAAGCTCATTATTTCATATTTGGAATGTTTTGGCTGAATCACTGTAGAGAGATGAAATATTTTTGCAGCTTTATGCCTTTCTCATACATAAATTTCACTGACCTTCCATTTTTCTGCTATGTGTTATGTTGATCTAAATAAGGGATGGACTTGTTTACACCTGCATTCTTGTGTGTGTGTGTGTGTGTGTGTGTGTGTGTGCAGAGTCTTACTCTGTCCCCAGGACTGTAATGCAGAGGCGTAATCTGGGCTCTGCAACCTCTGCCTCTCAGATTCAAGCAATCTCCTGCCTCAGCCTCCTGAGTAGCTGGAATTACAGGTGTCTGCCACCAAGCCCAGCTAACTTTTTTGTATTTTTAGTAGAGACAGGGGTTTCACCATGTTGGCCAGGCTGGTCTCCAACTCCTGACCTTGTGATTTGCCCGCCTCAGCCTCCACAGTGCTGGGATTGCAGGTGCGAGCCACCATGCCCAGCCACACCTGCATCCTTATAAAATTAATTCTAATATCCTAGTTTGTGGTTTCTTCTCAGGCCATTTTAACTCGGTCGGAGTTTGCTCAGAACCAGAAAAGGGTACCTCTAAGATAAGTCATTTTCTTTCCATATTTCTGTGAAGGAGTATCCAGTTCTGATCCTAGACATCATCATCTCTGAATCACACTTATGATGATATTGCTTCCAAATCGGATCCAGTGGCATTCAAACATTCATTAATTTCCATATGCCTTAATGCTTATAATGAGTAGGGTGAAGGAGACTCACCCTATTCCTTCATCTGAAATGCTCTTCACTGCTCACACTCCCTTGGAGCCAAACCATTCTAGATGACAAAAGGGTGCTGATCCCTAGCTTGCCAAGCATTCATTCTGTACTCTGCCTTTTTAACTAAGTTTGACATTGAATTTTCACACATGAAGCTGATATCTCTACACAGTTGGATGAGTTAATTAATCCTTTGAAGCTTCCCACTGAATCCTTTCTTTTTACCCCTCTTATATCTGCCTTCTTCTAAAACCTCAGGAAACATATTTTTACTTCTTGAAAGAGATACAGTCAACTCAGTATTCCCTTTCCATTTCATGCTTGGAGCCCTGAACGTGGCCAGCCTCTACTGTACATATTAAAGTAAGCTTCCTGGTCTTAAGCCATTTGGAAAACCAATTAGCATTTTTAAAAGTTAGTATGAAATGTATCTCCATACAAATGTACTCTTACTACTTCGTTCTATCTCCAAGACCTACTTTTTTATTTTTTCCAAATGTGCTTTACAATTGCGGTTGCAGTGTTGCTGTTGTTATTGCAGCAACATTTGTGGCCCCTGGCAATCTTCCATACAATTAACTGTCCTTAAATTTAAAAACTCCTGGAAATTAGCCAATCTCAACGTTCCCTTACACACTTATACATGTGATCCTTTCTAGTTTGCTTTCTTTCTTCATTTCTTCTCGTCTTAATTTCCATATTTCAATTCCGATCCAACTACTTTACCTTTTACTCAGATTCTCCACTTTTTCAAAGGTTTTGCTTGTGTTCAACACTGACATAGATCAAAGTTTCTCTGTGCCTTAGGAAAAAAGTCCCGTCTTCACTGAATTTTAACTTTCTGATGTTTAATATGGGAGTGATTAACATTATGTTTACTTCTCACAGGTGTTGAAAATACCCAATGAGATAATGTATTTGAAAAGGGTTTTAATTTTTTTTTCTTTTGAGACAGAGTCTCACTCTGCCACCCAGGCTGCAGTGCAATGGTGTGATCTTGGCTCGCTGCAACCTCCTTGTTCCAGATTCAAGCAATTCTCCTGCCTCAGCCTCCTGAGTAACTGGGATTACAGGTGCTCGTCCCCGACAATGGTGGCTCACACCTGTAATCTCAGCAGTTTGGGAGGCTGAGGCAGGTGGATCATCTGAGGTCAGGAGTTCAAGACAAGCCTGACCAATGTGGCAAAACCCTGTTTCTACTAAAAATACAAGAGTTTTAATTTCTCTAAAGTGCTATGCAATGACGATTATTAGTCTGTAACCATTTCACATGGGCCCCAAACTGACTTCATAATCTTTTTGCAGTGCCTTTACTGATAGAAATGTGAGCTCTTGAAAAATGAAGACTAAGTTTTTATTCATCTTTGAATTCTTAGCATTTAGTATTTGCTGATCTAATTTTAGAAGCATATTTATTTAATTATATAATCGATATTTGCTAAGTGTTTTATCAGTTGCATAAACTAGAACATACAAGAAATGTCAAATACTTATCAAATTTATAGTGGATTTGCCTCACTTTTTTCTGGTGATAGCATTAAAAATTTCTTCTCATAGCGAAGACTAATCAGTATTGTCTATGCTAATATTATCATATGAAAATTTACATTTCATTTCTATGTTTTTTGAAATCAGAGATGCTTCTGCAAAAAACAAATGTTCATTTTTAATTCAGTAAGTCTTTAACATACTATCATTTTGGGCATAACAGAGTGCTATATGAGAGAGCGTCTCCTTGTAGCAGAGGCTGTACTATACAAACCTTAAAAGATTTAAAAATCAACATTCCATTGAAGAAATGGCCTGAGTATAATTTATTGATTTTTTTAATCTGATCTACGTTTTGGATCTATACAAAATGATACTTCAGTTTGCCCCCACCCCTACATATAAACTCTGTCTCCTTTCTAACTCCAGGGACTATCTGAATCTATCCACAGCTATTCTTCCCTTACTAATAACACTACATATTTGAATTGCATTTTGAGAGCATGATGTTTGGTCTAATGTCAGCAGCTCTCACTAAGTGACAGAATCAAATATGTACCAGTTATTAGATCGTATTAGAAGCATACCACATCGTCAGGACCTCTCCTTTGCAGCACTGTATTTGGTGCATAATCTCATTTTGAATTAGATGTCGCTGCTATACACCTCTAAAAGCTCTATTCTTTGATTTTAATTGTTTATTTAATTGCATGTTGTTGCCTACATTGACATTATGTGGACAACTAATGTAAGTTTTATTAATTATCATACCCACACTGCCTAGCTCAGTAAAGTTTGGTGAATCCATAAATGAACCAAACCCTGTCTTATTTTTTGCATTAGTGCTTAGCAGGTGATAAAAACTGTAAAGAAAGGTAAGTTACACTTCTGGGCAATGCTTTCATAAGAAAATCTTACGATTTCCTGTGAGAGATGCCCTCACTTCCCCTTCTACCCAGTACACTTGAGAGTTGAGCTCCTGGGAGGAAGCAGGGTAACTATGTACTGATTCCACACAACTGCTCCCCTCAGTGAGTGACTGAGAGAAGACGTCTCCTTCCAACAGCCATAAAGAGGTGCCAGCTGTCGATAGTATTTCAGATGCCAAGCTGCATGGGATTTCAGGAAAACATATACTTATTTATTTTAAAAAAGTAGACTTCCACAAAGTCATGCAGAGTAGCAAAATAACTACTGCCCTGCTGACTTTGAGTGATGAATCTCAAGTAGAAATTGTGGTTGTAAACAACCCAAACAGGAGGTGAAAGCATGGAAATAGCATGCTGCAGGTAACTACTGAAACAATCAATATCCTTTGCTATCATACAAAGGTATCCATAAATACCAGCATAGATGTTCCTAGTTGTCAGTTCACAAAGATTTTTCAAAGTAAATTATTCACTCATGTTCTTCCTTATATAGACTAGAAAGCTCCTCGGATTATCTTAAAGTGTCACAGATGAACCATCATAAGGTCTTTTCTGATCAAAATTTAAAGTCAAATTAAAATTAAAAAGAGGTTGCTCCAGTAAGAAAAAAAAAAACAAACAATTCCATCAAAAACTGGGCTAAAGAAATAAACAGACAATTCTCAAAAGAAGATATACAAATGGCCAATGAACATATGAAAAAATGCTCAACATCACTGAGGATCAGGGAAATGCAAATCAAAATCACAGTGCAATACCACCTTACTCCTGAAAGAATGGCCATAATCAAAAAATCAGAAAACAGTAAATGTTGGCGTGGATGGATCAGGGAACACTTCTACACTGCTGGTGGGAATGTAACTGGCACAGCCACTGTGGAACACTGTGTGGAGATTCCTTAAAGAACTAAAAGTAGATCTACCATTTGATCCAGCAATCCCACTACTGGGTATCCACCCAGAGGAAAAGGAGTTATTATATGAAAAAGACACTTGCACATGCATGTTTATAGAAGCACAATTCACAATTGCAAAATCATGGAACCAACCCAAATGCCCATCAATCAACGCGTGGATAAAGAACCTGTGAGATATATATATACACACACACACTTATATATGTATGATGGAATACTACTCAGCCATAAAAAGGAATTAATTAACAGCATTTGAGCCACCTGTATGAGACTGGAGACTCTTATTCTAAGTGAAGAAACTCAGGAATGGAAAACCAAACATTGTATTTCTTGCTGATAGGTGGGAGCTAAGCTATGAGGATGGCAAAGGTGTAAGAATGATACAATGGACTCTGGGGACTTGTGGGGAAGGGTGGGAGAGGGGTAACAGATAAAAGATTATAAATAGTGTTCAGTGGATACTGCCTGGATGATGGGTGCACTGAAACCTCACAAATCACCACTGAACAATTATTCATGTAACTAAATACCACTTTCACCCCAATAGCCTGTGGGGACAAAAAGAGATTGCTCCAATGAGTTGCAAAAGAAATGCCTATAATAATTGTTCCCCTTTACAGACTTTTTGAAGGCTGTACTTTGATGACAGTGGTTCTCAAACCTATAGAAACAAAGAATAATTTTCTGTAATCTTGGAGAACGTGTCATCAATCAGGATCTGACTGGCCTCAGAGGACTCTTAAATTGGGACAATGTGAGGAGGTTTTATTTACAAAGACAGAATTGTGAACAAGAGGTATGAGTACCGTGAGGTTTGGTGCAAAAGTTAGTAAGAGTGTTCCCACAGCCAAGACCCAAAAGACAATAGTAGGGAGGGGCTCAGAAGAAGGGAAAGTCCCAGAGGACCAGAGATAGTCTCCTTTGGAAGAGCAAAGGTTTTGTTGAGGGCTTAGTCAGGATAAGGAACCCTCACAGGAAGGAACTAAAGAGAATAAATGGGCTGGGAGTGGTGGCTCATACCTGTAATCCCAACACTTTAGGAGGCTGAGGCAGGCTGATCACCTGTGGTCAGGAGTTTGAGACCAACCTGACCAACATGGTGAAACCCATCTCTACTTAAAATACAAAATTCGCCAGGCATGGTGGTGCATGCCTCTAATTCCAGCTACTGAGGAGGCTGAGACTGGAGAATCTTCTCCGGGAAAGAGAACCAGGAGGCAGAGGTTGCAATAAACCAAAATTGCACTATTGCACTCCAGCCTGGGCAACAAGAAAAAAACTCCTTCTCAAAAAAAAAAAAAAAAAAAAAAACAGAGAGAGAGAATAAATGCCTGACCTCTGGCTCTCCTCTCCCTCTCTTCTCCTGCCAAGGCTACCACTTGTCTCACCCAAATGGCTGGGAAGCTTACTGAAATCTAATACACTAAATCTTTGAGTAGATGCCACAGGTCCAGCCCCAGAAGCTGAGAGTGGAGCAAAGAATGTTGGAAAGTAGATCTATCTAATGGGGATGATGGACGCCTGCTGTATCTTCATTTCTGGGATAAGACCACTGAAGTTCAGAGATTAACACCTTGAGTGGTAGACATAACCTAGAATGCTTATATAATCATTTCACACTATTTCATTCACTGTCCTATGCTTACTCCTGACCTACAAAGAAAGTATTAGATCTATTATGTACATCTAATATTACTCTTTTAGGATAATATTGAACTGTCATCACTATTCATTACTGAAGACTTAAGAAAATACTTTTAACTAGTTCTTTGTATACCCATAACAGAATATATTCTTATGCCAATAAGAAATCCATATATGTACATAAATGACAATTTTTCTCTATAATCTAAAACTCTGGCCTTAAATTTTCCAATAATATATGTTATGGCTGAAAATATTATAATCCCAATTATATGATAAGAATATCTACGTAATTGGTTTATTTAAAGACAGAAACTTTATTAGAAGCTCAAGGTATTGCAAAATCATGAGTGGAATAGCAAATATGCCTTCTGTTCTCTTTATGATTCACAGTTTATGTGTCTATAGTTTTACAACCAATGTCACCAAACCTACTGTTATACGGCTCACGATAAAGCAATTAATTAGCTAATGCCAATATTTCCATGTCTTTTCCTGACTTTCAAAAAATGAGATTGAGAGTTACCTGACTCTTGCTACATTCCCATAACTAGTATATCGTTTATTCTAGTAAATGAATAAGCACTGTTAAGTATTTCTGAAGTTTTGTTTTTAGGAAAATTACCGGTCTAAACCTCTTGCAAACTAATGCATATATCTCACAGAAAATACTTAAAGCCACTCTTTCCTGAACACTGCAGTGTATGTGCTTGAATAGTAAGCGCATCTACCAATCAAATCTTCCTAGGTAATATAATTCTTTTTTAAGACCTTGATAATTTCATTCATTGTTATGAATTACAAAACTTAGTCTTATGTTACATTCTTATCCCCAGGTTAGATGTGCATCTGCCAACCCACAGTTTGCATGTATCATCCCTTGAATCTCTCAAAGTCAGCGTGTCCTAAGTTGACTTTACCATTTCTTTAGCTTGCCCAGTGGAGCCATCATCTAGACATCTGGGTCAGTCTGTACTTTGGATGTCATCCTTAGCATTTAAATCTTATTCATCCTCCTTGTTTGAATCCTGTCAATTCTAACTCCTTTTTTTCTATTTTCCTCATCCCATCATCCCAAAATTAGCTTATCCTCATTGTTTTTACACTGGGTCACTGTTAGCCTCCCAATTAGTATGTGGGCATCTCCTTCTGCCCTAACTGATCTATTCTCCGTATTTGGGCCCAAATGTTATATTTTTTAAAAGTCAGTCTATCTGATAACAAAGCTTTCCCTTTTTAATTTTCCTATTTGGGACATTCATGGTCTAACATTATCTCTCTCTTTCCTTCCTGCACTGGCAGATCTTGTTGAATAAATGCACTTTTCCAAATGTGCTCAAATCACTACCTTTCTTCTTGCAGTATCTTCCTTCTCTTTCTTCCCATGGCCAATCTGTAGTTGAAATTTTGGATTCACTCTAGTCCTTTCCTCTTCCAGTGATGGTTCCATGAATGCCCAGTTGTTCCTCATGTGTGATAACACAAGACTTAGAACCCACCAGCACTTGGCCACAGTCATTACACAGCTCTGCTGGACATGTCCATGTCACCTATAGCAGGGCAAGCTCCGGACTGCAGAGGCTTTTCTGGAGGACCCCAGCAGCTAATTTAGCAGCTGAACATATCTGCCAATCAATGAATGCAGTTTGATTGTATCCTTTTTCTTTCTTTTTTTTTTTTTTTTTTTTGTCATGTAGATGGAAGACTTGCCCAGTTGCTGAAGGACAGTGGCAGCTGGAAAGCATTTGTAAAGAAAAACTCAGCAATATTATGAGAATTATTGAAATTCTAGCCTGGAGCTTGGTCATACAGAAAGCAAATATGGTTAACCTAGTTAAGTTAATGGAACCTTAATTAGATTGAAGAGAAACTCCGGTGTCTGTCACAAATGCCATTCTGACTGTGGTGGGGAAACTGTCAGGGGGAGCTGTTGGTGTGACCACTCCCTTGGGTTGCCATGGAGTGGATCACAGCCTTATCTGCACTGGACCAAGAGAAGACATAAGAATTAGGAAACACGGTGAAATAACAGAAGGAAATTTTGTATGTTTATACAAGTAAAGGACAAGAGAAATAATGATATTGAAATTAAATATTTTAGTGTCTTGGCTTGAATTTACTAAAATTAAATTTTCATGAGACTGTAATTTCTACTCCACAGTGCAATTACAACAATAAGTACAGAGTGGTTTAACAATTTTTAAATATCTCTTTTGCTTTAAAAAGTACTTCATTAATTCACTTACAAATGGGTATGAATGTCATCAGGCAATTCCTGTCTCAAAATAATACAAAGTTCCACCTTACAGGATAAAGGCTTTATACACAGAGAGTTTATTGTTTGGAAACGATGCTTACTTCATCTTTACTTTATCATTTCCTTGTCAATCTAAATCAAGAAGTTTACAGGTTAGAAAAAGCAAGAGTGAAAAGGAACCAAGACATAGTGAGCAGTGGCTACAGGACAAAAACTATCACTTTTTTTTTTCTGTTTTAAGCCTAAAATCATCCTAAAAAAGAAGCAATCATTCTTTTTCCATTTTACAGATAATAAAATTGAGACTCCAAAAGATTCTTTTGCAAGGAGACACAGCTACCAAGTGGCAAAATCAGGACTGGCACCCAGGTCTCTGAGCAAAATGCCCATGTTCTCTGCACGGCAATATCTGCCAGGGAGTTGGTTATATTCACCTAAATTCCTGGTAAATTGCAATACTCTGGACAGAAACTTGTCAACCAAGTATTATGTCTTGAGTGACATATATATGCAAAGAAGGA
Source organism: Saguinus oedipus (assembly GCA_031835075.1). Taxonomy (NCBI): domain Eukaryota; kingdom Metazoa; phylum Chordata; class Mammalia; order Primates; family Cebidae; genus Saguinus; species Saguinus oedipus. Next base: position 6,752,162 of record CM063169.1, on the reverse strand, counting down.
CAAAATAAATGGAACTTTTGTTTAGGAAAATTAAAATGGCAAATTGTGCTTTCAGGACTCATTCACTCCCTTGTTCGAAGTACACGATATTTGGAAATGTTCAATAGCACATATTTACAGTATGGCCTCAATAAATTTACTGCTATCTTACAATGCAAAACCAGCAAGACTCATAAACCATAGGCTAATTGAGGAAATTAGAGTGGTTCAAACATAATATTGAAGAATTTTCCTGAAGCATTTACAGCAATGGCAACCATCAACATTTATTAAGTGCTTATACCAAGCACTGCTCACAGTCTTTCATGTGTATTTACATATACAATTTGGCTAAAATAAAATAAAAAGTATTAAACATAAGTTATGACCAAAAAATCCAGAGAAAAAAGTAGAATTGTTCAGTGCATACAATATGCCAAAATTAACTCTTAAATAGGCAACAAATCAAAGAAAGCATAAAGGGTGAACATTAAACTATTGAAGAGACTAATCTGATTTTGTAAGCTTAGATGAAAGCATTTATAAAATATTCTATACATTGTACTAATAATTTAAGTCTGTTTCATAAGCAATCATTTACCAATCATCTCCTATATGATGAAGTTTTACTGATGATGATGAAGATACATTAAATAAAACAGGGCTGAAATCTTTATGTCAGATCACATACACATAATTCACTAACAGCAACATGAAATGAGTCACAGCAAGATGTGTCTATTGCATAGTTATTAAAATACCATAGCAATTCTGCATACATTTATGTGAATAAAAGCAGCAGCTGTTTCACCATGTTCATAGTTAATCAAGGAGTGTTAATTTTTAGCCATATGTGGGTACAGTATTAAATAGATTTGGGCAAAATGCATAGAAAATGGGGGCAGGTTAGGACCTTATTTTAGAGGTCTATTAGTTATATAATGCACAGGGCTAAATAAAAATCTATAAACATTTATAACAATGTCACATTATATTAAAAATTTAGGATTCTTATTCTCTAAAGAGCTTACAGCGTCATTAGGAAAAATCATAAGACAATATAGCAAAACAGCATCTGATCTTCAGATAATACTGGAAGGAGATGGTGAAAACTACCCACAAAGCTAAAAATGTTATCAGCCTCACTTACATACTTTTTAAAAAAGTTATAGGGGTGGCAAATGAAAAAAGTAAAATCCACTTTTTCCTACTTACTTCACCTATTCATTATAGAAAAAGTAAAGTTGTTAATAATCAGGTTTAATATTGCCAACAACTGCCAAACAAAAGTTTGTAATGGTTTAAAATGGTTATGACGTTCAGGGAAACAGCAAGATTAAAAGTAGCATCTACATTATAATCCTGATTTTTTTTTAAAGACAAAACTCTGTACCTGTCTATCATATCTAGCTAGCTAGCTAGCTAGCTATCAATCATCCATGTCTTCACTCTACAGTGATTACTCCTGGGCATGAATGATTATCGTTCTAGACTTTATACTTTTGTCAAATTTTCCATAAGGGCATGTCATAGTTTTATAAGTAGATATATTTTTAATGCAGAATACAAAAAAAATATTAGCTTAGGGCATATGATGATCCTTTGGTTCTTCTAATGAATATTTTATTTTTAAAATTCCTTTTGCAGTAAGTCATAAAAAGAAGTATGTTGTACTCAGTATTGACAAAAATGTAATGTTGTGCAAAAATAATAATGAATTTACCAAGAATCGTTAATTTGAAGCACATAAAACACAGACTTGCACTTTGAGAGGCCAAGGCAGGCGGATTACTTGAGTTCAGGAGTTCGAGACCAGCTGGCCAACATGTAAAACCCCCTATCTCTACTAAAAATACAAAAGTTAGTTGGGTGTGGTGGTGGATGCCTGTAATCCCAGCTACTCAGGAAGCTGAAGCAGGAGAACTGCTTGAACCCGAGAAGTGGAGGTTGAAGTGAACTCTCACGCCACTGTCCTCCAGCCTGGGCAACAAGAGTGAAAGTCCATCTCAAAAAAAAAAAAAAACAGACTCTACAAATTTACCATGTTTAAAGTTATAAAAAGAGCTGAAATGGATTTCAAATTAATGTTTTAATGGTATGCAAATGAGGCACATAAGTGGAATTTTTAAAACTGCAATACATCTAAAAATCTATAAATACATTTTTATTTCATTAAGCCGAACTTGTGTTTAGAAAGTTTGTCACAGTGATACTAGTTTTCCCATTTAATGTCAGCGTATGTGGACACTGCAGTTACAGTGTTGTCCCACTTTGGCTCTAAGGAAGCCTGGGTGAGCCACAAGAAAGCAGGTCTTAGGCTCAAAGACCAAGAAACTATCTCAGAACTGTCTTTCTCATCAAGTACACTATTAATTCTATTTGCTCCATTACTAAAACTCTGAAACCTCCCATGATGCACAATTTTAAAATCTTTACAAATGTAATGCTGCACATGGATTATTTTAATATCGTACATATGACATTTAGCATAATTATAATCAATAATTGATTTTTCTTCAGGCCATGCCACTTTTCAGGAGAAATAAAAACAAAATACGAAAGTATCAAAGTGTCACTCAGCAATACTCACGAAGTTTACTTCTCCACCACGAACAGATCTTTATAAAACACAAATTTGTACAAATTTATAGAATTTCCATCTTGGTATCTGAGTCTAGTAAGATCCGCTTTCCTTTGGCTCAACCCAAACTTCCTCGGAGCTAAAGTGGGACTTTGCAAGTGCAGCGTCCACATACTCTGACATCAAACTGCCAAACTACTATGACAGTGACAATCTTTCTAAACACGAGTTTGACTTAAAGAAATAAAAAATGTATTTATAGGTTTCCAGGTGTATGTTAGTTAAAAGTTCATGCAAGAAATGAAACATGTATGTAACAATCACAGTAACTAAAAGCTTTGGTGATATCACTTCATGTTTTATAATGTACTATAAAACTACACTTTTAAAGCTTATTTCTTTTTAATTATTTTGCTTGTTTGTTTGTTTGCTTGCTTAGACACAGGGTCTCGCTCTGTTGCCCAGGCTGGAGTGCAGTGGCAAAATCATAGCTCAGAGCAGCCATGTATTCCTGGCCTCAAGGAATCCTCCTCCTTGGCCTCCCAAAGCACTAGGATTACAGGCATGAGTCACTGAGCCTGGCCTCTTTTTAATTCTGTAGCTCCAATATCCTTAATTTGTAAATAATATTTATGGTCATCAATGAGATGTGAAAATACAACTACAAATAAAATCTTTCTTTTATTTGGTAAGATCAAAAGTATCATGTTTTGGGTAATAACTTATATAGTTTGAAATTAATAAGAGACAGTTGAAGGAACACAGAAAAAAATAAGAAAGTTTATCCTGCGCCCTTTTAACTCAGAGCAATCCAGTTTATTTTAACAGGGTAGCAGGGCTGTTGATTTTTCATACGTTCCACATTATGCCATAATGCCATTAGAAGAAATACTTATCTGTGAATATCTTATGTGTTCATAAGCAGTCTCTACAATGACAATGAAAAATTCACACTGTCAGCACTAGAACTGATTATGATGCAATACTTGTCCTAACATATAAGCTATAACATATAAGGCTATGCATTTAGGGTTAGTCAATGCCATCTTAATGTATTTATCAAATAAAATGTTCCACCCATCCAACACCATGCAAAATGCTACTCTGAACATTTTACTTAATCTATTTTTATAATTTTCCCAAATGACACCAGTTGATGCCAAGTACAGATGAAGTATCTCCTGTTTCCGTTAAGAAGCAATGCTGCTTCTATTAAGAAATAGGTGGCTGAATACCATCATTCTCAGCAAATTGACCCAAGAACAGAAAATCAAACACCATATGTTCTCACTCATAGGCAGGTACTGAACAATGAGAAAACATGGACACAGGGAGGGGAGCATCACACACTGGGGTCTGTTGTGGGGGGCTAGGGGAGGGACAGCGGGGGATAGGGAGTTGGGGAGGGATAACACGGGGAGAAATGCCAGATATAGGGGATGGGGATGGGGGCAGCAAACCACATTGCCATGTATGTACCTATGCAACAATCCTTCATGTTCTTCACATGTACCCCACAACCTAAAGTGCAATAATATATATATAATAAATAAATAAACTAAAATGCTAATATATTCATTGTAAAAAAAAAAAAAAAAGAAAGAAAAGAAATAGGTGGCTGGGTGTGGTGGCTCAGGCCTGTAAGCCCAGCACTTTGGGAGGCTGAATCAGGCAGATCACATGAGGTCTGGAGTTGGTGACCAGCCTGACCAACATGGAGAAACCCCGTCTCTACTAAAAACACAAAATTAGTTGGGTGTGTGGTAGTGCATGCCTATAATCCCAGCTTCTCAGGAGGCTGAGGCAGGAGAATTGCTTAAACCCAGGAGGTGGAAGTTGCAATGAGCCAAGATAGCGCCATTGCACTCCAGCCTGGGCAAAAAGAGCAAAACTCCACTTCAAATGAAAAAAAAAAAAGAAATAGGTTTATATCAAATTTTTAATATTAGTATTTCTTTTTAAATCTCATCCTCAAACTTTTTGTCATTAACATGTCATAAGTTTGAGTCAGACCTAGTTATTCTAAATCAATTTCCACTCTGATTTTGGGTTATAAAGTCTCTTCCACCCACATAACCTATTATAAATTCTGGTATCCAGACACAAATAAACCCACTTCAACTTAGCTACTTTCTTTAGTCTCAAAATTGACAATGAATCATTAAAAGTTTTTTTTTATTCCAGTCTTTGAAAGTTGCTTGAAATTGTCTGAAGAAAAAAAGTGAGCATGAATATTTCACTAACTCATCTTATTCACTCTCACTTCGGTTGAGACCAAGCACCTTCAGGGCAGTATGTCCAGAAACCTATTCACTCTTATTTCACAGCAAGGTAAAATGTCAACCATTCCAAACAAGAGACAGAATTTCACTGTTTTAAAATACATTGAGCAAAAAAGAGTTAAATATCATATTTATGTAAATTATTCCCACAGCCAATTTATATTTAACCTACAGCCAATTCATACTTAACCTAGATTCACTGTACTGCAACTTACACCTCATTTCCTGCTGTATGTCCTTGGAAATGGAGAACAGGAACAGCTGCCTGGCACTTTTACATTCAATATAAAAGCCCCTAGTTAAGTCTCTAACTTGACTTTTCTTTTCCAATTTAAGTCAGAGTTGTGTTCCTGCAGGCTTGTCACTTGTCCCTCCTGAATAATTGTTGAGTCCTTTTTTCCCAGTACTGTTACAATTGCTCACCCTCGGAACTGGAAAGAGAGATAAAAGTCTGATAACATTAATGATGATAGGGAAAGTCTGTTGTTCTCCAACAAGCATGCATTTTTTTTTAATTGAAAGAGTTATAATGCTTAACACTATGCCAAAATATTATGATTAAAAAAAATCTCTTCTTTACCCACCAAAAAGAAAAGAATCCTATTAAAACCTGATATGCAATGTCACTTTCTACAAGTATTCTTACAAACCGCATGATTGGGTTAACAGAAAAACCTACTATTCCTTTTTCCTACCTATAGTGCATTAGGAATAATGGCAACTCTATTACAAGATCATTGTAAGAATTTCAGAAACTGTAAAGCAAACTCCTACCACATAGGAAGCACTGAATAATTATTTTTATCTGTGCTCTTTGAATTACAGTGTGAATGTCTGTACAATGTAGTCATGTCTAAATCTATGTTTAAATTGCACAAAATATTAGTTTATGTTAATAAAAGGCAAACATTTTTCTGAACAGTTCTTCTAACACTGAAGAGACATGAAAATCTTTTGATTTACTGATTACCTTATTGATTGAGAGTATAATACTGAGGACAAAAAGAAAAAATAAGAGGCAACCAGCATGCACATTAATTACATAAGATGTTCATTTGCATACACAAGTAATTGTAAAAAAGAATACACATCATGTAAAATGGTTAAAAATTAGCTAAGATAATGTTAGACACATGCATTTGGAGTTTCTATTCAGAATGCAAGCATAACTACAAACCATGCCTGTGATTCTGGATAAAATAAAATATAGCCAAGCAAAATTTAGGTCAATCTAATTTTCTCATTCGCAGGCAACAACAACCAAAAACAAACAAACAAAAACCAGCAGTACACATCTTGCAAAGCAAAAGAGGGAGAAATCAATGATCGGGAAAGAGAAACCCTTTACAAAGGCTCATCATTCACATGTAATTTACGGACTTAGATGCTTCTTTTCTTTTTACACCTTAATACAGAGAATGGAAAGTGTCACTACAGAAATCGATCCAGCCCTCTCTAGTTTAAGGTTGTCCTTCCTCCTAGAACATCACAGTCCTACCATTTTAACAAGTTACGTCCAAATTGCTGGAAGAAAAGTCTTTACACTTTTCTGTAAAAAGTCACTCTCCTCAAGTCAACTCCAAGTTCAGAAGGTAGAAGCCTTTGTTCTTCCAGAAACTCCAGATATGCCTTTTAACTTAGCATAATACTGTATACAGTAATTATCATGGTTAGCATGCTTAATAATGCTATAGCTTATATCACTTTAAATTTTACAATTTGGAAGCAAAAGTTATCACAAATTAGCTATGAATGAAAGTTTAACTTATATTTCCACTATTTCACTAACTATAATGTCCCTCGAACATAAAAAAAATTCTCTAGTTTCATCTCAGTAGCATTGTGTTATATCAACAGCAGTGAGGAAGAATCCCCAAACACCATTCTCTTTCCTTGTTAAACATACATTTTTTCTTATTCTGTTTCAATATGGGGAAAAATCACCTGTCACAGCAGATTGAATACTGCTAGGTTTAAGGGATATCAATGTTGGTATTGATGAGTGTCTTATTGTAGCCTTAAGCCACTATATTTTTAAGAAATCAAATATTGAGGGTTACGGCATTTTTTTTTTTTAGCATTGCAACAGGGTTAATGCTAATATAAGGTAATCTTTGTGTGTGGTGATGTATATATTAATAATCCTTCTTAAGTATATTTCCCTCTTCAAATTTAAAGCCATAATTACAAGCTTTCATTTTATGTGTTTTATGTAGTGTGGGTCTTCTAACTTTTTGAGCCCTGTAATAAATTTACAATAGTTTTTGTTCATATCAAATAACATCCAATTTGTCAACATTTATCTTTTTTTTTTTTTTGAGATTGCTCAGCTACATTTATTAAGTTGAAATTTGGAGGCCTTGATGTAATACTTTCATGTAATGCTTTAAGAGAATCCTTTTGCCTTCAGTATTTTCTAAGCATTTCTATTTTCTCTTATTCGATGTGAACAAATGATTGAGATGTATTTAATCTCAGTTTTCACTGGTCGAGATTTAATTACATTTTGTGATATCAACTTCATCTGAAATGTCTGTGAAATCTATACTTCTTCCAACAGTTATTAATGAGTCCGAATGCATTACCTTTGCTGTTTCACTGATCCTTAGTGTCCTTCCTCTTCCCCGAATGCCAGTGTTACTTCTCCATGCTGTTAGTGCAGTCCCTCCTCCTTCACCAATCATAAAATACCTCCCTGTTGTCTTCCCGACAGTCCCCATCCCAACTTATTCTCCATGATGTTATCAGAGTATTTTTCTAAAATACCATTCTGAATTACCAGTTAGACTTACCTTAATAAAAAACATAAATGATACTGCTCTAATTACAGAGTGAAGAAAAACTCCTTAACAGGGAACAGTAACCTCTGACACGTTCATACTCGTCTATCATCTTACTTTACCATATTCTACATGCACCCAATATATCTGTTATACTCATACCCTCGTTCTCCACAAAACAACAGACTTCCTCAGCCATTTCCACAAATGCATGCCCTTCACAACCTGAAATGTTCTCCAGCTTTCATGAACCTCATTTTGCTTCAAAGATCACCGTCACCAAAAAGCTTTCTGAGCCAGGAGGTGATCGTGTTTCCTTTCACTGGATCTCCTTGCTTCCTTGACTTTCACAGGTCAGCATGCCATTTTGGTTTTCTAATTTTTACATTTCTACTCCTCATCACCTCCCATTTTTCAACCCCAATCTGTATAAACATTTACTTAGTAAATATTGACAAATACTTATTAAGTATGTATGATACATGAGTCACTATTCTGGCACTGGGGCTTTATCAATGGACAAAATGCATCTTCATGGACCTTCTAGTCTGGTTGATGAATGAATGAAACTCACAAGCTAGAATATTGTTGATTTTCAGATTTTATATTCAAAGATAAATTTCACTTAATTTCTTTTCAAATCTCTAATTTTAGGGAAGATAAAAACAATAAAACTAAAAAAAAAAATTGTATTAATCCAAAGAGACAATCTTATATGTGAATGATAAATGTGCACCATACTTCTTGTTATTTTTCTTGACCTAAGAATACTTTCAATGAAACTAATGAAATACATTTTTAATATAAATGGCCCAAGATGGCTTTTCTTCTCTATATTTAAAAAATTTGAGGCCGGGTGCGGTGGCTCACGCCTATAATCCCAGCTCTTTGGGAGGCTGAGGCGGGTGGATCACAAGGTCAAGAGATCGAGACCATCCTGGTCAACATGGTGAAACCCCGTCTCTACTAAAAATACAAAAAAATTAGCTGGGCATGGTGGCGCGTGCCTGTAATCTCAGCTACTCGGGAGGCTGAGGCACGAGAATTATCTGATCCCAGGAGGCGGAGGTTGCGGTGAGCCGAGATTGCACCATTGCACTCCAGCCTGGGTAACAAAAGCGAAACCCCGTCTCAAAAAAAAAAAAAAATTGAAAGCAATTTGCACCAATTTAAATAGCGTATCCCATTTTCCTCAACTTGAGATCAGCAGATTGTATTCAGGTATATTGCTATACTATAAAAAACAATATTTTTGGCCACAGAGACATGTTGATGTGTAGTAAAGGATTCGTAATTTTCCCCATGATTTAGGCCTTCTGGTTTCATTCTTTGGAATGTGGGACACTATGGCATCTGTCCATTCAATAACAATGAGTAGAAATTATCAATGGTTGATTGCAGCCAATTTTAGTTTTGTGTATTTTTTTTTGTCCTTTGCATGCAAAATTCTTTTTCAGAGGGTAAAATTAGTAAAATGTACATAAAACACATGTTGCCAGTTTAGTTAGCTAACTTCTTCTCTCTAGAAGTTAATATATTTTCCATTCAGAATTGAGACACTATTTTTAAAAGTAATAACAAAACTTCTCTACTATATTAACACAATTTTCTAAAACCAGTATTGCAAAATGTTATATTATAATATTATTTTGAGGTAGCACAATTATTTTCAATCTCTTCTTTCCTTCCCTTTTCATCTTATTTATATTCTTTCTTCAGTTCGTGTTCCTCATCTTTTTTCTGAATTTTGAAATATACTTAAGAAGCAGAGGACCCACGTGATAGTACAATTTAATTTATTAGAGAAAAACTCCAGGAAATTCAAACTGAAAATTCCATCAGTTTGGAATGTATTTACAGTTTTGTCTTAAGCATTTCTAAATAGAGTTTGTCACTGTGAGATAAGACAATACTTCATTTTCAAGCTAAGTCTTTCTGGCTAAGTCCTAGTTTGAATATGGTCTGTAGTTCATGAAATTCCAGCAATAAGAAGAAACAAACTGCCCCCAAATATTCTATAACAAAACACAAGTTTTTCAAAATACAAATAATAGTAAACACATAAATCATGGCCTTTTGAGCACCTATATATGTCAGGAATATTATGTTTTCTCTTTAATAAATACCTAATAATTAGTCTCATTTTAGAGAAACCAAGCCTTAGAGAGCCTTACATAACACAAGTCCCATGACCTGGAAATTGCAGACTTAGTAGTCCACCTTGGCTTGCTCATCCCCCAAAGCCTATGTCCTTAAACAGTGTAGATCCACTGTCTTCTACTTAGTACCTAATCCACACACAGTAGATCAAGGGAAGCCCTGCAAAAATGACTGCGGCATCAGACATTTGCTGTAGTGATTTTAACACCCCCTGTAGGGATGTGAAAGCATGAATTACAAAATCATAAAGTATTATGTTGGTTTAGTCACAGACTTCTCTCATTGTGCCCTATTTACAGGTTCTTTTATGGCACTGGCTCAGCAGATCCCTTGTAGGTACTGATATGAATGTGACATACCTGTAAATGAGGTGATATGTGGGAAAGTGCTCACTGAGCTCAAGGCCACGTACATGGTATACACTCAGTAAACACGGGTTTTCTTGAATCTTTTTTTTGAACATGGGAACGATGAAGTCAGCTTTTCTACATCCATTCCCCCAAACACCACCATCATTGCTTAGAAGCTAGAAGTTTGCACTCACGATTCACATTTACAAATAACTCTATAAAAGGCTTGTTTTGCTTAGAATAAATCTTAGGGTAGGAGATCTATGAACTGATTATTAGGTGCCTTAAGAATAGAAACTGCAGATCAGATGTTAAAATGTGAAAAGCCAAAAGGCAATCAAAAGAATACAGATAATGTGAAAAGTGCATTATGATGAGGTCAGTGGATGAAAGCAAAATAGCAACAATGGGGGGGGGTGTCAAATATTTTTTAGATTCCCTTTACTTTGTAGAGGGACACAAACATAACAGCAATAACAATGGAAAAAGTCAGGTGAAAAATTTGCAGAATTTCAGTGACAGATTTTGTGACTAATTACGGTAGAAAAATAGCAATGAATGAGAAAGTAAAATAGAAGATGAAAAAAGAAAAACTATTGAAAGAGGAAGAAAACAAGGATGAAAAAAGAAAGAAAAAGAAGAAAGGGGAGAGAGGGAGGTGCTAATGATTATACTGAAGAACCAAACTATGTCTAATTCTTTTGTAATCTCTGCACTTCAGGAGTATACAGTTGATATTTGTTGGCAGATGGAAATATAGAACTAAAAAGGAGAGAAAACAGAAAGATACAAAGAAAAGGTAAACTCAGTGTGGTCAAAGGTTTTCTCTCAGATGTCATTTACAATTGCACTTTGCCTGGCTTCCGTGAATATGAAAATTAAAGACTGAGCAAAGCAGATTGTTCAAGATACTTTACTTCCAAAGTTGACACTGTGGAGACAACCAACTTGAATTATTTTATTGTATTTTTACTGTTACTATTATCATACCATTTTTTCAGAAGTTCTGTCATGATTTACACTCATGGAATTAAATAAAATGAGTTTAAATATAGTAAACTACACTAATTTTAAATAGAAATAAAAATGAGTCCTTAAACAACAAATTTAATTAACCTTATAGTTATAGTTGACAATGGTATAAACCTGGCATTTGCATCTGAACCAGGCATTTGCATCCAAATTAATTTAACTCTCATAATAACAAATATAGTTTACAGCATTTAATATAATATATGATTCATTATATAATATGATGAATCATATATTATACATTAATGTAGAATTATATTATAAGCCAGGCATTTGCATCTGAATTAATAAACTCTCATAACAAGTATACTTTATTGTATTTAATATAATATATAATACATTACGTAATCTAACACATAAGATGTATTTTATAATTATATAATACATCTGAGATTATATAATATATAACATATATTTTATTTGTAATAAAATATATTATAAAATTATATAATACATATAAGATATTATAATTATATATGATATAATATGTGATATAGTTTATAATATAGTTTACTATATTTAAATATAGGACAAGTAATTTCTAAATTGCTAATGAAATAACATCCAACTCTTCCTCTTAGCATTAGTTGGTTTAAGTGAGAGTATGATGTCTCTTACTCAAATAATAAGCTATAGATAATTGAGACAAAGCCTTTTGTCAGATAACATCCAGAACTTATTTTAACAATAAACTATCTTATACTAATTCAATTTCCTCAATCGCATTTCAAAGAAATTAGTTTGTATAATCTCACTGTAAGTCCTACACAATCTGTCAGTGTAAATGTCCTTAAGTAACACTTGCTTTCATTTGCTTTTCTTAGTTCAACAGATTTTTCTACACATCAATACAAAACATGAAGGTACACCACATAGCATACCATTAAGATGTTTGTTAGGGAAGCATTGAGAACTCTAAGAGCGCCATTTGCTGTCACAGAATTCTAGACATTCTAAATGATTGGATATAATTATATCATTAAAACACTGTCTCATAGCTAATCTTCCTTCTGAGGTACGCATGCATAGAAAGTATGGCAATAAGACATTTTCCAGATATTTCAGAATAGATTAACTGGTGTACTACGATGATGTCAATTTGTTTGAAAACATTTATAAGAAAGGTTTTGAATAGTTGAGCAATTACTAAAGGAGGTTGGCATAATCGTAATACAGTCAGAGGCAATGCTCGGGTAGTGTTCTTATATATGAGAAATTTCAAAGAAATTCAGTAAAAGGCAATAATAATAAGACAGATGGTTTTGGTAGAGTCTTGGCAGCTGTCAATGAAAATATGCATCAGTGCATCCACTCCTTACCAGGTTTTCCTAGAAACTTACTGCAGAAAATTAAAATCCTGTCCGGGCCAACTAAATATGTGCCCTATATTGCTGACAATATTCAGCTGGATACGAGCAGATTTTAATTTCATATCCTAATTAACATTGATAGAGAGCAATTTCAGAAATGTTTCACAAGGATGAACTAAGTCTACTCACTCGCTCTCTAAAATTGGCCATGAACATTTGCATAAACAGCCTTCTGAGTCGCCTTCTTCCTTCCCCTTTCCTCTTCACACAGCCAGCACTGCACCGGTTGAATGAAATGATTCCGAATTACGCTCTGCCTTTCACACATTTCACGGTCTAAATTATATGACTGTCTGTATATCAGCAGTTTAAGGAACCATCTCTTTTGCCTATGATTTTAGGCAAGAATATTTTAGAAATTTTGTAAAAAGAAAGAAACGTGTGAAACCTCTTCTATGCAAACACCTCAATATAACAGTCTCTTTGGTATAAAAATCCTATTAACAAAAAGTTGCTAAACGTCTCTTCTTTGATAGATAAAGAGAAGACATTTGTATCAAAGTTAAATGTAAACAATTAGTTTTTTATGTAATGATTTTTATAATTGCTTTATTTCAATTTGTAACACTCTCCCTATATTTTTCAATGATTATTCATTTGACATATTATAAGTTAGTTCACTGTGTAGACACCCCTAGGAAAATATTTTATTACCACAAATAGAAATGACAAAATCAGTCTTCCCCAAACATAACTTTGGGATATTTTTATTTTCCATTTACAGCCTTTATTTGTATATATTTCAGATTGTTAAAAATATCACTAACAATACCAAAATCGTATTATTTATAAACTATATCCTTCTATACATTGTGCATGCAGATTTTCTTCTTATAATCTGTGATGTTATAAATCTTAGAAAAATTAAACTATTTTATGCTTATTTTTTTCTGTAATCCTTTTTATATTGTCATTTTTCTGTCAATCATTTAAAATTTACTGAAGCACAAAACTGCTATAGACATACAGTTTCCAGAATGGAAAAGATACACACAGAACAAGTTCCTTGATGACAAGAGCCATGGTTTTTTTAGTTATCAGTTGCAATACCCAGCATGAGGGTTGGTAGAGAGTATATGTAAAATAAATGTTAAGGTGTGGAAGGATGGCTGAATGAATAAATAACAATTGCTGAATGTGCTAAACAGAATAGAAGGCAAAGATATTTTTATACAATTCCCATTACTAAATTTTATCAGTTTGAATGTTTGCCTTTAAGACTGAGAATGATCATTTACTTAACAGGACTAAAGAAAAAAATCTCAGTGGAAAGTTGGGTTCACATGAACGGTTATTCAATGACCAGTAAATTCATTTGTGCTAGATGGTCAAGCCTTGAGCACCCTTTGGGTAGAAATGGAAAAATCTCTTGCACACAACTGCCTGAAAAATCTCAACTTTGGTATCATTCATTTGTGTATTCGATGATTCAAAAATACTTCCTAAGCACTTTATAAATTCTAGCATTGTGCTAATAGGGAATGACCATGGCAGACATAAAAGAAATGGTCCTCGCCCTCTCTGGATGAAAGTAGCTGAACTGTGCCTATTATTTGAAAGAAGCAAACAAATGGCCTAGAAAACCAACTAGGATCTAGACTGGATCCAACAGGCAAGCAATATTGACATGAATTCTAGGGAAAATTACAAAAATTTAATGACATTACATTTCTATATGAAACAAAACTCAGTCAGTTTTTCTGTTAGGGTTCTAGTTGGCTTCTGGAAAACAGTAGTGAAAGCCAACTGGCAACCTGCTCAAAAGAAGTAACTTTATAAGGTCAAATTACTATTTTGTGGCCTAACATGGATTAAGAACCTTTAAAAAAATGGCATCATAATATTCAGGGTGAAAAATCATTAAGAAATATTTGATGAAAACTTTTCATCTTCAAAATACCACATTTTTATTATTTTGCTGTTCTTCTTTTTATACATAATTTTATAATGTTTTCCAGCACAGAGCGATGCCTTCCATAGGCAAATGCTGAACTCTTTAAACTAAAAGTTCCCTTCAAAAAGTTGCCTCAAAAGTATGGCAGGTTGCTGCATTTATGGTTTTGATTTGTGAAACTAAGTACAAATAAAATGAGTCCCTAAACAACAAATTTAATAAACGTTAATGAGCACCATTATAAACCAGGCATTTGCATCTGAATTAATTAATTTAACTCTAATAACACTATGATTTCAGAGGGGGCAGTGCCTTGCTTAAGAACACACAGGTAAAATGATAGTGCCTGATTTAAATATTGGCCCCTAGAGTCAGTCCACCCACCATGGAGCTGCTTCTATTTTTTGGGCCCAATCTTAATCTCAGTGAATTGCCTAAAAAAGAAAACGTAGTTCCATTGACTTCTCCTTCCCTATACCCAGCATAACAGTCAACTTCCACAACTGGCCATTCCCCCACCACAGTGTCACCATTGTGTCCTCTTCTCTACTTTCCTGGACTTATCTTTCCTAAACAGAAACATAAGCGTCCTTTCTAAAATACCGCCTACAGGTGCCTAACCCACAATCTGGGCTCTTCTCTTGCCTGTCCACCTTGACCCAGTGAGTGCCCTTCCTGAAAGGCTCGGTTTGTTGTTTTCAAGAACTTGTTTACTCTCATCTTCTGTCTGGTATGCTCTTTAGTCATTCATTTAAAAACATCTTTAGCATTGGTTATACTCCAGCGTTTCCCTAGTGCTGGGGAGACAGAGAGAAAATGATGGACACAGTGCGGTTCTCATTCTTTCCCACTTCCTTTCCCTTGAGGCTGGAGCTCAGAGGCCATTTTTTTTTTCCGAGAAATTTTCTCTGGTCTCTGCCACTATAAAAATGTGTCCTATCCTCCCCAAATCCTCACTTTAGCTCCCCGTAGTGGAAAGTCCTGCACTAGTCCCCAAGCTCCCTGAAGACAGGGAAAGCATCCCTCCATCCTGTGGCACTCATCGCCTCGCCAAGACCTGACATGCAGTGGGTGGTCTTAGCAGGCACTTGCACTGGATGTGTTCTTTTTCTCCATGGGAGAATATCGGTGCACTGTTACACTCTTCTCAGAAGGAGGGCACTCGGAATGTGTGGACATAGCAGCCATTTTGAAAGATAATATGTGCATATTAAAATCTTTAGAATTCAATCTGCACTGAAAGATTATGGTGTAACGAACAATGCCAGAGTAACTCAAATTTGTTCATTTGTCTATAAAAATATGTATATGTATATATCCATGCAGGATTTTTTGCTTTGAACAAGAAACAAATAAAAAACAAAATACTTACTTGTTAATGTAAACAGATAAATTGCGCCTTATATATTTAATCATAATTATTTTGCTTCAAATTACATTTTCTGGGACTTAAGAAATTGAAGACAATAACATGCATCAAAATTTACATACCATAAGTATAGCATAATTTAAGTCACTGAATATATATCACTGACTTGGAGGGTGACCTAGAAACCTGACAGAAACTAATCACCCTCAAGTCAAGCAGCTAAAAACAGTAATTGAAATATGTTTACAGAAGTGTAATCATCCTCGGTTTATGTTTTTATGAGTCTAATTACATAACATTGAAAATCACATTAAGTACATTATACTGTTTTAAATTCCATAGGTCACTTCACCATTTTTTAAAGATTTCTGAGAGCTTACTCTTACAGATAACATGTGGTCTCCTTAAATTTGCAGATATATCATCAATAATTGCCCCTCAAGTGAGCCAAAAACGTATCAATGCTATCAGTGCTTATTATTTGTTTTTCTACACATTATGTCAGTTCCATGCTTACAGCAGAAGCATAGATGATATTTTAGGATGTCCCAGATACTTTTACTCCTTAGTAATTGTAAAATAAACACATGCATTCTCCACTCTCCCGGGAGCTCTTTTGCCCTAACAGAAGGATGGAGATGGAGGGACTGTAATATAATAAACAGCAGAGTTTATCTGCCTTCTTCTGACCTTTGCTTTATTTCTACTAGAAAAAAAAGCATGACTTCAAAATGTCTAACATACATGAGTAATTAATATTAAATTGAGAAATGGGATGCTTTATTTAGTCCTATGTGCAGTTAACCTCAATTAATGATCACAAGAGCAAATGCTATAGAAATAAAGCATTTTCTACAATCTTGGAAGTCTGGAATAAACATTTTGCAAGTGTCTTCTTAATAAACTGGTAACAGCTCTAACTATTGTTGGTCCTCGCCTTCACCTGTGGCTTCTTCAGCCCAGATCCCTAAACCGAATGGGCTGCTAATCATAAAATCATGGGAAAATACCGTGCACCAAATTAAAAGGTCAATCTCAACACCTGTAGGTTAAATAAACAGTGAAAACATTGTTGCCTTAAATATATTCTTACTGTTATTCATAGTTCTAAATAAGATTTTGTAGCGTTATATAGAAAGAAACAAAGAAATATGCAGAAACCTCATCCCTTTTGTAAGGGTTTCAGATTGCAAGCATTTTGAACTAAGCATATAAACCTCAAAGTGACCTAGAGAGAACAAGCAATGGCTGACCTAGATTCCGATACTAAAGTCTCTGCTGTGCTCCTGGGTTCTGTTACTGACAGTTTTAAAATACTCTTTGGCTTCAGGTAATTTAATGTAGTCACTGATGCTGTGGCTTAAATATTGAGGTTTTCAATTGTGAGAAAGATTAAATACCTGCAGTATTTGTAAGAACATTAAAAGACTGAAATGTTAAAACAGTCTAGATCAAATTAATTACATTAGAAAAGAACCACAGAAAAGAAATGAACATTCAAACACACCCATTTTTTTAAAAAGCCGACTACATATTTTGTCCATTTCTTAATATTTCACGTTAGAAATAATAAGAAAGTATCATGAGTTTTGAACACTGTTGGATTGTTAATTTATCTTTAAGTGCAGTGTCAAAAATGTGACATCTGGTCAGAAAGGCAAAAAATGTCTACACGAGGTGATCAAATACACCAAGTTGATAAGAAAAGTTGAAATGCACTTTGAGAATAATTCTTATAAAAGTCACTCCATAATCCCTGACCTACCATTATGATAGTTTCCAATAGAACTGAAATCTCTGCATTTGATTTACCAAATGTTTTTCCGACCAACTACAAGAAATCAAAAACAAAGACTTTTTAATATCTCTTTTTTTATACCCCAAGAGTTTCAATGCAATAAATCAATAACATGTACTTAAAAACTCCTGACTCATGGGCACCATGCTTTATTTCTTTTCTTTCTAAATCATTCTTTTAAATTAAATTGCATTTGCTGGTAGACACTCTATAATTCTTCTTCAAACTTAAAACAATTTTTGGCTGGTTCATCTTATTTTCTATTTTGGTGAATTCTGATGTGTTTGAAACTCTAAATATGATCCCAGTAGACACTTATTGAAATTCCAAATACTGACAAGTACTTCTAAACAAACATAATAGTGGATTTGTATTGTTATTAATCCCTTCATGACTTATCATCTTTAAATTCAGCTATAAAATATTCAGTATATAAATATGATTATATTGATATGAGAATTTGTTTATTCAGCTTCATAAAACATTTTGTATTGTTGCAAAATATTTTCAATATCTAAGATATAATATGCACAACTAAATACAAACTATCGCCATGCATAAAAATATACTGTCATGCATTTTTGTATAATGTTACTACACCTGAATGATTCTGCAAGAACTGATGAAAATCAAAGGAGTAGAAACAAAAGGGTTAACACTTCTAATAAACTATTCGCAAATGTCTGAAATGACACACCAATATATGAAAAATGTTCAATACTGATGAGCATTAGTTTTCACCAAAAGGAAAAATCACTGAGCCAGTAGACAGCTGCCAGCCAAGAAGCACTTGTGAGTTTTATATTATTCTTTCCACAGTGCATTACCTAACTATTGTGATAAAATGGAAAATGTACCAATGATAAATGAACTCAGAATATTTCAGTGTGATTCCTTCTACAAATAATAATTTATGTCAGAAGCAAATGTTATCTGGTGAGCTCTAGGTCTCTCTCATTAACAGGATGTCTGATTCAGGAAAATTACTTTTTTCTCTTCAGGCCTCATTTAGTTTACTTATCAAAGGGGACCATAATGATTGTCTAATTTGCAGGGGTATTGTAGAACTTAAATGCTTTTGCAGTCTAGATTTATACCCTACAGGGAACAGCTCACACAGAGTACCATATAAACGACTGTACCAAACAATGTTTACAATGAAATCTTTATGATATTTATTGAGATTGTCAAGCCTAAGTAACAGACAGAGAGGAAGCCTATAAAAGAAAAGTGTAATTATTTGGGAACAGGCATTGAAATGGGAATAAAAGTGGGTGTATTCCAGGAGGTAAAGGAAGATAAGAATCTTTAAGGGAAAAATGAGAAGGGTTATATAAGTTGTTTTGAGACAATTATACTTGTCTATGAGCATCGATAACAAGGATGGCATCAGTCCAAAGTTGGACAGGCAATTTCTGGCCTGATGCACTCACGGAAGTATATACATTTTTGTAAGGTTGCAGTGGCCTTCGTGGGTTATGGGTTTTACAGAGTCTTTGGTGGCAGCCTTGTTGTCAGGCATACATGAATGAATCTTCCCTTCATAACCTTTCTCAGCTCCATTTGTCAGGCTTGAAACACAGTGACTCCATTCTAATTCTGACAACTTTTATAAGATTCTTCCATATGAAAGGAATATCTGCTTATCTTTTTCCCCTAGAAATTATAAATTTCACAGTTTTTTTTGTACATTTTACCCAAGATTTGTCCTACTTTTGGCTCGTTAAAACCTGTCTTTCCTTCTCCTGAATTCCTGCACAACAGGGTAATCTTAACTTCAATAGCTCCTCTTGCTACGAACATCAACCGTGAATAGAGGCTTTTACAGAAACACAGGTGACTCAAGAAAAAAAAAAGTATAGCTAAAAAAGGGAGAGATCTTTCTTATCTGTATTTTCCTATTTGCACAACTTTTAGTTGCAATCAAATTTTCACTATACAAGAAAAAAAAAGGCTCCTTGGATTAGGGGAACAACATGGAAAGCTATGCAGTAAAAGAAAAGACAATTTGAAAGTTTACTTCAAAATACGTCTCAAAATATATCTCCCTGCCTCAGATCATAATACTATGCATAACTGGAAAGGAGGTCAAGAAACCTTACAATACACATCCAAATTGAAATGCTTTTGACTAGATGGTCCTATCCAGGACACACTGTCACTCTTGGAAATAAGTTACTAATAGGCCTGTGAATATGTAAACCTGCTTATATGAACTTCAAGAATAGGGCTAAGAAATCTTGTTTTTCTGAAATCATAAACCATACAAAATTTGCAATGAAAACATATGACTAAAGAAGAAACAACCCACTCTCGGAATCGGAGCCACCTGAGTCACTTTGACACGGGGAAGCAGATTCAATTTTAAAATAAGGTGCAGAGCTTCAGATACGGAATTTTGAGATTCGGCATTTCACATTTCTCTGCATCATCTAGTTTGCAAGGAAACAGAACCCCAATGTCGTTCTCACTTCTCATACTGTGGTTAATCAGGCCATGACCTAAATATGTTTTTACCTAGACTTGGACAAGGCTGCTTAAACCACTGTGTTCTCAAGTCACACCATCCCTCCTCCTTGAGCAATCATTGCTTCCTTTCCAAGGATGTCCCTCCTAGTGTCTCCCAACTCTTGAACAATTACTGAGATAAGCAGTTACTGAAAAGACTCTGTCTCGTGACAGTATCCAATTTGAAGGCATTTGCCACTTTGCTTACACCATATGTACCATTATTCAGCAAAATTTCAAACTCTAGAAAAATCCTTTTCTCCTCCTTCTAAATGAGACACCCACTGTTCATATGGGGTGGGCTCCCTTTCCTGCACAGAAAATTTAAAATGCCAACGTTGCCCTTGCTGTTTTTTTGGCTAGTGGCCTTTATCGCCTTGGAGAACCGTGAAATGTGGCCTCAATTATTGGAAGACTTATTTTTGCTATCATTAACTGTCTCGTATGAGATCTGAATATCACACTTTACATCCTGATCGTGTCTTTCCCAGATAGGACTTTCATATAGTCCACCCATATATGTCTCTAGGAAAACAGAATCCATACTCACAGAAAAGTCCTCCAGATTTCTCAATTACACCTCATCTCTTTCTTTTATCCTCATTTATCAATGTTATTCTTTCTCAAGGAAGAAATAGTTCTACCCCTTTTAAGGCAAATCACTTCATAATAGTGTTAGTCTTATCATGTCTCTCATTTCTTTTCTGTCTCTCTCTTCTTTCTTCCTCTCTCCTAATTTACTACCTTTCCCCCTTGACTTATGCAAACACTAGGACTGCATCATACTGCTATTTTCATCTAACTTTCTTCACTTGAATTTTTCTTAGAGAGGAATTTACATTTTCCACACCCACTTCCTTACCAATCCTCTTTACTGAATGTGATCAAATTGGTCTCCTTCTCCACCTCTGTAGAAATTTTTTCTCCAACACCAACAATCTCCTCCCAATGGCAAACCAATACTCTACACACTACTCAATATCTCTTCAAATTTGACACTTTTAAACAGTCATGGAATTGCCTTTTTCCTGTCCATTTATAATGATTCACTACTGCTTTTCCTTCTCTGTCACTAACAATTCATCTCAGTCTCTTCATCCCTCATTCAATGAACAGCCATCCTGAAGTTGATCTCGCCCACATTTGGGCACCATTCCTTTTTTCTTCTTGCTCTCTGTTCATTCCCATAACTACCTGTCACCACCTCCATACAGATAAGCCCTAAGTCTATACATTCCATTGATCTCCTTAATTAATTTGATAGCCATGTTTCCAATAGCTTCTTTTATACTTATATGCAAATGTCCTGAAAACATCTTAAATGGTACTATTTTTTCAAAAAATCTTCTTCCATCCTTGTCTTGGTTATTGGCATGATCTTTCTTTTTATAACCCAAGCGAAGCCATCATGCTTCTCTAAGATTGCTTTCACTCTCACATTTATTTCATTCCATCAGTCACCAGCTCCTGTCAATACAAAGTTCAAAGTCTGTCCATCCTGTTCCCCCTTCTGCAGCAAAAAACGTCATTCTGTGAACTATGTCTTCAAAGTCTCTCCATAGAGATGTTGCTTTAGCATATTGATCAATCTCCCCCAACAATCTACTGACTCTGCATTCTATCCTCGTCTCTATAACTAGACTAACTTCTGTGCAATTCTCCATTTGTACGTGCAAACATGTATTATTCATAAATTATGTATGTGCAATCTAATATATAAATAATGTGCAATTATACCCTGTCATGTATGGTGACACACTACACCTTTATTCAGAAATATTTATCTATAGAGTCCAAAATCCTCCTTAGGAAACTCAAGAGCTTCTGTTGAGAGGCCCTCTTAAGCTTTGCATTTTTCTTTAAGCAGCATCCCTCTCCCTACGGAACACTATCTAAGCTGCAGGCACACTGGATAATTAATTGCTACTGAAACATAGTGTACAATTTCATACTTGTTATTATTTGTGCTGTTTCCTCAGGGGAGATGTTATTTCTCTTTTGTCCACTTAAGAAATTCTACCAAACCATCAAACCCAAATTAAATGCCACTGTCTCTAAATGCCCCTGATTCCTGAAACAAATAACTGTTTCTTTCACTCTGGTTTTGTGCCTTTTAATCTCTGTTACATTTCTATATCTTCTGTTGACTGTCATTTTATGTGTGTGGGGCATATATATCCTCTTAATTATGAGTTCACAGAGGACAGGAAATGAGTATTATTAATCTTTATAGCCCCCTAAAGTATGTGTTTGACTTTGGCAAAAGTTTAATTTTAAATGTTTTTGTGCTTTTATATATTTATACATGTTTTAGTTCATTTTCTGCTGCTATAGCAGTATTCTACAGCCTGGGTAATTTATAAAGAGAACTTTATTTGGCTCATGGCTCTGGAAGCTGGTAAGTCCAAGAACATGGCCCTGGCATCTGGTGAGGGCCTCATCTCACAGTGGAAGGGCGATAACTAACCTACTCCCATGATAATGACATTAACCCCTTAATGAGGGCAGAGCCCCCATGGCCTAACAAGTTTCTGAAGACCTCATCTCCTGATACAATGGAAATTAAGTTTCAACACCTTAACTCTGGGGGACACATTGAAACCGTAGCAACAATTTTAATTATCTTTATTGATGTGTAGGAAAATTCATCCTAACAGTTAACATTTTTCCTCATTCAGTTTTTTCATAAGACATAAGAAATAATAGAATCTAGGAAATAGAAAATATTTTAATGGTGCTTAAGTTTTCAGTTTTTATAACAAACATAATTATTAATAGCATCATTTTAAAATTGATCCAATCTAAGTAAATTTTCATGAAAAGATAAAGCTTCATTTATTTCAGCTAGATGTATGCTAAATGAATGAAAAGTCTAAAGGTAGCATAAATGCTGGAATATCCAAATATTACTTTTGTTTTCATTAAGAATCTATAATTATAAAGTATATTTTGCCATTATAAACACTGTTGGCCTTAAATGAATTAAATATTTGTATTATAATATTTGTTAACTATCAAAATAGTATGACTATAACATTCTAAAACAGTTTGATCACTTAGATTAGTGAAAAAGACCAATTGTAAAAGGTTCCTCTGGTTATCAGGCAAAGAACATACAATATTGACATATTTCATCTTAGGTCAACTTAGCAATGTAATTTTTAGTCGTGTCAATAAAAAAATTTCTAAATTAGATATAAAGTTTGTTTCATAATATAATATTCAAACTTCTCTGTATCGATGCATATTTTTAACCCATAGATATATACAGAACTTTACAAAATTAATTTCATATTTAGCATGTAAAACTCCTCACGGTTGTAAGTAGTTAGTATTTATTTTTCTTCTCATCAATAGAGTCTTTTCAAACGGCATAACTTCCTGAAAATTTCTAAATAATGCTACAATTTCTTATGTTGTGATGAGAGGGTTTTTTGTGATGTTGTTTTTGGTCTCGCTCTGTCACCGAGGATGGAGTATAGTAGTATAATCTCGGCTCACTGCAACTTTCACCTCTCTACAGACACACGTCAACAAGCCTGGCAATTTTTTCTATTTTTTTGTAGAGACAGGGTTTTGCCATGTTGCCCAGGCCAGTCTTGAGCTCTTGGATTCAAGACATCCACCCGCCTCAGTCTCCCAAAGTGATGGGATTACAGTTGTGAGCATCACACCTGGACACCATGCTATTATGACATGTTTTTTAAAGCTTATTCTCTTTGGTCTTATTGCAAGAAGACTAACAAATTTCTTATTAGATAATTCATTATGAAATGGGCTTGATAAAATTTTCATAAATTGTGAGTTACTGAGCTTTGAATAAATACGTTTATTTATATGTGCCATTTGCCCATAGCGAATAATCACAGTGAACAATGAAACCAAAGCTATAATTAAGTTGACAGAAAATGACTATTATATTCTGCAATAGCATTATAGGTCTTGAAGGTGACTAGTTTAGAAATACAAGCTTAAAACATAAACAACACATGAAACATATGAACCAACCTGAGAAAGCCAAAGTATTCAATTCATCCTGTAACATGAATTACATGTAAAGCTCAAAAATAAATTTTGGAAAGCTCAAACTTGTTTTAATGTTTGTTTATTTGTGTGTTTTCCCATTTTCTCATAAGGTTGGCTACATTTTTGGTACTGTTGATTACAAATTGTTACTTAATTACATATGTACTAGGTGTTGTATATTTAATGCAGGGTAGACACTTATTAAATTCAACTGGCTGTTAATAATAGAAACTTTCTGCTGAAAATTCTAGCAAAGCGCATAAAAAAGACCAGCAAAAAAAATTCTATTCTGACTTTGGGATGGGGCTTGTGGGTTCAAACAACAAGAAGAGGAAAGTATTAAATCAATATAAGCCCATTAGACCTTCCATATAGATGAAGAAGTTACACACTGGATGGACATCGGAGAATTGGAGATGCAGGTGTTTCTCTGTTGCTGAGACTCAAGACCATGAGTTAAATTAAGACACCCAATTTAATTGCTATTGCTATTGTTATTGTTGCTATCCTTGTCTAACTATCTTAGTTGGATTTTAGACGTAAAGATATAATTGATGTAGGTATCCAAAATACACAGGTTTCTGAGCTTACGGCATGAAAAGGTAAGACAAGAGGGCAAGTGCAAAGAAGGAAACTAGAGGCATGTTATCTTATACTCTGCAAGCTGGGGAAAGAAACATGTAAGGGGAACGCAAAACAGACCAATGATTCCTGTTTAAGGGAAACACCTTGAGGCTGGACCAGAGTTGTATTTAGGGAACAGGAATGGATTATCTGGTGTTTATATTAATAGCCACTAGAAGCCAACACTTTCTGAGAGAATTCACCTTGCCATGATATTGCCAACACTCAGTCAAGGGTGAGGAGAGGTATTTTTGGACCAAGCCCCTATCCAGCATCCTCAATCTATCTCCACCACAAGCAAAACCAGTCACACAAGGAGGCTGTAGGCCCTTCCTTTTACTGGCCATCGAGGTCCTGAAAGAGAAGTACTAATATTCATTTTAGATTTTCTAAATTTTTAATCCACTGTCTGCAGGCAACACTTCAGATAGAAAAATACAAATAGTTTAAAAGTAAAAGGATGGAGAGAGGTATATTATGCAAACAGTAACCACAAGAAAGCTGGAGCTGCTATACTAATAGCAGAATAAAACACACATTCAAACAACAGAAGTTACTAAAGATAAGAGAAATATTTTACAGTGATAAAGGGTCATTTGATCAGGACACTATAACAAGTGGAAAATACACCTGCCTAACAGAGGCTCCAAATATGTGAATCAAAAACTGAAAGAATTGAAAAAGGAAAAGATAACTCAAAAACAATAGTTTGACACGGCAATACCTTATTTTTAATAATTGACAGAACAACTTAGCAGAAGATTAACAGGGTGACAAGAGACCTGAACAAACCTATAAACCAGCTAGACTTATCAGACATCTAACAACCGCTTCACCCAACACAGCAGAATGAAAATTCTTCTCAAGTGCACATAGAAATTCTCCAGGATACAACATGTCTTATGCCATAAAACAGGATCCAATAAATGTAAAATGTTTCAAATTATACAAGTAGGTTCTCTGATCACACACCAAAATTAACTCAAAATGGATCACAGACCTAAAAGATAAAAGCAAATAATTTAAAGCTCTTAGAAGAAAACATAGATGTAAATGTTTTACAACCTTGGATGAAAAAATGGTTTCTCTGATATGACACCAAAAGTCCAAGTAATAAAAGAAAAAAAGATACATTTGACTTCATCAAAATTAAAAACTTTTGTGCTTCAAAGGGCACTACCAATAAAGCTAAAACACAATCCAAAGAATGGAAGAAAATGTTTGTGAATCACATAATTGACTTTTAAAAACTTTTATCTAGGATCCAGAAAGAAATCTTACAATTCAGTAATACAAGGTAAATAACCCAACAATAACTAAATTATCTGAATTAAATTTTTTTTCAAAGAAGGTATATAAATGGCCAATAAACTCATGAAAAGCAATTCAACATCACCAGCAATCACTGAGATAAAAATCAAAACTTAAATGAGATATCACTTCATACCAATTAAGATGGTTATGACCAAAAAGACAGATAATAACAAGTATCAAGGAGAATGTGGAGAGATGGGAACCCTCACACGTTGCTAGTAGAAGTGTAAAATGGTGCAGCTACTTTAGAATACAGATTTGCAGTTCCTAAAATAGTCAAACATAGAGTTTCCGTTTGACTCAGCAATTCCAGTCCTAGGTATACACTTAAGAGAAATTAAAACATATGTTCACGCACACCTGTAATCCCAGCAGTTTGGGAGGCCAAGACGAGTGGATCACCTGAGGTCGGAAGTTCGAGACCAGTCTGACCAACATGGAGAAACCCCCTCTCTACTAAAAATACTCAATTAGCCAGGCATGGTGGGACATGCCTGTAATCCCAGCTACTCCAGAGGTAAAGACAAGAGAATTGCTTGAACCCGAGAGGCAAAGGTTGCGGTGAGCCGAGATCATGCCATTGAGCCCCAGTCTGGGCAACAAGAGCAAAACAACTGCATCTCAAAAAATACATATATGTTCACACAAAAACCTACTCATGGATGTTCACAGAAGCATTATCCATAGTAGCCCGAAATGGTAAACTACCCCAATGCCCATAAACTGGTGAATAGATAAATAATATGTGGTAAATCCACACCATGCAATATTTTTTGGCAATAAAAATGGCTGTAACACTGATATATACTATAACATGGATGGACCTTGAAAACATTATGCTAAATGAAAGAGGTCAGTCACAAAGGGCCACACATACCGTATCACCCCATTTATACAAATTGTTCAAGACAGACAAGTTTCTAGAAACAGAAAATTGATTAGTAAGTGCCTAGGACTGGGGTATTAAGAGGAAATGGGGACTGGCTGCCAGTAAATAATCAGCCTTTTCGATGGAGTCAGAAAAATGTTCTAAAATTGTTTATGGTGATGGTTGCATAACTCGGTGAATAGAACAACTGAGCAAAACACTAACAGGCAAAGAGGAGACCTGAACAAACGTATAAACTAACTAAACTTAGCAGACATCTACAGAACACTTCACTCAACACAGCAGATTGAAAATTACTCTATCTCCAAGGAACATTAGAACTTACTTTCTAAACGAGTGAATTGAATGATAGGTGTATTAGTCCGTTTTCATGCTGCTGATAGAGACATACCTGAGGCTGAGAAGAAAAATAGGTTTAATGGACTCACAGTTCCATGTGGCTGGGGAGGCCTCACAGTCATGGGGGAAGGTGAAAGGCCCTTCTAACATGGCAGCAGCAAGAAAGACTGAGGAATAAGCAAAAGCAGAAACCCCTATAAAACCATAAGATCTGGTGAGACTTACTCACTACCAGGAGAACAACAGGAGAGAAACCACCCCCATGACTCAGTTATTTCCCACTGGGTCTCTCATACAATTTGAGATGAGATTTGGGTGAGGACACAGAGCCAAACCATATCAATAGGTGAATTATATAATAGTAAAGATGGTATACAAAAATTTTTATTGACAACAAAGCATAGACTATTGATAAGCATATGACAAAGCTTGCTGATCTATTGCTTCATTAAAATAAAAAAAAAAACCTTAAATTCAATGTGCCATAGACTTCTGTTGAATTTTCTTTTCATGCAGAGTGTGTCCATCTGATCCTAGAACTCTCTCCCTCCCCCTAGTCCAGGAATAGACAGGGATATTTAAAACAAAACGTTGGTGTGCCAATCAAGCAAATGCATTCATGAGTAGCACTTCCAACTTCATTTTATCATTTCACCTTTTCCTGTTTATACATACAGATTTCGGAGAATTTAATACAAATGTGGGTTTTTTTTATATTTTTAAACTCTTCAGAACTTAACTATACTTGGGTGAAAGAGATAGAGAAAAAGCGAGTGTGAGGGAAAGAGCCAAGAGTAATTTATATGAACTATGAATACCTATATCAATAAATAAAGAGGTAAATACGTGACTAAAATGGAATTAGGTGAACACAGAAATAAATCAATAATGTGATCCTTATTATAAGGTTTTCTAAAATATAGCTCACAGCCAAAGACAAAAAGCATTCACATTAATAAAATATTGTAAAATGCAGTGTATCTGAAATTGTGGTTTGCACAAACTCACACATTTTGGGTAAGAAAACAACAAAGCATGCAGATGTGGTGTCCTTGTGCTACTTAGAATAGTGATTCTGTAGCTTTTGGTAAACCTGAGCAGAGATCTGTGATTAAGAAGTGTAAGCAGGTGAGGACACACAGCCAGAGCTAAAGAAAGAAACATACTGTGATATCTTCACAATGTTCTTATCTTTAAATCATTCACTGTAGGGAATGCAGGGATTTTAATCCCTGTAAATATCTTCTGTTTTCTCCCCCAATTCCCTCCACCTAAAGAAATCCTCTTTTTCCCTTTTTATGATAAACCATCCATCTGTGCCTTTTCACCTCTTTTTAAAATTTGTTTTCAATTTATCACTAAACATAAAGGCCATCCCATCCATCTGCCAAAGGACTCCTGCTCAAATACGCTAAATTCTAAGTGGTTTATTTCACCCTTTTCACTCCAGCACGTTTCCATGGTACACTGCGCTTCTTCACATCATTGCCAAGCTCCTCTGAAAGGCCCTCTCTTTGTGAGTCCTAGGCTTCCTCAGTACACCACCCATCCCTTGCAATTTAGCTTCCATTTGCTTTATTTGCATCGTAGTAGCACAGCCCAAAGGCTTTTGTTTTTAAATGCATCCATCCATCCAACTGAAAAATCAGGATTGTCAGGTGCCTGTTAAGTTTTACGAATATACAAAGGAAAAAGGCAAACTCTTTGCTTTCAAGGGGATGTTTTCTGATTAAGATAGACATGAAATAAAAGACCAATCCCTATCCTTCTTGAATTCTCCCGCCAGGTCATATGGTAGGTAGCCAATGCTGATTTTCTTGTATGCTTTCTTCTATGGTATATGATGACACTGGAGGAACATCAACAAACATTATCTGACCAGGTCAAGTGCATTAACCTTCAGGGAACATCTTGAGGAGAGGTAAGCTTGCTCTCATTCAGCTGGACACATGGAGGGGCTGTGATCCAGAAGAGCTCTGCCCACTTGCTGCTCTTCCTTTTTAAGGGATTGGGGGACAATGAAGTGGGAAGAGAGCAAAGCACCCTGGGTCTGGGTGTCCAGTAACATGTGCTCAGGGCCATGGGTTTACAGGAGTTTTTGGCGACAGCACGTGGCCAGGAATTGGAGACACTGGAAGAAGTAGGGTCTGCACACAGTGGCTTCTATTGGAAGGGCGTTTGTGGAGGTTGAGTCCCAGTCCCAAAGACCTCCTGACCAGGAAGCTCGGACTACCTGGTGTTGAGTGGCAGACTGCAGAGTTAGAGTTGCCTGTGTTATACACATGAGATCACAATTGGTCCTAGAAATCCAACTAAGCAAATTTGAGACTTCCAGTGTGAGGGTGAAAAGATCCAACTACGTTCTTGCCGTGTGAGAATGCTGAGGACTTATAAAATATGAGCACTTGACTCATGAATGTCAGGCTGCATTACTTTCTTTTTGTGTACCACAAAGTAGGCATGCTCTTACAGAGGCATACTCCCATGACAACCTGTAACTTTTGTAGTGTTGATCATAAGTAAACAGTTTACAGCCTGGTGCCTTGCAGATAGTAGGTTCTCAATAAATATCTACCACATAAATAAATAAATGATGTGTAATCAATCACTTCACTGAATAAGTCTCTCTCTCTCTCTCTATCTCTTTCATTAGAGCATTAAATATTATGAAGTAGGTGCAATATTTACACTGGATTCCCAATGTTAACACAACGGCTGGCCCAAAAAGAACAGGCACTCAGTAAATACCGTTAAGCAAAATACTAATTACACGACTAGTTCTGATTTGTCAGATTCTGCCTCAGCAGCATTTCTGGCAACTCTATCATCCTTCTTCAAGCTTAGGGCATCATCATCTTTTGCTCATACTTCTCAGGTGGAACGCCCTATGCTCTACATACCTGAAAGCTATTTTATAAACTTTGGCCAAATGAACCTTCCTCAAGTACAATTCCATTCATGTTCCTTTACTACTCACAAATATTAATCATTCCCATTGGCCACTGAGCAAGTTCTAGATTTAAATGACTTAAAGTATATTCTGCCACGACATTGCCATAAAATGAATCCGCTGTCCCCAGCAGGACATTCTCTCTCTTTCTCACACATACACACTCTCTCTCTCTCTTTCTATTTTTCTCCCTTCTTTTTCTCCTCTTTCTTCTCTCAAGCATATTTTATAATCTATACCTTCTAGTAGCCCTTGCCACTATCTATTTTGCAGGTTATTTGATGTGCAGTTATTTGCTCACAGAGTTGTCTAAATAGGTTCTAGCATATTATCAGTTTCTTCCCCTACAATAGATTCATTCACAAGGAATTTGGAGGCCAAATCCCTGAGACACAGATTACAGACCTCTGACCTCAGATATTGCTTTTCTTTTCCATTACCTGGCCCCGTTTCTTGTGACCCAGTGAGTAGAACCCCATGAACCCTTCTTTCTCCAGGAAGAAGTTCTATACCTGTTCTCTTATTCAGAAGCTCCTTGGTGGTTGATTGTTTATCGTCTACATCATTTGTATATGCTACAGTGCCATAGATAGTATTTTGCATAAGGTAAGAGATCAATAAATACATGTTTCATGAATGATGCATTCTGCGATGTTTTGTGAATGCAAGAATTTCCTGTTCTTCCAAAGAAATTTTATAGTCAGCTGGACTCATTGCTAACTATATATTTTCATGAGCATGACTATCTCCAATTGCCTGAATTGCACTCACATTTTAAAAATTGAATGCACACACAGATCTGACATTTTCTTAGGATGGATTATCCCAAACTCTTTTTGTACATCACACAAGCAGACTGAAATTGCCCTCAGCCTTGCTACCTGCAGCTCCTAATCCACCTTGTCAAGGTACTGACATGCAAACTTACTTTTTTGAAACCTTCCAGGCAGAAGCTTATGGTGTTTAGGGAGTCCAAAAGCCTAAATGACAATTTCCAAATGAATATTGGGAGAGTTAATACATTTCCTCTTATCTACTAGGTATATCTTTCCTTTGTGCTTAAGTGCTTCACATTTTAATGGAAAATACATGTTTCCCAGTGCTCACCATATTGATATTTCTGTCACAGTGCCTGCTGCTTACAGTGATTTTCCAGTTCTAGTCTGTGGCTTAATAATCACAGGAGACACTGATTTGGCCAAATATGATGTTATTTCATGATCTAGTCCATAATCCATATTAGAAACCCAGCAGCAAAATGCCCCTGCCATGTATTTATTGCAGGTATTGGCAAACATCATCTAGCACTACCTGCATTCTCAAATACATGAACAAAATGCATAGCAGTTAATTTTCCATAATCCCTCCCTTAGAATTTTATCAAACTAGGAACACAAGCGTGGATTCCAGTCATTATATGCGCATGTGCACCATCGCTGTCTATGTCCTTCAGTATAAATAGGTCTCTAGAGCTGAAAACAAATGTTTCCTTAGGGATTAAAAGTATTTCAGTACTTAAGTATTATTTTTATTTGTTTATTTGTAGTTCTGTTGACATAGTTTACCATATTTTGCTTTATTAAACCAATATTTACAAGGAAGCGAATTTTCTACCAGACTTGCTAAGGACTTAAACCCCAATATGTTTCAACTACTGAAATACCGACTTGCTCAAATGTTTACAATTATACATGTACAGCGACTTAGCATCAGTAATGATTCCTACGGTTATATACGTCTTTTAGGCAGAAATCTAAGTCATGCTACTGTCACGCCATGTTGATATTACGCACCCTCTGAGATGATGCATGAGGAAGACATTTCTTCTCTGAAGAATTCTTTCCCAAAGCCCATTACCCTAGTCTAATGCTGAGAAATATACAGACAAACCTAGAGTGAGAGACATTTTACAGGATGGCTGCACAGCACTCTTCAAACTGCCAAGTCATGAAAAGTAAAGGAATACTGAGAAACTGTCACAGACCAGGGGACATATGACAACTAAATGCAATGTGGTCCTCTGGATGAGATCCTACCACAGACAGCGTACACAATAGAGTGGCTGGTATAATCCCAATGAGGTCATGCCATTAATTACGTTAACAACAACCACAAAGATTTTAAACTGGATTTATTTGTAAAACATTATCATTGTTATTCTTCCTTAAGCCTTAAAACAACTTATCTTTATTGTATAGCAATTAATGTTTACATTCAAACATATTTTAGAAGGACTATGTGAATTAATTGGCCATGGCACAATGTAACCTCCAAAATAACTTTTAAATTACAAGTGATGTGGACAATGGTGATATATAAACGTGTTTCCTTTTGTCATACCTTCTGTGCTCTCCTGTGAATATAAGCTTAATTACAACCATGTCTCTGTCTTAGAAAATGTACATGTATGGCATTGAGAAGCATGTATCCTTAGAAAGCTGGCCAACTTTTTACTTAATAACAAATTTTGACTTGTTATAAAAGTGCCAGAGTAGATAGGAAATAAGGTCATCATGCTGACCTTCCGAAGCAACAAAACCCAGTCTGAATTGCATTCCTTTTGATGAAAATACACTTGTGTGGTGGAGCTCTGCCCTTCCTCCAGCCCAAGCTGTTGGCCAATGCCATGCAAAAGTATTTTAAGACCAGCTTTCCACTACTGCTTCTCAAAGCCTGGTTTCTATACTAGCAGCCGCAGCAGCCCCTGAGAACTTTTTAGAAATGCAAACATAAGACTTACTGAATCCGAAATTCTGGAGAGTGGATACAGGAATCTGTGGTCCAATGAGCCCACAGGGGCTTCCACTACACACCCAGATATGAGAACTACTGCTTTATCATATAAGCAATTTAATGTGTTACAGCATTGAAGTAGTCGGCCATGTACAATGTTAGCATTGCAGTTGATAAATGGTGAATACTGTAAAAGTGCTGAGATTCTTCTTTTTATAACCTGCTTCACATGTTTCTTTTTATTCTAGCACTAATATGATAGAAAATCTTCCGAATTTTCACACTAGAGTTAAAGGGATAAGTTGAATTTGCATGCTGGAAAGATATGAAGATTTAGGAAAATTGTTAAATATAAAAAGAACAATGAAAAATTTAGCTTAAAAGATGAACCCAAAGATTGAAATGGTCAGTTAAGCTGCTATAGTTAAACCAAAAATTTATGGGGTGTGAATATTAATTCATTTTTCCGAGGAAGTCTCCTCTCCCTTCCGTTGAGTTTTGAAAATGTGTTTGCCAGTGGCCATCACAGATAATCGGGTACGGCTGAGGTCTGCTGAGAATGAGTCTGTAAATGTGCTTGGACGCAGCCGACCATGGAAAATACTGTTGTCAAGAGCACTTGTTTAGTTTTACCGTAACAGTTCAACTTCCCCAAATTTCCTCTATCAGTAGCTACCTCTTTTACCATCTAGAAGGGTCAGTTACCTTCCTCACTTGTCTGGTAAAACCCTGCCTTTCAGGCCTAGTGTGGCTGCTACTTCTCTGTTGACTTCTTCAACAGAGAACTCTAATGCAATTAAAAACTCCATCTTACTGTGGTCACCAAACTGTTGACTTCCCCATCCTCACCCTTGCTCACACTACCATCCTCCCTCACCTGGGTAAGTCCAATGATAACCCAGTTTGTCTGCCAGGAGCCCCTCTGCCCCTGGCTGCAATTTGTTCTCTCTGCAAAATCATGCCATCTCCACAGTTCCCCAATGTTCTTAGGTTGAAGACACATCTCTTTACCATGGCCAATAATCCATGCCTGGATTTGCCGCTGTGAGCCCCTTCAGGCTCACCTCTGCCAACCCCCTCTGTGCTCTGGTCTCACTGGCTTTGGTCAGTATTCCCCATGGCCTCTGCTCACCCTCTGGAAGGCCTTAGTACTCTCTCTCCCTTCTCCTCCAACTTATGCCCTACATATGCTTCGAAGGTTAATTCTCAAAGAGGCCTCATGTGACCTTCCAGAGAGCTTTCATTCGCCTCCTTCAACACAATTTTACATATGTTTGTGTGATAAGTATATACAGATTTTGGAGCCTGACAACCTGAGTTTGAATATTGGTTATGCTACTTACTAGCTGTGTGATACTAGGCAAGCGATTTAACCTGCTTGCTTTGAGTGCTCTTGTCCACAGATGGGGTAGCAGTAATGCTGACCACATAAAGCTGTTGGGGAAAATCAATAATTTAATAAATGTAAAGAGTTTCTTGTAGTGCTGGCATCTAGAAAATGTTCAATATATCATTGTTATCATTATTACTATTAGTCCCCATCATTCCTTAAAGGCAAAGACTGTTCCTGATTTTCTTATCCTGTGTACCAGCTCACAGTATATAAGTGGCTTTTGATAAATATTTGTTGAATAAACAAATGAATATTTCCATATTATATTGATCACATATTAAAATAACTATGGTAAGCACATAATTCCATCCATCTGCTTTCCACTAAATTGTCTGACTAGTAATATAGAGACCATATCAAAGTGGCCCCTAGATATATTTGTTTTGACTCTAATACCTAACATTGTATCTGCAATAAGTATTTGTGGAAGAAGGAAATTAATGGGAAAAAACTATGAATAGATTAACTTCCCTACAGCTATTTCCTCTCTTAATTTTCTAACTACCTGCATTTGGATGGCACGTGGTTGGATTGTTAGGGCTGTAGTGGAATTTATTCTTCACCAATACAAAGCCTGGGAAAACATTCCACGGATTGTAGAACACAAAACAAAGGGAAGAACAGGAGTCATGAGTCTGATATTCTAGACAGGAAATTCTGGCCTGTACTAATCCAGATTGAGGAATTTGAATAACTTATTCAGGACAGAAAAGCATTTGTCTCTCAGCTCCATTATGCATGTGTAAAAGATTCCCCCATTCTGTCTATAGCAACACAGGTCATCACAAAATTCCAGGTAAAGAAGCCAGAACTGCAAATGCAGCTCGTTTTTGACGAGAATCCTGAGAATCCTGGGTGCATGTGGAGTCCAGCGAGTATGGCCTGGGCTCTTCCATCACTGCGTAGTCATAAATCATGTTTGCTTTGCGTCACTACTCTTACGAGTTACAGTTTACCACTTCAGTGACCAATGTCAGATGTGAGAAAGTAGAAGATAAAGTAATGAAATGCTTTCCGCCTTTCCCAAATACTAGGACATGATCCCAAACCACGAATCTAGCAGCTACAATGCTTTTGTTGCTGTTTAGTTACTTGTTAGTTTATATTCCAATAATATTTTGGATATTTAGAAAGGAAAGGCAATACTACTACTAATAAACCCACTTCATGAAAATAAAACACAATTATCAGTTCTTAAAACAACATGAAGTAAACAAAATTTGGAATGGGTTTTATTAGGAGTTCTGGCCTATGTTACTAAGTAGCTTTGGCTATGTTTTTTATGTGATCGATAGTCTAAAATCTACCTTCCAAAATTCCCTTAGCTGTAAAGTGAGGATGTTGGTCTACTCTGAATGTCTGAGTAAAGCACATTTTAACTAAAATGTCTTCTGTGTCTCTATATAAGTTTTCTTCTCTAACCTACCCTAAATAAAGAATGCTATTTGATTGGTGAAATGATATTTTTCATACAAAATGTCATATGACATCAGAAAAAAAGTTGATGCTCATTAATTTCTAAAGAATGTATACATAATCTGTCATCAGAATCTTTTGTCCTTAATCTGATTTCTTGCCTCAATCCATAATTAGGCCTCAATTCTTATTCGTCATGATAGGAAAAGCACTTCACAGAAAGCATTCACTCAATAATTGCGGGAAATATTATTTCATAATAAAATTGAGGACGATATAGAAAATAAGTAAATTCCTGTACTTGTAGAACACAATCAACTTCACATACCACTAAGATAAACAGTTCTTCACCCATGAAAATCTGTGAAGAGAAACTTCATAAACTTTTTAATAAGCAGTTATCACAAAAGCCAATAATGTATCTGCATTTTAACTATAAGTAGTACTATTTCTTTCTTTTTTTTTTTTTTGAGACAGAGTCTCACTCTGTTGCCCACATTGGAGTGCAATGGCACCATCTCGGCTCACTGCAACCTCCACTTCCTGGGTTCAAGCAATTCTCCTGCCTCAGCCTCCCAAGTAAGTGGGATTACAGGTTCCTGCCGCAATGCCCTGCTAATTTTTGTATTTTTAGTAAAGACAGGATTTCACCAAGTTGGTCAGGCTGTTCTCGAACTGCTGACCTCAGCTGATCCACCGGCCTCGGCCTCCCAAAATGCTGAGATTACAGGAGTGAGCCACCACGTCCGGCCCTATGACTAGCACTATTTCTTAAGAAATAAAACTATCCTGCTGATGATCTTTTAAAAGGAGCCACATTACTAAAGCCTGGAGATGAATATCTCAGATTGAAGAAAAGCAGAGAGGGGGAACAGTCATTTGAGATCCCTGAAAAGTGGTCTCTCTTAGTTAGTCTATTTCTGTGTAGGTGCCAGAACACAGGTGCATGTATGTGTGTGTGTGTGTGTGTGTGCGTATGTGTGTAGTTCCTACCAGAGTTCAAAGTCTCTCAACCAACAATGCAAGCAGAGAGGGTGTTCCTCAGGAATGCCTGCAGCTCAAGAGTGGCCAAGCCCACCCAATAGCATGTGCATGCTTAAAACAGGAGCGGGGAGCATGAAAGAGCAAAAGAGCAGGAAAAAGGCATCATTTATAATGTCCGGTATAAAGAGGAAGATGCCAAGGGGGGCTCCAGGCTGAATAGTGAAGCAGAATAAGAAGTTATTTTTTAGAAAAGAGGCTGCAGCTTATAAACACTTTTGAGTAAGTTTAGCTGAGCCCTTTCAGCATTACAATGGGTGATATCAGAGCAAAATCTGTCTGCAAAAAACATGTACAAGCCCAGTGCAGAAGATCACAGTCAACTCACAAAGAACTTTTCCTTCTAAAGAGGAGGCGGGATTTGGATTCAGAAACATTTCAATTAAATATTCTGCTTCTCTTCCCTGTTTACATGACCTTGGGGAAACATACTGAACTCTCTTAGCTTCAGTCTTCTCATTGGAATGAGGGGCATCACTGGCCTCAAAGGACTGCTGGGAAAAGATATGGAGTGAATTTTACACCCTGCCTGACACAGGATAGGTACTCCATCCTCTTAGTTTATGAGAAAAACAAGTCCTCATACACATGGTAGAAAATTCTGAGAGAAAAAGCAAGTTAGCAGGTTGAATGAAATCAGCATACCTTGGACTATTGATCCATTTACTTTTATTTATTTACAAGATTTAGCACCTACTACATTTAGGTTTCCAAGCCATATGCTGAACACAGTCTCTTGCCTTAGGATTTATGAATACAGTCTCCTAAAACCACAAATGCTGGCATATACTGGTTTTAACCAATCAAATCAAAGTTATTTGAGTCATCTTAGAAACACAAAAATAAATATTTGTGGAGTGTCTATTAAACATGAATACACATTCTTAATGTGACACCCCTTGCAGTCTTCTCAACTAAACACGCAGATTTATTTACTTAGCGTGTTTCTTTTCTGTTCTCTTTTTCTTCTCAACTAGCTTACGGTTCATTTGACCTGAAGGATCTGAAGGACTCCATGCTAATTCATTATGTCTTTCCGTCAGAGCATTCCACCCAGGTACGAAGGAACAGCATCTGTCAGAGTCAGAGAGCTTGCTGCAGGATTGCTGCAAACAGACCCTCTCCTAGGCGCTAAATCCAGCGCTTCCCACAAAGGTCCCCGCACAGCTCTAGCCATCGGGCAGTGTTAGAATCCAGCCGCCCAAACCCACCTTTCTGGGTCAGCAAGCACCAGCCACCTTTAGATCAATTCATTCCATCTGCTTTTAAATAATGACTGTTCATTTTTGTTTATTTTTATATTTGTTTGTGAATATAGATATAATCTTTGCCCCACAAATCAATAATCCAGTTTTATTCCACAAACATTTCATTAAAAAACTCTGCTTTATTTTCCACAGACACCTAAAAATGAGATACATCAAATGTGTCTTTGTCAATGTAGTACTGAATTGAAAATCAGCAGTGTTATAACTACTGGTTACAATTTTAAGAAAATGGAAGTTGGGTAAATTTTGGAAAGGGCAGTTAAAAACATGTCTTCTAGCACAAAAATGAGGAGAACAACTCTTCTGCGAATATAATACTCTTGTATTTTTATTTGTACAAAACTGCAGCCATGGGCGGCAGGCAGCGTTTTGTCTCTCAGTCAGAACCTTCTTGTACCCTGAGCTGGCTGTGCCAATGTATCCTCACAGGTGACAGGGATCTCACAGCCAGAGTAAACCAAAGGGACCTGACTTCCATTTCACATTATTTCTCATTTGGGCAATTTTCAGCTTTGTCTTAAAATGCTGGTAGCATTTTTATTAAGCCATGCAATCTTATCTTTCTTTTTTGTTTTGTTTTTTTTGTTGTTGTTGTTGTTGTTTTGTTTTTGTTTTTTTAATGAGTAATTCGAATGAAGACTCCCTTCAGTAGCACCGACATTCCAAATTTTGTTCTTGTTATCTGGCCCAAATCCACGTCACTGCATGTGGTTCTAATCTGCAGTGACTACAGTAAAGTACATAAACCACGTCACAGAAGCACAGAAAAGGCTTCAGGTCAGGCCCTGCACAGCAGCTGCAACTGCATTCATACATCAGTGTGTGCTTCTAGAGCTCATCTCATTTAATTTGATTAAATCACATCACTCAGAAAATAGAGTGCTTTTTATAGTTGAGCCACCAACTTTTTTTTTTAAAGAGAACACTGTGAGGAAATTCAGAATAGGTAGTGAGTCATATTAAATTCTATCAAAAAAATATATGTGTGTGTGTGTGTATGTACACACACAAATCTCTCATAGTGACAAACAAGATTTTTATTTTAACTATATTCCAATCCAATATCTCTTTTCAGAGAAGATACATTTCTGCTTGGAGAAGCATATAAAACAATAATGGCTTAACAATTTTTCACCTACTCAAAGCCTGCAAAAAACAGATGTGAATTTCTACTTTCACTTGATAACTAGTACCTCAATCTATACAAATAAAAACGTGGTTTCAGATCAGCTTGGGGAGGCAGTAGGATTTCAGCATTTTGGTTATACGTGAATCATTACCTGGACAAGGACATTTCTCTAAGTATTTCAATTACATGTACTTTTTTTTCTGGCCCAGAGTTTAATAAAACCTGTATCCATTGTCTCATCTTAGAAGAGTTCCAAAAATGGCTGGATCATGAATGTGCCCCCTCTTCTCTGCATTTCATATTATAGCTAGCCAAAGGAGCAAAAGTAGAAAGGCCAATCTCAGAATGAAAGGCTAATGAAACACCACATAGACCACCCATTATTTTCACAAAGCAAAGTGAAGAAAGCACTTTGGAAGATGTGAGAATGACACGGAGGTGAAATAAGTATACCCCTACATCCAGCTTCTGTATCTGTTCTACACTGTACCTCAGAAACACCAATATTGAGCAGTAACCAGCAAAGTTTCTAATTGCATTGGTCAATCAAAGTCTGCAACTCTGATCAAGTATACCACAGATATCATAAAAACTATATGCATACCTCAGAAATTTTCTAGACCAAAAATACTGTAGAGAACCTGACATTTAAGTGTTGACATAATACGTTCCCACAATAGAAATGAAATAACTTTCGGATTTCGTGATTTTTTTTTTTTTTGCAGTGGTTAAATAAAATCAGATCTTCAAATTCTTTTAGACAAAACACTCACATTTAAAGGCCATGGTATGAAGAGAACCTTCTTTTTGCATTTTGATATTATTATAATTAATAATATTTAAACTTAAGACAACTATATTAACTGCAAATCTAAGTAGTATTGTTTCTTCAGAACAATTTATAGAAAAAAGATCCTGTGTTCACTCATGACTGAAAATTCTGCAGCACCATAAACACTGATAAGACGTTTACGTGGTTTTCTTCATCAGCTAAGTTGGCATTTCTATGCTTTTTAGAATTACTTGTTCACTACAGTCTATAAGTTTTGTATTGTAATGGGAGGGTATGTTTGATTTTTAAAATTTCTCTTTATGTACTATCGTCTGTACCAAAGATGTATACCAGTCCCGATTGATTCACAGTATCACTGTGTTGAAAGGATATTGATGTCACTTTCGCACTGAGAAGGAAGTAACAAGAAAGTCTGGCAACAGATGCCAACTCTAACTCACAGAAGATTATCTTTTTATAACCCAAGACTGCCATTATTACCCTCGGAATCCTCATCAAATAAGTAGGAAAACTACACTGAGAACAATTTCACCCAGCTGTCTCTGGCCCATTTCCCTTCCTACTGCCTCTTGTGCATTCAAGCAGTCTAACTTGATGCATGGTCTTCCAATTGGAGAGATTGGGACTTCACATCCTGTAGACCCAAAGATCTGTCTTCCAAAGGCCAACCACCACTGTATCCTTTATTCCTTTAAATGTCGTGTTTATTTGAATTTATTAAGAACAATATCAAGGTAATTTACTACATATAAAGTTTATGTTTAATTTTTAGGAACCATCATACTGTTTTCCAACAGTGGCTTACATTGTACATTCCCACCAACAATGGACAGGGGTTCCAATCATTCCATATCCCTACCGACACTTTTTATCTTTTGATTCTGTGACACTAAACCTGATGGCTAGGAAATGGTATCTCACTATGGTTTGGAGATCATTTCCCTGATGATTAGAAATGTTTCACATCTTTTAATGTCTATTGGTCATTTGTGTATCTTCCCTGGAGAAATGTCTGTTCAAGCCCTTTGGCCATGTTTTAATCATTTTGAGGAGGTGGAGGATTGTTGTTGTTGAGCGTTTCCACCCATCCTCTTTTCCCTCCAAACACTCTCTCCATGTGATCTCACCCCTTCCCATATGTTTAAGCTCCTTCTGTACCATGGACCTCCAAAGGGAGGTGAAAGAACGCAATGTGCCACTGGTGAAAGCGTGCATACAGAGATGCTTTCCTTTTCCTTTTGTATTAAACTTGGAATGGAATTAAGCCTTACTCATATTTAATATTTGAATTCAAATGGTACCCTCACCCCATCCTTATCTCAGCTAATCCCATGTCCCACATGAAAAATGAGAGTCCCGTGGGAAATAGGGTGTTCCACAAGGAGCATGGGCTGACAGTGCTGACTTCACTGGCTGTGTGGATTAAAGGATCTTCTTACAACCAGAGTTGTAAAAGATTCCTGCAAAGAAACTGGGACTGAAGA
Source organism: Saguinus oedipus (assembly GCA_031835075.1). Lineage (NCBI taxonomy): Eukaryota > Metazoa > Chordata > Mammalia > Primates > Cebidae > Saguinus > Saguinus oedipus. The sequence goes on along the minus strand of CM063169.1, from coordinate 6,710,660 downwards.
GCGTCCTCAAAATAGCAACACGTGAATCAAGAAGAAATCGAAATCGCAAAACTGACACTTTCCCTACTCTGAATAAGAAATTTTTATTATCTACGTTTCAAGGTAAAAACCAAGACAGTTCATCCAGATCTGAACAACAGAGTTTAAAAAGTAAAAGGATCAAGAAGACGATTTGACCTCTGGATTTACTTTGACTACTGCTAACAATAAACTTTACTGTACATGTACACTGTGCCTTGAGAAATTAACTAAAGAAACCAGTAAGATTAATACACTTAAAAAGTAAGCCTCAGCACTTAATAAAGCTGGCAATTATTCATAACTTAAAGAAATACTACATTAAAAAATAGCAGCATTGCATAACAATTTGCAGAGATGGAATGTGGTCATGACGACATCTTGGGCCCTGCAGAGTTTTGCTGGTTTGGGTTTGGCTTAAATCAAATACAATAAATTACTTTTCTAACAACAACAACAAAGACATATTCTAAAACGTCTGACTAGAGCTGCCATTCAAAAGAAAAAAGAGTAGAAAATCTGGAACCAAGCTTGAAGAGCAAACATACTCAATGCCATTTCTGAGCAAGGTGATCATAGGATGATGAGGTAGAATGCACAGTCACTGATTTCAGAGAAGACATGTAAGCTTTGGAAAGAGCATTTTGTAACAAGATGTCTGTGCATATTTGCAGCCTCTGGGATTTTGTTGCTGAAAACAATGTATGTCACCTCTCATCTCTGCCCAGATGGAGAACCTTCTAACGCATTTCAAAATATTCCAGAGTTTAGTTTCGTTTAAATTCATTTGATAATAATGCAAAAATTCAACTTTTTTTTAGTTTGTAAATACAATTAATTAATTTTAAGGAAGATGGGAATTCAAAAATGGCATTTCAATTGTTTGAGGTAAAAAAGTGTTTCATAATTTGTGGACATAATTAAAATAAAGTCTAATGCTTTAATAAAGTCTACATTGTCCTTTCATTTAGAACTGAACATTTTGTGATAATCTTTTAAACTGTTATATCCAGCACTGAAAACAGAACTGTGACATGAACTGAACCTAGATTTAGATTTTTCCAAGCACTGTATCCTAAATATTAAACCAAGATTTTAAAAATAATGATGGATATTCAATCCTACTATTCTAACTTCAAGCAGATTATTAACATGTTATCATTAATAGTCCTTATTATATTTAATCCATTCTATTTAAGTAAAACCAAAGACATTCTGTATCATTCACAGGCAAAAATGTTTTAAAATATTGTTTACCTCAGCTTTATCTCAACTTATGTAACTATTTTGTCTATATACTGAATGTGCATAAATATATATACATACACACACACACACACACACACACACACACACATGCACATTAGTGCTAATGTATTTATATACAGATCACATACAAAATATTCATATTTGAGTTATATATTGAAGATTTGCTGACCCCACTTGGATCCCACAAGCACCTCAAATCTAATATGCACAAAACTGAACTCCACACCATCACCATCCAAAAACCTGTTTTTCTGTCTCTCCCGTCTTATGGAAGGATACCACCTGCTGCTCACTTGCCTACATTGGAAGGGTCAGGGTCCTTCACCACTCCTCATTCTCCCTTTCATTAACCTCCATAGAGTCCTGCCTGCTGTGGCGGCCAGAAGCCTTTGTCCTCTTCCCTTAACCTTAGAGGCCCCATCTGGCGTGACTTCTGCTCTCCTCTGTCTGCTAATTACAAGAATCTCCTAACTGACCTTCCTTCCTATGGTGCTGCTATCTCCCGACCCCCAGTTCAAGCTACAGAAGAACAATCTTTCAAATACAACAAATCATAGGCTGCCTCTTCTTAAGAACATTCAGTATCTTCCCGTTCCCCGTGCATCACCCCAACCTCTTCTTCTGCAGCAGCCCAGTGCCTGCTGGCCTCTATAGCCGCCCCTCCCTCACACTCTACCATGGAGCCAGTCAGCATCTTTTCCATTCTTCACGAGGGCCATGGCCTCTCTGGTTTTTCACACACATGCCCAATCTTCTGGCTAATGGTACCACCCTGGAGTTCTCTGTGCAGAGGGCCCTGCTAGGTGAAGTCCTCTCACATGCTCCCTGTGTCTCCTTTAACATAGCACTTTGAACACATGAAGACATGTCTGATGAATAATTTGGACTGCTTCCAGAACAAAAACAAGGTCTACTGCTCACCAGGGTAGACGTGGTGACTTGCACAGTGTCTTGCCCATACCACACCTTTCTTTAATTGATTTGTGAATACACACATGAACACTACTGGTATAATTTTATACTAGGTTCAAAATAAGCTCTCTGTTGTCCAATGTGCATTCATGGGGTGAAAGTCACCTCCTTCTCTTTTCTTTTTCCACCTATAGGATTATTTATTTCCACCGATTGGAAAACTATTCCTGCTAGCTGTCTTACACTGTTACTTCTATCTCTTAAATCAAATCTTCTATATTAAAATCTCCCTATCATGTAGTACCAAATATATTAACTTTTTTGTGTGCCATGTTTATTTGTTACTTATATTCAGTGACCCCATTCCCCTTCTCAATCCTCTCCACTAGAAAGGTGTTAAAACAAGATACGTGACATAGCAAAGCAATGGGGAAACATTAAGTTATGAGTCAAAAACTTCTCAACCAACTAGTTCAAAAGTTAAAGAAAAGCCAAGCTTTCCGACTGTTACCTAAGGCCATGATAATGCTTCCCATATAAAGGTATTATTCCATGATATCCTTTTACTTTTTAAATCATAACAGTATTTAAATTTCCAGTATTTTGCATATTGTCTTAAATATATTAAAATATCTTAGTTGTTTTATTAATTTTTAATAATGTCATCCACTAATATATACATTCGTGAAACTATGAAAATTTTGAGGAAGAAATTTCAAACTTAATATGGTTGATCCTCTCTATCTACAGGTTCTATACCCATGGATTCAACTGAGGATTGAAAATATAAAAATAATAATAGTAATACTAATAACAATATGACAATAAAAATTAATATAATTTTTAAACATACAGCCTAATAACTAGCTATATAGCATTTGCTTTATATTCACTATTATGTGTAATTTAGAGATGATTTCGTGTACATGGGAGAATATGCATAGATTAGATGCAAAAGATACGCCATATTAATTAAATAAGGGACGTGGGCTTCTACAGATTTTGGTGTCCATGGGGATCCGGGAACCAAATCTCTCTCAAATACCAAGGGACAACTATATACAATTAGACCACTTTTGTGTTATATTTGAGCCAGAGAGCAAGAGACCAAATTTTTAACATATTTTTAATAACTGCAAAGCTCTTACCATTAATGTCAGGAGTATGGGGAAAAAATGAATGAATCATGCCTTTATTTATCAGCCAAGCTGTGAGAGGGTAGTCATCAGAGTCCTGGTCCAACAAGGTTGGCAATTAATAATGCAATAAAGGGTAAACAATTAACTAATGTAATTAAAAAGATTCTGAATCTCATGTCTAAATGTTACCCCAGACAGCTGAATCATTTGCCTGGAGAAAAGTTTATTCTCCAAGTTTTTTATAAGAAAAATAGAATCAATTTTCATTCTCATATTCTCTGGTTAGATGATAAAGAACATTCTCAGGAAAATATACATTAAGCTATTTCAACTCTGCTAAGGTACGGAATGCAATTTAATTTTGAAAATTCTGTCAAAACATTGTTCATCTGTAGCATTGCTTTCCTAACTGTGGGACGTTAATTTCCTGTGTAACAAATTCCTCAGAAAAGTTCCTAAGGAAACGAGGCAAGAACCCCAAACTAATTCCAGGTTTAACATGACAGCCAATGGCACAGAGGAGGGAAGGGAAGCTCACTCACAGGAGACATATCATAAATGATAACCTCTAAAGATTCACTGTGGAAAAATGCAGCCATCACATATACACTAGTATTAATACTTGCCTTTCTCTTCTGTTTCATCCTTTTGAGAAAATATGTGATTGCATATTGTCCATGAAGTCTAATATGGGGTTAGTTATATTTTTCTTTTGATGTAGCATGATATTTATGTACAAGATGGTTGTAAAGATACAGTGCCTTAAGTGTTAAAAACAGGTCACAGAAGCCTAGAAGAGCTTGGATTCACACATAAAATGGAACACCAGATTTTTCTTTTCTTAGATGCCAGAATACTAAAAAGCCTTATAATTTATGTATTGTCCTCAGTATCTCCCTTTTTACAAATGGTGGAAGAACAGATTCACCTCCCTCTTGGCTCCTAACTCTCACAGTGAAGGGACAAGAGAGCATGACCTATCTTAACTAATAAAAGAGCCATTCAGTCTACCAACTATTCCTCTGAGAGCAGGAGGAACAAACCTCCTCTTAGGGACTATCCCTTTCCTTAGCTCATCCTGCCCTGAGAATGAGGGAGCCAGGGCTTTTATCACTGGAGTCTTTTTTGTCACCTATTGTGAGGCAACAGAAAGCATAAAACTACACAGTTAGGTATTCAAGTGAGCTTAGGGGCAGGCACAAGACCCACACGCACACCAGCGACTCAGGCTCAGCTAGTCGATAACAGTATTTCTGAAGTATGTTAATAATAACATTCAAGCAATAGGGACAGGAAATGTGTGAAGTGGCAATATTCACTCAAAGAGCCGAGCCAGCACTCCGAGGCTTACTCTGTGCCAGGCTGTGTGCTTCACGTTCCTGTTACACTCATCACCACAACCCTCTGAGAACACGCGCTCTGTGATTACCATCTCACAGAGGAGGAGCAGACATAAGAGATCACTACCTTCCCCGCAGTCCAGATCATCAGGAGGAGCTAACAAATCTTGGGTAAGGATTTAAACCCAGGAAGCAACTCAGAGCCGGTCTGCCTTTTTTTTCTTTTCTTTTCTTTTTTTTTTTTTTTTTTTTGAGACAGAGTCTTGCTCTGTTGCCCATGCTGGAGAGCAATGATGCAATCACACCTCAATGCAACCTGCACCTCCTGGCTCAAGCAATCCTCCCACCTCAGCCTCCTGAGTAGCTGAGACTACAGGTAGACATCACCATGCTCAACTAATTTTTGTGGAACTAGGGTTTCACCACGTTGCCCAGTCTGGTCTCAAACTCCTGGACTCAAGCAATCTGCCCCCATTGGCATCCCAAAGTTCTGGCCAAGCATGGTAGGAGCCACCATGCCTAGTCCAGCCTGACTTTAAACATAATACATAGGTGATTTTATACAAATTTGAAAAAACACTTTGCTTTCAAACTGTCTTAAATAATTTGTGTTTGATACAAAAGGGGCTTATAAGGCTTACTAGCCTTGAAATTAAGATTGTTGAACATTGACATTTTGTAGTTTTATTTTGCTAAATGTGTCAATGTCATTAAAAATGAGAAATTTCAAACTGAAAAAAAATGGATTAGCCCATCTGCTCATAAGATGGGATTTTTAAAATTTCATAAAATTAAAGTTTAATTAGGAAAATAGTAGAAATATTTTGTAAAGTAAGGAGGAAATCAGAATCCAATAATATTCTGAGTTAAATATTACTCTATATCTCTATATTTGAAGGGTACTTAACAGTATTTTTCTAGCAATGGAAGTCCTGGCCTGGTTTCAAAATATCCTTTAAAATACTCACTAGCCAAGTGACCTCCGGTGAGTCTCTCTAATTTGTTGCTGAGACAAATTTATGTGAAAATCTTTGTAAATTGCAAAGCTCTTTATGAATGTTACTAACATTAGGTGATGCTATTCACACCCCTTATAAGCTCATCAATCTCAACTTGGTGTGTAGCATGACTGAAAAATGGAGCCTGCTGTCCAGAGAGGATGGTACTATGGGGAAGAACTCTCCAAAGTTCAAGTTCTGATTTACTGAATGAAAAATATATTGGGGCAAGGACGACTCTTAATCGCAGTAAAGGGCCTTTTCTTGCTTTAGAATGAAAAGAATGTAGTCCTTTTCTGCTAAGATGTCTTTAATCTGTAATGTAGCTTGGATGCATTTTCATATAGGTGTGCTTTCCACCAGTTACCTGTTACATGTAACACAATTTGAAATACCTTAAAAATGTGTCCTCTAGCTCCTTTTACATAGGAAGAACAAACTGATTTCCAAATGCAGGATGCTCTATACAGTGTAAGCAATTGCAGGAAAAAGAAAATATTGTAGTTGAACGGAAAAAATAAAAACATTCAATTTCATTTTAATTTATTGTTAAGGAAATGGAATGCCTAGCGGTGTATCTCAGATTTTATTGTTTTAAAGCATCCCCTTAGGAGCCTGTTGAACCGTAGATTCTCATTCATAGGATGGCGTTGGGTGTGACAGTGAAAAAGGCCCTTCCATTTCTTGCCATCAATGGTCCTTTTCATTCATGCCACCTCCCACTATCAGATGAAACGCTAGAATTTTCCTCAGGTATGTACCTGTGAGATGGATTCTAAGTACAGAGGACATAATGCACAATGGTCCTGAAAAGAGTGGGGAGATGCTGAGAACACAGGGAAATTTCAAAGCTTGAGTGACACAAATAACCTGAAATCATCTGGGGAGGGTTTTGGGACCCTGGATGCCCCACCAGCTGCGCAGACTCCCAGGAGTCAGCATGACATCTGCTTTCTCTCCTCCCCCTGCAGCACTTCACAGAGCCACCCGGGTGTTAGAAAAGACATTTGACGAGGATGATGAATGAAAATGATACTTTACCAGTTCTTTCTGTAAAAGAGCCTGAAATACTGTAAGATCATTTGATGGAGGTTTCCCTGTGAGAAAGCAATCATAACTGACTTACAAGGGAGCCTCCATCAATACATTACACAGATGAAAAAAAACACACACGGATGAAAAACTCATCATAGAGCCATAAGGCTTCAGAAAGGTTATACTTTTACATTTTTCTTAATTAGGTGCTCAAAATGTGAGTAGAAGTGACTATGACTTCTGTTCAGACTGAACTTCCAAATGCTGGAAGCACCATAAACTTGGCACAAGAAGTATTTGTGAAAGAATGGGGTTCTGAAGAGCCTGCCGTGGACCCTTTCCATATCTACTAAGAAGGTTTGCAATTATACCACAGGCCCTCTTTATTCTGAGTGTAGCCAGAAACAGACAAACAACTGGCATCATCCGCACCTGTGGGATCATCAGAAAAGCACTCGCAGACCCAACTCCATCCTACTAAGTCAGAATCTACAATTCAAGAGGATCCCGAGGGGAAGCCCGAAAACAATAAAATCAGAGATGCATGGCTATGCATTCCTTTTCCTTAACAATAAATTAAAATGAAATTGAATGTTTTGATTTTTCCTTTTCAGCTACAGTATTCTTTTTCCTATAATTGCTTACACTGTAAACACATCATGCATTTGGAAATCAGTTTGCTTTACCTACTTAAAGGGGGCTGGCAGTCACATTTCAAGGCATTTCAAAATATGTTGCATATAATAGGTAACTGGTGGGAAGAGATCTTAACAGAAAGACTAGCGTAACAGTTTGAAAGTGCTTTAGAGATTGTTTTATTCAAGCTATCATTTAAATTCATGCCAAACACACCTCCACTCTAGTCTTTCCTTCCAGTGATCTCACTTGGTTTTTTTTTTAAAAAAAAAAAAAAAACATGCTGTTAGAGGTTCCAGTTACTCCCTGAGCAGGTGGGAGGATGATACAGAGCTCTTCAATCACTCATCTGCAGAGTTCGGGGATGTTTTGAGTATGAAAGTCATTATATGACAACAAATCCTCTTCTATCACATTTCACTTGTGAGTAATTATTGTGTTCTAGCAAGAGAAGGATTAATAGTTCTTCCTTGCAGTGAGAAAGGGCAAAGCAGGTGCTTCCCCCTCACCTGCAGGGGCCTCTCTTTGGTTGCAAAATTCTGCCTGAGTTTGAGTCTTCATCTTGCCTTCTCAGACACTGAGCATTCATGGTGACCTCTGCCACGCTGAATTAAGCTAATAATTTCTATCTTCCTAGAAAAAATATATATTTGCTAAGTAATAAGACTAGGGGTAAGGGGCCTACCAAGTTAGGTGCTTAGTTTAATTCTAATAATTCCATGGAACCATCTTCCTGCTCGTTTTCTGGTCACATTATGTAAAAGCTTAGGTGTTATTTAAGCAGTGTTCTAACATCTTCACTTTATCTTCTTTCAGTCCATCTTCCAATCTTTTCTCACCTACCTAAAATCCCAGTTTCCTTATCTAGTGTGCTTCTGCCTCCAATTTAAATCATGTACTTTTTTATACACAGATAAAGTCTAAACTTTATAATGAGAGGTAAAGTTTATCATGAGAGGATCTCCTTATAAGAAATGCTAGTTATTTCATATTGTTTACTGATGCCAGGCATTGTACAAGCACATTCCACGTATTAATGCAATCATGCTAGTTATTTCATATTGTTTACTGATGCCAGGCATTGTACAAGCACATTCCACGTATTAGTGCAATCCACTGTCTGATGTAAGTTCAATTACTCCCCACCTGTGAGTGGGGAGTATGTGGAAAAAAATGTGGTCCTGCTTAACAACAACAACAAAAAACTTTTAAGTATTATTTAATTTTTAAATAAAGAGATATTTGTGACACATAAAACAGTTGGAAAACAAGGAAAAAAGTGAAAAAAATAAATTAAAATAGTGAAATACCATTTTTATGTATTGTATGGAACTTAGACTACTCTGAATAATGTAATGGTAAAATAGCAGAGTATACTATATTCGGTTTGCACTTAAACTTGTATCTTCTTCCCTGTAGTATACAAAAACAAGTCACAAACACAAATATTCTACAAATGCATATACACCATAGACTTGCAATGCTCTTGCATAGACAAAGGGAGGTCTAAAAGTTGATCCTATACATATCCCAAGATCTAAATATAAAATAAACTAAAGGAAGTCAACACAGTTGATAAAGCTCTTTAGCAATGCCACCGCCACATACATTTCCAGTCATTTCTTCATGCATTCACTCATTCATTCTTAAGTCAGTTAAATGTAGTCGGCTGTGTACCTAACCCTATATATGCAACTATATGAACAGGAAAGAAACAGAGAATTTCATCTTTGGGATTGTGAACTGCAGAAAGATTGTGCTCTATTTAGAGAGTATGTAAGTCAGGGTTATTGTTAGCTACATATAACAACAAAATCCCAAATAATAGTGGCTGAAAGTAAATAGTTTACTTCTTACATTTTAAAAGTGGCAGTAGGTGGTCCGTATTGGTTTAGCAGACCCAGATACTCAATAGGTCCCCTGGAAATTGTATCAATCTTAGAATATGGCCTTCCTGGTCAAGGTTCAAGGTGTCTGCTGGAGCTCCTGCACATTACACTTGCAGAACGGAGTGATGAAAGGAAAAGGAAAGCGCCTTCACATTAAGATGATCCCCTAAAGGATTATACCAAACGCCTATAGACATTCAGGGTACTTGGACTCACTGACACATGCAGCTGCAAATGAGTTTAGGACACTTGGGTTCTATCACTCAACAGTAAAGACAGTATGTCTATTGAGAAGCAATTGCCAGTCTTTCATATGTGGAGACAAAAGAACTGAACAAAAACGGACTATTTTCAAGGTTTTCAGTACATCAAACCCATCTGACACAGTAAGCTCAGTCCACAACACACCTCAGCCTTTTTACTCTCTGGGTTTTTGTTCTTTGTATTCTGTTTACCCATAATGTCCTTTTATCCTTCATATGTTAAAATCCTACTCATCTTTATTATTTGATTTAAAAGCTACTTCCTAAATAAAATCTTTCCTAATCCTTCCTTGTTGAACTTGACCTTTCCTGGCATCCTGACTTGGAAAATAAACCATTTTAAAACAACTCTGTTTCTCTCATTATATTACATGCTCTTAAGGGGCAGGGGTGATCATTCATGTATTCATTCATGCACTCAACAAACATGAACTGAGCAAGTATTATGGACACCTCCATCCCATGTTTTGTATACACAATATATGTTTTTAAATTTGTTAAATCATGCTATGATACTTGTGTAGACTTGAAATAAAATTTTAACAGCATTCTAGTTTTTACAGTCCAGTGAGGAGTCAAGGCAATCAGGGATCATCTGGGCTTCCATCTGTCACTGCCCAAACTACTGGCTAAGGAGCTTGTCATGAAGAGAGAGTCCTTGCTATGTGTACCTTTAAGGTCCCCTCCTAAAAGGGACAGAGCTGGTCATAGACAAAGATCATTATTTAGCACAGTTGATGACATGAGCAAGTGCTCTTCAGGGATGTTTTCCTTTCAGTAGAAAAAAATAATATTAAAATGTTTGAGGGAGAAAAAAGGGAAATCCCCACCAATGGAATAATGTAAATAAGTATTGTCAGTCATGGATGTTTACTCCCGTGTAGTAGGTCTTGGTTCTTCCCAATGGTAGTTACTGTGGGCTTTTATCGACCGTACAAAAGAGAAATTCAAAAGAAATGCTGGAATCTCCTTAAAAAAAAAACTAAAAAACATAAAACTGTTTTCAAATTTTTGTTTGACTTTTTTGTTTTATTTTGTTTTAACACACCACATTTCACAAAGACTGCTTTCACACTGCCATGGGGAAAGCATATTGTTTGAATAAGTTCTGAGAAAGAAGTCAAAACGTATGCCTTATTTCTTTTATAGTATTTCCTGCATACTTAAAGTATCACTGAAATCCTAAATATTCTTGCAAAAGAATGCTTTCTAAAAATCATATGGAGAAATATGCATCTATATCTAAAGTACTATTATTTTAGAAATAGACAATCTGTAGATAAAATATTAATTAGTAGCTACATATTAAAAATAAAAATATGCCTATTTCTGCTTATATTCATGAAATTTAAATGTATGACTTGAAATATCATATTCTTTTCATTTGTATGTAATAAATTTTTTAGATTTGATTCCATTTCAAATTATTTTAGCTAATTTAACCTCTATGTGTATAATAAGATAAAACAAGCAATTTATTTTATTTCTTTAAAATACCTAATATATCATTGATATAAACATGGTCCAAAATCCATATACTCATAGATACTAGAATTGGAAAATCATTTTTAAAATGTTTCATCATTTACTTGTATGAAAATGAAGTATGCCTGTTTCACAGATAAAACAATCAAAGCTGAGATAAATCAAACTATCTGTTCGAGATGACAAAGAAATTGTGTGTCTATTAAAGAAATTTAGTATATTGCCTTTTTAAGAATTCCTTAAGTAATGGCTATGATTATTAAGTATGAAAGTAGACCTGCCATACAGAAAGTAATTAACTTTTTTTAAAAGCTAATAATTCTCTGACAAACATGAGCGAAACTTCATCTTTCAACAGCTCTCAACTACCTAGGTAATTAGTCATTCTTCAGTACACTCTGGGAAAACTTGAGAGTGATTTAATCCATCTTGGCAAATCTCTGGGAAGAAGACATCTGCCTGTGCGATATTTCTGTCTGGCTTCTTATTTAGGTAACGCTAGGATTCTGCCCCCTTCCCCAAGAGACTTTCATGTGTTCTCTTCAATAAAAGGATCATCCAGATGTTCCCCAAGCCACAGAAGCATTCAGGCTCCACGGGTCATGGGCATATTATCCATGCCACTGACAACTGCCTAGGTGGTAGAAATACACTTAATGTTTAAATAACAATGGCCAGCAGACCATTAATGAAGACTCATGGTGGGCTTCTGTGTTTTACAGGCAAAGCATGTTTTATTTATCTAACAAATATTTCTATGACACTTAAAATGCTCCAGACAGTATTCTAAGTGCCTTATTTATCTGAATTTACTTAATCTATATGACGATGCCAGGAGGTAGATGCTATTATTCTCATCTTGTAACAGAACGAAGCAACTGAATATCAGAAAAGTTAAGGAAATAGCCTGAAGTCACACAGCTTGTAATTGCAGGGATGAAGTTTGAGGTTAGACAATCTGACTGCATATAGTTCACACACCACTTACAGAATCATCCATATTCTCTGCTGCTCTACAAAGAACATGCTAACAGGAGCTGCTCAAATCTCACTTTGTCAATGGTCAAGTCTTCCTGTTATCACCTGTAACACATCATGACCTGGAAACTCACCTGAAATGCAGGTGCTCAGCCCCACCCCAGACCTGAAGAATCAGGCTTAGCGCTTCAGCAAGACCCCCAAGTGGTTCCCCTGGTAAAGTAAATGAAATTTACTGGGAGATGAACCTAATCACTCCAGTTTCTTATTCCAGCTTTGTTTTCCATCAGATACATCCTAAAACTTCTGATCTGCACATGGGTGACCTCTTTACTGCCCTCCCTGGGATGGAGGCCAGACTGACCAAAAATCACTGAAAGAAACAAGAGCCAGTAGAAACACAAGCCATCTGCAAATGGAATCAGTCCAAAAAATAAATTGAGAATAAACTTAACAGCATTTTAAAGATGTTTGGAGAGAAACTAAATGTTAACTAATGATCAAAAATGATATTTTATAAAATAAGCATCGTCCCTAACAGCAAATGCTATTGCTTCTAAAAACTATGACAAAAGTATGTTTCATTGAGTTATTTTCCACTTAGTACTGAAGCATCATAAACTGCTTGGGCTTTCCTTTCTGCGTAACTAAATCTGTTGTGAATTAGTTAATAACGGACATTAATACTCAGTCCTCTCTTACCCAATCTCTAAAGAAACTTCTTTTTTGAAGGGTTCTAAAATTAGTTGATTAGGGTAATTAGAATAACTTAAATATTCCCTTTCCTAATGTTTATGACTAGAAATAAAGACAGTCTGTTGAGCAGCAAGTTGTATGCAGCCTCAAATAAAATATAGATGTTAAGAAAATCTAAAATAATCAGAAACTATATAAGAGAATCTTATGAAACAACCAGAAGAAAACTAATAATAAGAAACACAAATTTAAACTGAAGAGCTGTCATTATGGCAGAGTTCCTTCTTATTTTTGCAAGATGCTAATAAGAATTTGAAAATTAGTTATTATGTAGGTCATTCTTAAAATATACTTCAATGAAGTTTTAAGGAACAAAATCCCTTACCTTTGGATTCAGTCTTATTAAAAGAATATTCAACAATAACTCTAACTGAATTCAATAGTCAGGAGTTCTCACTACAGACTAGCTCTTCACAGTTAATCTTTTTATTCATCACAAACCATTGAAATAATTTCAGTCCCTTAATAAAGCTAATCATAATATAGTAATTATATGAATCATCCTTTAGTTTGAAGAAATGCAACAACTGATAGTTTAACAATGGAATGAATACATTTTCTAATGAAGAGATGGATTTGTTTAAATTATTTTTTCCATAGTTCAAACAAGATTTTGACATTGTGATCCAGTATAACTTCACCTAAAAACCACACAGAGAAAGACCACAGCTAAACTGCACCTAACTTCCTCCAGAGTGTGGAAGGATAGGTGTTTCTGGATTCAAAACAGGCCTGGACACCCAACAGTTGGGTGTTTCCTTTTTCATGTTTATGATACCAAAACTAAATTTTTCCAAATCAAATATATTATCAATTTAACAAATATTTAATGAATACTTAGGTATCAGATTTAATGCAACAATAAATAAGATTTAGAGTTCCGGAAATTTATAACAGCACAATAATTCTAAGTCAGCAATTATGCATAGGAAAAAGGAACACTATACACATACCTTAATAGTTCAAAATATCTGAGAACATGGTGGTTTCATTTATGAAACAAAGGAAAAGGAAAATCAAGAAAGAGTTTTTAAATTCTTAATTTTGGTTGAATGCACTCATTTCTTTTGACATTTTGGCATGACCCAAGTCCAGATGAAAGATTACTAATTCCATTGTCTCCTTCAAACATCAATGTAATGCTATTAGGTAGCATACGATTGAAATCCTTTTCCAAGTGGTGATGATGTATTTGTAGTGATCCATTTCTACTTCCTTAAACAACTAGGAGGTTTAGCAAGTGCTGTGGAATGGAGCCACCTGAAGTTAAGGAACAGGTGGAGGTTGAGGTGGACAGGGTAATGGTGGACCTTAGCCTTAGTCAGCTTGCCCAATGCCCCAACATGATTCACTTCTTCTCCACAAGGATCCATACCAGTCCCTCAATGAGTGTGAATCTAGAATTTGAAACATTATCCCAACACTGTGTCTTCCATTTTCAATACAAAGCATTCTATTTCTCTCCACTGATTTGGATAACTTCAATTCATGAAACCATAGTCACATAGAGATAATGCAATTGAGAATAATCTCTCAGATCTCAGGATCCTTTAACCCCTATGCTTTTTGGGAGAAGACTCCAAAATGTTGCTAAACACATACCCCCATTCTATCTTTCCCACTCTCCAGAAAGTTATAATTACCTTTTAAATTACTGACATTTTAAAATTTCAGTGAAATTTTTTGGTGAAAAATATCTCATCCATCAGCTCTACCAATTTTAGCACCATAATACTACTCAAAAGAGCACCATGGGCCGGGCGCGGTGGCTCAAGCCTGTAATCCCAGCATTTTGGGAGGCCGAGGCGGGTGGATCATGAGGTCAACAGATCGAGACCATCCTGGTCAACATGGTGAAACCCAGTCTCTACTAAAAATACAAAAAGTTAGCTGGGCATGGTGACGCATGCCTGTAATCCCAGCTACTCAGGAGGCTGAGGCAGAATTGCCTGAACCCAGGAGGCGGAGGTTGTGGTGAGCCGAGATCACACCATTGCACTCCAGCCTGGGTAACAAGAGAGAAACTCCGTCTCAAAAAAAAAAAAAAAAAAAGAACACCGCTACCAAGGAATTCTTTGTAGCACTTTCCTGGGAAAGGGCAGCTTGAAACCTGGAAGATAATGGTAGAGTTGAATATAATTCAAATTCATGTATGTGAATTTAATTCATATACACATGAATATATATGTATATTTGTGTATGTGTGTGTAATATATATATATATATATATATAGTACCAATCAATCAAAGCCCTAAAATTTACAAATCTATCTTTGACCCCAGATTCTCTACATTTTACCCTTATCCCCTGGTAGATTGTATCAATGCTTGTCATGCATTCCAGGTCCCTCCTTGCTCCATTGAACACAGGAGTGGTGACGTGACTTGCTTCCATCAGTAAAAGGTAGCTGCAAGAATCCTGTATCTCTTTTTAGCTAGATTTTTCAAAGCCAGAGTATGGCCTTGTCTCTTTTTCTTCTGCCATGAAACCCGCAATGTTCTAGACAGAGATTGTTCTGTCAGACTGGAGTTTGGAATGAAAATGTATAACAGAGGCACTGCTGAACTGCAAAAGGCATAGAATGTTAGCAAGAAAGAAACCTTTAGCAGAAATTGTTGTAAGCCAGGGAGACTTGGGGAATGTTCATTAGTTCAGCGAAACTTGGTCTATCTGGATTGATATAACCTTCTGCCTTTCCAGCCTGCCTCAGTACTCCCATTCCTACCCTAGGGATATTTTTTCCACTCTCCCTAATAAAACCATAGAGTAAGCAAAATGTGGGAAAATCCTACTTTAAAGTAAATGTGTAATGAGGATAGGCATGTAGAATCTGTGCTTTAATGAGGATCAAAGACTGAAGACAAAAGATGCATCTCCTAGAAGAATTAGAAGAATATCTAGCTTCTAGAGTTGGTGAAAAGAAATAATTCTGCTAGTAGGGTCAGACCCCAGACCTCTATTCATAAAAGGCAGTTGTCCTAAAGTGCCTGCATATTTATTTCAAATCCCATTGCTGAAACCTTTAATCTGGATTTAGCCTTATGGGCAGCATTCCAGACAAATGAGATTTAGACAGATGACTAAATAGGCATATATGATTACTGCAATGGTCTAAGTAAGTCCAATCTAATTATGAAAGTTCTCAGTCACCACTTAGAAACTACAGGTTTCAAAGATTTATTAGTTTACCCCAAAATACATTTTTAGAAAACAGACTTCTAGAGCAATTATATGACATTTGTTATTTCATACTGACAGTGAATTTCTTAAATTAAAAAAATTGTAAGGCAAACTTTAGAAGTGATTTTACACATTAAAAATTTTGTAAAAAAATAAGAAAACCTGAAATAACCATTTCTTATTTCATTAATTAAAACTAAATTTTTCTTACACAGAAAAATTCCTAATAAAATTTTATTTACCTATTTGCATTAAATAAAGGTTGACGGTCTCCGACATTTATAGTTAAATTTTTATCGAATATTTCTCTTTGATTTATTAACAACATCAAACAGAAATAAACATGTATCTTTCCTGAGTTGATTTTAAAATATGTGAAATCTCTGATTATCTAAAAAATAATGTAAATGAGAGTCCTTCAAAAGTAATGGATGTTCAGTCTTTAAGGTGAGCCTGAGATTTTTCCTCTTGAAATTCATGGCCTGGTGTCATCACCTCTCCTTGAATATGGTCAGAACCAGTAAGCTGCTTCTAACAAACAGACTACAGCAAAGGTGAAAAATGTCACTCTCATGATTACATTACATAAGATTGTAACATCTGTCTTACTGAGAAACATTCCCCCTTGCTGGCTTTAAAGAAGCCAGCTGCCAGATTGTAAGCTACTTTGGAGAGGGTCACAGGCAAAGAAGTCAGAGACAGCTCACAGACAGCAAACAGCTGAGATCCTCAGCTTAACAGCCTGAAGGGAGCAGGATTCAATAACCACATGAGTTTGGAAGGTGATCTTTTCCTAGCAGAGCCTCAGACAAGACCCTAGCCCTGGCTGACACCTTGACTGTAGCCTTGCTGAGGACACAGCTAAGCTGTGTCCATGTTTCTGATCCACAAAATGTGTGAGATAATAAACACGACTTGTCTTAAATCTCTAAATTTATGAAAATTGGTTATACAACAATAGATAACAAATACAATGAAATTCTAGTTATTTTGCAAAGCAAGGAAAACAAACTGAACCTGCTTCACTTTGATCTTCAAATATAATATTATTCAACTTTTGAAATTATCTGTGAAAAATGGCAACCGGTCTATTGAATCAAAAGTCTACTAAATCAGTCAGAAAACTGATTCGTGCTTTCCTTCAGGAAAACTCACTGTTTGCGACTTTCAGCTGTTAGATAATGCCTTTCTTTCCTGATTATAACATTACAAAGTTTTCTTCAGTGGTTTCTATAAATGTTAACCTTCAACTGTTCCCAAAATATTTAAAACAAATCAAATGAGCAACTTTACATTAATACTCTTTACGATGTTCAAAAGTATGGTTGGTAGGTACATCATCAAAGCGGTGATGATTTTAATATATGCATGAAAATGTAACATCTTTCTCCTAAAGAACAATAGAAACTCTAGGGAATGTTCGATATTATAAATGCAAAGTAAATCATTCAATTTCAAGAGGAATAGTTTACTATGGTTCCTTGATTTAAAAACAGCAACAAAACATGATTTCAAGTAAATTTCCCAAATAATGCAGCCTTAAAATTACTTTTTCCTTAAAAATGCAAGCAGCAATATTTGATGATTTAATTATTTGGACTGTTAATTTCCTTTTTACTTGCTACATGTGGACACACAGTAAAACATATCAGTATAACTCAATGAAAAAAGCAAAAAGTGATCTATCCTAAATTCCTAAGCACCCTCTGTGTCTCTCGGTGGCACTTCCCATTCAGCCTCAAACCGTATCTACAACCTGTCCATAGGCAATTACATTTTGGAAACATCGTATGTCTCATAACTCTTCAAATGAAAAATTGTGCAAAAAAGTCTATCCTGTCATGTTTGATACTAAATCACTTAAATGAACAGGGTAAATTTCTGAAATAGCTTCAAGGATCCACTTACCAGCATTACCAGCCTGACAGGAAAATAATTCAGCCACATACATGAGGCCACATAGGTTTCTCTTAGTTCAATTCTCATTAATTTTACTCTGTGGAACCTCTCACAGAATGGAGAATCATTCATCAAAATATTATGGAACACTGTTCAGTTATCTATTGCTGCATAACAAACACCCCAAAATGTAGTTTACCCCAACACCCGTTTTACTGCAATACTAGAATTTTTGTGAGTCAGGAATTAAGATATTGCATAATTGGGGCATGAGGATGACCATTAGGGATTTAGCTTCTTCCTGGTTTTACTGGTAATACTCTATCTCTTTTCATAATGTGAAATAACACAGAACAATGTTTGGAAAGTGATACTTAAAACATTTGCTGTGAGTGATTTGAGTTTTTGGAACTATATGACTTGCTAGGTAATTTGTCAGAGGTTATAACAATTTGCTTCTCTGCACATCCCAGGGAAATTATCTGAATAAGATCATGTAGTAAGGAAAAATATTAATATTTATCTCCTTGTAAAGTTTGGAATGCTTTGGGAAGATTTGCAGGGCTCCGTGTGATGTAAATGGCTGGGTGGTAAGTTCATCTGCAGGCTTCACTCACATGTCTGGTGCGGGGCTGAGGCTTGGACTTCCTGGCAGTATGGTGGCCTTGGGCTAATTGAACATCTTACAGAACAGCTTAAAGCTTCAAGAACATTTGTCCCAGCAAACAGCACGGAAACTGCATGGCCTTTTATCACCTACCTTGGAAGTCACAGAGCATTATTGCTCACTCTCAATTGGAGGAGTGTCAAAGAACCTGCCACTCTGTTTCCTGACCACCCACCTGCAAGCTCTTTTCTTTTCTTTTTTTCTTTCTTTTCTTCTTTGCAAGTGATTAGACAAAAATAATTAAGAAACAACGCCTATCTTTAAGAGTACTCTCAAAATCTAATAGGAGAAACGAAGGCACTGGTACATGAGTAATAATTCATTTTATAGCTTTGTCATGTAAATCATTCATGTGTTGCTAGAAATTGTCTTCAGGCTAATATTTTTAGTAATTTATTTTTTTCTTCCTTTTCAACAATTTGTATGCAATCTTTGAAAATCAGGATTGCTTCTATACCATAGCAATATGATAGAAAATAAATGTAAGATAGTGTTTAAAAGCTTTAGTTAAGAGTCCTGTGCCCTGGGCCTCAGTTTTCTTATCTGCAAAATGGGATAGTTATCAGATCTACTTCATAGAATGAAATGAATTGAGCTGGCATCATCACTAAATGCTAATTGTTAACTACCACTATCTACCAGAGGAAGAACTCTTTCCTCTACTTTTAAGCATAATATTGCTTTCTCTCCATTTATCAAATTAAAATAAGAAGATAAAATTTGACTAAATCACTTATATTTAAAAAGAGAGAAAAACGACATTTAAACCATTTGCGGGCCAGGCACAGTGCCTGTAATCCCAGAACTTTGGGAGGCCGAGGTGGGTGGATCACAAAGTCTAGAGTTCAAGACCAGCCTGGCCAAGATGGTGAAACCCATCTCTATTAAAAATACAAAAATTAGCTGGGCACAGTGGTGGGCTACTTGTGAAGCTGAGGCAGGAGAATCATTTGAACCTGGAGGAGGCTTCAATGAGTCAACGTCACATCCTTGCACTCCAGCCAAGGTGACAAAGTGTGACTCCATCTCAAAACAGAAAAATTGCTGTGAGTGATTTGAATTTTTGGAACTATATGACCTGCCTAGGTGATTTGTCAGAAGTTATAACAATCTTGCTTCTCTGCACATCCTAGCAAATTTATCTAAACAAGATCGTGTAGTAAAGAAAAATATTGATAGTTTCACCCCAATGGTTAAATTAATATTTAAATTATGCTATCAAATAGTCACTTTTTTCTGTTAAGTGGAATCTTCTCTCTTTCAATGTCATCTGTATCTTTTTACCCAACATGGTAACTTTACAGTATCTTCAAATTCATAAACTAGGCAGCAGAACAAAAGAGTGACATATTTTGTTAACATGTTCTAATTTGGAAAACAAGTGATATTAGCTTTAAAAATTGCTTCTCTGGAAAGCTCACACAGATGAGTAGCTTTTCTATTTTTTTCTTTAAGTGGCCAGATTAAGGAGACATATCCCCACTGCAAGCTACGGAGTAATCACATCAATGTTTATTACTTTTCAAACCCATAATTAGCCATAAAGAAGCATGTACAAAAAAATTCTGTGTTTATATTCCCCATATAAAAGGCTCTGTTGTTCAGCAACAAAGAAATCAAACACTACATTTTATAAAATTGGTATTTTGTAATTATCTGGTTTAGAGCTTGCTATGTTTTAGAAGAGAAACAATGACCCTTTCATAAGCAAGGAGAAGAAACAACTGTCAGGTTGAAATCGCGGCACTGTCTTAATTTCAAAGATCTGAGTAAAATCGAATTTTCAGTTATAGCTTGGAAGTGGGACCATTTGAAAAGGAAAATGTGTTAACTAAAATTAATCTGTTATGAGCACAATGTTTTGGATAAAGGGCTTTACAGCCTGTTTAATTGTTTGTTTGTTTTTTTTTTTTTTTTGAGGCTAATTCTTGCTGTCATGTAGGCTTTAGTGCAGTGTCACTGTCATAGCTCATGGCAGCCTCCACCTCCTAAGCTCAAGCACCCCTCCTGCCTCAGCCTCCCGAGTAGCTTGGACCTCACGTACACGCCACCATGCCCAGCTATTTTTCTGGAGGGGGGGGATCTCATTATGTTGTCCAGGATGGACTTGAACTCCTGGCCTCAAGTGATCCTCCTGCCTCAGCCTCTCAAAGTGCTGGGATTATGGGTGTGAGTTACCTCACCTGACCCATGCCCTTTAATTATTCTAATTAATGTGCATCTAGAAAAAGAAAAGCAGATATTCTTCCAGGTTTCCCTTATATTCTTTTCTTCTTTTCCTTTAATAAGTATCGTGTTTATATAAAAATGTCTAACATTTTTCCATGTCCATGTATGAGTCATACATGATGAAATACTTGATGACTTATTACTTTTAAACTAGGTGCACTGGTGGGGTATCTTTTATCTCAGTGTCTAAATTACCATTGCCATATAATAACAGTGCTCAAATTAAGAACCGTTTCCACTAAAAATCTATTTTTAAAACGTAATATTCATTTGTCACTCTACTAGGTTTCTTTTTCCATGTAGTATATAAAATGTGTGTGACAAAATGCACTCTCAGAGAAAATGATCCCAAATGAAGACATTAAAATGTTCTTTATGCAGCATCCTTTAACGCCTCTGGACAACAGTGACTGTATCCTTTGCACGCAGTCACTGTGATCACTTCCAGGAAATGCATGTGGTCTCCTCAGTGCTGACAGATCTTGTTCTGTCCGATTCATGTGGTCATTCCACAAGCATGGGCAACCCTAGAAAATGGTCTTTTACTATTACTTGGCGAAGTCAGAGGAACCAGGTTGAAAAGCCACAGGAAAATTCTTTTTTCATAATTTTCCATATTAAGTATATTATCTGTTGTCATGGCACCAAAAAAACAAACAGCAACAACAACAACAAAAAAAAACACAGTAGAAAAAGTATAGGTTCAGGGCCACACAAAACAACCCACAATGGAGATGGCATTCCACTGACAAGAGAAGATTTTTACACGCGGTCAGAGGCAGGAAACAGGAACTCTCCGACATTATTTTGGGGTTCTCCTGGCTTATTTGCAGCATCCTTTCAGCCACTTCATCTTGTCCCATGCATTTCAAATGTCAGGCTATTAAGATGAATTAATTAAAAGTCCGATTTGAGTGAATATGGTTTTTTCCCTAAACCAGCTCTGCCATCAATTAATTTTTCTACAATTCATCGACTCTAGTCGTCACGTTGAAAAAAATGAAATTGTTGAGTGCTGTATAGTGTCTTTAGCTATACTGTTTTAATATTATTAATAGTCTCCAGTTGCAAAAGAACACAAATTTGCACTGCTCAGATTTTGCATTTAATCTGACTGAAGTTGACATTGTGAGAAAATTGGACATCCCTCTAAGTAGGGTGCAATATTGAAAACCCGAGCTTCATTTCCTAAACAGTGATTTATATTTCTGAGAAAGATTATTAGCCCCCAGAAAATAACTGACAAAACAGCATTTTAAATCTTTGCACATTTGTATCTGTCTCCATTGTAGTTATTTACGGGTCTTACTTTTCTTTTCTTGTGGACACAGTCAAAAAGGGAGCTAGGAAAAACTGATAAGCTCTATTCCTGCAATTATGGCTTTTGTCAAGTTGCTTCTTTTATGAAACAATTGAGGAACATCAAAAATTACCCCCACAGCTTTAAGAAAACTTTGAAATTTTCACTGTGAAAAAATTTACATTCTTAGTATCACAATACTGCAGTACCACAAATTAAATTTTAAACTAATACATTTAAATTAATTCTGCATGTACAATTAAAGATTTGAGACATAAAAATCAATAGACTTCCCTAACGTTCCGCAGATTTTGCAGTTATTTGGAAATGAGAAACATACTTATCAAAGACTAAATAAAACACACAAAAATAGATTAGGTACTCTTTTTTAAATTTTGATTTTGCCAAAAAATAGCCCCTCTGACTCACCATAGGTGAAATTGTTTCACCCACTAAGTCATAAAGACAACAAAATACTAAAAAAAAAAAAAAAAAAAAAAAAAAAAAAAACTTAAAGATTGGGTCAATTATTTTAATCATCTTAAGGAGCTAAATAATTTAATGAAGAAATCCAATTTAGTTGACAGCAAATACTCCATTTTCTTGTCAACGAAGCAAAACTATGCAAACAGGATTTTATGCACTCAGAGCTGAATTCTCTCCTCTTTACTAGAATTTGCAGGCACATTGAATAAAAATGAACATTCAGTGTAAAAACATCAAAGCTGAAATGATATAAAAGGGTTCATCTTTTCATTAGTGACTTTTAGTATTATATATAATATATATGTAATATATATGTTATTTATATTTATTTATTTTGATATTTCCCGGGACCCACAGAATATGTCTGAAACCTGCCATACTTTGCCAAACCTCCAGAAAGCAAGTCATTTGCATTTTCATGTATGTGGTCTCTCTTTTTCCTCACTATTTCATTTGGACTCCGGCATGAGTCCATTGCCTGAGAAGACATACCTGCCTGAAAACTCCATAACCATCAGTCTGCTGTTCACTATGGGCAGGAGATATCCTGATTTTGAATGATTTAAGATTCAGATTGACCTTTGTAAAAATATTTGTTTCCCTCCAAACTCCACAGCTATCTAGGGTCTCTGTGATTCCTGAGGGTGAATTTATCACCCCTGCCTTCTTAAAAAGACCTATACGGGACCGGGCATGGTGGCTCACGCCTGTAATCCCAGCACTTTGGGAGGCTGAAGTGGGCAGATCAAGAGATCAGGACCATCCTGGCCAACATGGTGAAACCCCATCTCTACTAAAAGTACAAAAATTGGCTGGGCGTGGTGGCACACACTTGTAGTCCCTGCTACTTGAGACCTGAGGCAAGATAATCCCTTGAACCCAGGAGGCGGAGGTTGCAGTGAGCCAAGATTGCATCACTGCACTCCAGCCTGGAGACAGAGCAAGATTCCCTCTCAAGATAAAAAAAAAAAAACCTATATGAGAACCTACTTCAAAACATCTGTGAGGCAGTTCATTTGGACTAGAAAAAAAGGACAAATTTTCATTAGAAACCAATTACATAACCTCGTGAATCTTTTCTACCAGGTCAGCATCTAGAGAGCAGGCACAGTGGAGTGTTGGTAAACTGTAGCAGGAAGTGGTCACCTCTTTGCACAGAGGCACTTTGCTGACAGGAAAGAAACTCTGGTCACATTTCACCACACATTTGCTCCATTGCTTCTCTGGATACTGCCTTAAACTGGTGGACCAATCCCCATTTTGCAGGAACTGCTGAAAGCGCCCTGAGAATCAAGGCCTCTCTGACTCTTAAGCCCATCTCATTCCTTACAGGAAGCTTGTCCAACCCCCAACCTCTGGGCTGCTTGCAGCCCAGGAGAGCTTTGAATGTGGCCCAACACAAATTCCTAAACTTCCTTAAAACATTTTTGTGACATTTTTTAGCTCATCAGCTATCATTAGTGTTAGCATATTTTACGTGTGACCCAAGACAATTCTTCTTCCAATGTGGCCCCCAGAAGCCAAAAGATTGGACACCACCCCTGCCTTACACCAAGCTGCCACAACAACACACATTCTGGATGAAGCAATTTACATTATCATTTATGTACCAAATAATTTTATACTTTATCCACTCCTACAGTTCTCCCCCAATTCCTTTCCTCTAAAACAGAAAACAAAAGAAACAACAGAGCAACTAGACATAGGAGGAGACTAATGGCAGAATGAGCAGTATAAGGTCATAGAGTAAACTCAAGAGACTAAGAGCCAGGTGTTCCTGGGTCTGAATTCTGGGTGTGCCATACTTACCTATGAGAATGTTCACCCATTCTTAATTTCTCTAAGTCTTAGTTACCCCTTTGTTAAAGAAAACTGATTTTGCCCATGATAGTGAATTTTTCTGGGGAATGAATAAGATAGGATGATAACATTTTCATGGCAGAACTTGTTTATTGAATAGGTGGAATTCCCCGAGAGCAGGATTTATTTTTTTATTTTTATTTTTAGACAGGTTCTTGCTCTATAGTTCAGGCTGTAGCAGAGTGGCATGAACACTGTTCATCATAGCCTCAACCTCATGGATTCAAGTGATTTTCCCACCTCAGCCTCCTGTGTAGTTGGGACCACAGGCATGCGTGATCAAGCCCAAGTAATGTTTTAAAAATTTCTTGTAGAGACAGAGTATCATCATCTTGCCCAAGCTAATCTCGAACTCCTCAACTCAAGCTATCCTCCTGCCTTAGCCTCCTATAGTGCTGGGATTACAGGCATGAGCCACTGCACCTAGGCAAGAGAAAGAATTTGCATACAGTGACTTTGGTCCTTTTAATAATGTCACCAAAGGATTGGATGTGGACATGAATTTCTATGTGCAAATAAGTACTGTGGAACCAATAGAGAAAGGTCATATGAAACTTCCCTTCCCAGCACCACCATAATGTTGAGTCCTGCTTTGCCCAAGAAGATTCTTTGAGGGCTTACAACGATTAATGTGTTTGTGACCAGAAGAGATGAGACAGTATATATTCTTGATATTAGCAATAGCAAACAATTACTTGTAAATTAGTTTCCGTTCCTGTCTATCTCTAGGATAAGTATATATAGTTTATTCATTATTTTTTTAATTATTCTCACTGATAACATGAATAGAAATCAGATAAAAAATTTAAAGTTGAAATTGACAAGCTTTTCTTTTTAAAAGCAAAGTACTATTACTATGAGCAAGGTGTTAAGCTAAGAAAATAGTTATTTTTTTATGTGATAGAATTTTATCTTTCACTGGGATTGGCAATAAGTACTATCTCACCGTGCAAAGTCACTTCTGGGGACCTCATCTTATGCCAAAGGATGTTGGATGGAATGTTTAAAATTATGTAGCCCAACCTGCAACCCATTGGAAAGATGCCCTCTAGGATGGTGGCTGACAGTCCCCATCCCATTTGTTCATCTTCTGTGGAAATGTGCTCTTGAGTTCCTCAAACAGCCCTTCCTTTTGTAGGAGAGCAACTCCTTTAACAGAACACTCTTCCTTATATAGAACAGAGATCTTGCCAAAACACCTGCACACAGAGCGTAACTCTCATGCCTAAAACAAGATAAAGCATTGGACAGTAAGACTTCCTTCCACATGATGATTTTCATCAAGTTAAAGAACCTTGCCGTGTCTCCCTGTGTCTTCTGTTTCTCAGGATAGTCCTGTTTTCACTCATGGAGCACAGCTTCCAGACTTTTCTTCTACCTGCTCCATCTTCTCTACTAAGGCTATCAGGTTCACCTTGTCTGGTAGCACTAGGTTTGAGATCAAGGATATCTGCTACTCACTTCATCTCACTCCTCAATCAATAAAAACACTAACTATGGCTGAGTGGATAAATGCTGAGTGAAGTAGAGAGCAACAGAGATAACCAACCATAACAGGATACAAAGCTGAAAATCTGGGGTACAGGACAGAGTTCCCACCTTCTACCTTGGAATCTGGAAGCACATGGCTTTCCAATGCCTGACAGATGACATGACACAAAATCTTTCCCAAGACCATTTCTACCCATAGGTTTACAGGAGATGGAAGTATCACTACAATGGTTTCCCCACTTGTCTTCTCAAAAAGGCTGTGAACCAAAGTGCTCGAGGCCTTTGGTTACACACCTATCAGGATCCAGTCACCCTAAAATGTAGCGCATGTTAATCTTTAAATTAGAGAAAAAAATTCAAGCCTTAGGAATGAAACATTTTTACTCCAGCTGAACTTGTGTTACTCATTTTATTCTAGAGTTGTTCAATAACTTAAAGCCACCTTTCTAGAGAAGCACAATAAGTGTAGATGCAATAAATCAGAGGACTTTACCATATAGTATATAAAGTCTGTTTACAAAAATCTTGTAAATGAATGCTCCTTACAGAAAATTTATATGAGATCTCACATGAGGACTATATTAATTTTACTGAAGTTGCCCATGAGTTTTAATGAATTGCTTTCATTTTTTGGGCATCATCAAGCCCAGGGCAAGGTATTTTCACAAGCTCAGGAGTCTCTTAATTTCTTCCCCATTGTATGAGAGAGTTACTCAAATCCTTATTTTAAGTAACCTCAGCAATGCCATATGATTAATGGTGAAATTGGGAGTTGAACCAGCCTATCCTCAATCATTGTTTAAACCATTTCATTATACTTTTCTATTAGGGTTAAAACTAATTTCTATCTTTACAATTTTCTATTAAGCATATCTCATATTTCTCAGGAAACCTAGAGTTAGCCCTATTTAATTCAGTTGGTTATAGAAATTTTCCATTGTATCTCAGGGCAACACATTGCCAGAGAAAATAATTTATAGTAATACATACTATGTAATTGTTAGTGATTCCCTATTTAAAGACAATAATTATTTTATATCATTTGAAAATGAGTGTTCTACTTCATTTAAGTATATTCAAGTTCACAATTTGTTCATTTTCAGAAATTCAGAAAGTAAATCATTGTTTCCTCTTTAAAATATTAACAAGAAAATAAAGGTTCTTAGACGTCCAGCAGCACGTACAAGGCACAACCTCTCCTCCTCCCCAAGACCAAGCAATAAGATGGAACCCATCACCTCTCTTTTGCATTTGCTGCAATCGTCAATTTTTCCTTAATATCCTTTCAATCACATATTCCCATCTGGATCTTAGATCAAAAGCTACATATATTCTAAAGTTTATTCCATCATAAATCATTTATTTCTGTAAACCCACGTCCATCTTCCCACTTATTCTTTTCTCTTTCCATTTTACTGTCAAAGTTAGTGACGGGTGGTTTGGACTGGTCTTTATTTCCTCAACTCCAGCTCATTCTTTAATCCATCACATTTTGACATCTCTTCCTACCATTCTATTACAACTACTCTTGTTAGGCAACCAACACTTACTTGTCAAATTCAGTGACCTATTTCTAGGCTTTGTCCCAGATGTCCTTTCTGCAATGTTAGACACTGATTCTGTATCTTGCCGGAAATCTTTACCTATGTGCTGTTGGATCATCACAGTCTCACCATTCTATCCTCCTCCTTCTCCCTACTCTCTTTTTCTCTCTGTCAATCCCACCCTCCCCACTCCCATCTCCTGTTCTCATTCTCACTGACATTCCTTTTTCCTTCTCAGATTTTCTTGGTCCCTTTTCTGCTGAACCCTTCCCTTAACTGTTGCTCTTCCCCAGGATTCACCTTTGGCATTCTCTTCACATCACCTGTTTTGGTTAAGTCATCTAATCTCTGCCCACAGCTTCCAGATCAAATCAACAAGTGGAGAGTGGACTTCACACTCAACCTCCCTGTCCAAGTGGCATACCATCCACTGGACAGCTCCTGCTATCGTATCTTTAAAAATGCACTCCTTTTTTTTCACCAATCTCAATCTCAACTCCTTTATTTCCTATCTCATTAAATGGGGCTTGGTACCTAGGTGATGGGTTGATAGGTGCAGGAAACTACCATAGCACATGTCTACCAGTGTAGCAAACCTGCACGTACTGCACAGGTATCCCAGAACTTAAAATTGAGTTAAATTTAATTTAAGAAATGGCACCAACATGTCTCCAGTTTCACACTTTACTTGATTCATATTCTCCCTTTAAATAAAATTGGTTACTAAATACTGTAAATGTGAACTCAGAAAAGCTTCCTGAATCTGGCATTTCTTCTCCACTTCCATGGCCACTGTAGTCATTTAGAATTTTTTGTCCAACATCACAGCCACTAGTCATATAAAGCTATTTAAACTTGAACAAATTACAATTAAACAAAATTAAAATTTTAGCTCCTTGTTTACTCTGCTACATTTCAAGTACTCAATAAGTACACATGGCCAGTGGCTACTATATTGGACAGGGTAGAAAATAAAGCATGTCCACCAACACAGGAAGTTCTTCTGTAGAGTGCTGATTTAGAGGACCATCCTATTACTCCTAAGAAAGGTAGCAACTTTGGAATTGATCTCTGTGCCATCACTTCATCCTATCCCAACCTATTGCTCTCTCACTACACATGCACAGAGGAAAGGTCACATGAGGACTTGGTGAGAAGGTGGCCGTCTGTAAGCCAGGAAGACGGCCCTCCCCAGCCACCAAATTTGTCCACACTTTTATCATGAACTTGAAGCCTCCAGATCTGTGAGAAATATGTATCTGTGGCTTAAGCCATCCAGTATGTGGTATTTTGTCACATCAGCCCAACAAGACTAATAGACTCTGCCATATCAAACTTATGAATTCATAAAAATTACTGCAGATCTCCAGAGTTTACCTCCCTCCCACCAAAACCTTACAAACATCCTTTATCTACTCAGCTCTAAACATGAAATCACAAATCTAAGTGTCCTCCTGATCTTCACACTATTCATTCATAGTCATATTACCTAAGCCTTTGACATGATAAACCTGGCCATCCATCCTAGTAGCCAAGGACTCTCAAATTTCTGTCTTCTTTTCTTGCTATATCCTCTGAAAAATGTTTTTAATGATAAATTAAAACTAAATAGAAGGAGCAAATATGGCAACTTTTTTAATAGTTGTTAAATTTATGAGACAGTTATATGTGGGTTTATTATAATAATCTCTTATTTGGGATGTTTGTGAATATTTCTAATAAAAAATAAAAAATTTTTTACAGTGATAAAGTGACCGTAATATTTAAATTACCAGTTTTGGCTGGGCACCGTGGCTCAGACCTATAATTCCAGCACTTTGGAAAGCTGAGGTGGGAAGATCACCTGAGGTAGATAATGCGAGATCTGGCTGACATTAGGAAACTTCATTTCCATTAAAAATAAAAAATATTAGCCATTTGTGGTGGGGCATACCTGTAACCCCAGCTCCTCAGGGGGCTGAGGCATGAAAATCACTTGAACTGGGAGACAGAGGTTGCAGTGAGCCAAGATTGTGCCAATGCACTCAAACCTGGGCAACAGAGCGAGACTCTGTCTCAAAATAAATAAATAGTAAGTAAATAAATAATAAATAAATAACCCATCTGTCTGACCGTGGGATAGCTAACTTTATATCCTCACATTCCTCATCTGTAAAATCTGTAATAGTAATTACCTCATAAAGTTGATGTGATGATTAAACAAATTACAATCCTTTCTGACATCTAATACATTCTGAAGTCTGTTACCTGCTATTGCAGCTTGCTCTAAGGCTTAAATTTCTAGGCAATTTTTTTCTGTAAGCACAAATACTGTCATGATCACCTATTTAATGTCCTAGTTCAATTTTCTATTCAAATAAACAAAGTCAGTAATAGCTCAATAAGAAAAAGATCAATCTCTTTTTATGGAGGTAAAGGTACAGAGAAGAAAGGAAAGAATTCTGAAATTTGAGTTCCCATGGCACACAGCCTCTTAACAAATGGCAGGAGAGGACCCAGCCATGGAAAGAACTGACAAGGAGGAAAGGAAAACTGAGAGGTGAAGAGGCTAAGTAATCAACTTCACAACATGGATAGAACTCATTTTCCTGGTTGTGCAAAATGAAGCAGCTGACATACAAAACCACCATGTATTTCCAAAGAAATGATTATTGCATTCCCCATTGCACAGGTCCCACTGCTAAGATCATAATGGTATTTAAACAGGTGTTAAACATCTAACTTTTGCAGGATCTTTAACCATCTGAGATAGCTTCTGTAAATTTTGTTTGTAAATGACTCCATGTAGAAAGAAAACCCCAAGTGGGGATAATCAACTATCATATTTTAATATCTTAAAAACCCAGGAATTTAAAAAACTACCCAAGAATTAAATATTTTCATGTATTCTAGTATAATAGGTACTATAAGTCATTATTTGTTGACAAGAAAGAACTCATGTTAACCATGTCTTGTTTCCAGTATTAAAGAATTAGAGTAGGCAGGGTGCGATGTGGCACATGCCTATAATCCTGATACTTTAGGAGGCCAAGGTGGGTGGATCATCTAAGGTCAGGAGTTCAAGACCAGCCTGGCCAACATGGTGAAACGGCATCTCTGCTAAAAACACAAAAATTAGCTGGGCATGGTGGTAGGTGCCTGTAATCTCATCTACTTGGGAGGCTGAGGCAGGAGAATCGCCTGAACCCAGGAGGCAGAGGTTGCAGTGAGCCGAGATCATGCCACTGCACTCAAGACTGAGTGATGGAGGGAAACTCCATCTCAAAAAAAAAAAAAAAAGAATCAGAGTAAATTAGAGCATCACATTATTACATTGAAGAAATTCCACTGTGTAGATTACAATTATACTTAATTTCATATTAGATAAAATTTAACTTTATATAGTATCTCATGAATTTAAGTTAAAAATAAAAAAGATGACTAATATTACAATCTTGGCTAAAATACAGAAAATCCAGTCACCTGACACATCCTTAAACAGTCAAAATCTGGCCTTTCCCACATCACCTACTTCTTCTCTCCATGATCCCTTCTGGCACATTCCCTAACCCTCAGACCCAGTTAGTTCACTTCTCAGGCACTTCTTCAGCCTCATCAACAGAAATTTGTTCCCTGCCTTCAAGCTATGTCTTATTGCCATTACCATTTTTTAAAAATATCTGAGTTCTACTTTTATTAGTTGAATAAATGGGATTATCATGTACTACTGAGACACAGGAGCTGAAAGGTCATTCTACATTAATTGTCACTGTGAACCAGAATGGTGGTTCCCAACCTTGGCTGTACATCAGAATCACCAGGGAAACTCTGACAGAGCCCAGATCCATGACACCAGCAAAACGATAAATTAGAATCTCTTAGGATTGGGGATGCCCTGGCCTTAATGCCCTCAAAGCCTTTCAGGATGTTCTACTGTGACCCCAACAAGACCACTAATCTAGAGTATATGTTCACTGATACAGAAAAAATATCTTTGCAATGTAAATAAATATAAACAACCAAATGTTTTATGCTTAGTCAATGTGAGATCAACACAGAGGATAAACATTTTTTTAAATAAATTGAGAAATAAAATTGAAGCAATAGTTCACATCATTCAAATCAAAATAGTCTTTTGGTTAAAACAGTTATCCATATATTTGTTCATGTACATTACATTTGGTAAAAATATATGTTAATGAATTATGATTTATTTGTGGAGAAGGATGAGACTGAGAGCATTGCTAGATTTTCTTTGTTAATGCTTTAATTCACAGTGTATATGTGGACACTAACTTCACCTAATAAAAGAGATTAAAATACATATATAACAGCAATTATTTAAACTTTGTGATCATAACTATGTAGCCACTAATTTGACCTAGTTACAAGTCCAAAGTAAAAATATATATTCCTTGGTCTGTGAGAAAACAAATATCTAATAATAAGATGTAATTTTGGATATCTATCTATAAAAATAAAACACAGATCATAAATCAATAGTTGTACATGGAGCAAAAAGAAAAAAATATAAACCATAAACTAAAATGATTATGTTATTCTCTTCAACTTCATAAACAGCTTTATTAATGGTAAAGTACTAAAAATACATATAAATATTATGTATCAATAAAAGAAGTTAAGTAATCATCTGCATGGTCTAAAATTGATCTTGTAAAGAAGAAATTCAACTATAAAAATTATTTGAAAATAAAGTGGTAGAATATTATAAAGTTATATTTATAGATGTGAACTCCACAATTCTGAACTGTGGCATAATATTACAATAGCACTTAGTAAACAGCAAAATAATATTTTTGGTTCAAAATTTAAGTGAAAAAAATGTAGATACTTGATTTCTTCTTCAAAACTATTTCTTATGAATTTTTAATGTGCAACACTAAAATACATAAGAATTTAAGAAATGTACTTTTTTCTTTTAAAATTGTACATTATGTAAACCAAAGTCTATGTTCTCAGACTGAGTAATGTTCGTGGGTGGTCCAGATGAAAGAGAGTCTTGGATATCAGGAATGCTAAGTATTATATATGCCTAATACTTGAGAGGTATCCTTTTTGTCAGTGTCTGTTAAATAAAAATAAGCAATATAATCTGCTTTAATATAAGATTGTAAAAACAAAAATGCGAGCACTCATACATTCCTGATAGAATAAAAGTTATGATTTATACTGACAGAACTAAAATACAGATGGTACAATGACTTATTTTGCAATCTAATCTCAAACCCACTTACACTGACCAACTGTTTGAGCCTATAGTAACTAAATAAAGCTATCAATAATTACAAAATTTGTAGCATAAGAGTTTATATCCCATAAATTCCTCACTTTCAGATTTATTTGCAAGAATTCCCAGGAACTAAAGAATGGCACATACAAGATATAATACGTATTTGAGTAAAATCAAGCATGTTTGTTAAAAAAATTCATAATTTTGTAACTTAAAATATTTCATTTTTTAATATTGTCAGACAACTTAAAAATCTTGGTAGCTTTGTCGGCTTTTTATTATGCATCAAAAATACTGTTTTAAATAGTACTGCAAACTAAAGGAAAATAACTGCTGTAATATTTACTACTCAAGTTACGTAATGTAGGAAAATGCTATAGAATTAATGCTATATTCAACATCTTGTGTTCTTTATTTATCCATAAATAATTTCCCTGATAAATGCCTATACTTACTTTTGAAGAAAATTAACCCAGCCACTTATCAGAATATTTAAAAACATTATTGAGTGCAAATTTTTTCTATGATATGTTGCAATACAGAAGTAAATCTAATCTGTATTTGATCTGCAATTACTATAAATTTAAGACACTATAATTTTATTAGCTCTATTCTAAGGGGTTTCTTTTGAATAACTAGTCAAGAAGTTTCTTAAGCAATTTATATCAAAGTAAAATTTAATTTATTTTTTAATATGAAATGTAGCAATTTTAAATGAGGAGAGAACATATAAGTAGAAAGTAATAAATCATCCTAATTCTAAAAAGTTAGAAATCAATGCATTACTCATTTAATTATAAATGAGTATAATAAAGTTAACAGTTTTTCTAAAATATGAATCCCAACAATTTGTAGTGCTAAAATGATTTTATGTATTTTTTCTCTATAATCTTAATAAATGTATTTATAAATCATAAATTAAAATTAATTGTTAATGAAAACATTACCAGTTACAGAAATATAATACATTTACTTTTAATGTAGCCTATGACTTTGTAGATGCCTTCAGAAAGGAAAAAGTTTGCGTAGAGTTTCTATCTTGAACAAGGCTCCTAATGATAGTCATTTCATATACGTAAGTCCATCTGAAATAAGTAAAAGTG
Organism: Saguinus oedipus; assembly: GCA_031835075.1. Lineage (NCBI taxonomy): Eukaryota > Metazoa > Chordata > Mammalia > Primates > Cebidae > Saguinus > Saguinus oedipus. The sequence continues at coordinate 6,676,952 of CM063169.1, read as the reverse complement.
TTCAGAAAGAAACTCAGGGACGTCTTTCGAGGACAAAAACATTTTAAGCCATGTGGTATAGTTTATACATAAATGTATTTATGGCTTTTTCAGAATCAAAGATAAATTATATGTTAAACTAAGAAACTATGCTTCTACTAACTTTCTACATATAATCAATTGATTTGTGAATCTTAACTAAGAACACTACACTTTAAATTCGAAACTGTCATGTTTGGCAACAGCTACTATGGAATAAATGTTTTAAGTTTCCAAGCAACTACAACAAAAAAACACCCCACAACCAATAAATATCTGCAAGACATAACATGCAATTAATTCTCTTAAGTGTCTGCGTTTACTTTTCAACGTGAAGAATAAGTTTTTAAAGAAATTAAGGTTTTCATAATGTGTTTTTTGTGCATACAGTTAACTTCTACGTTACACAAAAACATAATTCAGAAGTTGGCAATAACGTTATAAATGAGTTAACTTACACTGTACTTTATAGCTGTGATTATGTAAATATACAGTTAAGAAGTAATTTAGGGCAAGGGGAAAGAAAACTTTTTAATATATTTAAACATTTAAACTAAGATGCATTCTGCATGCTTATTTGAAAATATGCTGCAATCTATTGTCAACACAAACTATCTTTTAAATACTGAGTTATACAAATGAAAATCATTCAAAATTAGCAGAGGAGGCAAATCCAATTATTACCACTATTAAACACAAGTATACTGAAACCTCTGCAATCTTTTTATTAGTAGTAGAATTAGCAGACATAGAGTTTCCTTTTCTTTACAATTTCAATGCAACACATCTTGTCAAATTAAATAACCATGCAATTATTGCAATAGTCATTTATTGTTAATTTCTACCATTGAAGTTTTATTCCCAGGCGTAAGTTATGTAATATGGTTAAAAAACTAAATAGAAAAGTTTAAGATACACTTGTCTAGTGAAGTATCACTCTAAATTAGTGTTGTAAATTCAGCCTTACTCATTTCAGAGATCTGTGTTTCTGGTCTTAAAGAATGATAATAAGGCAAGGTCAGTTTGAGTTTAACATAATTGTCAAAAGCACAATGAATCCACCCAAAGTAAAATATGGCCCTTCAACTATGTTCATTTAAAACAGGCATCCCTTAGTCCAGTTCTCCTGCCAGATAATCACAAAACTATTTGATCTATACCACCCTTGACTTCATTTTCCCAGCAGAAAGCAAGTGAGACAGAGGGACAGTTGTTTTGTTTGTATGTGGACTGGGAAAGTAGGAGTGAGGAAGAGAGTGAGAGAGAGAGAATGTGGTGTATTATTTCTTTTGAAAAGCACTGCCAGTTTATCGTGTCGTTTAAGAAGTTACCCTTGGAACAAAGCAGTAAGGCCTGTAGAGATTCCGTCATTACATCTTCCCTACTAAAGGTCACTGCAGTATCTTCATATTCAATACAGCGCTTGGGTGAATTTCATTTCAGCACCACGGACAGAGACACTTCTAATAAAACCTGCACCTAAGGCTGCATTTGCGTTGACCAATTCTTCAGAAACTTGCACAGACTTCTCATTTGCCCATCAGCAAGGGTTATATTATTTATTACATTGAACAAGGAGGCCTTAAGTATAATACCTACTGTTAAATACTTCAGTAAATTTTAAGTATAGCATCAACGTTTTGCCATTTAATACTTCCAAAAAGCATACTGAAAATCCAAGCTAATTACATACTATATCTGATAAATAGCTATTGCTAATCAATCACTAGACACTTAAGTACAACTTTTCATTTACAGTGAGTCCCAGGTCAATGTTTATACAAACGTCCAAGAGGAAACATGAAACTTAGTAAATATCCTCAGGTAGGCCCCCAGACTTTCTAAACAACCAGAATTACCCTGTAAAAACAGTTTTGTTTTGTTTTTTTTTTTACTATCTAAACAACTATAACCACTTTCTCTCGCTCAGCCAGCTTAATGATGTCACTATCAGAGCGTTCCTGTGTGCAGATCTATATTGCAAACCACACATGCCTGTCTCGAACTCTTCTGACTTTACCTATGAGCATCAGTATACAGTCTCATTGCTGTCCTGACAAGACTTTTTCAACTTCCCTTTTTTAAAAGATGTAACAGAGTTTGAGCCAACTGCATGGATGTAAGAAACAGTTCCAGTGCCAACTTTATTATCTCAGATAACCACGGATTTCCCTGATCTTCCAAGGACTCCCGGAAGAAGGCACCAGTCAGTCCACCAGCTATTCTCAACTCAAACAGCAAGCCAAGCTCTTCGTAACCACAGAAAACACAATTAAAGTAACAAAACCAGAGCCAAAAAGCAAAATAAAATAAACTGGAAAAGACACCCCAACCGAGCAAAGAGAGAAAGTGAAGTGTAAGAAAGGGGGAATCCCCCAGGGTTCCTACCTTACAGTCTTCAGGACAGGATTTCACCGAGTACTCCTCCGACTGTAAGTATTTGTGGAGCACGCTTTCAAACTCTTCGTACTTCTCCTGAGCATGGTGGTCATAGTCCTGGTAAGCCTCGACGCATTGCCTGCAAGTGGTCATCTCGCCACCTTCCTTGAGCACCACATCCAGACTGCAGTTCAAAGTGTTGGGACTGGACAACCCCGAGAACAACTCCCAAAGTGTGTAGGAATTACAAAACGAAAGGTAAAAATCTGACAAGTTCCAGGGCGGGGTGGGATGCTCCCTCCTCACCTCCTGCCCGTCCCCCGCGGCCGCCCCCCGACTCCAGTTCCTGGCGCACACCGCGTCGGCATTCTCCACCGTGAAGCACTGGCCGGAGGACGCGCCCTGGGGGTAACAAGTCTCCAGGCGCCACACGGGCTTGGCAGAGTTTCCTAGAAAAATAGCCTTGCCCCGGTCGTCTTTGCCTCGGTTGCCCTCGCCGCCGCCGCCGCCGTCTCCCGGGGAGGGGGGCAGGGTGGGGGACGAGGAGGCGGAGAGGAGTCTGTGTGCCTGGGCGGCGGGCGAGGACTCCCCCATGCTCACCAGGAGCGCGGGCCAGGAGGGCTCCTGCTGCCGCTGCCGCTGCTGCTGCTGCTGCTGCTGCCGCTGCCTCTGCTGCTGCTGATGCTGCTGATGCTGCTGATGCTGCTGCTGATGCTGCCGCTGCTGCTGCTGCTGCTGCTGCTGGTGCTCCTTGTCCCGGGCCCGGGTCAGCTTGGCCTCGGCGCAGAACCACAAGTGATCAGAGAGCAGGACTGTGAAAAACAAGAGAGATGCCAGAGACAGTCGCCATTTCTGAGCCCTCTCGGAATCGATGAACGGTTTCTCGTTCTCCCGGGGTGCTGCCAACCAGATTTTTAAGCCGTCGTCATACTGCCGACACATCCAAGCACCCCTGGTCATATTTTGGGAACGCACAGCCCTGGCCGACTCCACCGTGAGGGCGCCTGTGCCGGTGTCACCACAATATGCATTGACTTAAAGGGTTTAATTTCCTTATCCCCTCCTCCCGTTTCTTCTCTCTCTCCTCTCTCTCTCTCTTTTTCTCTCTCTCCCCCTCTCCCTCTCTTCTCTCTCTCTCTCTCTCTCTCTCTCTCTCTCTCTCTCTCTCTCTCTCTCTCTCTCTCTCTCTCTCTCTCTTTCTTTCTCTCTCTCTCTCTCTCTCTCTCTCTCTCTTGCCTACATAAATATTACCAGGGTTTGAAGGAAGGTCTGACTTGCTTCCGACCTAATCATCAGCCGACCCCATCTTCTGTAGAGTGGGAAACAATAATGGGGAGAGAGAGAGAGAGACAGAGACAGAGAGAGAGAGAGAGAGAGAGAGAGAGAGAGAGAGAGAGAGAGAGAGAGAGAGAGAGAGAGAGAGAGACGGAGGAAGCTTGTGCTGCTGGTGGCCGGTGGTGAGACTGGGTGCGGGGGGCGATGGTGCAGGTGCAGGTGGCGGCGGGGTGGCTGGCGCGGCTCCGGTCACCCAGGCATCGTCAGCGCGCGGGTCCCCATGGCCCCGCGGAGCCCAGCCCGCTCTCCCCTGCCAGGGGCATGCCGCGCCTCCGCTGCCCACTGACGGCGCCCGGAGCGCCTCCCCTCCTCCTCCTCCTCCTCCTCTTCTTCTCCTCCTCTTCCTCCTCCTTCCTCTCCTTTTCCTTCTTCTCCTCCGCCTCCCGCTCCTGCTCCGCGCCGGCTCTCCCAGAGTCCGGAGCCTGGGCTGCCTCCGGCGGGGCGCTCCCTCCCCCCCACCCCCCACCTCGCGCTCTAAGTGCTGCCGCCGCCGCCGCTGCCGCAGGGCCGCCCGCGGGCGCCGCCGCCGGGGCTCCGACTGCTGACGCCGCCTCCCGCGGAGCTCCGGGCCGAATCGCCTGGGCTGGGCCTCCCGAGAGCCACAGTCATCTTCAGTCCCCGGGCTAAGTTGCCGCCATCTTCGTCCTGGAGAAACACTTTTTTGGGGGGAGCGCTGGCTTTTGCGTCATCTCCTCCCGCGCCGAGCTCGCTTCATCCTGGCGCAGTGGCGCCGGCTCGGCCCGGGAGGAGGGCGAAGGCGCGCGGGGGCGGGCGGACGGGCTAACGGACGGGCGGCGGCGGCGGCGGCGGCGGCGGCGGCGGGGCCGCGGTGCTCAGGGGCCCCCGCCCGGCTCCCCGGGCTCCGGCGCCTGCTCCCTCCTGTTCTAACCCTGTCCAAGATATGCTGTTTTAATCACTGAAGAGAAAGATAAAAAGTCAGGCTGCGGACGGCGTAGCCGCGGAGGCTCCCGGAAGCGTCCGGATTGCCTGCGCCCGGGCGGAGGTCTCCACTCGGGCGAGGGTCTGGTCAGAGTCCCCCGAACTAAGGACCGAGCCACTTGCGAGGGAAGGTGGACGCGGAGGACGCTCGAATTGGCTGGGGGGACGAGGTGACATTTGTTCTCTGAATGCGCCTCGGATCCCGGACCCCGAGAACCGCGCTCCCCGCGCGTGTGGTGATTCCGTCCTGATGTGTGAGTCGGATTGGTGCGTGCGCGACTGTGCACCTGCATCGACCGTGCAGCTGCCCGGGGAACAGCCACCTATCTGTCCATGTTTTCCTATTCTAAAGTGAACGATGAGAAGCGGCCTCCTAGACTCGTGGGAAGAAGCGGTGACCCTAGCCCTGGCCTCCACGTGCACCGTCCGCGTCTCCGAGGGCTCATCCTCGGACCTGGACGCTGTGGAGAGGCTCCGACCCTCCCCCTGCCCCGGCTGCTTGCGCTCAGCCCCCGCCCGGGTGGGCTTCTCCGAGGACCTCCGTAGCCGCGGGCCAGCTGGGTGCCTGCGAGTCGCCGCCGCAGCCTGAGCCTCTGGTGCCCCTTAGCGTTGGCTTTCGGAGTTCTGAGAAGGAACGGCAGCAGACACTGGGAAAATCTGGGGTCACCTAGATTCTGGCTCCTAGGCTGGATGGGCAAGCATCGGTCTCCTTTAATCTGAAGATCCTGCCCACTCCGCCCCTCGCCCAAGCCAGACCCGCGGGAGCAGGAGGTCGCGTGGGTGCCAGACGCTGCCCGTGCGCACGGAGCGCAGCTCTGCCTGGGCTCTCCGTGGGGATCGCGCGGGACAGCGGTTTGCGGGGTCGCCCTCCCTGCGGTGCTTTCCAAGGACCCTCATGCCCCGCCCCGTCCAGGTGCACATTCACCACATGGGGCTTACTAGGTGACCTCGTTCTAAGTAAAATGCCTTGAGAAACCAAAGGGATGGGGCATCCGTATCCATTTTCCTTTAACAAGCGCTGTGGGTGTTAGGGATGCGGGAGAAGTAGGTGTTTATTTAAAGAGAAAATTGCAAAACCTCTTGGGCAGGATTCGACCTACTAGTCTCTTCCGCTGCTTAATAAGGTACTGTATATACTAAATTTTACCCTTACAAATTTTCAGTTCTTACAAACTATAGGTAGTGACCATCAAAAAGCTGCATCCAGTTTGATGGCTGGTTTACTTAAGTGTCTTGCAGTGTTTTAAAAGACCATTTGTATAAGTAGATCATTCTAGTACTTTCGATTTCAATGTGTTGAATTTCCGAGTAATGTCAGTTTTTCTTCATGATACAGACAAAATTATTATTAACCAGATTGTTTATTAATCAGATCTGTACTTTACATGTGGACCCTAGCCGCAATATCTCTTCAATGGACTAAATACAAATGCATACGTTCCCACTGACACAATTATTATTATGTGCATTGTAGAAAAGTTATAAAAATGAAAAGAGCCACTTTAAAAATCATGGTGACATATGAAAACTGGGGGAAATAAACAATATAAATATAAAGGTTTATATTACCAAACAAGGAACCGAAGCAAAGGAGGGCTCTGTGACTTACTATTATGCAGATCTAGTAAAATTATGTCTCAGAAAATAGTTCAGTGATACTTAGTAAAAGTTTTATATACTGCATTAAAATAATAGTGTTTAACCTGATTTTTACTTATATAATAGAGAATAGTTAATTCTTTCCTTTTAAGTAAGCTGGACCTTGCCTTCCTCTAATATTTCTCATGAATTAGGATATTTTTGTAAGACAATTTTAAGGATGCAGGCCCACGAAAGTAAACTGTCAACAACCAGTTTGACTTTTGTTTGTTGTATGTTGGTTCTAGAACGAACCACTTGAAGACAGATAAAAGATCACATTTGGCCTCTTGAAACTTAGTCAAGGGGCAGATAATACTAACTAGGCCAATAATGAGAATACAAGATAATCTGTGAAGATTAGCATGTTTTGGGACTTCAGAGTAGAGCAGTAAACCTCCAGTCAGATTTTAAAGGGACTAGGAATAGATAGGAATTGGGGGCATTGAATGGGAGCAGAAATAATTCTTCTAGAGAGTGGAAAAGGACAGTTCAGATGAACAGCAAAGTTCAAGGACTCAGGAGCTTAAAGGAACCCAGGGCACTGGTGGGACTACTGACATAAGTGGGCTGTGTAGAGTGTGACAATATATTGGGAGGGGGCAAGGGAAGAGGCTGGGGAGAAAAGCTGGGGCTCCGTTAAGAATGATACTGTATCATACTCAAAAGAAATTGGCTTTTCTCCTGAAAAGAGATGATTTCATTAAGGAAATTTAGATTGCAACTTGAATGTTCGTCTTCATGAACATCACTGTTCACTAAAATCAAAATGAAAAATATGTTTGGAAAAGTTGTTAACTAGATTAGTAAATGCTGATTCTTGTTAGCTTATCAGCTAAAATATTTTTGCATAGTGGCAAAGAAGAGCAAATAGCTTGGCTGGAATGTAGGTTTCATTTATCAGGAAAAGCAGGCTGTGGAGTCTAGAAACTCCTACGTAGGTTTTACCTAGGAGTGTGACTAATGGAATAGAGAAATTTAATAGCACCAGCACATTTCAGAAGGCTGCTGAATAGTAGACAGTTGCAAATACATTATATTGAGGGATCGGCTGACAGGATGTACTCTGAACAAGAGAACATTGCAGAGATGATCTACATATATATCATAGCTCCAGGATTACTGTTTGGGGGGTCATTTATGTGTAAAACCTTCCAAGATTCAAAGCTCTTATGTTATTTCATCATGCTTATTTTCATGGGAATCAATGCTTTTATTCCTATTTAAATGGCTAAAATTGTTATGCATTGAGAGATGGGTTTCTTATTCTGCCTTTGTATTATAAAAACAACAACATGACATGTTTTTTGTCTTCTCAAATATGTATCCTTATCCCTTAAAATTAACATCTGCCAAATAATTTTAACACAGAAAAGCAGGCAAATCCAGAATATCTTCTTATCTAGTGAAGGCCATTACTGAAATAAGTCCACTCCATAAATCAAGTAAGTAACAACCCTGAGATATTTTCTTTTTTCACGCTGAATGCATCCTGAAGACACAAAAATAGGCACACCCTTTGTTGTTCCCATATACTGTTTATGTGACACATATAAGTGAAAAAGGATTATGATCTTACGTACACATTAATCTCAAAAAGGAATTTCGTGCTTTTAGAATTCGCAGGTAATGTGCAAATTCTTGATAAGCATGTCTACGTTTTTTATTTATTTTTATGGTTGTTGTTTTTGAGATGGAGTCTAGCTCTATCCCCTGGGCTGGAGGGCAGTGGTGCGATTATAGCTCGCTATAGTCTCAAAATCCTGGGCTCAAGGAGTCCTCCCACCTTAGCCTACCAAGTAGCAAGAACTGCAGGTGCATGTCACCATGTCCAGCTAATTTTTATTTTTACTTTTATTTTTTTGTAGAGATGTGGTTTCCCTGTGTTGCCCAGGATGGCCTGAAACTCCTGGCCTCAACTGATCCTCTTGCCTCAGTCTCTCAAAGTGCTGGGATTAAAGGCGTGAACCACCACACTGGCATATGTTTACATTTTTAAAAACAAATTCAACATAAAGAGCTCATAAAGAATAGTCAAAGTTTATTTATTGAAAAACATAAGACTAATCTATAAGCTTTTAATTCCACTCTAATTTACTAATGTAACCCTCTCTTTAAGATAAAAGCAGATTCTAGCATCATGAGGTGCCTGAGGATGCTAGTTAGTTACCAAGATAGTAAGTGTTTCTGAGGCTTTCTGTTAACTGCATCTCCGCTTTGATTTGATGGGGCTGATTTGGCAAACCAGAATTTTTTCTCTGTCTGTGTACTTCTACCATGGTCCAGCTCAGTGATTTTCAAATGTTGGTTGGCAGATAGTCAAGTAGGGACTTAGTTAACCTGGACCCCTCTCCAGAGACCTGCTTCAGTAGAACTAGGCTGGGGTCTGGGAAAACTGAAGGGTTTTTTTGTTTTGTTTTGTTTTGTTTTTGAGACTGAGTGTCACTTTGTTGCCCAGGCTGGAGTGCAGTGGCGCCATCTCGGCTCACTGCAACCTCTGTCTCATGGGTCTCAAGCGATTGTCCTGCCTCAGCCTCCTGAGTAGCTGGGATTACAGGTGTGCGCCACTATGCCTGCTAATTTTGTATTTCTGGTAGAGACGGAGTTTCACCATGTTGGTCAGGCTGGTCTCAAACTCCTGACCTTGTAATCTGCCCACCTCAGCCTCCCAAAGTGCTGGGATTACAGGCCTGAGCCACGGCACCCAGCTAGAAACTAGATTTTTAACAAGATCCCCTGGTAACTTTTTATAACCTATTGACACTCTGTCCACAGTATTGGCACTGCTGGATAGCATGTCCAGTGTGAGTCAGATGAGGGTGCCTGCACTAAATTCTAAGCCAGTATCAACATTCATCTGTGGAGAATATGGTATTAATAATGTTATCTGTGATTAAGCATTAGCATGTATAGAATTAAGTCATGAACACTTTTCATAGAATGCAAATAAAGTATACCCCACATGACATTAAAAATTTACATCATCGTCGTCATCATAGAAATTACTATTTGACAAACTGTTTTAAGAACGTGTGTACACACACACCATTTTGTAAGACAGAGGGAAAACACTTCATTCAAGATACACAGAATGAGGCCCATATGGAGAAATGAACAGAAGTTCCTGAGAAATAAAAGATTTGAACAGTAGGAAAAATCTGCCTGTGTCTAAATAGAAAGATGGCTATTGTAAAGATTAAAATTCTCCCCAAAGCAAGTTATGTATTCCTGAAAACAAGAAGTGATTATTTTTCCTGAAAGAAATTATCCACCAGAAAAGAGGGAGCCATTTTATAGAGTTTTTACAAAATCTCTCATAGTGTGGGGGCCTCTCTATTTTATTTCGAACTTCTTTTTGGCAAGACACAGTCTCCTAAAATAACAGCCACCAATGTTTGTTTTAGATGCTTATAAAGGTTACCTCATGGAGATGTCAACATAACAAAATAAATTTTTTAACAAAGGAAAATTTGGTAACTATTTCTGTGGTAAAGATTTTACAATATCAAGTATTATCACTAGACATTACTTTAAATGTGAATTTTTTTTTAATCATGATAGAAAAAGTATAAAAAATGTTCATGTGGCAGTTGTTAACAACACACATTTTTGGGGTTTTCTAATATAAAAAGGGGGAAGAACAGTCCCATTATTATATGCATGGTTTTTCTGATTTGGTACAAAATTTTCCAGTGATGTCATCATAGAATGATCCAAATGTTGCCTGTCAGCAGAATGAAGTTGATGATAAGTTAGATGGCCTCACAGGTGACTCTAGTGACGGTAAAGGTTCCAGTGTCAAATCAAATACACAAGTTAAAAGTTTGAATAATAGAGTTTAATAATGTTTAAGAGTATAAAAAATGCATTTTTAAGTTAATACATCACTTTCTGTGCCACTTTAAATAAGTTTGTATCTAATAAAACACATAAAATGTTATGCATAGACATTAGTCTGTTTAATTTCATTTCGTCCTTAAATTTGGAAAGTACAAACTGACCAGGGATGGATGCTCAAGCCTGTTATCCCAGCACTTTGGGAAGCCAAAGCAAATGGGTGTGTCACATGAGGTAAGGAGTTCAAGACTAGCAGGGCCAACATGGTAAAACCCCGTCTCCACTAAAAATACAAAAATTAGCCTGGTGTGGTGGCATGCACCTGTAATCCCAACTACTTTGGAGGCTGAAACAGGAAAATCGCTTGACCCCAGGAGGCAGAGGTTGCAGTGAGCAGAGATGGCACCACTGCACTCCAGCCTAGGTGACAGGGTGAGACCCTTTCTAAAAAAAAAAAAAAAAACCAAAACAAATTGATAGAAACCTTTTCAGAGTTAGCTTCTGATTCATCAAAAGGTATAATGGGCTTTAGACCTATTATATTTGGACTTGCCTTATATGAGTGCATAAATATTATTTATCTGGTATAATTTTAATCAAAAGAAGATTTTTATAGAACATGACAAATTATAAAGTTTATCTGAAATTATAAATAGAAACTAGAATAGAGCGCCCAACCATGGTCCTACAGCAGCTTGCAGCTGTCCTGGGAAACATCTGGCTCTACCTTCAGACAGCCTTCCTGGTGCTCTGGCACTAACCTCAGTATGTTCACAGGGAAAGCAGAGTAGACAGGGTAGATAAATGGTGACTTCCTCATTCCATTGATATTTGATGCAGGATTCAGCCTCTGCCCGCCAACTCTAAAAGAATCTCCAGCCAGAGCATGGATGAGGCCAGCAGGGAGATCTCAAATAACCTTTGCTGGGCATTACTATCTAGTTGGCACTTGTTCCCAGAAGGCAACACAGAGAACAGCTTTGTGACACTAGCTACGAATTTGATCACAATTTGAGATCAGATGCATCCACAAAACAGTGGACTCTGTGATACATTTCTCTACCTACTTCACAGACTTTAAAACCCACAGGGATGGTAAGAGCAGAGGTCAGGAGAAAAATAATTGCCAGCAGGAAAAAGGGAAACACACCTAAGATATCTACATCCAAGGGGACAGGCCACCCATTTGAGGAGTATTTCAATGCAGGCAGATTTTTAAATGTACAAATAAAAGTAATGAGGTGATAACCCTACCAGGTGCTAAAACATATGTTAATGATATAATGATTAAATAAATGTTTAAGCTGGCCAGTAGTAGGCAAATAGCAGTATAAACTAGAAATGGCAGGAAAAAGGCCTAGTATATGTAAGAATTTAGTAGATGATAAAGGATAAAGAAAAGTATTACACAATATATAGTTCTGGGACAATAGGTAGTGGGATACGTGTTCTCTTAGGTATTTAATTTCTGCATAGTTTCTAGGCATGTTAAATAATTAAATATTAAAATAATCAACTAAAAAATAGATAAGACTTTGAAAGAAGATTTTTTTTAATGGGAAAAGCACATAATAAATTATAAAATTAAAATGTATAAAGCCATACATCTTTTATTTGTTAAAAATGTATACTCTGGGGGACAGCCAAGATGGCTGACTAGATGCAGCCAGGAAGAGCTTCTCCCATAGAGAGAGACCAGACCATCAAGTAGACTGACTCACTCCAAATGGATCTTTGGGAGTAAGGCACTGAGAGTGGACAGAGGGAGGACCAGACCCTGGGCTGGAACAGAACGAAGCTGGGAACTCTTCACAGGATTGCCAAGTAGTAGGACTCATTCCTGGCCCTGAGCAGCTCCTAGGGGTAGGTGAGTGAGACAGGCATGGAGTGGCCTACTCTTGCCATGGATGTCCAGGATCCCAGCTGTGGAAGACCTCAGCACCCCCAAGGACATCTGAGCTGGCAGGGAGAACTGTCCAGAGAGTTGACAGAGACGGAACTCAAGCCTATGTGGGGCCCAGAGGGTTTGGCATGGGATGGCTGCAGCAGAATAATGCTGTGGCACCCATCCCTCAAGGCTTGCCATAGTCCTCTAGGTGTTTCTAGCCTCTCTTGGCTGCGAGACTTGGTCAGAGTAGGGCTGTCTTGCCCATGGGACAGGGCCAGTCTGATCTGAGTGATCCCCCCATCTGTTAGCCTCTCCCAGGATCCCTGCCTGGCCACACATGCTTGCAGCACAGCCTCAGCTTGTCAGTGGCCACTGCCATAGATCTTTTGCAGGTAGACCCCACCTAACTGTCAGAGCACTTTTGCAGACAGACTACCCACAGAGTACATCCAGCCACAGCGTTCCCTTCAGGGGTCATGCACAGACCCATGGCCTCCCCTGCTGCCCTGCTGGTACACACGTGTGTGAGGACCCCTGGCCAGCACATACATGTGCAAGGACCCCCACTGTCCACCAGTATGCCTGTGTGTGAGGACCCATAGTCACCTTACTGGAGTGTTTTTGCCAGCAGCCCCTATCAGAGTGTTGTTGCCAGCAGAGAGGGCGCACCTCAGCCAGTCTAGCACAGAAGGTGCTTAACTTTGAGGGGCCAAAGAAAAAAGCCACAAGCCTAGTTCCAGTCCCCCAGAGTTAGAGCATGTAGCCTACAAGTGCTGAGTTGAGCCTTGACCCTCTGAAATCATTTAGAGATTAAGCCAATCCACTGAATCCAATTTATATGATGGCCAAATTCTCTAGGGCGTCAAACAGTGTGAAAGCAAAAAGCCCCATCTGAAAGATAACAGCTTCAAAGACTAAAGGAACATCAGCCCACATACATGAGAAAGAATCAGTGCAAGAACTCTGGCAACTCTAGAGTCCCCTTACCTCTAAATGACTGCACTAGCTACCAGCGGTGCTTCTTAAACAAAGTGAAATGGCTGAAATGACAGATAATCCAGAATCCAGATGACAAGGAAGCTCGTCTACATACAGAAAGTTGAAACCCAATCCAAGGAATAGAATAAAATGATTCAAGAATTGCAAGATGGCATAGACACTTTAGGAAAGAAACAAACTGAACTTCTGGAAATAAAAAATTCACTATATGAATTTCAGAATGCAATTGGAAGCATTAATAACAGAAAAAGACCACAGTGGGGAAAGAATCTCAGAACTCAAAGACCACACCTTTCAATCAGCAGAGGCAGAAAAAATATAGATATAATAATTTTTAAATTAATGGAATCTCCAAGAAACACGAGATTATGTAAAGAAATCAAACATACAATTAATTGGCATTCCTGAAAGAGATGGAGAGAGAGCAAGCAACTTGGAAAACATATTTGAGAGTATTTCCATGAAAATTTCCCCAGCCTTGCTAGAGAGGTTGACATGCAAATTCAGAAAATTTAGAGAAGCCCAGCAAGATAAAAGATTACCATCCCCCAGACACATACTCATCAGATTCTCCAAAGTCAATACAAAAGAAAAATTATTAAAGGCAGCTAGAGAGAGGGTGCTAGTCAGATACAAAGGGAACTCCACCAGGATAACAGTGGACCTTTCAGCAGAAACATCACAAGCCAGAAGAGATCAGAGCCCTATATTCAGCATCCTTAAAGAAAAGAAATTTCTCCAAGGATTTTATATCCAGTCAAAATAAGCTTCATATGCAAAGGACATATAAAATCCTCTTCAGACAAGCATATGCTAAGGGAATTCATAACCAATATATCTGCCTTACAAAAGATCCTCAAGGGAGTGCTAAACATGGAAGGGAAATATCAGTACCTTCCATCACAAAAACTCATTCAAGTACATAGCCTACTGATACTATAAAGCAACTGTACAATCAAGACTACATAACAACTAGCTGATAACACGATGACAGGATCAAATCCTCACATATCTATATTAACCTTGAATGTAAATGGGCTAAATGCCTGTTGTAAAAGACACAGATGGTGGCTGGGCATGGTGGTTTAAAACGGTAATCTCAGCAGTTTGGGAGGACAAGGCAGGAAGATTGCTTGAGCCCAACCTAGGCAACATAGCAAGTCCCTATCTCTACGTAAAAAATTAAAATTATCTAGACATGGTGGCACATGCTTGTAGTTCCAGGTACTCAGGAGGTTGAGCTGGGAGTATCATTTGAGCTTGGGAGGTCAAGGCTGTGAGTCAAGATTGTGCCGTGCACTCCAACCTGGAGGGCAGAGACTCTGTCTCTAAAGAAAAAGAAAAAAAAAAAAGACACAAAGTGGCAAGTTGGACAAAGAAGCAAGACTTAATAATATGTTGCCTTCAACAGAATCATCTCACATGCAATGACAGCCATTGGCTCAAAGCAAAGGGAGGAAGAAAGATATATCAAGCAAATGGAAAAAGAAAAGGAGTTGCTGTTCTTGTTTCAGACAAAATAGGCTTTAAACTAACAATGATTTTTTAAAAAAAGGATAAAGAAAGGCATTACATAGTAATAAAATGTTCAATTCAAATAAAAGACTTAACTCTTCTAAGTATATATGAAACCCAACACTGGAGCACCCAGAGTCATAAAACAAGCCCTTGGAAACATATGAAGAATCTTGGATAACCACAGAATACTAGTGGGAGACTTCAACACTCCACTGAGAGTATCAGACAGATTACTGAGGCAGAAAACTAACAAAGATATTCAGGACATAAACTTGACAGTTGACCAAATGGACCTACCAGATATCTACAGAATATTACACCCAACAGCAACAGAATATACATTCTTCTCATCTCCATATGGCATATACTCTAAGGCTGACCACATGCTTAGCCATAAAGCAATTCTCAACAAATTAAAAAACTCAAAATCATACCAACCACATTCTCAGACTATAGCACTATAAAAGTAGAAATCAATACCAAGAAGATCTCTTAAAACCATACAATTACATGAAAATTAAACAACATGATCCTGAATGACTTTGGGTAGAGAATAAAATTAGGGCAGAAATCAAAAACATCTTTGAAACTAATAAAAATAAAGATAAAATATTCTAAATAATGCAGCATTAAGAGGAAAATTTATAGCACTAAATGCCTACATAAAGAAGTTAGAAAGAGCTCAAATTAACAACCTAACATGACACCTGGAGGAACTAAAAAAATAACAGCAAGCCAACCCTAAAGCCAGCAGAAAATAAATTAAGCAAAATCGGAGCTGAACTGGAGGAAATTGAGATGTGAGAATTCCTACCAACATATAACAAAACCAAAAGTTTGTTATTTGAGAGAATAAACACAATCGATAGGAAGCTAGCTAGATTTTTAAGAAGAGAGATATCCAAATAAACACAATCAGAAATGCAAAGGTGACATTTCTACTGATCCCACAGGAAAAATAAAGTTAGAGACCATTACAAACACCTCTGCATACAAACTAGAACACCTACAAGAGATGGATAAATTCCTATAAACATACCACCTGAGATTGAGCCATGAAAAAAAGTGAAATCCTGAAAAGACCAATTATACTTCCAAAATTAGTTAAAAAAGAAAAGAAACTACCAACCAGAAAAAGCCCTGGACCAAACAAATTAACATTTAAATTCTCCCAGGTATATAAAGAAGAGCTGGTACCAGCTCTATTGAAAATATTCCTAAAAATGAAGAAGTGGGGACTCCTCCCCAACTCATTCTATGAGGCCACCATCATTCAGATACCAAAAGCTGATAAAGTGAAAACAAAGAAAGAAAACTTCAGGCTAACATCCCTAATGAACATAGGTGCAAAAATACTGAACAAAATACTAGCAAACGAAATCCAGCAGCACATCATAAAGCTCATTTACCACAATCATGTAAGCTTTATTCCTGGAATGCAAGGTTGTTTCAATATATGCAAATTAATAAATGTGATTCATCATATTAACAAAACCAAAAACAAAATGACACGATTATCTCAATAGACAAGAGACAATTCTTTCAATAAAATTCAACATCTCTTTATGTTAAAAACACTCAACAATCTAAGTGTTGAAGGAAGACACCTCAAAATAATAAAAGCTACCAAAAGAAACCCACAGCCAACATACTATTGAATGGGCAAAAGCTGGGAGCACTCCTACTGAGAACCAGAACAAGAAAAGGATGTCCACTCTCACCACATGTATTTAACATAGTACTGGAAGTCCTAGCTAGAGCAATCAGTCAAGAGAAAGAAAAAAAAAGGCTTCCAGATAGGAAGAGAGAAAGTCAAACTATCTCTGTTTTCAGGCAACATGACTCTAGACTTGGAAAACACCATAATCTGCCCAAGGAGTCCTAGAATGGATAATCAACTTTGGTAAAGTTTCAGGATACAAAATCAACATACAGAAATCAGTAGCATTTTCATACCCCAAAAAACATCCAAGCTGAGAGCCAAATCAAGAACACAGTCTCATTCACAATAGCCACAAAATAATAACATGCCTAGGAATACAGGTAACCAGGGAGATAAAAGAGCTGTACTACAAGAGTTACAAAACACTGCTGAAAGAAATCAGAGAGGACACAAACAAATGAAAAATAATTCCATACTCATAGAGAAGAAGAATCGATGTTGTTAAAATGGCCATACTGGTCATTTATAATATCAATTAGCAATGTACAGATTCAGTGTTATTCCTATCAAACTACTAATGTCACATTTTTCACAGAATTAGAGAAAACTATTGTAAAATTTATGTGGAACCAAAAAAGAGACCAAATCACCAAAGTGATCCTAAACAAAAAGAATACAGCCTGAGGCATCACACTTCTCAACTTTAAACTATGCTACAAAGCTACAGTATCCAAAACAGCACTGTACTAGTACAAAAATAGACACCTAGATTAAAGGAACTGATTAAAGAACCCAGAAATAAAGCCTCACACCTACAACCATCTGATCTTCAACAAAGTTGACAGTAACAAGCAATAAAGAAAAGATTCCCTATTCATCAAAGGGTGCATGGATAACTGGCTAGTCATATGCAGAAGATGGAAACTGGACTCCTGCCTTTCAACAAAGATGAAAATCAACTCAAGAGGGATTAAAGACTTACATGTAAGACCTCAAATGATACAAACTAGAAGAGGTTATTATTTTTTTTTTGAGACAGAGTCTTGCCCTGTTGCCAGGCACCAGGCTGGAGTGCCATGGAGTGATCTCGGCTCACTGCAACCTCCACTTCCTAGGTTCAAGCAATTCTCCTGCCTCAGCCTCCCAAGTAGCTGGGACCACAGGTGTGTGCCATCACACCCAGCTAATTTTTGTATTTTTTTATTAGAGACGGGGTTTCACCATGGTCTTGATCTCTTGACCTCGTGATCCGCCCACCTCAGCCTCTCAAAGTGCTGGGATTACAGGCTTGAACCACCATGCCTGGCCTACAAACTAGAAAAAAACCGAGTACATACCATTCTGACTTTGCCCTGACAAAGTTTTCATGATGAAGTCTCCAAAAGCAATTGCAACGCAGTCAAAAATAGACAAGTAGGGTCCAATTAAACTAAAGATTTCTGCACAGCAAAAAAACTATCAACAGAGAAAGCAGACAACTATACATCTGACAAAGAATCTATTTTAAAAAAACTTAAATCAACAATCAAAAAACAAACAACTCCATTAAAAATGGGCAAAGGACATGAATGGACACTTCTGAAAAGAATACATACACGCAGCCAAAAAGCATACAGAAAATGCTCTCAACATCAGGAATCATTAGAGAAATGCAAATCAAAACCACAATGAGATACCATCTCACATCAGTCAGAGTGACTTATTATAAAGTCAGAAAGTAACATATGTTGATGAGGTTGTGGAGAAAAAGGAATGCTTATACACTGCTGGTGGGAATGTAAATTAGTTCAGCTACTGTGGAATGCAGTTTGGAGGATTTCCAAAAAAACTTAGAACTACCATTCCACCCAGTAATCTAATTACAGAGTATATAGCCATAAGAATATAAACCATTTTACCAAAAAAGACATATGCACTCTAATGCACATCACAGCGCTATTTACAACAGGAAAGACATGGAATCAACCTAGATGCACATTAATAGTGGACCAGATAAAGAAAATGTGGTACATATACACCATGGAATACTATATAGCCATTAAAAAGGACATGTTGCAAAATCCAGGTCCTTTGCAACAACATGGATGCAGCTGGAGGCCATTATCCTGAGCAAATCAACACAGGGTCAGAAAACCAAAAAGTGCATGTCTTCCCTTACAGGTCGGAGCTAAACATTCAGTACATGTGGACACCAAGGGGGAACAATTGACACCAGGACCTGCTTGAGGGTAGAGTAGGGGGAGGGGAAAGGTGAATAAACTACCTATCAGGTGCTATGCTCACTACCTGGGTGATGAAACCATTTGTGCATCAAACTCCTGTGACACACAATTTACCCATATAATAAACTTGCACATGTACCCGTGAACCTAAAATAAAAGTGGAAAAAAAATTATAGCTATATTGAAAGGAAAACAAACTTTTACCTGTTCAAGCATTTTATGAGTATGGCAGATTAATCTCCTGATAGTTATAGACATATCCTCCCCAAACTTACAAACATAAAGGGTTAGAATTCCATAATATTGTGCAATGTGTATTCACTCATTAATTCATTATGAAACATTATTTATTCTGCAACTGCTAAGTGTTAAGTAGATGTCTTGTTCTCCTTGACTCAAGGATGAGCAATGTAAATATGCACCTTTGACCACATGGTACTGACAGTCCAAAAATATGGGTAGATATTTTTATACTTTGCTTTTGAGGGCTTAAAAATTAAATTTTAGATTATATAAACTTACCATCACAAAAGAACAAATACATTACCTGTCCAGTTTGCCTTGTAAATTCTGATTCCTTCATTAAATTTCAACTCACACACTAATTTTTCTTTGATATCTTCCTTGACTGTTCCAGATTGAGTGAGTTAGTCATTTGTTAATTCATTTCACCAATGTATATTGAGTAGCAATCATGTATTTTTCTAGGAACAGAAATATGAGCATTTCCTTAACATATTCTCAACGCAGTTACAATTTTATTCTTGGCTTTTTTTAATTTTGTGTTTCCACAATAATATATTCATCAGTAATTCTTAACCATTTCTTAAAGTATCTCTTTGCTTTTCTGATGACAGCTCTGCACACTCTCTCTAAAATGGGTTCACAGGCTCATATGCTCAATATTTTGTGGGGTTCATGGACTTCCTGAAATTCCATCAGGGATCATTTGCATCAGGTCAACCATACGTGCAATAGAAACTTCGATCTTGGCAGGTGCCCATAAATATTGCCTGTGTTTGTTTATAAATCTTCCTTTTTTCTTCTTTTTTACTTTCTTGTAAGCTCCTCTTGGGCAGTGTGTCTTTTTGTATTTACAGCAGTGAACAGAGTGACAGCACATATCAATAATTATTGAGTGAAAGTGGATATGTGTAAAGAAATAATTCAATAGGGTCTTATGTTGTCTTTTATTCTAATACATGCTGCATGAAAGTTGCTTATGCCTACATAATCCATTCCCCCCAGGAACAACTAACCACATACAGCATCAGTTAGGATTCTTCTGTTGAAAGCAACAGAAAAACAATCCTAAATAGACTTAAGTAAAGATCAATGTATTGGCACAGGTAACTGAAGAGTCCCATGGTAAGCTTTCTTTCAGGCATAGCTGGATACGCAGGATTAAACAATGTCTTTTCTTTTACCAGTGTTATTTTCCAACTCTCTGCTCTGACTCCTGATGTGTTGGCTCTGCTTACATGTGGGTGCTTCATTCATATGGCAGGATTGTGTCAGCCGCCACCATCCCACATGCTTCAAAGTTTAAGGCCATTAGAAATGACAGATTCTCTTCCAAGAGCTCCCACAGAAGTACCGAGTTTCACTGTGATTGGAAAGGCTTAAGCCAAGTGCTCACTCTTGAACCAATCACTGTGGCTTAGTCTGCCTCATGTGTTCCACACCTGGAGCTGGGGTTGATCCACACCCTGGCTGCATGTGCTGAATGCAAGAACGGTTGACCTGCATGTGAAAATTTGAGGTCATCACCAGGATTGGGGGAATGGATGCAGAACCCTCAATGAATGGCAAGCATCCACATATGCTCCTCCTCATCCAAACCCCTGCAAAAAACACAAGTTTACATAAGCTGTCCTCCCCCCTCTACAAATACAGACAACCTCTGTAAAACAGGTCTATTTATTGAAAAGTAACAGAAAAGTTACTTAAAACTAATTTCAGAAAAGAAAAATGATTATTTTGAGTTCTATGACCAAAACGTCCAGGAACAGAGCTGGCTTCACCTGTATTTATATTCAACTCAGACTCTCTAATTTCCTCATTGCTCCTTCCACTGTGCTGGCTTCATTTTTGAGGTCCATGTGGCTTTTGGAGATGCTAGGTTGAATATAAGTCTCGATAATTGAGGTATCATACTCCTACTGAGTCTGGCTTGGTCCTAGAGTCCATCCTTGAACTAATCAGTATGACCAAGAGGATGAAACATGTTAAAGAGGTTAGTCTGGATCATGCATTCTATTCAGAAATCCAGCAGTGAAGTTATTTTTGCAGAAATGACATGGGTTGAGGAGACACCCCCAAATCAAAAGACAGGCTACTATAATTACAAGGAGAAGGTGGATGGTGAGAAGAAAAAAATAATATTAAAATAATATGACCTACCTTTCATTTTGGGTTTCCAGTGTCTGCCTCCAAGTCCAGGATCTCTGGATGATATACCATAACATTGGGTACAGATGCGGCTCTCACAGTCTGGCAATTGTGGATAAATAACAAGCCAATCACTCCCAAACACACCCAGCACAGCCTTGTGGAACATGAACAGCCATGTCTCAAAAGAGGAGAAACTTACACTTCCATTGTTGGAAGACAGTCTTCTTCCAGCTAGGAAAGCTGAATAAAATATAAAATATATCTCTGTGGCAGCTGTGACACACCAAGTAAGTCCCACATTCCACACTGCTCTTCAGGGGCTTGTCAATTCAGAGCAACAGTGAAGAGGCTTTCCAGCTAAACTGTAGGAAGCAACTGTGGGAGTGAGGGGAAGGGAAGTGACTCAAGTCCACTGAAAAGGAGAGACCACAGTAAATATCTCAGGCATGTAGTCAGGAGCCTCAAACACGTACAGAGTAGAAGGAAAGAAACTAGAAAAAAGGCAAGCCCTTATAAGGTCTGAAGCCTAAATTTGAAGCAGATTAATCCCTGATTAGTTGTGGTGATCTGTGTCTACCCTAACTGGCTAATTGGTACAAACGAAAACCTCCCATGAGAGATATAACATCACTCAGATTTTAAAATTATCTCTATAGTATTTCACATCATTATTTGGAATGTAATAAGCAAATTATCAAGTCTATCAGAAAACAGTGTAACAGAATTTCTGGAGAAAAATCAAACAGTGAAAACAAAGCTGTAGGAGATCCAGAAATTGGGCATAAGATTTCAGATATTTTTTAAATACTGTGTTCTAGAAAATAGAAAACGTGATGAATAATTATATCAGAGAAACCCTAAAATTGAATCAAACACAAATTCTAGGACTAAAATGACAAAAGTAGAAGCAATAGAGGCATGTTTAAATATCTAGAGAAACTACGAGATGATAGTAAATGAATGTATTACCAAGCTGGAATGTTTTTCTGGTCATTTTCATAAGATACTGCCCAAAGCTAAAACTCTTGCTCAATTGTAATCTCTCAACTTGAAATCTGGCTGGTCAAAGTCCC
This sequence comes from Saguinus oedipus, assembly GCA_031835075.1. Lineage (NCBI taxonomy): Eukaryota > Metazoa > Chordata > Mammalia > Primates > Cebidae > Saguinus > Saguinus oedipus. Next base: position 6,655,049 of record CM063169.1, on the reverse strand, counting down.
TTTCTTTACTCATAAATATCTATGCTCAGGACCATGAACTAGAGGCATTTAATTGAGCCTATACAACAGGGCAATTTGAATCAATGGCATAAAGTAAGGAGTTATGGGTCTTCCTCCAGGCTCCATGCCAGCGGCATCTCAACAATGAAAGCAACTGGTTTCTCACCTGCAGAGATGGACAACACGAGGTGCTAAGGATTGACCTTGAGAAACAGGATTCCCTCAGGTTCTAAAATATTAGGTTGGTGCAAAAGTAATTCCGGTTTTTGCCGTTATTTTCAATGGCAAAGCCAGCCTGTCTTTTCTCTGCATCCAGCCTAAGACCAGGAATTTGCTTTTTCTATCCATGCAAATTTTCCAATGATTAGATGTCTAGTTCTTTTTCATCACAGGCTGAAAGCAGAGGCGTCACTGTTGCCAGATGGGCTAGTTTCAACGTCAGCTTGACAGGCTTTCTTCCTGTTGATTGTAATAGCCTGACTTTTTCCTACTCTGTTTTTAATCTTTGCCCTCCCAGGTGTATATTCCAAAACTTAGTATTCAACAGGTTGTGCTCAAGTGTCTCCTGTACCTCCAAATCACAAGAATTCCCAACTTTCCATCTTAGGATATTACCTATCTCGAGAACTTAGCCCAGCTAATTTCATGATTTAGACAGTCACTCTCATATTTTACAATGTCACTACTCTCACTTCAAAACCCTATTCTCAATTTAAAATTCAGTATCAGTTGGGATCATTTTGCTCATGTAACTAAAATTACTGACTTCCGGTTTGTTGGATTCAGGCCACTTGCTTCTTTTCACTCTTATCACTTGGCATTGCGTTCTATTCCACTGGCTCTGTTCTCAGACTGATTCCTGATCACAAGGGCTTGAACCTCAGAGTCTCTCAACTCCTCCTCAGCCAAAGTTCCACTGTGCTTCCTTGACTCTGATATGATTAAGTGCGCATGTCTCAACCATCTTTCTAATGGAGTAAAATTTAGAGAAAGAGTGAAATTTTCTCATTCACCAGGGCTGTCAGAAAGTTACAATCATCGCGCTATAGGTAAAGCATAAGAAATGAAAAAGCATGGCTCTGGCAAGTCAGAGTTGTGGGGTTCTCTACAAAGGAATGGAGAGTGGAGCCTAGGCTGTACAAACAAGCATATACCTGTTTCACCATATTTAGACTCTGCACACAAGGGAATGTCACTAAAGTAATTGTAAACATTCTGGAATAACAGATTTTGCATTTTAGACATTTGATCTTGGTGGCAGTGTAAGAGAGGCTGGTTGGATAGTATCATGGTCAGGGGTATTTGTAGGAGGCCATCGTAGAAATCTATTCCACAAACTCTCAGAATTATGCACACAGAATTGTCATTTCAGAATCTAACTTTCAGTCTGTTATTAAAATATGGTCTCTTAATGGCTGAGACACTAATTCTTCGGGCTGTGGGAGGGTTGGATACTTTCAGTATTTAGCTGAATTCCTACTTAGGAATTGTTGTAAGTCCAAAGGTTATACCCTGTTAAATAACTAGTCATTATAAAAGAAGAAAAAAGATCAGCCCCACTGCCTCAATTAGGGCAATTCAGATAGACTTGCCCAAGTCGAGAGCTCCCCATTGGATTGTCTGAGGCTTCCATCTACAGAACAATCCAGCTCCTTCTTCTGCCCAACTCTGCATCTCTCATTTCCTGGAGGTTTTGTTTCAAGATGCATTCCTCAATAAAGCCAAGGTGGGTGGATGACGAGGTCAGGAGATCAAGACTACCCTGGCCAACATGGTGAAACCCCATCTGTACTAAAAAATACAAAAATGAGCCCAGCATGGTGGCATGCACCTGTAGTCCCAGCTACTCAGGAGGCTGAGGCAGGAGAATTGCTTGAACCCAGGAGGAAGAGGTTGCAGTGACCCCAGATTGCACCATTGCACTCCAGCCTGGGTGACAGAGTGAGACTCTGTCTCAAAAAAAATAAATAAATAACTCAGGCATCTGAGAGGTATAGGTGAAGCAGTAGCTATAAAGATGGTAAAATTGGCTGGCCAATGGAGCCAAAAACCAAGGGTATTCTGAAACAGTGTGGAAGTCAGAGGCTCTCCATGGCAGCCATAAACTTTATCCCCTGCAACCAAAAAGTGAAAAGACCTACTGATGACACCCCTATCAGTCCATTCTTGCATTGATATAAAGAACTACCTGTGACTGGGTACTTTATAAAGAAAAAGGGGCTTGCCCAGCACGGTGGTTCACACCTGTAATCCCAGCACTTTGGGAGGCTGTGGTGGGTGGATCACGAGGCCAAGAGATCAAGACCATCCTGGCCAACATGGTGAAACCCTGTCTCTACTAAAAAATACAAAAATTATCTGGGTGTGGTGGCACACGCCTGTAGTCCCAGCTACTTGGGAGGCTGAGGCAGCATTGCTTGAACTCAGGAGGTGGAGATTACAGTGAGCCGAGATTGTGCCACTGCACTCCAGTCTGGTGCCTGGCAACAGAGCAAGACTCTGTATCAAAAAAGAAAAAGAAAGAGAGAGAGAGAGAGAGAAGGAAGGAAGGAAGGAAGGAAGGAAGGAAGGAAGGAAGGAAGGAAGGAAGGAAGGAAGGAAGGAAGGAAGGAAGGAAGGAAGGAAAGAAAGAAAGAAAGAAAGAGGCTTAATTGACTCACAGTTTCATAGGCTGTACAGGAAGCATGGCTCAGGAGGTCTTAGGAAACTCATAATCGTGGTGGAAGGCGAAGATTAAGCAGGCACATCTTACATGGCTGGAAGAAGGAAGAAGAGAGAGAAAAGGGAGATGCTGCACACTTTTAAACAACCAGATCTTGTGAGAACTCGCTGTCATGAGAACAGCAAGGGGGACATATGCTCCTGTGATCCAATCAGCTCCTGGGTCCTGAGAGTTTCGCTGAGGTCATACAGCTTTTGTAGTTTATGGTCCTTTTTCTCCACTGGGAAGCCAGGCAATCTCCCAATTAGAATATGCTGAATTTTGCTCCAAACTCTGGGACTGATGGTCAGCAGGAGAGGCGGGAATATAGATAGACTCTGGGGGAACATTTAGGGTCTGTGCCATTGTAAAGCAAAGGGAGCACTAGCCTTTAAAGGAGAGACAGGGACAGAGGGCAGAGAGTTCAGAAGACTCTAGGGAGTCCATAATTTCTAGTGTGTTGACCCAGATGTTCTTATCCAAAGTGTCAGAGTCCATCAGAACTCCAACTTGTGTAGCAGATCTGCTGGAGTTGAAATTTTAATCTTCTCTGTAGATTCTGTAACTTTGTAATTAACACTTGGGCATTGATACATTTGGATTTCTGTCTCCATCCAAATCTCATATCAAGTTGTAATCCCCAGTGTTGAAGGAGGTGCCTAGTGGGAGGTGACTGGATCACTGTTATGACCTCAGTGAAACTCTCAGGACCCTGCAGCTGAATCAAGAGGGGTGGAAAATAAAGTTGTATAAGGGAGAGTTTGTTAAGATGGGAAAACCCTCTTGGGGCATAAAGGCAACAGCTTGGAATGATCTGGAAAAGCTGCTAAGATGCTGCCAGGGTGGCTCTTGGAAGTGTGGAAGAAACGGTGATTGGCTCTCAATAAAAGAAAACTGCAGAGCCACCATCAGAGATAATGGAGGAAAGCTTATAGGTCCTGAGCAGTGAGGAGTAGGCACGCTAGTGAATATGACACTTGAGGCCAGAACCCTAGCTGAGCATAACCCATGGGACATCCCATAGGATGCTCTATTTACCAAAGCAATAAAGAATGTGGTGTGCATGGGGGGTAGCATTATCAAGACACTCAGTATGCCTAAGTGGGAAAGGCTGTGATGGAATGACGCTCACAAGTAGCGAAAGGAAGAACAGAACCTCAAAGTAACAGAAGCCGCATAGCACACACAGGTGGAAACATGCAGCAGACAGAAAAACCTAGAGGCCAGAGTGGTGAGGAGAGAGAGTAGTAGGGACTCTCCTGTATGTGGTGGTATTTTAATTTGTCACCAATTTTTACAACTCCAAAAGTTCCAATTTCACCACCTCCATAGTTTGGAGCAAATCTCAGCATATTCTAGAACTGCACCTTTTAGCAAGACTTGTACGTGCGAGCCAAAAGGTATGTATAAAGATACGTAAGACAACAGTGTATCTAATTGATACAAAAAATGAGGAGACTCTAATTTTCAATTAACAGAACAATTAAATAATGTTTAATACTATCTTCTGTGAAGTGTGGCTATTAGGTAAATGAGAGCCATGAAAATTGACATAGAAAAATTTTCAACACATATTCTTAAAGGGGTAAAAACCAATCACTGTAAACATAAATTGATCTAAATTAAAATTTTAAAAGTATATGTCTACCTCTTATATGTATATTGGAAAGTTTAGAGAGTAAACTCACCAAACTCTTCCCAGGACATGGCTCTGTAGAGATGAGTAGGATTGTGGAGATGAGGCAGTAGAGGGGAAGAATAATGTAATAGAGTAAATACCTGTTTTTCATTGTGCGAAATACACATAACACAAAATTTACCATCCTATCTTTAAAGTTACTGTTCAGTGATATTAAATATACCCACTGCCATGCAACTATCATAATCATCCATCTCTAGAAATCTAGAGACGTCATATAAGGAATCATAGGGACTATACTTCTTCTGTTTTCGTTTGCTCACTTGCTTGCTTGTTTTGTTTTGTGTTGTTTTGTTTTTTGAGATGGGATCTTTGTCACCCAGGCTGGAGTGCAATGGCACAATCTTGGCTTACTGCAACCTCCACCTCCTGGGCTCAAGCAATCCTCCCACATCAGCCTCCTGAGTAGCTGGGACTATGCTACACATGGCTATTTTATTATATTTTTTTGTAGAAATGAGGTTTTGCCATGTTGTCCAGGCTGGTCTCAAACTCCTGGGCTCAAGTGATCCTCCTACCTTGGCCTCCCAAAGTGCTGTGATTACGAGAGTGAGCCACTGCATCTGGCCTCTTCTCTGTTCTTTATCCATTTATCTTTTTTTTTCTGAGTTTATAAACACTTAGGGTATGCCATGTGTGACTTTTTATA